>JBBPDA010000003.1:11737946-11786435 GCA_037974385.1 Arnoldichthys spilopterus | reverse complement strand
AGAAAGAAAAAGAAAGAAAGAAAGAGAGTAAGAGAGAGAGAGAGAGAGAGAGAGAGAGAGAGAGAGAGAGAGGGAAAGAAAGAGAATAAGAGAGAGAGAGAGGGAAAGAAAGAGAATAAGAGAGAGAGAGAGGGAGAGAGAGAGAAAGAGAGAGAGAGAGCGGGAGAGAGAGAGAAAGAGAGAGAGAGGGAGAGAGAGAGAGAGAGAGAAAGAGAGAGAGAGAGAGAAAGAGAGAGAGAGAGAGAAAGAGAGAGAGAGCGGGAGAGAGAGAGAAAGAGAAAGAGAGAGAGAGAGAGAGAATAAAATGGGTAATGTGAGAGGGGCTACAGGTTTGATTTCAGTGATATTATCTGAGTTTATTGTACAGGTGATCTAGTACTCCGTTTACTACAGCCTGCTGATGTAGTGACCTAACTGAACACGGTAAGAGAAGTAGGAGACCTCCCACACTGATGCTCTTAGCTTCCACATTCAAACTGGGCGTAAAGGTGTAGTGGTGTGTAGTTACCAAAATATACCAAAAAAATGTAGTTTTCCAAGCAAAAAACTTTATCGTGTAGCATTTAGAGCATCTGTAGTTTTAGAGTTGACTGCTGTTCCAACTATATACAAATATAACAGCCACTTGCTTCAGTCAAACAAAGAAACAGTAAAGTCTAGTAATGGCCGGTTAAAGCTGCATATTCTGACTGAGCGAAACCGGTGTGACCTGTCGTGTGCATAGTGAGCCCGCTCAGCAGGTCTCAGAGGGAACGGTAGTGCTGTCACTACCGAGCTAAAGCTAAACAAGTGTGAATTAAGCAGCAAAAAGTGGCGAACTTACCGTCAACAGTCTTCTTCTTAAACAGGGATGCCATGACGACTCGGCGAATGTTTAAAACTAAACACACGGTAAAGCAGGACGCGGTCTGCCTGCCTGTCCTAAACTCCTGATTTCCTTGTTTGTTATCGGATTCACTTTCTCCACATGACTGAACTGACTCAGAGCGGCTCTGACGTCACAGTGGAATCCTAGTGGTGTTTCCGCAAAATCCTCTAGAGGGCGCTGTAGTGTCTCTAAAAAAATTCCACACTGTTTAAACGAGCTGCTTTCTCTGTTATCGCGGTTTCATATGAGCGAAAAAAAGAAAAAATAAGTAAAGAAAAGAAAATAAATTTGTCAGACTATACTCTGTGCTCTATCCTGCCATTACTTCATGCAAAAAAATAATTCTGAGTTAAATTCACATGATTTTTTTTGTAGATTTATAGTTATATCTGACCATATAATGTTTTATCTTTTCTAATGTAAATGTCATAGTTTAGCTGGTCCCTTCACATTAACCACATGCTCCGCCACTAAGATTTCCCACTGTGGTTAAATGGTTAAGGCAGGCCCAGAGAATGAGGGCATGGGATTACTGAAGCAGAGCTAAAGAACGGAGCCAAGGAGATGAGAGGAGCTGCGCAGGGTGACTTTGGGAGGAATAGCGCATGTGTCGCCTGAAGCGGATTCTAGCCTCTCTCTGTGGAGGATACTGACCATCCTGAGGCATTATTCTGGTTACGGTTATTAGAGAGATGTTTTCTTATAATCAGCAAGGTTGGCAACAGGGACCATCACTAAATGTTCTCATAATGATAATAAGCCCACTGGTGATCAGTCTTGCCCCAAGCACACAGACCAATTCAGCGCTGTAATGAGACAAAACTACAATTTCATTTGCCATTGAGGGTGTCTTCAAAGTATATTAAAAATCTACATCACATATTGTAGCATACGTATTCTGTGCTATTGGAGAATTCCCAGGGAGGAGCATTTGAAACATTTATCTCTCTTTCTCTGTGCAGGATATTGCCCAAGGCTAACAGACGTTCAGTCTAAATGTGCTAACTATGCAACCAGACAGTCAAATAAGATGTTTCAGCTGTGAAATTAGATTCTTGTAGTGATCCTGTTATAGAGCTATCATATTATCTGGGAAATTAAAGAGTCCTTCTGTATAAGTACACCTCCTCTTCGGCCATGGGTGGCCACCGATTGATAATGATACTCATCTTGCATCAAATTGCAATACATTTGCATCCTTAATATAAATAATCATATTGTTTGTAATCGGACACACGGTAGGTTTACAGCAATAGTATATTTCCGCCAATATTATTTTAGTCTTAGTATTATCTAGTCTTAGAATATTGTGATGAAGCCCCCTGTGAAGATGAAATGTATCAAATTTTGGCAGTATTCTTTCAAAAGAGAAATATAATATAATATGTTTTCCATATTTCATTTTATTTTATGTATTATTTATTTATTAATTCATTAATTTATCAATTTATCTATTTGTATAGGGCAGCGGTGCAGTATCTGTGCTTCTCATAATATAATCAAACTGTAATTGTAATTTGTAACTTTTATCATGATTCTTGCTGGAGACAAAATAATGCATGTCTTATGACCTCAGTATATAAGACATGACTTGACAGCATGCAAGCAGGGACTGAGGAATCTGGGTTCTATCATGCTGATTTAGTGGCCACATCTTTGCAGTGATAAATGTGTTGTGCTTGAGTGCTCTGGAGCGGAGGCAGGGAGCTAATATATCGAGTGACTTCACTCCATCTGCCCCTGGGAAGAATACTGCTCGGGAGCGTCCTGCACCGTACCCCACAAGAGCACCCAGGGACCGTGGGTAATGAGAGATTATCACCCCTGTTGAGTTGCAGTTGTGCTGAGACACACACACACAAAGGATGATCACAAAACCTACCTTGTTTTTAATGACACAATAATTAATCAGTCACATTCAAATATGCCTCAAATATGGGTAACATACACTGGCATTGAGTTGGTAACATTCAGTAGCATCTTCAATGACTGCGCATCATCCAAAGGCAATGTCTGCCCCTTCTGTTCTGCCACTGACAGAGTAGTCTGGGTAAGGTGAGGTAGTGCAATAAAGTAGGTTACGAATGTGTAATTGCCAGGTCTTCCCCACACTTCTTTAAGCACAGCCTCAGGGTTAAACAGAAGCCAGAATTATTCAAGTGAAGCAAATGAATAGTATTTGCATGGGGAATTAGAGTCATTAAAGTTAGAAGGGCACAGGGAGGAGAAGTCCTTCAGAGAGGGACACTGGGCGAATTCCAGACAGACTTAGCTAGTGTCTGAGCACCCTGCCTGAAACCAGCACGTGCCCTAAATACACAACACATAATTACTATATAAAAAACAGCTACATCTTCTACCATTGGCTTAAAATGTAGTTGCAGCAGGATAAAAAACTGTCTATGTCATTTATCTTTTCCCTTTTTTAAACAGATTACCTTAAAAGATAAGTGTTAGACTAAGATAGTCTCTGGAATTCCTGGAAAACAACAGACAAATCAGTCTATTCATTACTGAACGCATGTGGAATCACAGGTTAACTGAATCTGCAAATTTGCAATCAGATAACATAACTAGTCTGCAACAGAAAAAAATTCTGAATGCACAAGAGGTATGCTGAAATCTTTTCAAACGAATCTGCAATTAATATTTCCTTCCAGCTGAGAGCTCTTTGTTTGACCTCAAATAAGATTTTCTTTGGTATCCAAAAGGACAAATGAGTTTGACTATCTCTACCTATGGGGTCTCTGAACCCCTATCAGCTCATTTATTGGGGGATGTATGCGCTCTCCATTATCTTCACATTTTCAAAATGATGACATTTACAGAAAACTGGAATGCCTAATTATCTGCTGTTCACACTTGGACCCAGTGCTCAAGATGGTCCAGATATACCAGGAAATTTCATTTGAATAGGAAGTAATGGAGATTAACAATTAACATGAAGTGCTTTGGTGTCTGGGCTCACTCCATGGTGGTCATACCAACTGAAATGAGCTTCCTTTTAAGCATCACACATGCAATTAAAACTCACATTTAGGATACAGTGTTGGTATGATAGTGTAATTGCTGAAACAGTATAAAAATTAAGTATATGAAGATGTTTTGGTGTAGACATGCTTGTTGAAGTACATATATTCCTGTTTTTCCTGGAAATGGGTTTTAATCCTCACCAGTGCATTATGCTCTTTGAGTTGGCACTTGACACTATGCACCCGGTTAAGCCGTTAGCTCCACAGATGGATGAGCACATGATTGCTTCTTTCTGCACAGGATGTGATGCTAAATTACACTGCTTGAAGAGGGCAGCATTTCATGATCACCCTTATCCTTGCATGCTGAAAATTTTCAAATTGTCATGTGATGCTTCTCCAGTAAGTGTGCCAGAAATATAATCAAAGTCTTTAAACTAACTGGCTTTAAAAATCACTTAGAAATCACACTTTATAGCAGACTGTAAGCACAGAAATTTTGAAGGTGCGCAATACAGATCCAGATTTATAATTCATGCACATGTGTACCATACATAACCACTGGACTCACAACAATGCACTGTTTATCAAACCTCTGAAAAATTCATGAGGAAATACCTGTTTTTATAATAAATACCATAAGGGCTATTTTTATATTGTATGTATGTGATAAATAACATGGATATCAATATTTGAGTAACATAGCCAACTGTAAACCACTGACAGATAAAGTGAATAACACTGATTATCTCATTGCAGTGAAACCTGTCAAGGAGTGGGATATATTAGGCAACAAGTGGACAGCCAGTGATGTGTTGGAAGCAGAAAAAATGGACAAGTGTGAGGATATGAGATGGCCATGACCAGATCGAGATGGCTAGATGATCCAAAACGTCAGGTCTTGTGGGGTGTTCCTGGTATACAGTGGTTAGTACCTACCAAAAGTCATCCAAGGAAGCACAAGCAATGAACCAGTGGCAGAGTTATGGGCACCCAAGTTTCTACAGGCAATGACCCAACCACACTGCAAAAACTGTGCATCAAGAATGGTAAAAAAAAATGCTTGATGACAAAAGAGTTAAAATTGTTTACTCAAATTTTCATACAAAACTGGATCTGCTGCTAATGTCTTGGTGCCATATACATCATTTGTAATGTGTTGGGGAGGTTTCAGAAGAGCCATGAGCAGGGGGAAGACATGCCTTCCCACTCGTGTCAGTGAGGAGGGGAGAGGCATGTCAAAAAATGGTGAAAAATAAAAATAAAATGCCAAATGTAAACATGGCATGTGTTTGCTAACTGTGCACATTTATCTAAGCCCTGACCATAGTACAATGGGTAAAGGGCCAGCTCTGGTAAACACTGCCAATGAGGCTCTTGGGTTTGGGACAAAAACAACAATCCACAGATGCGAGTGCTGGGCCGGAAGTGCTGTGAGAATGGACCCACGAGAGCAATCATGATACAACAGGACAAGTGCTTCTCACACCATAACACACAGCACACGGGAGCCTGCAAGGAACATATGCAGGCCTCCCGTGCCACAACCGACCGCACCTGTGATGTACACCCTGGTGTAGCCAACACACTTGCTACACGGAAACAAACAAAACCCTGTTACTGGAAATAACAGGGGGCAGGGCAAGGAAACACCAAAGCACAAAAACGGAAGTCCAGCAGACAGCCAAAATGAGCACAACTCGAGGCCTGTCTGCTAGGACACAGGAAGGGAGAAAGGGAGACCCGCAGGATAAAACCCAAGAGCTTTTACCAGATTGCCAATGAGTCCGGTGTAGCCAACGCAATCATGCTAGACATCCTATCTACCAGTGGCAAGGACTCTAAGCTGCCTGGTCAGAAAACCATGCTTATAAGGGCTATGGCCCAGGTGAAACCCATAAGCACGATTGACGTAACCATGGCGACACATCGCCAAACGCCCTTACACCATGCTGGTCAATGGCCTGTTTTAATCAAAAAAACAATGTAGCAACATGTCTCAGTTTGTGTACAGTTTTTGTGGTTTGCTGTCTAACTGTTATGCACCACATATCAACAGTCAGATTATTTGTCATTTAATTCATGCATATAGAGTTTGTGCAGAGTAAAGAGAGCAGGGTGTGCACAAATGATCTGATGTTTCAGTTTAACATGTACATCGTCATTGCTTCTTTCAGTATAGCACAGATTCTTTAAATGTAAATTATCCCAAAAAGTCAAATAAAAAGACAAAATATTTTTCATGATAACAGTGTATGTTCCATAGCCACAGCTCATAAGACCTTCCTCTATGATATGTGTATCATGCAAATGTCTTTGAGTACCATTTCTCCCATAATGCACACATCCATTGGGCCACACCTTTATGTTTGATAATACATGTTTGACGGTTCAGTATGTCCTCTGTCCCTGCTCTTAGTAGGTTGCTGCAGATCATCTGTACATCTCCTCAGCTGCAGAGGATACACAGGTATTGTGGCTGTAGCAGTGAGTTAAAACTGAAATCTAATGGAAGTAGGTGTATAATTAGTCCATGTGGCATAGTAGCATGCAGGTGTGTTGAGATGACTAAGCTTTATGCCTTATAAAATCCTTTAAACTGTCTTATACACACCACACACACACACACATATATTTAATATAATTATTCCTACTCTAATATAAATCCACAAGCTGTCCTCCTCTGACAGGCCAAAAGAGGGTTTGAGTAAGTGTTAAGGCAAGGCAGAGGACGAACTGTGCACTGTTCCTCTCCATGTCTCTAGGGAATAGTCATGTCCTGAGGGCTGCTCTTCTACCCAACCATCTGGAGGAGAGAGACAGAACACATTCAGACAGAACCAAGACTGGGAAAAGATTACTCAACACACAGGCAAATGTAGACGCTTAATGCACATGGTCAAATCAGCCATAAATCTATTTTTGATTGTCTATTAGGAACTTGACAATGTAAGACATTTGACATTTTGTTCTGAGAAAATAATAAGAGTGTAATTATTCTAACACAGAAAATCAGAAACTATTAATTTGGTGGTATTGTTTGTAGCTCAGTTTATAGCTCATATCACTATTTTGTAAAAGGATTTTGCAACCATTTATTTGTAAATAAGATGTGTGTGTTTTGAGTGCATCAATTCTGTATATAAGAGTACTGAAACATAAGGATATTTTAACACAGAAGAACCTGAACGTCAGACTGAATCTTGACCTATACTGAATCTGAAAATATGTCCTTATAAAATAATAATGCACGTATTATTTTCCTTAATTTACAAATTATGTGGGGTAGGCTAACTGAAATGTACGTGTGATGACTGGATGGATAATTACAGTCCCAACACACTTATAAATGTGAATGAAGCATCCTTCCTGTGACTGGAGTGGAGATCATGTCAAATTATACAATGTCAATTTAAGAATATAATAATGCTGTCTGCCTGTATGAAATATGAGAATGAATCATAAGTGCAAGACACAAAATGCCTATTATTTGCCATTTATCATGAGAGTTCAGTGCATGAACAAAGCACAATGGCAAGGGCACTAATTTGTATTTAATTAGGGGTTAATGTCAAGGACTCTCCCAAAAAACAAGCCTCTTCCACAGGCACAAAGGTTTCAGCTGATGTGATGACATTTAGATGACATAATACATCAACCTGTCTGACTACTGCACACCTGTGAGCTTCCGTTAGGGTAAAATATAAAGTGCATTGACTGGGGAAAGCCATAACATAAACTGCCAGACAAGTTAGAAGCACAGAATTGAAAATGTTCAGCCATATCCTGTTATTTAGCCTTAGGTTTTCTTTTTTCTCTCTGAATAAATTGGCACTTTACATGCAATACTCTGCTATGTCTGTGCCAGTGTAGTATAATTAAAGCATGCCATTCCACTGCACATGTTTAGTCTCTGAAAAATCCTTTGTGGGTAGGAGAGGCCAGAGAGAGAGAGAGAGAGAGAGAGAGAGAGAGATAGAGAGAGAGCGAGAGAGCGAGAGAGAGAGAGAGAGAGAGAGAGAATAACTCTAAAAAAAACCTCCCTTATTTCCTCTGCTCATATTGTCAGACTCTCTTATGAAGACGATTATAATCATCTGTGTGAAAGTGAAGAGTGGAGTGAAGGGATAAAGTGTCTCTGTAGAGAAATTCTCAGATATTAGCCTTCAGGGCCAGTATGTGTGTTTCATTCAACATCACACACATGTGGTGTGTGTGTGTGTGTGTGTGTGTGTGTGAGACCTATTAGTCTCCATACAGTCGCTGTGCCCCAGATCTTCTACACACTCTGTGTTACATCGCAGTTAAATTATTCACAACTCCATCTGTGACTCCTATTAAAGTGAATAAACCATTTGCAATAAACACTAGAGAAGATGAACTCTAACTGCACAAGCAAGGGGCATGGATAGAGAAAATAAACAAAATCAACACCCCCTTTTCTACATGGCTCTATATCACAGCAGATTGGCCTGTCACCATAATAAGCCCTCTAATGTCACATTTTCAAACAAAACATCAGACAGCTTTCTTCCACATTTATTGTAATTAGTAAAGTAAATTAACCTGTACTTTAATGGGATTTATACAGTACTCATCATATTCAAGATGCTACACATCTCAAAGGGCAGAGGGTCTACTACTGTACCTTTACTGCGAGGCAACAAAAAATATTTAGTACTTTATAGAGACAAGTTTATATTAAACTCTTCGGTACCTTATTATTGTGCACTGTGGATCGCACATTTACATCCAAACTCGTAAATATCTTGACCCAGAGTAATTTTTTATGCAATCACACTGAACTTTGTGTTTTCTTGGTCTGGGTAAAATCAATAAATATGATAATTTACTGTAATGGTGGAGGGATTTGATCCACTTGGATCGCTTCAAGGAAACTACACCATTCTTACAGCAGGTGGCAGCACATGCCTGAGCCACATTTAGCTCAAAACCACAAATTAATGCTCAGAGCACAAGCAAGATGAATTCCTGATCTGTGTGTGCAGCTTTATACAGCAACCAAATTCACTAACAAGGCAAAAAGAATACTAGAAACTATCCACTCAGAATAAAAAGATATACAAAATGAAAAACTATTACATCCAGCCATGCGCTCACTATATTAAAGACATGCATTGTGCCTTTATAACTTTTACTGCGACAAAATTAAGATCAATGACATGTAAATGATTTACAGATTATTCAACGAAAACTGTTCCAAAGTAGTGATATCGGGCTTCTTAGTATATACAGTAATATTAGCCGAGCATCGCTGCACCAATTCCACTTCATCATAAACCTGAAATGGGTGTGTGGGGCTTCTGCTTTTAGCTCCATCCAATCAGCGAGCCGCGAACTGAACTTCCAGCCAATCGGAGAGCTCCTCTAACTTTGGAGCCTCTTTAGAGAGACGCGCTCTGGGTTGGCTTCTTTTTGATGGACGAAGTCTCGATGGGGACACTTTTTTATGCTAATCTCTCCTTTTATACACTGCAGTGCTTTTGTGAACGCTCGGCTTTATAAAGGTGGGGAATGGTGCCGTTAGCCGTTAGCCCTCGCCGAGGAGCCCAGAGCAGCCCCGTCTGAAGAGCCCCTCGACGTTAGAGCCATCTGCCATGAGTTGTCTGGATGTTATGTATCATCAGAGTTATGGAGCTCATCACTACTTGCCAGCGACATCGGTGGCAGCAGCAGCAGCCTACAAAGCAGCCTACTATCATCACCAGCAGCAGCAGCAGGTAGGTCTTTCCTGAGTCCCTTCTTAACTAAAAAGATGAAATCTAAACTGCTGACAATCTGCAGTGCTTTTTTAAAATATTTTTTGCCGAGCTTTCTTAATTTATTATGAATATATTATGTAACATATGTAAATGTTTAGATAGTATATATTTTAAGTATATTTAATTTAAATGAGGGTAGTTGTATCTGTTTATGTAACAAAGTTTCATATATTGACTTTTATATAGTTGCCATTTTTGTAAATATGTACCTTAAAATGTAGCCTAATGCAATTGCTGTCCTTAAAATTCATGACAAATTAGTCAAAATCATGTAGTTACTAAGAATAGAGCAGATTGCAAGCATGAAAAATCGCAGCTCTATTCACCATAAAACTGTTCTATCAACCCAGGACTCCAGACACTGAGGCACATTGAAAGTTCCAACTATTCAATGACATCAGGCTGTGTTCCTGCAGTCTCTCATACAGAATACCCTCAAGCCATTTTATCAGCACTGCAACTTTGTGCTCAGCAGTACTGCAGCACACTGTTACAAAGTGTGGGCAGCATACCACTCATGTGCCAAGTGTGGGCAGTGGACCAGGGATTCAAATATGCATTGATCTATTTTAGTGCAGCATCAGGAATCAAATGTGGGGCCAACCTAATTTTTAAACCAAACTTTTTACCCTCTGCATTTCTTTGGTGTTTGTAGAAAAAGTTCAACTACAGCAAGATGCAAGGTTCTCTTGACATGCCTGTACACAATGGCCAGAATAAACCAGCTGAGAAGCCAAGGGCTGAGTCCGAGCAGCAGAGAGAAGAGGGGCAGACTGGTGTGGAGGAGGCACGGTGTAAGGAGACGCAGCCTGCAGAGGCTGAATACCTGAGCGCCAGGTGTGTGCTCTTCACATATTTCCGTGGGGACATCAGCGATGTGGTGGATGAGCACTTCTCTCGTGCTCTCAGTCAACCTAGTGCCTTTACTAATGACACCAAGAGCAACAGGCACACCTCTGGAGGACCTTGGAAAGGTAAGAAAAGCCTGGAAGAAGCTTATACTAACTATTGCATTAGGCATGTATATATAGTATTAACTCATGGAACCTTTGGTTTATTATTTACCTCTTTATCTTAAGACTCAGTAACTACTATGAATTATTTGGTAACTTGTGAGTTATGCAGTTATGAGAGAAGGGAACTCCTTGCCAGTAGGGTTTAATAGGTTAAGAGGTGGTCTATTGTATATGTAGTATAGATATTTTTATCCACTGTGGGACTCTGTGACTAACTGGTGGCTTGTGGTTTCCAGGTGGAAGTGTTCCTCCTGATGGTCAGTGTGGCTCTTTGCCGTCTTCTCTGTGGAGCAGCAGTTACCCGACTCAGACCACCAGCCCCTGTATCTCATCTGTTCATGCAGACTTTCCTGCCACCACTGCCTTTCACACAGCGGATACTGGCATTTGGAGTGGCCATAGCCTGACCCAGCCTGGGTTGCCTGCTCCATCAGCCCTTACTGACTCCTGGCCTTACACCCTGGGCGGCCAGAGTGGAGCTGGATACCCTCACGTCCACGAGGTGTACACTCATATGCATCCGCGCCACACCCATCACTCTCACACCCACCCCATGCTTCATCACACCCATAGCACAGCCCTGGACCCCCGCTTCAGTCCCCTTCTACTGCCTGGCATGAGGCCATCCTGCAGCCCTTCTTCAAATGCAGAGGGAATCAAGACAGAACTGGAGTCTAATGGCTCCACAGCATCCACCTGGCCAGCATCCTTCCATGGCTCTATGGATATTTACGACACAGGTAAGAGGAGCAGATATTGGTATTTGGTCTAATATTCATTTTAGATCTCTGATACGTTCAGTTGTTACGTTCACTGTAGGAGCCACAACATTTAAGTGTCTTGAATACGCATGCAAGCTCGTATTAAAATGTTATGTTCTGTCTCCTGTAGCATTGGAACAGGACAAAGCAAAAGCCAGTGTCTGGTTCTGAAATACCAGAGTACCGGCCGGTGACAGCCTTGGAGCAGAGTGGCTCTGACATGAGCAATGTGAGATGGCCCATAGTCCCACAGTGGAATTTCTCCCTGGAAAGCTTTCAAATTTCCTGGGAAGCAACTCAGGAAAGGAAACTTTGTCTCCCTTCACGAGACAAGCACAGTAATGAACTTGGAGGAAATTTCTCTAAAAGCAAACCATCCTGTTTTGAGTCAGTGTGTCTGGTGTGTGCTCATGGAGAGCAAATCATTATTGAATTCAGCTGGAGTGCTCTACCACCTGGGCTTTCAAAGAGCTCTCAGAGAGGAACTGCAATGAAGGACACCACTTAAATAGTCTTGGAGGTATATTTTCCTACTTTTACAAACCTTGTTGATCTTTTCCTATTTAGTGGCTGATGTTCAAAAACTTTGTTTATGTACTTACCACTGGTTCTGTTGAAAGAACTGCCTGTGTTGGTAGAGTGAAAGGCAGTTCTGTGTTTATGTGGTTATGAAAGTATGAATGTTTGAGTAGCAGACTTGTTCAAATAGAAGCTTTACTTTAATATATTTTGTCTACAGTCTTGTGATTTACAGATCTGTGAGTTCTGTAAGTCATTTGTGCAAATTGTTTGTACCAAAGTGTTTTGTTACATGATTTTGAATGTTGCTTAAAATCGTGTTTTCATTGATAAAATAAATTGATATGTTCTATTGGAAAAAAAACTTTGTTGGTTGAATTAGATGTATTCACCAATCATTTAAATGGCTGTCAGTATAACTGTTAGTAATGACTCATATCATTCTCAGCATGTTCGCAATACTAAGTATTGTGATGGCTCTGAAATGCAGAAAAATGAGTTTCAACTTTAGACCATGTATGACAAAGTTTTGACCAATTTTGGGAAAACACTGAGACCACTGAGAATCCCAGTAGGAATAGTGTCATTCCATTCAAATGCAGCAGGGTCACTTTTTCACAAAACCAAAAACATTGAGAAGCTTCTTGGGGTTCAACATATGCTGAGAATTGATAACATATATGGCCTTAAATGTCAAATGTGGAATGTATTTCCTGCTCAATAACTCCAAATCAAATGGCAGTGAGCAAATGTCAGTTTTTACAGACGAGACCACACATTCAAGGCAAACATGTCCTAATGTAGACTTAGATAAACCAGAAGAATGTGGAGATCTACTGTTCAGAGGAACAACCCAAATTCAGCCCAAGAATGCAAAGAGCGCACAATATGTGCTCTGGTGTGAAATTGAACATTATTTTGGAGGACTCCAGCTTTAAATATTTTGATAGGAGCCTGGTGCCAGAAACTGTATTATTTTCAGAATAACAGACAGCTGTTGGGTCATTTCTGGATATGTTGGGAAAGAGCATGGCCAGCTTTACAAAATACATCGCCTGGGGTGAGATTTCTGACCAGGTGTCAGGATTGACCCCTGACACTCTTGTGGCAACATACAGGACTCACTCATATTAAGACACAAGCAGAAATTATGTCATTCTGTATGTTCAGATAAATATATACACCAGCTAATTAGACTCAGATTTGACAATGTAGGTCATTAGAGAAAGAAATTCATTTCAGTTCAATCATATAAAATTAACAATCATAACACTAAACAGAATTTTTAGTGTAGTGCTGTATAGTGGCTATTGCATCCTAGGTTCCTACAGTGGTTCAATGTTATAGAGGTTTGTTACAACATCTACATTAGGATCTTTTAACTGTGTCCATCATTAACTATTCATTGTTTAACTAATGCTCTTCATGGTTAATTGCCTGTGAGCATTAAACAATACTGCTATGTTGACCATTGAAATAAAATGACACATGTTGAATAATTGCTGTAATTGTGTTCTAGTGGATGAACATTCCCACTCAAAGCAGAATGATACACAACACGGGTGCTTCACTAATTGTTGCTTTCAATTATATAAGTCTTGAGATACTTAGAGCAGAAGGCCTGTGATCCAAAGCAGAAGGAGAGCTCCTCAAGTGGCCCTAACAGCAACAGAGCACTAGATGAATGAGGACTGTAGGGACCTGCCATCTACATCAAACCACTCTCCGCAAGAGATATAAACAACAGAAAATGCATGACCCTGTACATGGTGTACTTTCTGACAATGCATGATCCACTTGTGTTTTATGCACAAAAGGCTGATTATGGTTGATCAATGTAAATTAGACGGGTTCCTAAGTGGGGCACTGCTGAGATCATCATGTGCACATATGAGTACATGAACATCAAGAAACTGAATGTATTAATGATTTTACTTACACATCTGGTGCAAACTGTTTCTAGGTCTCTTTCAGAAGCTTGGCTGTGTCCAAGGCTTTATTGTGAAGGATATGTGAGAGACATTGATAAAATACCATTTCTGGCCATTTTTAAAGTCTCTTAGTCATGTTTTTCTTTAAACAACATTGGTGAAATATACACCAATCAACCATTAACACCACTGACAGGTAAAGTAAGTAAATAACATTGACTATCTAGTTATTTCATTACAGTGACACCTGACAGGGGTTGGGATATATTAGGCAGCAAATGAACAGTCAGTTCTTTAAATAAATGTACTAGAACCAGGAAAAATGTATAAGCATAAGGATCTAAATCAAGAGCTATATTGTGACGCCTAACTAAGTTGGACCCTCTCCGAAACAACTTGTGCAGTACTTACTACCAAAAGTTATGCAAGGAGGGACAACTGATAAAATGGCAACAGGCTCATGGGCACCCAAGGCT
This sequence comes from Arnoldichthys spilopterus, assembly GCA_037974385.1. NCBI lineage: Eukaryota > Metazoa > Chordata > Actinopteri > Characiformes > Lepidarchidae > Arnoldichthys > Arnoldichthys spilopterus. The sequence goes on along the minus strand of JBBPDA010000003.1, from coordinate 11,772,109 downwards.
CACTGATGCATGTGGGGAGTTAAGACTAGCATGTCTGTGTGTAGATGCTACTTTTTTCTTATAAGAGTTGTACACAACACTTTGATAAATAAGCTGCAGTTAAGCTGTCTGTTTTAATCTTCTTATGGTCATCTTTATGGAGAGATGTTTTCAACAGCAGGGGCTCGTACCCCTCTCCTTTCACCCCTAAACTTAAGCACTGTATTCCAAAGAGTTACAGGGGAGAATATTTTGTTTGATTTCATTCTGTTGATGAAATGACCACTAGTGGGCTGAAGAATTCAAAAATTGTTCAGTCGCAATGGTTTAGACTAGGCCTTGCATCATCAGCATTTTCAGTGACCGCAGCAATTGTATTTAACTCATGTTGGTGGCAGCAGCAGGTGGCCTGTTCTTTAATAGGCACCATACCATTCATTAACACAAAGCAATAAGATAAGATAAGATAAGAGAACTTTTATTAGAAATGTGCAATGCCATTATATGTAAGAAACATCCTGTACACTAACTTGGTACAGCATCTGGAGTAAAGGCAGTTGCATGAAACATTCTTACGTAATTAGTTTATGTAATGTTATGTATCAGTAATACAAATAATAAACAGCATAAACCCTGGTTATGACCATATAGTATATTAACAGATAATATTGTTTTTTTTCCAAGCTTTCTATGATGCTACATCACTAAAAATAACATCCTATTTTTGTCTTTTCAAACATTATATGATAAATGGAAGTTAGAAACGGTCTTGAACATTTAACATATTTTTTACAAATCCATACCACAGTCATTGTCACTTCATGCGATCAGTAACTGACAGCTAGTCATCACTAGAGACTCCACCTCTTCCAGTGAGAGAGAGGCAAGAGAGGATGCTTCACTTTCTTCAGTGCATTCTCAATAGTGTAGAAAGAAACCAGCTTTCTCCCCCAGCCTGCTCTCCAGGTGCAGCCCCTCCTTCAGGAAACCAGCCATTGGAAACATGGAGCTCCTGCCTGGAACACAGGAATCAAAGCGCTCAGTTTGTAGTCCCTGCATTAACATGTACTGCACTTATATGCTAATTTACTCAGGGCTCCTACTGGCACCCTTTGGACACACCGCAGGCACTTCCAAACCAGCCCTTTGACAGTGCATGGTGTAGGATGTAGCCTAAAAAAGTTTTACTACATCTTGTGTAAAAATTTAGTAATTGCTAATAATAAGAAATACATGAACCATAAAGAGTTTAATTTTTAAATGTTCATACAGTTCAAGGAAAACATGTCTAGAATGTAAAAGAACATAAGAGATTTTTTTGTCATGGTTGTTGATAATATAAGATTGGTTAATGATTATTGATCACATTTTAATTTATAAAGACATCATGCCATATATTTAATCTGCAAGGAAACTTAAATATTATGACTATAATTTATTTTCTAAATTTAATATATTGTGAAAAATGTAATAAATAATGGCAAAGCATGCAAAACTTTTGCCACCTTTTCATTTAATACACTAGTCTTAGTATTATTTTCTTGAAAGGTCTCAGCTCTTATTACACTCACTAATTCATAATACAAATAAGGTGTAGACAATTCTAAAACATAAATGATGTGACCTTTAAAATCTAGCTAGCCTTTGCTTACTCTTAGAAGCCATGGGCTCATCTAACCAGCTGACTAAAAATCTAAATTGATATATAGTGACTCTTATAAAGCAGGGGAAGACTATAAATGACATCTTAACAATGGCTGCTTCATTTTCATATAGACAACTGTTAAAGTTGGAAAGACCAGGAAAAATCTCTGAAAAAACCTACTACCTAAGTAGTAGGTACCTGGTACCTACTACCTAAGATTTGACTGCCACAAGGTTAATGATGCAGTGGCCCACTGTAGGTTTGTTGCACTGGGACCTAGGACATCTGAAGGCATAAAATAAAACTCTTTGGTTGCAATCAGCAAAGGTATAAATGGAGAAAAAATGTAAACATTTCAATAAATACTCAGCCAGTGTCACATGGTTTGTGTGGCAGTGTTCTGGGGTTGTGTGGCAGCCAGTGGCTCAGGCAATGTTTTGGGGATAAAGAGAAGAAATATTCTATTAAGTATAGTTATCTCTGAAGCAATTATCCTACAGTCAGTAAAGAAACTGAATAAGAATAAATGGTGGATATTACAACAAGCAAAAATGCAAAACATACATCAAAGCCAATCTTTAACTATTGCTACCTGATAAATACTTAGAGAATGTCTCCCAGATAGTAATGTTCAACTTAATTCTTATTGTAGCACTTGCAATATGTATTTTTTAAAGTACTTGCTGTCTGTAGTTATTGTAGCACTTGTCATCAATATTTATTGTAACACCTACCATCTGTAGTTTACTACTAAGAGAAATGTGTTGGACTCTTTGTAGCACTCACTTCAGCGTTGCCCTCTGCAGCTCTACTGCTTGATTGTTTCCTGTGTCTGGAAGTCGCTTTGGGTAAAGGCGTCAGCCAAATAAATAAATTTAAATGTAAATGTACTTCAAGAAATGAAAGATAAATATATTTAAATGGCCTTTACAATCCCCAGGCTCGAATATTATTAAAAAAACTATGAAAAAATATTATTTTCAATATGTTAAATTCACCAAATAAATAATTACTGTGAATTGAAATGTTCAGAAATATGTCATAATTAGGTATGTTCCATGGTGGAGAACATGTTTTCACAAAACAAAACATTGATTGTTTTTACATACAGTATAGTGTGAAAATTTCATGATGAATGAACAAAAGTTGAATTTTTTTAATAAAATTGGCAAAATAATACATTTTAAATACATAATACATTTAAAATAAAACATTTAAATTAAAATGTAAATACATAAATATTCAATAAAAAGAGAAAAATCTTACTATGTTAACTCACGCTTAAAGTTAATAGTTAATAAGTTCCCCTGTAAAGTCAGCATTTTGGAGATACAGGGTTTTCCCTGTGAACCACATCCCACTGTACTGGCATGAACATTGTAGTCTCAGATGCTTGCTTAATTCTTCTATTGAATAAACTGGTAAAGTATTTTTACATTCATTTGTGTGAGTGGTGCTTAAACCGGCTCTTTATGGATTATCCTAAAGCAGGGGTTGTTGCTCAGATACAGAAAGGGGGAAAGAGAGAGAGAACAAGAGAGAGAGAGCGAGAGCGAGAGCGAGAGCAAGAGATGGTGAGCTGAGATGTCAGAGCAGAGCTCTCTCCTTCATCTGTCAGCCCCATTCCAGCGTAATTGAGCGGATGATTAGTCTAACAATCACCAACACAACGCCAGCTGCCTGAATGTGAAACTGCATAAATACAGCCGCCCCTATTTCATTACACTACTTTGGCACGCCTCTGTTTTCTCAGCAATGTACAAGAGCATATGGCAGTCATAAAGACAGCCTCAACCTAGCCTGATCTGGACCCTAACATCCACATGCCAGTTTCTCTTCCAATTTGGAGGAATAATTTTGACTAATTTGCTTTCCTCATGCAAGCTGCAGGAGATGAAACACTGCGCTTTGGTTCTGTTTGGGTATTAAAGGCAGGGTCCATTTTCTTCAGCCAATACATGTCAACACCCTTGTAAGTTGTGCTTAATGGAGCATGGTAGTTGTATTAAACTGCACATGTCCTTTGATTAGACCTCTATCTTGTTTTCAGTACCACCTGAGCACTCATTACTTTAGGTTAAAGCACAGCATTCAGTGGAGCAGAACAAATTTTGAAATACAGCTCAGTAAGCTTCTTTTTAACTGTGCTAAAACAGCATTTGTCAAAAAAAAAAATAGACTGGAAGCAGCACTTTCAGCATTTTCATGCAAAGGAGCCCCTCCCTAGTCGGGTACAGGGTATCTGGCCAAGGAGAATACAATTCTCTGGTCATCTACTGTTGCTTGCAGCCTTCCAGTTCAGTACAAAAACCAGTCAGAGACACACTCAGCCGTAAGATTTACACTAACAGTTCTCCAGTTACTGGCTTGCTCCTCTTACTGCTAGATTTTCTGCCCCATTGGGCTTTACAAAATCTGCTCATTTCTATTACTTCAATATGTTATTGGAAGTTGTCTAAAAGCAGCATATTTGCACAGCACAGTTAAATTAGTGGTGCAAGAATGAGGTCGGTGGAAAAGATGACAAGTGACATGGCAGTTAATCAAAGTGAAACACATCTTAAAACATGGACTTAGGTCAACACTGATGAGTGTTTATAATCAGGCCTAAAAATCAGCAACATCATTTCAGCTCTCTCCACCTGCAGAGCACTTGCCCACCCACCAAGTAACAAGAGTGCATTCCTCGCTCTCGCTGACAATTCAGTTTCCTCTATTTTACACCAGGCTATAAAACCTAAATGATTCTATCAAATATTTATTGCTGCAGGACAGTGGCAATACTAGTGCTACTAATATGAATTATAAAGGAATTTATTATACTGAAATGAAGAAAATTTGTTAAAATCTGTGGGTGTGAGGTGAGGGGAGGGAGGGAGGGAGGGAGAAAGAGAGAGAGAGATTTGATTTGCCAAAGGTCTAACTCTCCATTGTTCATTTGTTCTTTGCTGCTTTTCTTATTAGCAGTTTCAATAATTTTTAACCATAGCTTTCTTCTTAAGGGTCATATTTACACTCATTTGACCATGTTAAAATATTGGTGCTGTTCTCTCCTTTAAACAATTGCTATTTTTTTCCTGTACAGGCCTATTCATGACCCTCCATGACACTTCATGATGATTAATTATTTATCAAAAACCAATAAATGAGATTTATTACACAGTACTCATGTGTTCATATTCACTTCTAGTTACATCTCTATTGATTTCTTGCCAGGAAAAAATAAATTGGCTATACTTGGCTTAGCAAAACTAGGAGCTTCAGCTCCTTACTAACAGACAGCTATGATTTGAGTTTAAAACTGCATTATTTTGTGATAATATTTATTTAAACATGTTCTCATGGGATATTGCAGAAAGCATTCTATAATAAAGTCTTCAATCCAGTTAGCTAACATATTGACTTTGGTGGCTATTTGATATAATTTATGTAATTTATTTATTTTATGTATGATTTAATCCACTGTCATACCCAAAAAGACACACTACTCTAAATGACTGGTTATTAAAACAAAACAACATTCATATGCATCTCTCTTTTATTAAAAAATATTGCTCACAACCTCATAAGTTGCTCATGTAGATTATTACAGAAGCTATTCCAGCAATGTTCTCTCTTTTTTTATTTGGACAATGTGGTTAGCAGTTCTGGTTGTCACAGCGGTGCAATGGTTAGTGCTGTCACTTCACAGAAAGTGATTCCTTTTTGGTGTGGTCAAGGCCCTTTCTGTTGCAAAGTTTGCATATTCTCCCTGGGTCTTTTTGGGTTTCCATCAGAAGCAGTCCCACAGTCCAAAGACATACAGACTACATACAGACTATGTGTGTTTTGTGTGCACCATGTGATGGACTGGTGACCTGCCCATGGTTTCTTCACCTGGGATAGGCTCCAGCATCTCCATGACCATTCATGTATCAGAAAATAAAGTAATGATTGGCAGTTTTGGACCAAAACACAGCAATTACTCATTTTCTTAGTTGTAACTCTCAGTGAAAGTGCCCTGCATAAGGTCAGAGTGCGCCAAATATTTTCATTAGTGGTGCTAAACACTGGGGCTTGTGGTCATCCGATGAGAGGAAGGGATTCATTAGCAGCCCTGTCCCTGGCTGCACCTCAGCTTCCACCAGTCATGTCTAAACACAGTCTGGGCTGCTGATGGATGATCTACAGCAGGAGCAGGTGGGAGAAAGCAGGAAACTGTCTCACACTGACCAGCAGAACTGCCCAGTCCTCTCTAACAATCTATAATCTGTACACACTTACTTCTCCCTAAAATTTACAGGCTTTCGATTGTTGTATGGGGTCCAATACCTATACTGTATTATTGTATCATCACTGTCTTAACAAAATCTGCATCTAAATGTAAGTTTAAATTATAAGTGTTTCTTCAAATAATTTTGAAACAGTTCTATCAGCCTATTTCTGTCAGTCCATTATCATCACATTGTCATTAACCACTTTCACAGTGTAAAACTGGCAGCTGTTGTTTTCCAGTGCTATGAAAAAGATAAAACAAAAACTAATTTGGAGGTTCTGATAGGACAGTTATGCTACACTCAAAAAAAAAAAAAAAGACTAAAGACGAGTTGTTGGAACTAAAAACTATACCTGTGTCAACATTACATACAAATCCAATTTCCAGAAAAGTTAGGACATCGATACTGACAAAAGTACAAATAAATGATTTCTACTGTTTTCAGAGACTTAAATGTACTTTGTATATATAAACAAATTTAGAATTTGACACCTACAATACACTCATAAAAGTTTGTGTTACCTCACATTTCTTTTTATGTACACTTTTTAATCTTTTATGAACTGAGGATAGTAGCTGCCTTTAGATCGTTGCGTTGATGCAAATTATCACAGTCTGTAGTCACCATTGTCTGATTCTCCTTTTAACTGGGGTCATATTCATTACATTTTCAGGAGAATACACTTATTGAGCCACAAAAATCACAGGAAGAGACATTGCCATGACAGCAGTATATGTCCCTCTAAAATCTCAAGATATGCCTCTGCATCAGTGTAACGTTCACACATATTCAAGTCACCATGTTGACACTGATGCACAATATATGTACCTAGGTAGATGTTGGCTTTTGCACCCTTTGCTATAATCTGCATGGTACATTCTGTCTTTGACACAGGAACTCCAGTTACAAGTCCAATTTTCCCAAAAACAAGAAGAAACATGGACTCCTTCTGACCACATTTCTGAAATGAGCTTGGGTCCAAAGAACTGATATATAGCTTTCTTTTTGTGGTACAAAGTTGCATTTCTTGATACAGCAGCAGACTGTGTAAGGTGGCAGCAGTTTTCTGAGATACTCCTGAGGCGAAGTGGCTATATTTATAAACGTATCATGATGATTTTTCATGCAGTACCTTCTGATGGCTCAAAGTCGCAAACACTCAGCCAGTTCCTGCCCCTGCCCTTCATGAACTGAGATTTTTTAGGACTTCCTGAATCTTTTCACAATATTCTGTACTATGTTGAAATACTTAAATTCTTTGCAATTGATTGGCAGTTCTCCCAAGAAGTGGGGAGGCACAATACAGTGAATTGATTTCATAAGCTAGACTATCAAGTCATCAAGTCATTTTTGTACTTTTGTCAGTTAAATAGAGTTTTAAAAGAACGTAAAGTGTGCAGTTATTGTTTTTAGGTAGGTTTATATAAAACTGAAGAGCTTAAATAACATAATAGTGAAATTAGATCTATTTATCTATTTTATATAAATCTATTTATTTTGATCCATAGAGAATTGTATTCCAGTGACAGAGGAATAGATAAGACTGAAATTATTCAATTTTGCTTCATTAAACAGATTAATTTTATGTTTCTGTAAAAAAAACATATCTATAGTATGCTGACTACACACCTGGTTGACTGAATGAAAATGTGTAGCAGAACTAAATTTTGTTCATACAACAATTTATTTATCAGTGAAGAAGAAACAGCATGGACAGCAGTATTCAGTATACTAAATAGAGCAGTGCGGTAAGAATGTGATTTGTTAGTTTTGGCATATTTATCACAAATTTAATATAAAAAGACAACCTCAGACACAAACACAATCCCTTAATAATCATTTTACTGAAGGAAAAAGACAACTGGTCCTATGTGAAAAAGTTACTGCACCTTTAGGTACGTCTTGGAAGTCGCTTTGGATAAAAGCGTCAGCCAAATGAATAAATGTAAATGTAAATGTACTCAGTCAGTCATTGAACCAAATTTAGTTGATAATTGGGATCAGTTAGACGACTAGTCTAACGGATCCCAATTATCAACAAAATTTGGTTAACAGGCTAGGCTTGATTATAGGAAGCATGTGACACAACTAGTTAAGTTTAAGTGATACAGATGTTAGAACACTTTTCCTACAGTACATGAAATGATCAGTTACTTGTTTATCTTCATATTCTCATATACTGTTATTAATATTATTACCATTTAGTGTTACAAATATGCAGAAACACAAAATTATTTTACAGTAAAAATATATTGCTTGTTCTGACATCTCATAGATTCACACATTTACTCAAATATTTTTAAAATATCTGTTCCTGATGCAAAAGGTGCTATGTGCTCAGCCCCTACTTCTTGACCAAAACTCAAAGGCTCTTAAGAGTGTGTGAGCTCTGCACGAGCCCAGTTAGGTAATGAGGGGCAGTGCTTAGCCAAGGGCTAGAATAACACAGTCCAGCAAATACATAGCTGGAATGCTTCTCCATTTTAATAAGAGATTAGTGGGCACCCTCCACCTGTTTCCGCGGCTCAGGCTCTTGGCAGTGATCCGTGTGGGCCTCGGCGCAAGACCGCAGCCTTTACATCTGTTTGGCATGTTGTGCTTTTCAATCACAGTGGCCTGGGATGGCCATGCCACAGGCTTTCAGGGCTTACAATGAGATTAGTGTGTTCTGCTGGGCCGGGCCCTCATCTGCACGGCTTCTTGTTTTTCACCACAGCAAAGTCAACAGCTGGAGTGGAATGTAAATTCACAACGGCATAATTTATTTGAAGTTCATCTAAAAAGGTCAATTAGTCCAGTGGCCAAGGAGGAGGGAAAAAGGAAAAGAATTCCAAAGGTTTAAGATTTACCCAGAGGGACACATACATATGAAACAACAGTTATTTCTGCAACCAAAATCCTCTTGATATGTTTCATCCATGGTCAGTAATTTGTAGATAGTGCATTTTAAATCACTATGCAACCTAGCGCAGATCATTGTGTCCCTGCAGGCCGGAAGTGCCAGACACACAACAGTAATTATAAGTAGGTTCTGGCTGAGCAGACTACATACTACAGCAGATGGATGTTACACAGCTGACTCAGAACACTCTCTCCCACATAAAGCTTACACATTCTTAACACAGGTAAGCAGAGTGCACCACAGAAAAGCCCAGAGCTTTTACTTCAGTCATTCATTACCACTTATTGCTTCCTCTATGAACAATGATGTGAAACCTAATCACATGCAAAAGTATTAGCACCCTGATCAAATTAAATGTTTAGTGTATTTTCTAAATGAAATTACGTACACATCTTTACACACTTCTGCACATTTTTTGGAGAAGTACTGTTCTTTTGCTGCACAAAATGCACAAAATGTCATTTTTCACAAATGTCAGTTCTCTGCAAGGAAACTGAATATATTTTAATTCAGAAAATAAATAAAAAATTTTATTTAACTAAGGTGCATTGTGTAAATAAAAGGTTACAGGCCTTGTTGAACTATGAAGCCAAACCTAGCTACCAGTTTTCTCTTTACCCCAAATGAAAGCAATTAGTTGGTTTGATTAAAATTAATTTTACGTTAATCTGTAACTTATACACACTAGCATATACATAATAGCATCATGACTAAACCACTACACACACAAATAGGCTCTCAAATTGACAAATGGACTATGTAGTTTGCATAGTGCTACTTGATGGGGATTTGGCTTTTAATTTAGCATTACTTGTTAGCTACATTATCTGTGTAGCTTTAGTGCAAAGTAGGCTTTGGACACCAGTATTATGTTATGGCTGATCATATGTATTAGGTGAAGACAATCTCTGGGTAAATTAGGTTTTTGGTTAAGCCTTTGCTTTTTTAAATATTGCTTTTATGATTTAACATAACTAACTCTAATGAGATTTATAACGACTTCAGATTGAATGGATTATCCTTAGATGAACCTGCTGATGTACTGATTTATATCATCACTTATTATGTATCACAATACTGGCAATAAAACAAAAGCATGAAGGTTTAGTAAACACCAACAGGGAAAAATAAAGTGCTATGCATGGTATATTATTGTAGCAGGTGTAATCTTGCAAAAGAAAGCCATGAGAAAGCATGCATTAGATTTGTCTGTACGTATTTTTGTAACCGTAACGCTCTTCTTCCACACTAAAGCAGGCTCACTATGAATGTGTTAATGGATCAGGCAGGAAGCAGATAAAGCTTAAATTGTATTATGATTTTGTATTTTATTTGCAGCCTTACTAAATTTGCTCAGACGCAAATGCTGCAAAAAATGTGGCATGACTCTGCCGGCCTGATTTCTCTGTGGCCTGTTCCTTCCTGTGCCATTGGCCTGCTGCTTTCTGACAGCCCCCTGTTGTGGTGAATCAGCCTAAACACACAAACAGCAAAGCTCTCATACTGTGGCACCACTGACGGTCCTCTCCCTTCAAACATGGCCATTGTCAACTAATTGAGTTAAAACAGACCCAAGTCTTCATACAGGAAGCGATCCGTCAAAATCTTGTCACGTTCCAAATTGCGCTAATCAGTTAGACTGGTCCTCGGTAATTGTGGGCTTTCTTTCTTCAAAGTTTATCACATATTAATCCTCAAGTCTGTCTACCTATGTTGAAGAGGCAGGTTTTTATCTTAAATTTAGTCAGAATTACATATTTTATTAACTGAAACAATGATAGGACATTTAGCTAATGAGTAATGGCTTAGTATCATGAACAAGAAACGCAAACAGCTGTTTTTCATTGTATAACAGACGAAAGCTGTTGTGTTTGGAAGTATACCCCTAAAACACATCTGCAGCCAAATAGCAGTAAATTTAGATATGACAAGTTTTCTGTTTGAGCCTCTGTCAGATGCAGTCATCAGAGAGACACAGCAATCTATTTCTGTTGCATAGATTCAACAGCCTCTAAGTTATCATTCTGAAAACCTAGCAATAAGCTAAATCCTATTCACCAGATGAGTCCCTGCTAAATGACTTAATATCCATCTCCAAACAAAAGCCTTTGGAGGACCTTTCTGGTTGACACTAATACAGTTAGGAATTCACCTCTGCCACCTGCTCTACATTCCAAGGCTTGCAAAATCGTAAATACCTACCTGTTCTGACTGCCTCTGACTGGACAAAGCATGAGATGCACCACTACTGGTGCAGTGACCCTTATCCACCTAAAGCTGAGCTTAGATTAAGGCCAGAGATACAATGTCTCTCACTTGCATGGCCACATCATCCCAGGCTGCCACCTGCACCATGCATCACAGTGAGTATCAGGGGAGGGAAGACATGACAGGGGGGAGGCACTTCACATATGTGAAATGTCTCTCTGTTGGCAGCCCCCTGAAATACCTGTCAATCAGACTGGAGGAAGCTGGGGTAGGTGCGCCCGGCGTGTGCGGAGCAGGGCCGGCGCTGCTGTCGCTCAGCCTGAGTCCTGCCCAGCGGGGGAGCTGGTCTACTCCCTGCCCAACTTCAGCAATCCACTCCATGGGTTAGCTGGGGCCTAAACAAGCAAGCCTGCTGAGCCTTGGAGGGAACAAGCCTGCCGCTGTCAAGGGCTCAAACTGAATGGCAGGACAATGGCAGGACAATGGAATTAGCTGCCAATTTGTATGACTTCCCCTCAGGACCGAGCCATCTTATCCTGTTAGGAGCTAACTCTCGGCTGGCCTACACAGCCCCTGCTTTGAGGCATAAGTGAGATAAGCAGGATAAAGCCCTTGTTATCCCACTTTCCCCTCAAAGAGATTACAATCTCTGCTGCGGTGCGGCTTTGGAGTGGCGTTCGCATGTCGGCCAGCACTTCCCACGCTTGACTGACACTGTGCCCCGGGAGGCGTCATTCCTTTAGGACACATCAAGTGTCGCATCACTGCGAGAGCTCAGGTACTGAGGGGTGATCTTTGGATGTGGACATACCAGACTCTTACTGGTACTTTCTGTCTGATTTCTCCACAACAGCTGGGGGTAGGAGCACCAGTAAGGCAACAGAATGATGGGGGTAGTGTGGTGAAGGGGCCAAGCTTCAATGGATGGAAGCGTGCTGCCTTTTGCGTCAGGGGGCAGTATGAGTGGAATGTGTGAGTGATAATGGACTGTGGCGGGTTGGTTCTGTTCACCCGTTGCCACAATGGTGTCTTTGACAGCTAAGAGAACGCCGCTTTTGTGTGAGCCTGCCAGTGACACTACACATTGTTGTGAATGCTCTGCATAGCTGGCATTCTGCCTCGTGCCTTCTTCTGTGTTCTGGCCTTATCAAAAATTCCTACTTCTTTTCTCTCCCGCACTTCTTTTTTTGTGTGGTTGCACATTGTATTGGCAGCTACTGCTGGGACGAAAGGATCCTCACAGAATGCTTCCTTCAAACACCAGCAGCTCTCAATGATGACCTCATTCAAACATACAAAACTTAAGAATGATGCAACTGAAAAGCTTTACAGTATTCAGCCAACTATTCTGTACAATTAATAAAAATCCTGATCTTTTTACTTATTTTGTCCATATAACATCACAATATATCTACAGAGAAAAACTAAAATATTAATAAAAATAAACCTTCATTGTTTCATCTTTGCTATAGAGCATACATAACTTCCCAGAATGATGCTTTCACTTTTTTTCCATTAAAAGAACATTAGCTGAATCTCTGATTCATTGTCCTTTCTATCTGTGTATTTGAAGTCCTATAAGGCTAGGAAGGAATAAGTAGATTAATAGTAGTAGGGTAATAAACAGAGATAGAAGAGAATCATCCAAAGCAACAACACAAAGCATGACCCTCAGCAGGTAGAGGAAAACACTTCACTGTTCTCATTTAGCTTTTACAATATCTCAGAACATCTCTTATTTGAAGAGGAGCCCTGGTGCACTCATGGTGGGATACGCTAATTGAGTTTCCATCTCATGTCTTTTAGTAACTGGGCTTTATTAAGCACATATATGAGAAAAAGGGATGGGACACTGAAAAATAAATAACAAAATAAAAAAATATGCTTCATATTAATTGCTCAGTATCCCCACATGTTTCTTATAGTTATTGCAAAAGCATTTTTTCTGTAATGACCATAAACGAGGCATGCAGGGGTTTAACAGTTTAACGGTAAACAGCTAAACCTACAGCATATTCGTTTCTTTATGGATCACTGATTTGAAAACATGAGTTTGCAGGATGAAAAACAGCCAAAAATACAGCACTTCACATGTTACAAAGTAATATCAGACATGATGCTGAGAAAGATTTGCAGAAAGCCTATTCATGGCAGCCACATTATAGAAATATTGTTTAAAAAATAGAAAATGTATGTCGCTGTCAGAATAAAACCTTGTATCTGTTTTTGTTGGGTTTTTTTCTTTTATCAAACTCTCTACCTGTGGGAAAAGTTAGGCCATTTTGTATAATAAAAACAACAATCTGTGATTATTAATTCTCTTGAAACTTTATTTAACTGACAAAAGTACAAAAAAGATTTCTATTTTTTAAACTAAACAACTTAAATGTATTTTGTAAATAATTTTTTTAAATATTTGATGCCAGCAACAGCTGAGAAGAGCTTGAGTCCAGAGAGCTCTGTGGCGTTGATGCATGAAGTATGGCTTTCTGTTTGTGGTATGGAGTTTCAGGTTGTATTTATTGATGCAGCGGTGGACTGTGTTAAGTGATAACGATTTTCCAGTGTACTCCTGAGTGTCTGAAGGCTTGAAGGTCATGCATATTCAATAGTGATTTCTGACCTTGTGCTACAAAGACTGAGATTTTTCAGGAGTCCCTGAATCTTTTCATAATATTATGTACTGTAGATGGTGAAAGGCCTAAATTCTCTGCAAACTTTTACTACGAAATGTCTGACAATTCTTTCAGGAAGTTTGGCACAAAGAGGTGAGCAACAACCTATTTTTGTTTGCAAAGACTGAACCTGTGGTGACTTCTCCCATATATCCAATAAGAAAACCCTTACCTGTTACCAATTATATTTATAATGTGAGAACATTTCATGAAAATTGCACCAACAAAATGTTCCAAAATTACATATTCAACATTATATCCCATTAATGTAAATTAGAGTATTAAAAGCTTTTTTTCTTCTACATTCTTCAAAGTTGCCATTTCAGAGGTAAGACGCTTGGTGATGACAGTGATAATATGCTTCTAAACCTAAATCTCTACCTGCAATTCTGATGTGTTAGCGTGCAAAGCAAGTAGGGAAGGCAAACACTGTGCAAAGTGAGCTGCAGCCAACAGAGCCATCATTATGTCAAGCTGAACCCAATCCAAAAAGCCATGGTAATGAAGCTGGAATTGAGCCGGTTTCCTGTCCTTTCACCATCCGACGAAAAACAAAGGATTTTATTAAGAGAAAACATCATTGCTTGCCATGCTCCGAGGCCCCTCCCTTTCTCACGCAACTGCCCTGCTGTGATACAGCCCAATGTGGGCCAGGCTGCTGCTCATATATGGTATCCACATGTGCACTTTCTTTCTCTCTTTTTCATTCTCTTGCTTACTCTCTTCTTCTCTCTTTCCCTCTCTGATACATGTCATACATAGACTGTAAGAATGCAGAAGACACCTCACAAGTAGCTGGCAGACCAAAGATCCATTTGACACTTTTATTAGTAACTGATGAATTAAGTGTAGGTGTCCTACAGACAAGTACCATTTGCCCTAATTTGTAGTTTATCTATACCCTTCCTATAACATGCTTGAGTGCTGCAATCAGCGTTTTGTTCTTGACATGCACAATTTTGTGTTCACACACCCCCTTAAGTCTGGCAAAGCTTTACCCCCAGCTGTTGCACCACCACCCCAATGCCAGCTTGCTGTTAGGCCCACTGTTTGATCTTTTAGATTGTGCAGCTGTAACATGAATCTGCACTTATTTAGTGTGTTTATATCTCCCTCACACGCGTTCACTGGCATATGGCAGGGATGGGACAGCGAATCACATCAAAGGCTTTGCACAATCCAAACCCTTGGTCTGTGCCAGAAACCTTCTATTACAACAACGTCAAATGATCAGAAATGGGAAACAGCATCATTTTCACTCTCTGCTGGTTTCTCCAATGTCTTATATGTTTACACATTAAAAGCAATGTGGCATTATATTGAATGCAAAAAAAAACCCTGAGCCCTTGTTGTTGTGTTCTGTCTATTAACATAATGATAGATTTGACCAGGAACACTCAAAGTTGCTATGGCTTCAACAGGAGGCAATTTAAAGGTGCATATAAAATGTTAGGTATACCTTAATCATTTGTTCCAGTTCATTTATTTTGATGTTTATTTTATGATAGATACATAGTAATGCCATTTATTGTCAGATGAATGTACATTTACAAACATGACTAACAATTGCCCTTCAGTAGGTGATGGCCTTTAACTATGTGCCTTCATAGAATCCACTCTGAACAATATGCCTCCAAAACAGAGTTGCTGTGATCATGTTAAATCTCTGTTTCCCATTCTGTACCCCTGCATTCTTAAAAAGATGTGCTAATTAAGAAAGATAAGAACATGTGTATGCTCCATTAAACCTTAGGGCATCCTGGGGAGCTTTTGGAACAGGTTCAAGACCACTTCATCAAATTTATCACCCACTGCAATGGGAATAACATTAACAAAAGGAATTAAGTGTTGTTGCCCACCTGGGAATTTGCTCATAAGAAAGAGTGTCTGTTTCTGCATGGGTGACTTTTTATTTGCTGGAAGACTTGTATGGTAGTAAACGGAGTGATCTGCACAGCCATAAAGCCTTGTACTGGAAAGGATGGGAGATGAGTGGAGGGGCTTTACTGATACATAGTAAAGATCATGGTGGGGGAGGCAAAGCAATGGCCTGTCCATGCTCTCCCTCCAATAGAGCAATTTAGCCCTTTTTCCAAAGTATCTGAAAGAACAGATCTAGAGCAACACAAAACAAACAAGGATCTTCCCTAAGTGCATTAGTAAGAAATCTATGGACTAAAAAGAAACATGAATCTAAGAAAAAGTCATGTCCAATTAGAGGTATTTCATGTTAAGAGGTTGTTTGGGGCCCCCGAAGCACTAAAGGCCCTCAGCATGTAATTCTTGTGTTTGTATTTTACATTATTGTCCAGAGATCTTCCACATTTTTCCTTTTCTAAAAATAATAAGTATTCATTGTTTTTATATTCCTGCAAACAAAAGAATATTACTTGGGTATATGAGGAGTGGGGCACCCAGATGTTCTCTGACCCAGACTCAGTTTAAAGAAATTACTACCGAAAACTTCTCACAGTATCTACATAAAAAGTAGGGCATAAAGTACAATTTTATTGCTTATACACAGAGGCAGGTAAAGAACACCAAATCTGAACCTAATTTCTTAAGTAAAAGTATTGTATGACCCAAGGAAAAGTAAGCATATCTTTCCAAAAGCTGACTTAAATAGAAGTACTACTGTATCAGGTGAAAAAACAAATAATCTAGTAATTACCAGCCAGCAGCAGTATATCCAGCATCTACTAATACAGGAATCTAAGTTTGTGGACTCTCTCTTCTGTTCCTAATAAAAAGAAAAGAAAAGAAAGAGCCTTGGTCTAAAATAAAATAATAAACCTCAAAATAAGAGGCATGACCACACGTAAAGCAGAGCAAATGCTCTTGCCAATGTAACATTTAAAAGCAGATTAAATATGAATGATTTATTAAATCAGTTAATGATTTAAAATAGGGTTATTTTGCCCACAAATAACCTTTAGTAAAGTATTATTAATTAAAAATACTTAAGCCAACAAAGGTCTATTAAACTTTTATGTGAGTACAGTGATTTGAGTCAATGTTACTAGTTACTACCCACCTCTGCTTATTGGAAACTACTTAGTAGGAGGAGTATGCTGGGGAAAGAAGCATAAGTGAAGGAGTCAGAAGCCTTTGGGAGGAGAGACCGAAAAAGTTCAGGAGTATCTGCCCTCATGTCTGTTAGTGTGGCCCTGAGAACTCTGCTAATCGGCCCAGTTCTCTCCAAACACAGTGCTGGCCCTGAGCCTGCTACACATTCCACAACTTCCAGACAGCTCTGACTTTATTTTCAGGCAAAACGGCATCGGCCTCCTCACATGACATTCCCAAAAAAGGCACTGCGGCCCGAGTCTGCCCTGATTGCTCTATATGACTCAACCATTCAGGAATTAAAACAATATGAGGTATAGCAAAGCCAGTAGAGGAAGGTGACTCAAGTCCTTAGAAAAGAGGATCTGTGAAGCAGAGGAAGCCAATAGAAACACACAAAGATGTGGATTGCTCACAGCAGCTGAATAAGACAATGTTTCATTCAGCTAGACAATGTGGTTCACAGGCACAACACCGGTTCCACATATTAAAGCTGTTTGCCATGATGCAGCAGACAAGGATATGTCACCAAGACAACTGCACTTCAGATCCACCAAGGAAAACACACAAAAATTTGCAGTTTGTCTGCTGACTGATGTTTGGCACGTAAGCGTATCTGTGAATGAGTGTATTTGCTACCATACTTTAGCTCACATGGCAGCCAAACAGAGGGAAGCACCCCATGTGAGCTAAAGAAGGGGAAAGGTTACATTTTAAAGAACTGATCTTGCACAGCCTGGGGGTTCGTAATACATGCAAAGCATTTATTGTGTAAGGAGCGTTAGTTCTATCCACCAGCAGAGTGCAGGAGAGATACAAAAGGAATAACCAAAGGGATGAATTAAAAAAAAAAATTATTTCCACATATATTTTTTCCACAGATTTCAAAACTAAAGAGAATTTAAAGCCATAGTTACAACGAGAGGTCATTCAGGTCATGCTGTGAAGAGTATCTGAACCTGTATGGGGATTTTTACCAATTAGCTCTACAAAAGAAAACTTACAACTGTGTCTTCTTGCTCAACTGAAACATGAATCACTTATCATTCATTTACACAGACACTTAAGTGAAATTCAATCATGTCTTATTATTGCAAGGTTAAGAGGCAGAAGCAGGAGCCAGAAACCTCATGGCTATTGGCTTAAGAAAGAGAGAGAATGAGAACCTCAGGAACATTTGAAGTATCTCAGTCTGAAAAGCACCTCCTGGCCTTTTTGGCCTTCATACAAGATAAGCACCTGCTGTTCACATGATTTCCATAATAAGAACTATAAAACACTGATTCCAAAAGCAGGTGGATGAGTATAAGTTCAATGTTCAGTCAGCTGTGACTCCAGAGAAGGTCTACTGCACTTTTACTATAAATCCACCCCCTCAAGCAAAAAACACATATGGAACTAATATTAGTCTTTGTAATTTTCTCAACTAAAAAAATTGTACAATTTAAACTGTGTAAATCAAAATTATTTTAAAATGTAATGATTTTTGACATTTTGCTGAAAAGCTAAATTGGAAATTACAGCTACTTTTGAGATTATAACTACATTTCTCATTAAAATTACATTTTACATTAAAATATTCATGCTCCAATTAAACACTGCAAAATTACTCCCATAAATAACATGACAGCATTAGAAAATGGTTCATGAGCACAAAAAAATCTTTGGAGCCTTTAATATAAAAAAAAACCTAAGTAAGTGTGAGAGTGAGAGACTGTGCACATATTTTTCATAACTCCTACTGTGCTCTGAGCAATGTGCAGAAAAAGTAAGCACGTGTTGCTTGCTCTTTATAGTTTTGCTGAGGTTAATTGAAAGGCTTAAAGGCCCTGACACTTAAGTTCAGCTCTAAGCTTTGGATCTAAACTACAAAGACAGACATGCAGACGGTGCAAACACTGCAACTCATCTCAGTTTGGATGTTTTAATTGCACTGGGCACATATAACCGTCTGTGTCTCCTTAAGTTTCTTATTTGCATACATAACAGATCTCTAAGGAGATGCAAATGAACACCAATTGAGAGCCAATCATTTTCACAGCAGAGTTTAAGCATTTTCATTTTAATTGAACCACTGCCCATCTCTGTCAATAAAGTGCTGTATCAAGAGACAACAGATAATTGGACCGGCAGTTAAACATAGCAAGGCGTCAGTAATTTGCAGATTTGATTTGCTTTTACTGTTATCTCCTTACCCTCTGTGGGTGTGCAGTGTGGTGTCATGAAACAAATTACATGCAATCATTGTCCAATAATCTACCAAACACGGCACTGCTGTGTGCACATGACAGAATCAATTACAACAGAATTCCATTAAAAACAGACAAAAACTGGCATCTGGACAGGTTTCTTTTCTTTAAACACTACAGATTTTTTTTAAATAAATCATAACGGAAGAGGAAGCATTTCGTCTTTTTACGGGATCCAAACAGTCTCAAGATGTGCACAGGCCTAATGTGTTAATATGATGAGTTAAAACTGTGATTAGACACCAGACTCTAGAGCAATTTTGTGCTTGTGATCAATCCAAACTCTGCTATTCATCCAGTTAAAAGATCTCTGTTCTGTTTCAAACATGCAGAGTGGATTTTCAGACAATGGAACAAGCAATGTCCACAAGTCTGTTGTTTTATTTTAAGTGAGATCTTCTGTGCTTATCCCCTTGACTCTGTTTACAGTATGTTAATATTCATACATATTAACCCAATATCAACTACTTTACATCTTTTTCTGGCTATTTTTGCCTCCCTCCAAAGCAGCAGTGTAGTGCTGCCCTCATCTGTTTAGCACTGTTTGCACAAAGAGGAGAATGTCCTCAACATATACATTCCTATGGATAACTTCTTCTAAAACCATAGGGCATGTTTCATGTTTCTGTGTCCTGGGGGAGAATGAAATTGGTTGCAAATGGTTTAATGTAGACTAGCCACTAATTAGACAAAATAGGGACAGCATCAATCATTTGTGTAAGGTTTAAAACCCCCAAGCATAGTTCTCCTGCATTAGGCTGGCCTACATTTTTCTGTGGTATGGAAATTGTTTCAGCACTATTGTGATCATTATCAACACTGCACAAATGAGACAGGCTATAATGGAACAGGCCTGTAGAAATGTCTCACAGAGTAAGAATATAAGGCTGTACATTTGGGTCTTTGTTCTTGTCACTTTCTATTTTGGTAGATACTTAATGGACTCTGCTCATGTGTTTCACCCTCCAGTAAACGGGGGTATATTTCACGTACGTTTGCTCAGTTAGTGTTTCTGATGTCTGATTGAATAGCGCCATCTAGCGGCGGATGAGTCACGGAAGAGTCGCAACACAGAGAGGAAAGAAGAAACACAAAACATGTACATTCACATCGGTTATTTTGAACACATTAGGTCCCTTAAATTGCCCATTTGTTATCTTTTAATGATTAATCAGTGATTTATTTATTTGTTTCTTTACTTTTTTTATTCATTGTAAAGTGTATTGTATTGTAATGTACTGTATTTAATTAACTCTATTATTATTATTCCTATCCTCATATTTGCGTTGAGAAAGTCTTTTTCTTTCCACAAGAGGGCCCACTTGATCATGAGATGAACGGTGGCCATGTTGCCAAATAATCGAGACGACTGCGGAACTTTTACTTTGTATAAACCAAAATTTCTAATCAAAACTAATTTACTAAATCAAATACTGTCCCTTTGCATTCCAATCTTATTAAATGTGTGCTGATGGCCTGATAAAAACACCGCAGTTAGCACAGGAGCGGGTTTGTACATTGCTCTCACGCGTTCGTACAGGCGTGTAACTTTTACAGACCTGGCAACTCCAATAGGGCTTATGCGATGACGTCAACACAGGGCTCCTTCACCAGAGGAGTGGTAAAGACTGGTCAGTCTTTCTTTCTGCTCGAGTTTACAGCAGCATCGGTGTTTCGGTTCAGTGTGGGAGCAAATACGTTTCTGTAATTTGCCATAATGAGCATAATCAAAGTTAAAGCAGGTATGTTATGGATTATTTTGACTTGTGTGTATTTTGTGTTTGAAGAGAGTGTAGGCAGGTGTGAAATAAGGCCCACAGGCGTTTAGACACAAAGCGCGTCTGTTAGGAGAACATGTCCTAATAATTTATCCACGAAGATCACCTAGCACAACAACTCAAACTGTAGCAGTGTGTTTTTTTGCAACCAGTTAATGGCTCGCACGTGTTACAGGGTAAGTTGTAGAACCCGGTTCAAACTGAGCACGTGGCCATGTGCGCGTAGGCGTTTCTAATGGTCGCGGACATTTAGACAACCGCGTGTTCTCACATGGCTCGCGATTATTTGTTTACTACATCGCATTACACTTTTGGTCCTCTGATGTGTGGTCTATATAGAGCCTAGCCTTTTTAAGACACTGAATCTGCAAACTGAGGTATAGGGCCCATCCACCCATCCCTGCAGGTTTAGTGTGACCTGTGCAGTGAGGACCTCCATCTGCTGAGGTTCTGACCTGTGAAACACACTGTATGTATTACCTGACCACATACTGCTTCACAGACAGGTTAAGTTTTTGAGTTTTTTGTCGTTTGCCACAGATCCACCAATGGCTCAGCAACCCTGCTCAGCTACTGTAAGGAGGACATCATCTCTACACAGTCTACAGCCTGTCCCAGAAGGCGACTGAGACATGCACAGGTAACTGGCCATTGAGGTAGTATATAATAAAAACATACCCAGCGCTTTTGTACCGTCACTGGGGTGTGCAATCTCCAAAATTAGGTTTGTGATTATACTGCTACACATTGTGATTCCTTTCAATATATTAAAGGGCCAATATGATCCCTCCATGGCTTGAAGGGTGTAAATATTGTTAATGCTTCACTATCCCCATCTATACAGTCCCTGTATGGAAATTAAGCATTAAGAACAGCACGTTTTCACATTTGCTTATCTCCTTATTTAGCCTACAGAGGTTTAGCTCTGCCTCTTCACATGGAAGTTTCCTAAATGTTTTGTGGTTGGTTAGAGGCTCATTTGCACAATGCAGCCTCGTGTGATATCAATATTGTTGAGACTGATAGTGTTAATGTGCACACCAATTATGCAGCCCTAACTGTACCTAACTATCACACGGTACATGAGAAATGTACTCATGCTTAAAATAAATTTTATCTTTATTATTTTCTTGACAGACTTTGTGCTGTTTTCCATTTCTTTGCTCTGATTTCGCTGTAAAATTGAGGCCTAGATCAGAATAACGGTTTAGTATGAATTCATACCACAACATATGAAGAAAATCACTTAGTGTAATTTTTAAAAATGCCATTGTAAAACTGTCTACATACCTTACTTGTATAGCCTTTTTTTGTTTGTTTTTTTAACCCTTCAACCCTTCGATCCTCATACATACTTTAGAAGATTTAAAGTTCTGATTAAAAAAAAAAAACACTGCAGAGCAAAGTACAGTTCACATTCCTAATCACAAATACTGCACAAATTTCAGAGAAGGTTCTCATATCCATAAAGTAAATTAATAGCTATTTAATCAGGTGGCAAGATGGTGAGCGATGTGAGACAATACTCTGGCTGGTAGAAGTCTGCTTAAGGGAAGGTGGAGGATCTCTGCACAGTGTCTGAAAACGATACCTAATCTGAAGCAATTTCCTTCATGAATCATATAAGGCGTTTCTCAAAGGCTACATAATGGTGCAAGTTTTGCTAACTTGAAAACTTTCAGGCCATACCATACTGCCAGTAGGTCTAGCCATCTGGACATGTGTCTGTCTTTTCGGAGAGCTCCGAATGAGTTTGGTAAGGTATAAAAGATGAGTCATCTCGTATAAACCATTTGCTGTGCCCACATTGTATATAAGGCTAGCTCTTTTAAAGACCGTTCACTGCAATATGTCAAGTGTGAAATGCGTGCTGTGATGACTACGTTATGCTGAGGTTGCGACCAGTGAACCTAATAGCATGTATTACCTGAGCACGCTCTTGTTCTATCAGTAGGCGTTACTCCGGAGAATAAACAACCTTTTATGACATTGTTCTGTCTGTTTTCTCTAGGTGAAGTGTATATGGGAGATGCATCTAGTCATTCCTGAGGTATACAATCTACATTTACTAATCCAAAGAAAAAGAATGTGCACAGTGTGCAAATACAATCAAAAGCATAGTTTTAAAGGGAAGTTAAATGTGAAGTTAAAATAGTATAAAAAGACACATGCCAGGAGTCTGATCACTTCTAAAAATCTTCAATATGGGGGATTGCTTTCTCCTAATATAAATGTTCTACATATGTGCAAGGATGACCCTATTTGCTGAGGTTGAGGCCAGTGAAAAAAAATTGCATGTATTACCTGAGCGCACGTTTTTTTTGTTGTTGTTGTTGGGCAGAGAGGAGAGCTTTTTTTGTGACATACTAATTTTTTTTTTTATTGATCTCCTTATGTTCTGAAATGCTGCAAGATGTGTGACCAAGTGCTGTGAATATGGGAGCATTCATACACAGTTTACTTCTGTGAGGATTTGGAGTAGTTAAGCATGTAAGTATTTAACAGTTAGAAAAATAGCTTCCACGTGTTCTTGGTAATGTCATTCCATATTTTTTTTCCATAAATTCCATTTTATAGATTTTTAACTATTGTTTTATGTATTTCAGGTAAGGTCTGATTTCATGTTTACCTCCTGCTGGATACCATTTTCTTCTATGGGACTACAGACTATTTTGTATTAATACAAAGTAAGAGTTTGGTTGTTAAAGGTTATTATTCCAGGATGAAAGATGTAGTTGCATAAACTTTACAGGTCAACTTTAGTATGTAATATTTACTTACTCCTGTCATCTGCTGGTGAAGTAAATGAATGGACAATGGATGGCTGAAACAAAGATGTGCTTTATAGGGTTTTTTTTTTTTTGAATGGTGAAATTCTATGATGAAGATTACAGGAAGTTCATCGAGCAAGTTGGATGGCTTCAACCCAGAGAGTTTTCTGAGGAAACCTACTTTGTTACAAATAAATATTAATAAACTAAAGAACTGGACATTGTAATTACATCCTTAAAAGCGATACACAAACTAAAGTTTCTGAGCTTTGAACATGATTAAGCAATCTCAAACAGCCAGATGCAGAATCTACACTTTGTTTTAACACTTCACCAAACATGCAAAAAAAAAAAATAACATTGTGTTTGCGCGTGCTGAAGTAAAGCTGTTTCACGTTAATCCATGTTCCCATCTTCATTCTCCTCTCCTTCTCGGTAATGGCGATATTCTGGCTTTAGCTCCCAGGTGCTTTTGTGAGGGCCTCTGGAATTATAAACTCCAATCTCACGTAGAATTTCTTTCAGGTAAATCTACAGATGTTAAGGCTAGTTTAGGGATTGAAAGCCATGCATTGTTTTAAAAAAAAGAAAACATGATCAAAACAACTCTTAAAAGCAAACTCTACATGGTAACCACTTCACTCTACCACGCATCAGCCTCTCAGCTTCATGGTGATCACTTGATCTGGTTCAAGTGCAGAATTCTAGCTGCAGGAGCCAAAAGCTGCTAACTATTATCAACTAAAAGCTTTAGACTGTTTGTTGGAATATGAAAATTGCTTCAAGCACTGACAGTACAAACATTGATAGTGAATGTAAATGGGCACCATGAAGTTGGTGCAACTAATGTCACAAACCGATTAACTGCACATTTAATTATTAGGGCCAATGTAATTAGAGGGTGAACACTAGGTGTCTACAGCTAGCATGAGTTTTGGTTATGGAGTATAAAAGACTTCCTCTGATCTTGATCACACTCATAATTCACTTGTATAGACATGAGTCATACAACCCCATGACATTTACATCTCTAGCACCAAGAGAAAGGAAGACCGCATTTAAGTGGGTGCTATCCTTGAGGAGACCAAGCACACTTACCAATGATAATGCAATCACAGAGGGATACAAAGCCTACCTGATTACAAACTTTGTTCTAGGGCCAGTGTGCATCACATTATGATGTCCAAGTATGAATATTTCAGTGACTTGCATCAATAAGTGATAACGGGAGTAGTATAGTGCTAGCTTCAACACACTGGTCAGAGTCTAAAGGTCTTTTAAGAGTATGTGAATACACAAATCAGCCACATGAAAGAAGCATTCACTTTTTTTGTGCTACAGTAGCTCTTCTATGTAATCGGACCAGATGGGCTAGCCTTCACTCCAAGTGCATCAATGAACCTTAGGCACCTCTGACCCTGTCACCAGTTGTTCTTCCTTTAACCACTTTTAGTGGGTACTAACCACTGCTTGCTGGGAGCACCCCAGAAAACCTGCAATTGCACACAGGGAATAAGACTTGCTGATTTGGAGATGCTCTGATGCAATTACAAGAAAGCCCATGACAAAGTGGTAGAGATCATTACGCTTGCTCATTTTATTCTGCCTCCAACATAACTTTAATAACTCATTGTCTAAGCTAATATGTCCCATCCATTGACATGTTTCACAAAATAACAAGGTATTGTTATTGCTTCTTGTAAGTGGTTTAAATGTTACTGCTCATGTAATGCTTGCTGCATTGCTGTAGGTTTAGGATTAATCGGATTAGACTGTAAAACTCCTCCATAAATGCATGCATATCAAATGAATCTGCTTAAGGCTTTAGTATTGTTATGAGCATTCAAAAGCAGGCCCCCTAGTGTGCTTCCACTATTAGTAATTGCCAGGTGTTATTTTTCATACTTGCTCTGATATTCAGCTTTGAGAGTATAAATAAGATTTGGAAATGGTAGCACTTATGCATAAGATCAAAACAAAAAAAAACTGTTAACACATGATTCAATATGTGACTCAGAAATGGAAAATGTTTAGGTAAACAAATGAAATAAATGAACACCGTGCAATTCAAAGGTTATATTCAACAAGCAGATAAAACACTGCCCTCTATTATAAAACTCAGATCTATGGTTTGACACCTACAGATACTCCCTATGTCAAGCACCTGTTCATAGTTATATATAGAGCAAGCTATGGGGTTTGCAGAGGTGTTCAGAGGTGTAAACCTGTGCATGGTGGGCTGTAAAGCTATCAATACATGTTGCCATTTTTATCACTGAATAGTTAGGAATTCTAAGAAAAGGACTAATGATTGTAGAAATCAGTGTGAGGATGCTTCACACTTGATTCAGTTACACTGATAATTAGTCTGCAACATATTTATCTGCCAGCCCTCATGTATTTGGTTGATTCATGGCCCATGTGACTCACCACCGGTTGCTTAGTGATCTCCACCAGGTTTTTAATGTTGTAGTACTGGTGCTTCTCAAAAGCAGAGAAAAGCATTTCCAGAACTTTCTCCCGGTCAGCCCGTGCTCGTTTGCCTTCTTCTTTCTTTTTCTTTTCATGTTCCACCTGTAAGCAGAGAACTCAGGTAATGCAATGTGTATGTGTGGTTGCAGAAAAACATGCACACAAATGCACACTTACATTATAAGAGTGATTGGACACTGGTTTGTAATTGGTTGTAACAGCTTTTTCTAACCGCTGAGACAGTCGGAGTGGCTTGGTTGATTCCTCAATCTGCAATCTGCAAACAGCATCTTTAAGTTATGAACAATGTTCTTCTAATGCAGTTCAATACTGAAAAAGCAGAACCTTATAGACAGGTTTGGTCTCCTATAAAGTACTCCAGATACTCACTTTTTCAATTTCACATAGCTCTCTTGGACTGCAGGTCGACACTCAGCACGCTGTACCACCATGCCTTCGATAGTGATCTGGACTTTAAAGCAAAAAATAGTGGGAGAAGATGAAGAAATCTCCCCCTAAGAATTTACTGTAAAATTATGCAACAGTTAGTTCTAAAGGCACAACTTGACTGGTTAAAAAAACGAAAGAAACTTCTCTCCAGCAAGACTGCCAAACTCCTTAGCAATGACAATGATTGCTCTAACTAGCAAATAGTAATTATCTTTTAACACTTCAGTGAAGAACTCTGTGCCTCTATGATAAAAAAAAAATCGAACTAAATATTTTGGAGGCAATATGCCCATAGGGGCATTTTTGTTCTGTCACTATGTCAGGGGCCCTTCTAGCCCCAGAGGTCTAGGCATTTTTATTTTTTGGCACTCTCAAAACCAAAGGAATTACTCTTTCCACACTCTTTCCAATACCTGCACTCAATCACCATTTTGTGAAAAATACATTTACCTAATTGTTCGTTTACAAATACTGACTTTAGCCCATTTGTTGCATGGTTTGTCAGCCAACCCCCACCCCATCCATCAGGGACCTCACAGGATGACTGACCACTTTGATCAGATATTTATTGAGTGGTAGACCATTTTCAGTAATGATAGATAGATATATAAATTGTGATTAGGGGAAAAAGTCCAAAATGAAAATCTACAAGAAAAATTATCAGTGTCTGTAGGTAAAAAGATAATTACTACCAACTGCTATTTTGTGTAGCATAGGCTTACCTACACATTTATTAATTATTTAGACACAGAATGAATTTGCTTTAATGCCCTGTATTTTCAGCAGTAACATTCATCAAAACAAATAGTGCCACTTAGCAAATTCAACAGAGCAGTTCTAAACAATGAATGACAATGCCTTTCAAAACAAAGCACCCTCAATTGTAGTGTTGGCACAAAACCTCTTTTCAAAATTCAACTTGACATCTGAAATCTTGTGATTCAGCCGAGCAGTTTTTGCTCCTCAACACTGAAGTGTTTGGCTTTTTTTTATTAACCGTGGTCTGGCAGACCAGTAGTGAATTTTACCATGCTCTCCTGAGCTTTGCTGAACCTCTACAGAAATCCATTTTTCTGCAAGGCTGTCTGCTGCCTCCCATTAGGTGACATATTCTGAAAAAGGCTGATATTCTCTGACCTCTGAGGCTCTACATATTTCCACTCTTCACAAAACACACCCACACACACGCGGATTTATATATTAAACGGATATATTCTTGGTTTCTTAGAGTGAAGCCCAGATCTTTTTCCAGTAGTATATGCTCTGTGTTATCTGCTAATTAATATCCTGCAGAAAACCTTTTACAGAGGCACACAATATCCATAAAGTCCATATCTGGGCTTTGCTAATGCACTCAATTATTAGCAATTACTGATGGGTGAGTGCCGGAGCACTTGTTGGAGGGACTTGATAAATACGCCCACTTGTGTTTCACAACTTCACCACAGCATCCGTTTTTCTCGCAATTACTCGGAGGGTATGCACAGGGTTCAGGGGGCTTCAGAGAGCATGGAGTAAGGATCTTCTGTCAGCATTTGTTCTCTTCTTCATGGATCCCCAAGTAAAATGTGACTGCTCCTGCTGTGGGCTTTCTAATGTTACATAAGTATTATCACAGAAACATCATGCTAAAACTGTCAGTTATGTAGGAGAGGTATTTACATCCGTGCTGAATGGAGCTGTTGGGGGTGGCGTGAGCCGCTTGGGCAGGCTGTAGGCTGCTGAACCACTTCGGAGATGCTGGCAGGGTGAGAGGTCAATCATCCACCCCCTCACAGGTTCCCATCCGCTCTGCCTAGGCTTGAAACATGATAGCGCTAACATCCCCAGCACTCCACAGGACACACACACGCTCAACCCCCACTCTCACCAACCCACTTACAACAGCAGCTCAAATCCCCAGACGTCTCAGTTCATCCGCAAACGACCACTGAGAATGAGCTCTTTACAGCAGCTCTATGCCTCTTCCCATCACCCCTGTTGCTTCTACGCATTTCAAACTGAAAAATTTAGGAAATGTTTCAAATGATTCACTTGTTAAAGCGCTGCAGAACAGCATCCTGTAGAGCAGAAAGTTTACATGGAGAATTATGTGGAATCTTTGAGGTAAATTTACATTTACAATTAGCATCTTTGTCACTTTTTTGACTGAATGTTGCTTGTGTCCATCCCAGAACTGCCTGGAGGCTGAAAAGTAATGCAACAGTGACAAACCATTTTCTACCACAAGGAACACTCCCAAGGGGAAAAAAGAGGATTTTGGTTACTACTGCTCTGGCAACACCTAGACTTATGGAAATCTTTATCTGCGCTACCTTTTCTTCTTGTGCACCTTATCGCCACCACCTCCCCATTCGTTATGCAATGCTGGTCAACTGTAATTTGCAGTTTCAAAAGGCAAATGTCTTGTTTAAAAGTCTTTCCCCTGACAACTGTTAATCAAATCATGTAGCGAACACCTCAGCAAACCCTGAATAATTTAGTGGTTTTACCATTTATAGAAAATCTTGGCACTACATCAGGACTGCACTATAATTACCATCTGATTACCTTTAAAGAATTTTAAAATCGAGGTGACATTTTGCATTAAGCAGCACATGCTCGCTCATGAAAAGGAAAACCCTGAAGAAACCATTTCAACTCAACAGGTCACATTTATCTTCAGTATCTTCAGCTGTTTGCATCTGGATAATACCATTGAAAGCATGCAGATCAGAAATATTGTCTTCTGACAGATGTACTCACACATGACTCATCCTGATATGCTGTTACTCATAACTATTTAACTGTATTAAATTCTAGGACAACAGTGATATATATATATATACCAGACACGTCTGTCATTACCAATGCTACCTTTGGTTTCATTTAAGCTTAAATATAGATGATAATAATTCACATAAAATGCACAGCTGCTGTGAAAATCATCAGTAGGTGCCTCTCTCTTACTAGTGGGTTAAAAAAATTCATTCAGTACACAGTCATAAGCATATCCACTCATCCAAACATGAGCTAATTAATGCACTGTTATATCAGGCCTACATATCTGTTAAATCTTTAAGCAATTCTGATTTTAGAACAAGAACATGGTGACTGTGCCACTTGATATTAAGCTGAAGGAAAATAGTGGACATGTAGTTCGCTCAAATTTGTAGTTAGAGCTTTAAAGTAAAGCTAGAATTGCTATGGTTATACTTTTTTGTGCTTTGAATAATTAATGATGCTCTTTGTAAAATTGGATGTGTCAATCATTTTCGAATTTCCACTTTACAACAAATACACAGTGTGGCTGTAAAATGACACAGTGGTTGTGATTGCAGCATTAAATTATAGCATGCCATCCAAGCTCTGCTGCTATTGTTATACAGTACATGGCTGTTGCCACGGAGCTCAGCTCTCCTGACCTGGAGCAAATAGATAATGCTTGGTGAATGGCAGGTTGTCATCTCTGACAGCACACAGAGATGTCTCAGATGGCTCTGCTGCAGAGGCTGACCAACATTGCCCAAGACACATTAGCACAACAGCATGTGTACACGCATGTCTCCCTAGAGACAAACAGAGAGGCTGCTTACACTGCCTGTCACTGTCAGCCCACACTCACTTTGTACTATATTAAGAATATTGATTTTGAGCCCTTGTTCTGGGTGCTTTACACAGTCACACATTACTGTATGTCTCTACCAATTTAACTACATTCTAACGCAGCTTGGGGTCAATTTTGCACCAGCCATGCTCAGTCCCCAACCAAGGGTGCATCCTTACTAATGAAATGCCTTGTGCACAGCCTTCTCAAATGCAGGGCTGCAGGGACTACATTCATGCCTTCTGAAAGACGAGAAACAAGCCATTTACATAAGCGCATCAATTCTCCACTCTCGATCT
Source organism: Arnoldichthys spilopterus (assembly GCA_037974385.1). Classification (NCBI taxonomy): domain Eukaryota; kingdom Metazoa; phylum Chordata; class Actinopteri; order Characiformes; family Lepidarchidae; genus Arnoldichthys; species Arnoldichthys spilopterus. The sequence continues at coordinate 11,741,773 of JBBPDA010000003.1, read as the reverse complement.
GTCCCTCATTTATTAATGGAACCGCCAATTGTTGCTACGCCACAAAATGGCGACAGATGGATCTCCGAAGCAAAGACTTTGACAAGAGGGAACTTTCAACATGTTGAGATTTGTAACATTAACACTGACATACACCCCCCTTTCTCACTGACTCTGTTTAAGCTGAGTGCATTAAGTGGGGTGCCTGTGATTTGGCCCACTCCTGTGAGCTCACGTGCTGCCGCCCAGCTGATGAGGCCCTTTCATCAGAGCGAAGCGGCGCTAATTGCTGAAACAGAGCGGAGGAGCACGCTGGAGTGGAAAGGTGATTAAATCCAGCCTTTAAAGTGGAGGGCAGCGAGCGTTGCACTCTCTCTCCTTCTCCAGCCCCCCCTCAACTGACGCAGGCGAGCCCACCCCTTACACCCCTCCTCCATCTCCTCCTCCTGCAAATGTGTGAGCGCGTGCGAGTCCGCATGTGTGTGTGTGGCTGTGAAAGGCTCCGGCACTGCTGGCAGTGCTTAGTGCTCCCGCACTCAGTGCCAGCACCGCTCAGCTGAGCTCCTATTCGCTTGCTCGCCCGCACACACACATACACACCTCCCCCTCCCCACCCTCAACCCCCCCACCCCCACCCCCCACATACACTCCGACAGGCTGGGCTCTGGGAACGGCATGGAATGGAATCTCAGAAGGATGGAGAGCGAACTGAGGCAGATCAATCCAGACTTGCTGCAGCCCAGCAAGAGCTTTAAGAAGCCCTCCTCGGGCACAATCACCATCAACGTGGGGGGCTACCTGTATGCAGCGCAGCGGCAGACACTGGCCAAGCACCCTGGTTCCCTGCTGGAGGAGATGGTCAGCGGCAAAAGACCTGTACAGCACGTGGACTCCATGGGCAACACATTCATTGACCGCGATGGCCCCATCTTTCGCCACGTGCTAAACTTTCTGAGGACAGGCGAGCTGATCCTGCCAGACGACTTCAAGGAGATGGCCCTCTTGAGACGTGAGGCCGACTTCTACCGACTCAGTGAGCTGTCCCAAGCCGTGCAGGACTGGGAACAGCAGCAGGCCACCCACCGCGAGCCCGCCTTTCTGGAGGTGACAGACAGCCACGAGCGCTCACAGGGCCTTAAGGTCTACTGCAGCGACACTGGCTTCATTGAGAAGGTGAAGGGGCGCCTGGTCCAGATCTCCAAAAGCCGTCTGGATGGCTTCCCTGAGGAGTTTGAGGTGTCATCTAACGTCATTCAGTTCCGTCACTTCATCAAGTCAGAGCAGGGCTCACGGTTGGTGCTGAAGGAGGACAGCACGTTCCTGTGCACGCTGGAGACGCTCAAGCTGGAGACGGTGATGATGGCTCTGAAGGGAGGCTTCCGTCTGCTAACCTGCTTGGACAGCAGCCGGGGATCAGTGGTGCAGTGTGAGGCTCTGCACTTCGTCAAGTGACCCAACCAGGACTGTCACCATGAACCACATGACCCAGCAAGACTCACCACTACCAACAACACCCATCCCACATTGACATCTCCCTGCCATCAGCTTGCTCTGCACAGGACCTGCACTGGATTACAAAGGGACATTCCACAAGTTACTCTGCTTCTGCGTTCCTCCACCTCCAACTAACATCCTTGAAAAGCAAAAGAGGTGTTATGTATTGTGTTTTCTTATGTTATACTGTGCATAGTCCCTCATTTGACAAAAGCTGTCATTTTTTTTTAAGGAAGAGGAATAGCACATGGACATGGCCTCTGAACCGCACTCCACCTTTGACTTTTTCCACAGAATCTCTTGAGATAAGTGGAAACGGCAACAGGCTACATATATACTACTACTGTGATTTCCTGTCAACAGGCTGAAAAACTACCTAATGCATGTGCAAAATCTGTTCACTGTCAGGGGCAAATATTGTGATTGCTGGTCTTGTGTAAAACTTAAGTTGACAGCAAAATGTTGTTAAGAAACTGTACATGTTTTCCAAAATAAAGATTATAAATACTTCCTTCTGCTGTATGACTTATTAAAAGACCATCATCATAAAGCTGCCAGATTAGTCAGTAATCTAAACAATGATAGAATAGCAGTAAACAGTTAAATGTTGTGTTACATGCTTTGATTTAGTGTACACAAAGCTACAAATTATTTCCTTAGTAACAATGAAGGCAGCTTGTAACAGAAACCTCATCATGCCCTAAATAAGTCCTTGCAATATTCTGCATGACCTAAAAACAGAGCCACAATTCAATAATTGTTAAATATCTCCCCAAGCATTGATCCCAATTCAAAGCAGAAGAGCTATTAGTTTGAGAGACCACATGAAAAGGTGTGTCCCTATGAAATGACAAAGGAACAGACTGTAAATATAGATCAGATGTTCTGGCTTGCAGTAACAGTACCTTTTCTAATTTGTGGGACTCCAGTACCTAGGTGATAAACATTACAGTAAAATCTATTTCCATCAAAGCATTCAATAATACCCATAATTCCGAGGTGGCAGAAAAGAACAAATGACAAATGCTGACATTTCATTTTCTTTAAAACGAAGCTAAACTAAATCCAAAAAGTCACTCATTTTTAAATGAAGTAACACTGGACATATGGGTACACCCACAAATTGAGCAGACTGCATCTCCAAACAAAAATCCGTCTGTTTCTGTAGAATCTGCCTGCTCCCCTCTCCCACTAATGAGTCATAATGAATACTTGACTCAAGGAAATGGAATCAGACCCAGCCCCACAGTTTGTTGTGTGAACATCAAACCGGGTTCCATTTTTAACTGCAGATAAGGGTCATTCATTTTTTATGAGAGACTGTGGGGCTTATTAGCCCTTATCCGCGACTGATGATGTATCTCTAACCCACAGGCAATGGGCAACTAACACCTTGTGAGGTGAAGTGGGGGGCTGAGCACGTTTATTTCAAATGGAAGAACCCATTATCTGCTAAAAAATTCATGGATTAGTCTCACATCCATTTGCTGCCAGGCCAACAAGACTCCTACATTACAACAAAAGCCTGCTGATTCTCATCAAGTGTTCCAGGGGAGGAATGACTAATATCTCTTCATTCCAATATAATAATTAATTGGTCAAGCTAACATGTGAATTCAAGGTGACACATGCCCCTGAGGGACCAATTTCGCAAGCACACTTCGGTCTCTTCATGGAGACAGAGCGAGGAACAAGATCAAATCAGATTCTTGTTTGTGCATTTACATAACATAAACTAAACCAAGTCTTCATCTTACTAAGAGGTAAGAGAACTTCATAACTCATTTAGAGTTATTCCTTTAGTTACTCGCTGAACTTTATTTCAGACTGAAAATCATGATTTCCAACAGATTTCTGAAACTTATTTCAAATATTTAGCAGTGCCTTCCATCTAAACATCTTGCTCTCAGGAGAGACTGCATGTGTGCAGACAATATATCAAGGAATCATTTCTGCGTTGCTGCCTATAAAGTAGTATATCTGTACAGGGAATTAGAGTGTCATTCACAGAAAGGCAGTCAGAGCACTTGGGAGACTTAGAACAGCACGTACAGTGTTTAAGCTTCTCCCCATAATTAGCTGTATTATGAAGTCTCCAAAGATCTTTAAATGAATGTTCTTTCTGTAACGTTTCCAGGAATAAATCTCCATTGTCAGGAGGGTAATCCATATTTTACATTAAATGTGTCATTTACATTAAACATTATGAATGTTAAAGTTCTCTGTAAAACCAATAGATTTATTAAGAGAAATACCTTTCTACTTTTGAGATTGAAATAAGTGACAAAGGAAGAATTGATCCAGCAGCCTGAGCATAAAGCATTTCCTAAACTGTTGTGGAACTATAAGTGATT
>JBBPDA010000003.1:11692401-11736887 GCA_037974385.1 Arnoldichthys spilopterus | reverse complement strand
TATATATATATTTTTATATTTATTTATTTTTTTTTTTTTTTTAATGGAAAAATACTGTACAAACTGTAATATTTCATCTATCCCTCTTTTTAAGCATCACATATTCGTTCTTAACACCAGAGGGATCTGAATATTAAAAAGATGACATGTAGTGATGTATAAAACAAAGACTGTGCTGCCACGGACACCACTGTTTGGCATTAATAATGTGCAGTGGTAGAGGGGCGAGAAGAGATTGGTGTGAAGCATGCAAGCCCTCAAGGATAATGGAATGCATTCCAAAAGCAACAAAACTACCCACTTCAGTCATTGCTCTGCTCGGCTTTAACAATATCTCAATTCACTAATGAATCTGAAGTGATTGACATTGATTTAGAATCTAGACAGAAACAAACTGGAGTAGGATAAAACATACTAACACATCCAAATCTGGTTTTTAGTAATTCACTTTTTCTGACTGTTCAATTCCAAACATCAGCAGCAGATTTAAGGATTCAGTAGCCACAAAGCTAAAGATACAGTTGCGATTCTTGCCTGTGGTTGAACATGATGGGAAGATGTAATCCCTACCTGAGGGAACAGAGCAACAAAGCTGACACAGAGGATGGCTACATGCTGGTACGGTATCTCTGATCAGTTATTATGACTCATGTTTACCTCTTTAAACATGCTTCAGGCTCATGCTGTTCTCCAAACACAGAATAATTGAGAAAAATCACTGTGAGAAAACTGAAGCAGCTCCAGACCTTCAACACTGATTATCTTGGTCATGTGACTCCTTTGCATGAGCTGAAAAGTGACATTCTATTTCAGGCCACAGAAGAAAATGTGTGTTACTGCGCACAGCAGCATTTATGACTTTTTCTATTATAGACCTCATTCTCAATACCTGTTCTTTTAAACAATACTGTAATTCTAAGATGGATATGTGGATGTGTGCGCGAGCATTTCTACATCCTCTCTTTTTGCTCTAGTCTGACCTAGCAACAGGCTGTATGCGCCTACGTGAGTCAAGGTAAGTTGACTCTTCAGCCTACCTGTCACTGTAAGAGAGGCTGCGCTGTAACAAGCAGTGAATATCACATTTGACCATGACACCTTATTAAAGGCTGCACCTCCATTCACCAACGCCCTTTTGTTGAACGCACTCTCCACATGAACCACACAGTTTGCTCACTTCAGAGAAAGAAATAACCTCCATAAAAACACAGCTCACCCTTTACGGCCTGTTTTTCAATAGCCTTCCAAAAATACACCCATGAGTTTCCAAACTCAAACTCCATTTAGAGTCTAGAAGGTGCTGAATTAATCTGGGATGGAAGCCCAGCATTAACTTTTATTCTTCAGTCATGATTGTCAGAAAAATACTGGCCAGTGTGATCCACTTCCTGTTGCATTTAAGAATACAACACATTGTTAAGAAAGTACACAGTGGCAGTGGACTTCACACAGCATATTTCTGCGTGCACACACTTTGAAAAGAGAACCACAAATAACACCCATCATAAGGTCATTTGTATTCATTTCTAATACCAAAAAGAGTTTTTCTATTTTCTGTTGCCTACATAATGGAGGATGATCAAAAATAAACGGTCAGAAATGCATAATACGTGCAGGCCAAAGGGTTATGTAAACTGAGACTACATGGCAACAGGACAAGCTGATGACAGAGTAATGAAACATTTCTCCTGCCAAAGAAATCTGATGCTATTAGATTGCTATTTAAATGATACAGCATTTTGCATACCTTTACATCCCTCATAAAAACAATGCATCCATCTTTAAGGTAAAGAAGCCACAGATAGTGATTTGGAAATGCTAGGAAACAGACTAACAACTACTGAACCACCCTGATTGTTAAAGCAGTAGGAATTCAGCCTATTCAGGCCCATTCAGATGCAATACAGCTTGGAGAAGGAACACTGTGCAATGCAGTTATGCAGACTGATTATACTCTACCACAGTAATTTAGTGTAAATTCTTGTTTGTAAAGAAAACAGACATGCTGTTTGCTTCCATTACACTAAAGAACCATTTATCTGCAGATTCTGGGGGAAATTCTCAGAGTGTTTGGCAGCTTTGAGTGTTTACGTTCTGTGGCATCTGATGGAGGGCTTTTCACCCTGAACTATCTCAATTCATAACTTGCTTAGAAAAAGATTCCCCCCTCCCTTTCCACCCCCATTGCCCAGAGAAAGCTTTTACTGTGGTGCCTCTATTCATTGCCAACTTCTGTGGCTAACCTGTTGCTTAGCAACCACTTAATCAATACCTGCGGCTTGCGAGAGCGAGGCAGACGGCTGAAAAAAAAAATCATAAGCAATGAGAACAAAAGCATAAAAAGTACAACAGAAATTCAACATTTCGCTGGCAGTGAATTCAGTCACTAATGGGGATGTTTAATGTCTACGCTTGAAATGAAACCCCCACCAATTCTCAAGCCCACATTAGTACGTCAATGTCTGGTACGACAATTTCTTAGACATTTTGGCCAAAACATTAACAGAAATGGTTGGTATGATGCATTAACCACGTACGTATGACACGCTTTTCATATCAAAAACTAGACAGAAAGGAAGTGATCAAATCTATGCCAAGCCTTAGTATCATAAAGACTGAACAAATAAATGATTGAGATGCACAGTTTTCCAAAATTTGTGTTTTTTTGACTAGTTTATGGTCCTTAACATTTGTAGGACTGTTTTGAGCTAAACCTTGCATGTTACAGGATGCAGGAGACAGAGAGATGCGTTCCTGGGGCTTTAGGTGTCCTTGGAGTTCAGAACAATGGAAGCCAGCTATGCTGAGATTCAGCCAACTGACAAGCAAGTATGTGCCTTAAAGGCTCCCCTGCTGTTCAAGACAGTGCCAGCAAGCTGAAGATAGAAGATTCACCTACTGCTGCTCTTATAAAAGGTAGGTATGAAATTTCAGGGGAATTAAAACAAAAAACTGCACACTTATACACCTACCTTCCGTGTGCTTTTCAGTTCTTACAAATACATATATTTTATACACACACACAAACCCTTCCATAGAAACGGAGTACATTTAAGCCACACCCACACTGTTGGAGGACACCACCACTTCACTGGTCATAGATTTGCATTGCAAAGCTTTCTTTATTGTGTTAAAACTAAAATCACAACCATGTCATAAAGCTGTTGCTTCTTGGCTTGTACAGCAAATAAGATAACTGGTCAGGTAAAAAATGTTTTAGAAGGCTCAAAAACAGGATGTTTTACATTTAGAGTTACATTGGAGAGCATGAATATTTTGATGAAGACAGACAAAGACACGTTATAACAAGTTGTTATCTCACTATGAAATCTAATTCTCAGTTTAAGACATAGATGAGATAGAATCAACTGTTGAACACTGAATAACATCACGCAGCATGGTTAGCTACTTACAGGCTGCGGTTGTGAAGGTAGTAAGCTGGAATTCCTCTCTTCAGTGCCATCACTAAAGAAAGCTTAATATGGTCAGAGGTTTGAGAAATAGTAAGGACTGAAAAGGAGCGAGGAAAACAAACACTTAAATTAAAACAGAATCTTTTTAAAAAATAAAAATCCGCCTGGTGACAGTTCGGTCCCCTGGGAAGGGTATGAAAAGTGCAGACATTCCATGCACAGCCTGGAACATGGTTTGCCATTTTAATTATTGCTGCTAGTTGTTCATGCTTCCTTCCAGACATTTTCAAGTTTCAGCTGTGCAGGTCCACATAAATATTTCCTGGGCTAGAGCATGGGCATGATTTCAGTTCCCCAGATACATTCATGTAGCTGGTTAGTTAGCTGGCTATTTAGCTACAACAGGTTGTGCTAACTCAGATATTTTCATCCAATGATACTATCAGAAAACTTTGATTATAAGGCTGACCTGAGGGGCTCTCTGTAAAGACAGCCAAAGTCTGGCCCCCAACAGCCTGCATGGTGAAGGGATGTTCTCTTGGGGCCCGCACTGATGAGGCCTTCTCACCCGAGCTCTCAACCAGGGTCAGCTCCTCATTCAGATTGAACGACACCTTAAAAATACAGATAAAATAAAAGTCCATCAAATGCTAGATAGGTTGGGATATGTGCTGCAGTGCACTCAAATGCATTTTACACAACATTAAGTGTTAAAATATTGTTTCAATAGCCTGCTCCCACGCAATAAATCAATAGTGACATCATGTGGCAAACTGGAGTGCTCTAAAGCCATGCTCTGGCTTTTTTCCCCATTTTTTCTAAAGCCACTTAGTTTACCTCAGCTGTTATATAATTCTAATGCACCTGTTCATGAACACAATCTTTTACAGATATACCTTAAGAGCTAATAGCAACCCTCAATATCAAGCTAATACACAGGACGCTGTAACAAAATAATAATAAAAAAATGCTTTTAGAGCAGAGATGCCCAGCATTGGTCCTAGAAGTCTGGGGTCCAGCACGGTTTGATAGTTTCCCCATTGCAAACATACTTACTAAACCTGGCAAGTAAAAGATCAGTTGAACCAGGTGAGTTCAAGCAGGGAAATCACCAAACTGTGCTGAACGCCAGCCTACCAGATCTGGAGTTGGACACCCCTGAATTGAGCTTAAGCTTTTTGTCCAGTTCACAAACAGCTGTTTCTTTTACCTAGAGCTTTTTTTCTATGTACTTTAGTTTTAGCATATCCCCCAACACATATACACATGTAGAATGCACTAGTTGTCCTATAATCTGGTATACCTTTAATATCAGGCCTCTAAAATCTTCATGAAGAACTTACCATTGTTTTCCCTTGGTTTCTTGTAGAGATGAAAGAAGAAGGACTTTTAAAAATCTTTTTAAACAAATGAAGGATTTAGCAGCATGGTGGGCATAATTCTTACTTAGCTATTTTCAGCTTGCCAACTTCTCCTCGTCCTGATGCTTTCCCCCATTGCTGGGAAAGATACTTAGGAACCTAGTAAAAGATACAGGCCTATAAATCCATGTGTAGCTTTTTTTCTGCGTTAAAGTTAAAATAAACTGAATCCAACTAAACCTTTAGCCCATTGCATGTGAAAATACCTTCACCAGCCAAACACCAGTATTTCGTTTGGCTCTTGTCAAATCGACATCTTGGCTTTTGTCAGACATGGCAGCCTCTCCCCTCCAATTCTGGGTTCATTGTACAAGTGGATTCAGCGTGCAGGCTTGTACTCCCACCTAGTGGCCACTGTGGTGAATTACATATAATGAGCAGTGCAATCCTGCCTTGTACTCCTGATTGAGTCCTGATCAGTAAATTATGAAATCTTCTGTTAATGCTGTAAACATTTTTCTGTTTTATGAAACATTGTTCCTTACAATTTATTTGGTGCAATATACATACATATCATTTCCAGTCTGTATTGTGACCACTGATTCTATTGTCAATTCTCTTCTCTGCTTTAACAGATTATTTAAACACCAATCAGCCAGAACATTAACACCACTGACAGGTAAAGTGAATGACATTGACTATGTAGTAATTTCATAACAATGGCACTTGTCGGGGGGGGGGGGGTATTCTAGGCAGCAAGTAAACAGTCAGTTCTTGAAGTTGATGTGCTAGAAGCAATGGGCAAATGTAAGGATTTGAGCCACTTTGACAAGGGCCTTGTGATGGTTGGAAAGCATCTCCAAAATGGCAGGCCTTGTGGAGTGTTCCAAGTAGTTAGTACCTACACCATACAAATCAGGGATGCCTGTAATTTTCCTTTTTTTCTTATCCAGGTTGGAGTAATGCCATGTATAAAGCTCTTCAGTGTACCAAGCCCTTATAAATAGTCTTAAGTAAACTGTAACTCAAGCAACCACTAGGTGGTGACTCTGGACACCATCTAGTTGTTAAGTTTTAGGCCTTTAGACACAGGCTGTGTCCAAAATCACATGCCACATTATGTTACACAGATACAAACTATTCTATTCAATGGTGATGTACTATTCTGACATATCACTCACTATAGTAAATAGTGGATTTCAGCCAAAAAGGTGAGAGTGCTGTTGACGTTTTGTGAGTTTATTTTTTTCACTCTCAGAAAACAAAAATAATACATTAGACTGAAAGACCTAAGAGAAGACAATGCACATAAAGAGAAGCATTCAGAGGCAGGAACTCATCTTTCATCACATCTTCATAAGATATCAAACCTCTGAAACAAGCACCTTAACGAACACTGAGGTCATATTCAATAACAGAGTGCTGAAATGTGGTGAGCGCCGTCCTCAGGATGGCGAAGGATACAGCGAAGAAATGAACGGCTACCACTTACCTCACACAGACACACTTGAAATGAAATAAGAGATAGTGTAGACTTCACTTCTACTGTATCTAATCTGACAGTACGAGAGAATACATCTCACACGAGGGCCACCATAGAATTGTGTAAAAAGGGAATAATATCTGCAATTAACTGATTATGTTTATTAATATAGTTTTATTTAATTATATCATTCATTTCTAATTTATTTATTAATTATTTTACCAATACTTACCATACATACACTCTCTTCATTTCATAAGTGTTTTAGGCTTATAACCATAGTGGAACATTAGTTATTCATTTCCACCAAGCACTGCAGTGCATCAACACAAGCACTGCAGCACCACATGCAACAGTCCAGTTCTTCAAAGTGAATGGTCGAGGAAGAACACATGTTGCACTGGCAAATTAAACCAGATTAACATTTTAATTGGACTACCTTTGTGTCTCCTGCAGCCCCATGAGTTTAATTTGAGAGAGGAGAAAATGCATGTGAAAGATACAAGTGCATATTCTCTTTAAATCAATCTCTCTTTCAGCTTTATGTGAAACAGCATAGAAGAACTTTTCCTGATGATAAAGATCATTTATTAGCTTCAAATCAAGTGGTGGCAATTGCATTACACATCTTTAGTTTAATAGAAAGAAATTAGTTTTAAACCAAATGTAAGATACTTTTAAGCAAGAAAGGTAAAAGGGGTCTACGTGTACGTAGGAAAACCAGTGATGGATCAAGTATTGAGCCTCAAGGTATCTCACATATAAAATATTTCAAGTCAGAAAGACTTTTTTTGACAGAAGCAATATATCTAATGAATCTATGTATACGTTTTAAATACTCTCAAGATTATTCATGTGTGAAAGATATATCAACATTAATTGTAATTGTAATTCTCATAAACTGTATTGTTTGGCAATTTTGTCACTTTGGAAGCATATAAGTTTAGTATAGATCTTTTCAAACACTTTGGGAGGGCAAGAAAATCTTTTTTTCTGGTCTAAAATCTGAGAATAAAGATATATTGTCACATTTCTAGATTATAGGTTGTTTGTGTGATCTGATGGGAGAAAATAGTTTGGAAAAGTTTGGAACAAATGAATAATATGTAGCTATTATTTAAGAATGTGTGCTATGTGACCTTCAGAAGGACATGTTTAATTCAGCAACTCAAGCATGCGAGTACTTATGCCTGGACATTGCCTATTAATCCATTTACAATAAAATATTTTTAATGTAAATGTCTCTAAAAGTGCTTGCATGTCAGGCAGTGTGGATTATTTTATGAGCCAGTTCTAATCATGGCAATGCCAGTGTAATCAATTAGCTAAGAAAAGATAATAATGGTTTGTTGATTATGTTTCAGGCATTTTTTCCTGTCACCGTCCCACTAGACATAGTTTCAGAAGACATCATAAATATTATGTGTTATCTGTGATATTTAGCTTTCCTGAGGTTTTACTGAGTATATGCTTGAGATGTAATAGTTTTACATTACCAGGTAACCTTTCATTAAGCAGTTCATATAGAGCTCTTGTTTGATAGTAATGAAGCGACAAGCAAAAAAAGTGACAAGAGCTTAAAACCATTAGGGTGTAAAGTGACAATAATTCCTGTGGGTGTAAATGGAAGACAATGTGAGTTTTCATACACAGGTGTCATTTAATGTGCTTTACATAGATAAAATGAGCATAAAATGAAAAGTAAGCAATAAAAAAAACAATAAAAAAATAACAATACATATAAAAGTCCATGAGTTAATGAATTAACTTGTCTGTTAAAGCTGTAGTAGCAGTGATGTTATTGTGTGTATCCCTTTCAGTGCTTTAGTTTTGGCATGGAGTATTCACTGACATGTTGACCGGAATGAGGCTGGCAACAATGTGGGAAGAAGAACTCATGAATGAAAGTGAGGGGACCCCTAGTATGTAAAGAGCAAGTACAACAGGCCCAGAGCGCTATACAGCAAAAATAAACAAGCCTTCATGGCTGTGACACCCCTTCCCATTGAAGGGCGTTTAAGGCCTGGACTGCAGGTTTGAGATCAGCAGAGATAGACTTTAGGGTGTTCATAGCTGCAAACACCCCCACTCCACCCTCACCCATAAGCTTTTGTTGCTTCAGGAATTTCACTTCGCTTCAGGAGTACAGTGTCAAAGCAACGACTTCGTATGCTGGCTTCACTGATTCCTAAACCCATAAACATCTTTGAACATGTTCTCATATGCATTTGTGTCAGTGGCAGAGAACAGAAAAAAAGTCCAGCAGGCCTAGTAGCGTCAATACTCCATTTTGGTGTTTTGCTTTCAACTGAAGCCTTGGATTACATACAAACAGTGACTCAACAGTGGGCTCCATTCTTTTATCTAATCATAAAGATATTATTTTAATAAATGTTTACAAACTAAAAGCAGACAGCAGTGTTTAAATTGACCATAATTGTTCAGGAGGACAATAGCTCTCTGTGTTTTTTTGTTGTGGAGTCCCAGTGTGATTTAAAGCTGCTGACAGCACCAGACGCTTACATTGCAATCAGCTCTCGCTGGCTCTCTCCCTCCGACATTTGTATGGATGGGTACAGCCTGTCTGCCTGGTCTGAATATCGCCTGCCAGTGACAAAGGGCACACATTCATTTTGGAAGGGCATCTTATATCTTTTCCTCATAGTTATTGTTCTGGAGTATACAATCATATGAAGCTGTCTGGCTGAGGTCAGATGACGGATCTAAAGTGAGAGGATATGTATTAACTGTAGCTCACATCCATGATCTTTGACTAGAATAGCTCACCAGTGGAAGCTGGCAGTGATCTTGGCCTTACAGATTTCTGAAACCTTTTCACGATCATGTTCCGCTGAACATGACCTCCTTCTTATAGCGAAACTGACACAGATTAAAATTTTTAAATACATTTTTTTTATTTAACCATATATCCCACAAGTATCGACACACACTCACATCCTCATCACACATAAACCTATCACTCTGATATAATAAGCACCGGTGTCTCATTTCTTCAAAATGGCATCAAAATGAGATCACCGTGATTCCCCTAGCAACGAAACATTTCCCTCCATCACTGACTAACCATCACACACCGGTCACAGTTATCAAGAACATTACCAATTACTCGTTCTGAATTTGTCAGACTAACTCCTGACACCTTTCTCCTCCTTTTCCCCTTGTTTTTGTGTTACATAATACACACCATATCTGACAAACACATTGAATAGAGAGATCTAGAAAAAGAGTGCAAAAGTTACTTTACACACACCCAGGACACTGTGCTGAATACGTGTCCTGTATAAACACCAAAGGAAGATGCTCTCTACTCTAACGTTGTCTGCTACACAAACAACTAAATCTAAGAGCAATATAGATATTCATCTGTTGAGTCATGTCATAGTTGTACATCTCACTAATGTCCATTAGCCAATATGAGTCATGTTTTGAAAAATTGTAGTACTGAGCCTAGAACTTTAGCTCTTTAGTTCCTCTCCTAACAGAGGCGACCAACAATCAGTGTGTGAAATAATTGTGCAGTGAACACATGTGTTTGGTTGTTCTCTTCTGTCTGTGGAACGATCTGGCACCTCTTTCAACGTCGCTGTTTTGTGAAAACAGGACAAAATTCTGGACCATGTTTACAGGCTTGTTTCTCCATACATCTGTTTACATCTTGTTAAGCTGCTGAACCAGATAAAACTCACAGCTTATCAATCTTTTTAACTTTTTATTTACACACACAATTTATTTAGTTCAAATTATGTAGTTTATAGACAGCTGTTTTTTGTATATACACACACATATCTAAACCTTAATTGTATACACATATATATATATATAGTATATTAACAATTGAGTTATATATAATATATAATGCTGTCTATATAGATGTTTTATGTACATTTATTTGTATGTATCACATAACTAACGTCGGTGTTACTATAAGCCAAAGTTCTCTGAGAGTTCTCTGTAGTATTTAATCAAACCATCGGTTCTGAGGAAGTGTGTACCGGAGCGCGTTTAACTACTACTCGCTCCATAACAGGCTCTTTAATTAGTATCGCCGGGGCCAAAAGGACATGAGAGACACGAGGCCAACGCCCATTCTCCATCATCACCTCGATATCCTCAGAGGTCCAGCTGAGACGCTCTCGTTCACAAAAGCACTCTCCTTCCCTGTGGGTCTCTCGCAGCCCCGTACCGACAGACTAAACGAGCACATGAGTCACTCCTAGTCCTGTGCGCACGTGAAGACAGAGACTACAGAGCGAACGGCCACGTCGTCTTTCGGTTCATACTTTTGGCCTCGGATAATTCCCAGACCTCATGGCCACCTCGGTATCACCCTCTTCCGACTCTTCCCTTGTTTCTATGCTCATTTCGGCCTTCCCCCGCCCCCTTGTTCCTCCGCCTTTCCCATCAGACTGGCTTTATGTCTGGCTGTTGGCGGCGTAAACAGACATGCGCTGTCGCCATGTTATCAACTCCTCCCCCCCTTCGGGTCTCGTCACAGGCAGATAGCACTAGCACGAGCTACGTTACAAGGAGAGAGCTGGTGGGAAAGATAGCTACTGGTGCAGCTAACACTGGATTAAAACAAAGAAGACGAACGAATGGAATAAGTACGGACTGCAGCGACGTTAAGCGGCTTGGATACAGTCTGCTGGCCTGATATCGTCGATGGATTGTATGGTTTTATACTACACATAACGCTCAACTCAAAATGCGACTTACAATCTAGCTGTGGCTGTTGTGCATGCACTTGTAGCCAGCGCTACTGAATATTGATTGCTGTGCTTAATTTGTGTTTTTCTCCGTATTAATTGGTTAAAATAGCAGATATGACTCGTTAAATTGATCGCAGTAGGCGACGTTTTGGCAAACAACCGATAAATAACTGAACAAACCAGTGTTAGCTCGGCGGGGAGCTAGCATTACTCAACGACGACTGTTTTTAACTTAGCTAAGCTAGCCAGCTAACAGTGTAGCGTGCAGCCCGGCCGGGGACATTGTTTAAATACCTCGGACAAAAGTGGAATTACCGACTCCTGGCTGTTATTGGAAAGTGGCCATTAGTTTTATGTGGAAACTACTTGGGCGAGGTGAAGCTCCTGCTGAAAAAGAGCCTGTCAACACGGCACTTCTTGTAACCTGTATTTACAACTCTGCCAGAGACCACCCTGTAGAAATGCATCACCCCGACTCAGTGGGAGATTCGGCGAGCACCCGAAAAATGGCGCAACCGGCGAGTTTTGTCAGGCGCGGTGCCAGCAACCCGACCGGTGCTTCAACCACTTCGTTGACAACGTCGGGAAGTAGCAACCTTAGCAACAACCTGACGCCGGCCGATGATTATAAGCCTTCAGCGCTGGCCCCAGCCGCATCCACGCTGGGCGCTCAGCACCCTCCCCAGAGCCTCAGTATCCACTCCCAGTCCGCGCTCCTGCCCCAAAACTTGCCCGTGCCGGCAGGGGCACAGATTAAGAAGAAAAGTGGCTTTCAAATCACCAGCGTCACCCCTGCCCAGATCTCCGTCAGCACGAACAACAGCATTACCGAGGACACTGAAAGCTGTGACGACTTGGATGAGTCCCACACAGAGGACCTGTCTTCATCCGAGATACTGGATGTGTCCTCATCACGAGCTAACGATGCAGGGGGGCCTGAGAGGAGCTCTTCTGAAGAAACACTGAACAACTTTCATGAGGCAGAAACCCCGGGAGCTGTGTCCCCAAATCAACCGCCTATTCTCCCTCAGCCTCATGGTGCCATGGTCAATGGTGCCGTTCACCACCATCACCTTCCAGGGCATGCCCACCATGCCCATCATCACCATCAGTTTCACTCCACACTCTCTGGAAATACTCATTACACTTCGTCAAGCTCTGCTGGCACTCAAGCTGGCATCCCACTTGGTGGTGGTGTGACGTCAACTGTCACCCCAAGCGCTGGAGCTTTACCAGTCATAGGCCAGAAAATGCCTTCTGATGTTGGTGGAATTCTGGAAAACTCCTCCACTGGCACAGCCAGCGGTGTTGGTCAGCCCTTGGTTGCTGGTGCCCCAGGAACATCTACTGGAATGGCCTCTGCAGCAGGTGCTACAGTTAGTATTATTAAGCCCTTAACAAGCAATGTAAGTAATGTTAATATGTTAAACTCCAATGTGCCTGGTCTGGGTGGCATAAATGCAAACAGTAGCAGTGTAGTTTTTACCTCTGGCTTTAATAATAACAACCAAAGTATAAACTTACTGCAACAGCAAAGTGGTGTAGTAAGTAGTGTTCCCATTATGGCAACTGGCACCACTTCCTCTGCTGTTATTGGGTCAACCAGTGGCAGTCATGTGGGGACAGCTGACATGACCCAACCTTCAACTGCGAACTCTCAGCCTCAGCAGGCACAGATGCCCCCTCCTGCTACAACCGGTTCACGCTTCAGGGTGGTTAAATTGGACTCTAGTTCAGAGCCGTTCAAGAAAGGCAGATGGACATGCACTGAGTATTACGACAAAGAGGGTCCGGGTTCTGGTTCCTCTGAAAATGCAGCTAACACCCGGACAGTGGAGAGCATCCGCCAGTTTGTACCTGAGAGTGTGCTGGGCTTGGAGCGAGAGTGTGTAAATGCAAGCTCTGTCAGCAGCTCAGTCAGCACCCTGAGCCACTACTCTGAGAGTGTGAACAGTGGTGATATTGGAGGCTCATCAGCTGTGCAGCAGATCTTTCCACAGCCACATCCTCAAATGCCAGACTATGCCACCTCTGCAAATGTCTCCAAGCCTCAGATTCAACGCCAGGACATGGTACATCCTCCCTTGAAGGCCAATGTGGCTGCCCCGTTGCCAGCTGGTACTCAGCAGCAGCAGACTCAAGTTAATGTGGGAGGCTTGCAGACCACCACTGGGCATCCATCTCCTGCAGTGGCCCAGCAGCAGCTGACATATGCCCAAGCAGCACAACTGACTTCAGCTCAGGGTCTGTCAGGAGTCACTCAGCAGCAGATGGCCTACCCTCCTGCACAGCAGCCAGTGGCTCCAGCCCAGGTAGCCCCAGCACACGTCAACCCTTTAAGCCAAGGAGGCAGCCTGCCACCTGACTTCACTCAGTCTCAGCAGATCATCCAGGCTGCAGTTCCAGGATCAGCGCAAGCCCTTCCCCACCTGTCCAGCTCCCTTCCCCCTGCTGCTGTAGCAGGAAATGGTCAGATGATGCCAGCTTCACAGCCACCTGTGGGGAACATGCCCACAGCTGTAGCTCAGTCACTTTCTCAAGGGCTGATGCAACCACAGCAGGCACCTTCTAACCAAATGGTCCAGGCCCCTGTGGGTGGGGTCATACCACAGCTATTACCATCTGCAGCACCTGGAGTTGTCAAGCAGCCCCAAGGGCCACAGCTCTCCTCTCAGATGTCTATAGAGCAGCAGGCGCCACTTAGCAGTCAGGCCTTAGGAACCCAGTATGTCCCTTCAGTTACATCAAGTCTGCCCACATCGAATGTGCCTCACAATCCTCAGAGTGATCCTCAGTCCAACTTAGTCCAGAATGGCGCTAAGGATGCCGGTGCCCAGCCTGTTGTCAGTGCCCTATATGCCACCCTGCCCTCATTGATGGCCACACAGCTGGAGGATGCCCAACGCCTTCTCTTTCAGCACCAGTCTGTCCTTGCACTTCCCAAGCTAGCAGCTGGTGAATGTGCCTCCCAAACTGGCACCTCCTTAGGTCCTGAGGAGAGTGGTGGAGTCAATGCCTTAACTGCCTCAGCCAGTCTGCTGAAGAACTTGCCTGTTGATGGAGAAGAAGATAGGTAAGTGCCTAAATACATCTCAAACAGTTATCACAAGTTTCTTGTTAAATAAGTGTTAAAATTATGCATTTGTAATAGGGTAAAAAAAAAAAGTAGCTCTTAGTAGTAGTATTATTTCATGATTAAAACTGAGAGATCCTGTCTTTTGTAGAATTATTGCTGGTCACCACTAATGGACTTATTTTCCAATTCAGCAGTTTAGTGACTTTAGTTTCAGTTCATAAGCAGGTGATGGGTATTTCTATTGCTACTTGTTTGGATACTTGAAGGCAAACAAAATACTCCAGGGAGCTGCTGTAAAAATAAGCTTTTGCCTTGTGAGGACCCCTGTGTGCTTGACCAAACTTGCTAACAGATGTTTCTTGGATGATAAACTGCTCCGTCACCTGACACTCCTTAATGAAACTGGCAGTTCGGTCATAGAGCGGAGGTATTAGGAAAGGCAAGTTATTAGAAATGCTTATGGTGTTCTAACTTCAACCAAGACTACAGTTCATCAAACTACGTTTTTGGCTATTGCTGTTAATTATGAAGGTCTTTCATCAATACATGATTATCAGTATGCCTGCTGACTCAGTAAATGATCATGTTAGTTTAATAGCACTATTAATTAATATCTTAGCAATGATCGTAAATTCTGTGAATGTGTTTTGCTCTCTGACACACCAAGTAGTCATGCAGCTTGACCAATCAAAGAGTTTCTGTTTAGGGCTTTGTAACTTCAATGCTATTCAGGCAGGATTAGTTTTACATGGGAAGGTGAGGTTATGTAATTATGACCAGTATTTGTCTGTGAGCTCAGTTCTGTCTAAATCTGTCACTTCCCTCATTTTTATGGACTGCAAGGTTTTGCATAAGTAAAGATTATGGTGGCTTATACCTGCTGTAATTTGAATTGTAGATATAATCCCCAAGTAGGGGTGGACAAGAATATTATCTTGCGAAGCTTGATGTCAGTATTATTTTGTTATATATTTTTTAGACATCTGATGTTACGCACACAAATACAGTGGTTGCACATTACAAAAAGTATATTATCAAAAACTGAATACAGTGATTCAGCGTTTCTCATACTGCACTGAATTAAATCCAGGTAACCAGGACCTGTTATGAAACGAGTAGCCGTCAGTGTTTTAGAAGTACTTACTATATTCACTGTATGCTCAGAAAAGCATATTGTAAATTAATATATCACAATAATAATTGTCTGCATATTTTCCAGCTCTGGGAGCTCCATGTTATCTCTAAGTTGGTCCTTTGTAAATTGACATGTTGGTAAATATTCCATCATGTCCTATGAAAAGGGAGTTTTCACATTGTTTTGATCTCACATACAAACACTGACTTGTACTCTGAGACCCAAATCAAGTGAATATGTTTTGTTGATGTTCAGTTTTTACTGGTCATTTGAAGGTTAATACAGGGTCATCAGAACAATTTAATGTGTTGGCCAAGAGACATGAGTCAACTCAGCAGATCACTAGCGCACATAAAATACAGAATATATCAAGTTTTTTTTTAATTGAAAATGTATCTTATAAATAAGTGAAGCATATGCACATGTAAGAGAGTGTAATGTGTAGTAGAGTAAGCTACTGTACTGCACACTGAAGTTTTTAGCTTTCAAAGCCAAAGAAAATGCTACATGCTGGGTTCTCTGAGTGGTGGCTGGATACAGTATGATTTTAAAATGGTTGTGAGGATGCTTTCTTTTGCACGACAGGGTCAGTACAGACAAAGATTAGACATGTTTAGATTTCATTTTGCTGTGTCATTAGTCACTGTAATAAATGACTTCCCAAAAACAGACGCCTCCTAAACTAAAAATCTAATTTTCAAAGAAAAGCACAGTTCAAAGTACAGGTTGGACCAGAAATTGGCAATATGTTGAAAGTGCTTTAGCCTCATTACTTTTTTTTTTTAATGATATTTTTCTGTTGGGGCTGGGTGGGGAAAGTGGGGAGAAATTATTAGTTTTATTTTTAGGTGTGATCGTGTACGTACCAAGGAAGTTATAAATTGTCTTCCAGGGAGGCAGTTTATATGGATGATGAGTAAGGAGTCTGGAAGAGACGTGGGGTTGACACAAGAAGATTAACTCAGAAAGAGAAATGATACAGGATTTACTCAGGGCCACAAGTGTATTATCTCTTGACCAAAAATAGCTTTTAGAGTTTCAAAACTTTAGGTCAGTGACCATAATATAGAAAATTCCAATCCTGAGATTGTTTATTCATTCCTGTTTAGCCTTACTTTTCCAATCACAATGGCTGTGCTAGTCATATGTTGGTAAAAATTTGTTCGAGATATAATGATGAAGTACAGTCTACACATTTATACAGGCAGATGTGCAGGCATGAAACTGGGCTGGAACAGTAGCAAATTTTTTAGTCCTGGTAAAAGTGTTATGACTTGTCTTTGATGGTTTTTTTATTATATTGTTTAATTTGAGTTAATGGTATCTCATTTATACACCGGACAGTGGCATACAGTGAGCTTAGTGTTTTTCATGTGCTTGTCTTTTTTTATACCAACAAGTTCTTCATTGTAAGACCCAAGTGACTACAGAAACCAGACTGTCAGAGCTGACTTTAACTGCTCATTGAACTTGAGTAAATTGGCCCTCACTGCTAATTTCAACCTCTGTAATACATTTTTATTACAGTGATCCTATCATTTGACCAGAAATCTATCACTTCATTTGCTTTGCTGTATAATTACTTTTTAAGTTTTCCCTGTCCATTCAGATCAGATTCGAACAGAATGGCAATATAACTTGATGTGTGTCACATAAGAAGAGGTCATTAGATGTTCCATGACTTCATTCACCGGGATTTGCTTTCACCATTTGTTTCACATTTTGCTCAAATCCCCACCACCCCAGTCCCCCAATACCAGTTGATCTGACTCGGCACAAATGATGTTAGTGTTTTTGTAATGTTCTTAGGTCATAGTGTTGACTGGCGGACCTGTTTAGGAAGATGATTATCTCATGTTTGCGTTTTTGAATGTAATCTGCTCTTGGCAGTGATAGAAGCTGCACACGAGAGTCTCAATGAAACGCTCTTTGTGTGGAGATCAAGTAGATTATCTCTCCAATTAATGGGCCCTGTGGAATGGGAGAGGAGAGGAAATGCTTTCACTCTGCCAGTTCAGGCCAGAACAGATAACAAGGTGGATGACGGTATATGATGATGCAGCTGGGTCTCGTGTTTGGCCGATCTCACATTCAACAGGCTATGCTCTTAAAGAAATAATTTGCCCAAAGTTATTTAATAATTTTCCATTTTTTCTGTTTTGTTTATTTTCATGGCTCACAGTAAATTGTACTGTTTCCTAAACCCCCTCCACAAGTCTTCCACACCTTAATGGAAATCTGTATGTGGCTAGCCTTGCAGCCAGAGTTCCGCACTAAAGAAGCAACATTTCAAGACTTCAAATGTCTTCACTGGTTGGCTACATGTAGGGGTAACTGGGGGAAAATAAGATACATATCATTAAAGATAGATATCATTTTCCTTTAACGTGACCGCTTCTTTGTTCTGGGACCTGCAGCATGTTAATTGTCCCTAAATGTTGTACATTACTTTCCAGTGCTGTCTCAGTTTCTGTGAATAAGGTGTAGTCCTAGTATGTCGGACCACCAGAAGTGCCTTCCATCATCTGTAATCCATGTTCTTGATGAGGCTTTGAAGTGTGTTTCACCACAGTAGGTCTTTTGTACACACAGCTCTAGAGTTCTTCTCTTGCGCAGTGATGTCACTGGGATCAGCATGTCCTCAAAGACAATAAGAGGTTCTTCACAACGTGCATCACCATGTGAATCATGTTCATTTTGTGTATGGGTATACTTAGGCTGGATTCAGATAAAGCTTTTCGATGAAGGCGCGTCCTGAGTGTGACCAAATGAGATCAGATTTTAATGCACATCAACAGGTACATTCTTTCCCTTTTACTTAAGTTTACTTCTCCACTTTTACCACACAAATCAATATTCTTGCTTTGGATGCTTTTACTGACTGAGAGAAGAAGGCTGGTCTGAGGATCCCACCAACATTGCATTTTCTCCATCTTGCATTTTCTTGTTTATCCTTTTACCTGCTAGTCACCACTTGGCTGATGTGTTAATGTATGCGAATACTGAACATACGGTATGTTTTAAACTCGAGTTGAATGGTCAAGATCAATCTCTGACCACCATCTAATGTTTGGTTCCATCATAATTAATTTACAGTGCTTATCATGGGAAACTCATGTTAATGCGTGGTGTAACGAGTCTCTAAATGAGACAAGCACACAAAGATAACAAGGGCAAAAACAAATCAGTTGGACTTCATCATTTTTCACCAGATGGATGCACTAAACAGCTTCTTTTTCTGTTTTTAAAGAAATAGAAATCAAATTCTTGGGATTCTATACATCATTTGTATCTCTTTTTAAACAGAAACTTTTTGTTCTAAAGACTGTCGAACCTTTGTTTAGAAAAAGCCACAAAACATGTTTAACAGTTAGCATGTATATTAAAACTAGAGAAACACAATCATGTTGCTAGGCCTATCTGCAGGTTTTCGCTAGAAAAAACAACACTGGCAGATGAATAGATGAAAAACATCAGCATTGACCTACAAGTCCCATGTCGGTGCATCCCTAATCTTTTAGTTCCATTTTTTTACCAGCTAGATTTGTTATTGTGCCTGCACTCTGCTCTCATGTGTCTAACTCCTATGTACTTCCTCATAAGCTCATTAAGCTCATTACCTACATAAGCTATATGAGCTTTGCACCACATCTGATACCTTGGTTTAAGCTTGGTTACTATGTGCCACCTTTCACTTTCGTATTAGTGTTATTTGCACAGATCCTATTGCACTGACATCATTTCATATACCCATGTAAATTACCTACAGTTAACTAAAATTCTAATTTTTCCAAGTGCACAATGATGGCATTTCACAGTCTAACCTTTCTTAACGTTTTTGTGCAATGCATTTGTGTAGTTTTGTAGTATTGTGTTTTGTGGCTACTGGTGCCTAAATCTTTCTATCTATCTATGGTTACTGCAGTGTCAGGGGATGCACAATGATATCAGCGTTATATTGGTATCAGTATATATTTGAAAATTGAGATCAGTCATATTTTTACATTTGATCGGTATTTGATTCATCTGTCACACTCGGGAAGAGCAGAATGTTCAGAATACTGTGGTACACTGGAATACTGTGCTAAAGGCTTTTCATTTTTTCTTTATCTCTTTTTTTAAGCTTCTAGGAAAAAAGGATAAATTGTATGCAGGTTATATTTTTATAATCCAGGGAGTTAATCCCAAATTCTCCATTTGTTTTTAAAAAATTATTGTATTGGCATCTGTACTTGTTTGCACAGAAATGTACGTGATCTGTTGGATGATGACATCAGCTTACGGATCTCACATTGGTGCATCCCTAATAAAACCAGCTATTTTATTGCTGTTATATGGGTAGCAATAGCTGCTCTGGCAGTTCCTGGGTTTTACAATAGCACTGTAATGTTTTTTTTTTTTCTTCTTGGGTTTTAAAAGCTCTGGTCTCCCTTTACCCCTAGTCATGATGATCATTCTCAGGAATGTTAACATTTATCCCAAGCATTTGCTTTTAAAAAGTGAGTAATCCTTGTTTACCATCCATGCACAGTAACACAACAGGCGTCATAGATTCAGCTTCGTGGTGTGCTTGTTTGTTTAAGCCAGTCGTTTGCACTATACAGTGGTTTAAGATATTTTTGTTTCTTTGTTTCCATCTTATTTATCTTTTTTTCTCAGCACCAATGCAACCAGGGCTTCATTAGTGTAATTGGAGGGCTGCTATGAAACACATACACATGCAAACAGCATTTGATTACTGTGAAGCATTGTGCTTGTCCAGCAAACTGGAGAGTGTTGGTGAACAGCAACACATTACCCATAAACTGTTAGTACTCTTATGGGTATTATTTTCACCTATTAGGCCTCCTCATTCATATGCTGTTTGAACAGGAACATGAGTAGTAGATACAGCAGTTGCATTGCTTACTCTCTATAGAGGCCATGGCATTGTTGCCAAAGGTTAATTGAATCATTCTAGTCTTGATGGTCAATTAAATCTGCTTTGATCCACGTAATACAGATATAGTTTTTTTTTCTTCCTCTTTTCATTGGTTTGTGTAATGTTTGTCCAACAGTGGAAATGCATTAATAGTGTGTGTGTTAATATACAAATGAGAATAGCCATTGTTCACTTTAATTAGAAATCTCAGCATGGTCTGAATTTGAATTACATTACGCAATGGGACGGAATTGCTTTAAACTAAATCTTGATCTCTGCATGAAAAGCGGTCATTTTACCACTTGGGCTCAACAAACTATAAGTTTACATTCTGAACATCACAAACTTATAACATTCACTGTTTCTCAATAGCTAATGTCATGTAAAACAGTAATTTTACCTTTTTTTTTGTAATTTGTAGTAATAAAGTGTAATAATCCCAAATGATAGTGTACAAAGATTCTGATTTAAGTCACTTCGTGCTTTAATGGTGTTGGGGTTAACGCTTGTATTTATAATTTTGTAACTGTCTACAGCAAGATTCTGGTATGACAGATGAAGAGGATGTTCGACATCAAACATCACATCTGCTGTCTGAAGTGTTTGTGGTTACTTGATGGAACATGTTGCCATTTTTAGCCTGTAATATAATTTGTATTGATGAGTTTGAAAGTGTGCTGTAATTCCAAGAACTACTGAGAGATTATACTAAAACTCCATGCTAACACACTAGCTGTGCATTTTTGTAGATTTTACTCCTTTGGATTTTCTTGAACTGATCTGCATGTGATATTCCTGTCTGTCTCTGGTTTTAGACAGCTCAGGAAGTCTCTGGCTCAAGCGTGCAACCTTGAGCATGTGCCCATGTGCTGCTTGTGCTCTGTTAAACATGCACAATGAGATTTCCCCTCCTTGTGGCATCGGGCTGAGTGGTGTGAAATGAGGTCAGTGTGGACACAATGGTGGCTGCTGCACAATAGACCGCCTCCAACCCAATGGGGTTTTATTTGAATATTTGGCCTTTCTCAAAGAAATGGTTTAAAATTCAGCATAGGTGTCAGTTTTCATTATAGGTGCTTTAGCCTTTTAATGATTTAACACCTGTTCTAACTATTACTTGCTGCTGTGTTTTGGTCAGCACGACCCATGGGTTTCATTCAAGTTCTGATCACCAGGTGAAATTATTGCTGGGAAAGTTGCACTTTCTAGAAAATATAAAAGCTCTCGCTTTGTCCTCACGTTGCTGCTAAGGGGCTTCCCCATCTGTGCCTTATCCGTACTCTTCTGTCGTTCCTGTGAGCTTCAGATTATCTGCCAGTCAAGTTTTGATACTTCACAATGCTAAATGCTCATTTTTATATTTTTAACTAACAACTTTAGCCTGTAGGTGTAGGTACCATATTATGTATCATTGATGCAAGCTGTGTACATACACACACTCTGTGTTCAGATATGTCTGGGCAGCCCTTTCCATTTCAATGCATATACTTTTAAGGTTGACCGATTACTGACCGAGGTGTTTAATGGCACACCTGTATCTCATAATCTCCACAGAAAATCATTGCCAGTTAGGGGCGAGCAATCTGATGCCTTTCAGGTGAATAGTAGAGATTGTGATCTTATCCTCCTCCTAATATTTGCAGTGTTTTCATATAGCATGCAATGTTTGTCTGTGCAGATATTTCTATTTTAAGTTGTTTACTCTGTTTAGGTTTTATATATGTGTATATATACATGCACTTTTTTAAACACCTTTTCATTAATCTATTTTTTTTTCCAAAGATTGCCCACTTTTGTTGCTAACAGAGTATGATGCACCACAGCACCTAAACATGCATAAGGTCACCATGGCCAATGCAGATAGGTGGCAAGATGCACCCCAGCAATGGGCTCAGGAGCAGTGGGATTGTTTTCTCTGGAGTGATAGAGCTCCAGCCTTTGGGACAACATATCATTTGTGACCCAGAACAGGTGTTAAATTATTTAGATTTAAAATGAACTATAATAGTGTAGTACAATAGTAACTTAAAACAAGTTTTAAATCCTGGAGAATCACTGATTTACCTCTATGACTTTTTTTTATTTTTCCTTTTGAAAGGTTAACTTGTTTTATTTGATTTTATTACCACTGGATGGTAAGCTGTGCTCTGGCTGCCTGCTCATGTGGGGCTTTGTAGTGGTTTTCCCCTTCACTTTGTCCAAAATAATCCCCCTCTCTGTGTGAGAAGGCTGAATGAGAGCTGGGCCCTGTATTTAGCATCCAGCATGCCACTGTGTGAGCCATTAGCACTGAGTCATTGTTTCAGCAGCACTGCCAGTGCCGCCTGGCCACCAGCCATATCCCTACTCTTCGTTCCTGCCCCACATGCTAGCCAGCCCCGTCTTTTATGCCAGTCTGCCTGCTTGTCTGAGCCACAACCAAGCTGCTATAGCGACAGCTTTAAACCCCCTAACACAGCCATTTCAGAGCCAACATGGGTCTCACCCTGCTTCTTCATGAGCTTATCGCATTTGTGAGGACTGAGTGTTTCTTGGTGTTTTTTAAAACCTAGTCATGTGCCTTGAGGGGGATTTGAGGCCTTGAACTTGAAACTGATTGATGAATTGTTAGAGAACAAGCTGTTGGCCGCAGTTTTTGTATTAAAATTTTTTGTCACATTGTGAAAAGTGCTCTTGTTCACTGTACCATGATGAAGATGGACCCTGCTGCAGTGTTTTTGGGTTTCAAGCCTAAGTTGGGTTCATGGCAACACCAAGGAATGGTCTTACACACAGAACACGGAGACTAGATCCAGTTTATTGCTTGTTTGCTCCATGCTTGTTCTCTGTCTCAGGTTTGCGCCGAACGGAAAATTACTTGTCCAGGCTGAATGTTTATGTTTATTTGCACTAACAGTGCCGGAGGTCTCAGGCAGCGGAGTTTGTGGAAGCAGTGGCCGTGTTCCTGTCTGGGTCACTGGCTGTCGGCTAGTGTTCCTAAATGACCCTAGCTCATAATCGTGCTCTCCCACGGGCTGTCTGACCATCTGCTAAAGCGCTAGTCTTCAGCTGGAGCTATTATTATTTTTCCCACATCAAATTATTTTGTCCAATACGTATTGATTGTGGTAGATGATAATTGTAATAATACACTAATTATATTGATAATCATTAGGGCTTCATGTTGGTCAAGACGTTTTAAAGAAGTCTACCAATTTTATTGCTGGACGTGAGTGTATTTACTGACTATAGTAGATTGCAGATTAATCAACTAGTGCTGACAATAATAACTTGCATTCAGAATGTAACTGTCAGCCAGTCAGTCTAAACTGTAGGAAAGCATGCTTGTTGGCTCAAGACTGAGTACCTTGGTACTGACATTTGGTATAATTGGACAGGTTTTTTGTAGTCAGTAGTAGGGGGGGTAACAATGAATCAGTCTGACAAGGCATCAACCAAAGTAGCATGCACCTTCTGATGTGACATCAATGGGAGTTCACTCTACCTTTGTCAATTTAATTCATTTTTCCTTCATTTAAGCAGGAAGCGAACAGCTGAGTGCAAGACCTTCTTGTATGCAGTTATTATTCACTTGCTTTTTTGTGGCATTAATATTAACAGTACATCTATAAAACTGCTACAATTGTTTAAATTATAATAAAATAAAATCTGCACCCAGATTAGCTATGGGAGGGTGTTTTGTGGTCTTGCAATATGTAATAAATAAACAGGTTTTATTTTATATGGTCTGATGCTTACGATTTGCAAATTTGGGTCTTGTGGTGTTTGTTGGAAAAAATCTAATTTTTTTTTTCTATTTCTTGTAACAGTTTTGTTTGTTGAATATTCCATTATTCGAGCCGGTCTTAAAGGCACACTCACTCAGCCTGTTGATAGCTGGCTGACAGGCTGTAGCTTCAGTTCTCTTTGAAGGGCCCTTGAAGACTGAACATGACTGAGGTTTCTGCCTAAGCTTGTTGTAGTCTGCAATGCCTAGAGCTCCTTCAGTGTGTTGGGTTTAGTTCTCTGTAAATCATAGCCATGTCCCTTCTGGCCTTTTACACACTTGCACACATGCACGTATGCTCGGAGACCTGTTCTCCCACTCTTTGGACCTGAGGGACTTGGCACAAAAGAGGATTCAACCTTCTAACACTAAACTCTTCACCGAAAACTCCCGCACTATGATTAAAGCAGTTAGATTACACATTGACTCGGTTGCTGACAGCTGCCATTTACTGTCTAGTCTCAGCAGTATCCATCCTCACTGGCACAGCTCCAGACAATTTTTCCCTTGACATTGTGGAAACCCTGTAATTAAGTTATTTGTTTATGTGAGAACTGTGATTGTTTCCAAGGCTTCTGTAAGAGTGTGGCTATTCTGCAGGTGGCTGTATGACAGATGCTGTGAGTTATTGTTTAAATTACACTGAGGCCAAGCCCCCATTCCTGACGGATGATTCACCTAAGCTCAACGTTGCTAACCTCAGCAGGCTGCAATTATCCAGCTCCTTGAAGTCATTTAGACATATTTAAGTGATTAATATCAATACAGTGTAATTATTTACCTTTGCAGTATACAGAGAAAAATGCTTTGTTTACTTATCACTCATAGACTAATGACCAATAAAGATATGCTACACCAGGAGCCTGACCACGTCCCCATTCTTGGAGTTACGAGAGATTTTAACCTATGATGATTCATTTGAATTGTAAATGTTGAAGCGTACAGGTGGGATCCCTCCTTAGCTCAGCCTTTGTCAGTGGGAGAATTATACCTGCTATGCTTTATGGAGGCAGGAACAATGGCGGGGAGTTAAAGAGAACACTGAGAAACAGAAGGCTATCCTCTGTATTTTACGCCACAATTCCATCCTGGGACTTTTGCTGCTCAAATGTACAGGACAAAAATGTCCTCAAAGTTTGTTTTCATGTTGAAAAGTCAGGAAATGTTTGTACTAAGACCTGAAGTGAAACTGAGCAATATCTTGACAAGTTGTGTTCACAGACTTTGTGTTAAGTTGCATATTTTGTGTAGTTAACGCCACATTCATAGATCCAGTGACATTCATGCAGTTTTGATGGAGAACGTCCCGCTGAGTCTTCACAGGCTGCTCATTCACTGTGGGGCCATGTAATATGAGCGCGACACACACACTGGTTTGGTCTGCTCGCATTGTCCTCACTTCATTCATGTATAGATGCCAGCATTAGCCTTAGTTGCTTGTGTGTCTGCTGTAAAGGTTGCAAGGTCTGTCCAGTTTGTTCATCTGTATTAGAGGTTAAGTGAACTTGAAGTAAGGGAAGTAAAGGTTAAATGTCCCTGAACTGCAGACTTTTTTTATCCTAAAAAGCAAGTCTTCATAATCACAAACTTCTGTGTTTTGTGATGAAGTTTAGATTGCAATAATTCTGTTGTCTGTCTTTAGACTTGGCTCTCCTGAGGTTTTATTTCAGTTGACTGTTTGCTTATGGTTTGGAATATGACCGGCGATGTATAATTTTAATTATGACTGTGTGTTGCAGCTTTTTGATTTGAATAACTTAAACCTGGTAAACGCACTCCTACTGCATCTGAATATACCTATTCTGAAAGGCCATAGCGTAATTATACATGACTCATTGTGCTCAGTAGCCACTTGCTTTGTGCTCTCAATTGAGCATTTAAATTTGATTCATGTTCTTTAAATATGCCACTAATTTTTCATTTATGAATTTAAAATGCCAGTTTGATGCATTAAAGAGGCTTATTTTTGGTACAACTTGGCTAATATATTGTACATGAAATGTACAAATGTGTTTCACTTTCATTTAGTCCATCCAGTGTGAACTGCATGTTTAAATAACAAAGGAAATGTGAAGTTTACTTTGTCTGGAAAGAAATCCGAGCTGATGAATTGTGATCGATGATTCGCTTGTTTGTGTACTTTTGCAGATTATCGCACATCTTGTTGACCACACACTCTGAGTGTTAACATTCTTGAAAAGCAAATTATTGGGCAGAGAACTTTTTAATCTACTCTATGCCCATCCTGTATGACCTCTGTTATGGAACGTGTCTATCTGTGTCCCCACATGGCTATCCTGTCCAGATAATAGAAGCACGATCACACTAACTGACTATCATGTCCTGATATTAGAAGCGCAGAGGCTGCAAGAGGGATGCATGTTACATAAGAGTGTTAGTCAGCTTTTAGTGCAACAGTCTGGTACTCTGAGGACATGTCCTGGTCAGGATACTCTCTCTCTGTTATATTATTTGGTTTGGAGTTTAATATAGCTTAGTAATGTTCACACTATAGATTTTACTGACGTATTACATTATACTGTATGACACTGCATATTACCCATCACTTAAAGCTGAAATTGAATCGTATCTAAAACGTGCAAATGAGTTTGATTTATGAACCAGCTTCAAAACCTAGTGCCCCACTGTTCCTCATTTACACAGATGGGAAAGTAAGCACTTGTTCATTAAAAGAAGCAATGTCTGCTTTGTTAGTGTTCTTTTGAAAGATATTAACCAATAACTCCAGTGATAAATGCTTTACTTGCTTTATGAATAGATACATATTTTAGACAATCTTGGTCTCATTGTAGCATCATGACTCAGACTGCTGCATTGCTCAATGGATGCTTGTGTGACAGGCAGCATAGCTTTCACATGACAAACTATGATTCAGCTTGTTATCTATTGAAACCATGAAACAGGCTTTAGCAAAGCATGGCTGGTTTGTACTCGGCAAGACTCAGAATCACACCCATTGTAGTACCCTGTCAAATAAGTCAGATGATGGTGGTCTTTGACCGTAATCTTTCAGTCTTGCTAATTTGTAATAGGTTATGCTGAGCGTGACTTTTGCCGAGTTGTGAAAGTGCTCACACTGTAACTTAACTGTTCCACCAATCAGTGTGTGGTGGATCATTGGTTATCAGTTCTCAAGCTGTTGGAAAAATGTTTTTACATGACTCTGTGTACTTTTTTGTGACCTTATGCCTTATGATTTGTGAAATCCTTTCCTCCAGATCATGTTAATGTGGATTTGGTAATTAACTGTTTTTATAATTATAATAATAATAATAATAATAATATAAAAATAGTTTTTGTTGAGAATAATTAGTCCGAAGACGCAGATGTAGCAGTGCTAATCATCTGGGGTTTAGGACAAACTTGAACTGTTTTTATTTGACGCCATCCAGTGGTTGTAGCATGGAACTACTGAATGATCTTCCTGAAATGTTTTGGTTGTCTCTGCAGCCATCTAGAGGGCTTTATGGAGTCAAACAGAAACTTTAGTTTATCACAGTGAGGCTTTCAGATCTTAGCAGAAACAAATGGAGAATAGTGTATTAGCTAGTGTAGTTCACTCTGTTATGTGGTTTCAAGCTCTCGCTCAGCCTTACAGCAGGAGTTGGATTTGTTGATTTGATTAATTTTATTTTTGTAATGTTAGATTGGTAAAATGTCATTGTACCTAAATGATAGTTAGACCTTGTCTAGTATATTAACTTGTTTCTGAGGGGTAGGGGTCCTTTAGTTTGCCCAAAAATGAACGTTACTGAAAAAGTGCAATGAAAAATAATGAAAATCTTTTTTTTTGCACCACTGATTCTAGATGGATTATATTTTCAGGAATTTTCAAGATGTGTTTATCTACCAAACATAAGGTACATTGTCGTACGTCTGTAATTATATATTTGATAACTCTAATATACAAAAAACTATATATATTAACTATATATACTATATGATTCCTTTCACTACTGTCTGTAGCTCTGTGATTGGGGTCATTATTGTGGTCTTTGTGGCCCCATGGGATAATTTTACCATGTTCAGAGCTCTTAAATGGTTTAAGTAATGAAAACCAGAAATGAACAATATTTTGTTAGGAAGAAAATTGGACACTGAAATCATCCTTAACTTTGCCAAAAATTTTTAATGTTACTGGTTAATACTGTGATTGTTTTTTTTTTCCATGCAGGTACATAACCACAGGAGAATGGGCATCACTTAGTTATAATGATTTACTCTATTGTTAAGTAACTATACATAAACATCACTTAATGCATGAGTTAAAGTTGATCTCCTCAAAGTCAGCTTAGTGAAGATTCTCCACAAGGGGGAGCGATTAGCTTTTTTTACCTTGCAACACTAGAAACAGATTCAGATTTAGAGATGATGATGTAGGGGAAATAAATTCAAAATATAAATCTGGAACCAAAAGAAAACAGCCATGGGATTTGTGCCAAATAGGCCCACCCCATCCAGCCTGCATACACACAGCCCATAGCAGGGTTATACTGATACCGTCTCACAGCACCAGCCAAGGTATCGCATTCACAATAGCACAAGCAGTGTAACTTTTGTTTAGTGACAACAATGGCAAAGTTTTCCATGACACAAACACGATTAGTAAATAAAAATGAACCTTTGAAAATAGAGTAAGCATTTGAACTAATGTTAACTTGGGCGTAGCTCAAACCAGGGTAGCACTCAAAAGAATAAGAGCAGATTTGTGGACACATTTTAGCATTTGTAACGGATAATAACAGAAGGAAAATAGTGCAAAATAGGTGCAAAAAACCTCATGAGGCATTTGAAGGCACAACATCAAAAAAAGTATGATAAGGAGAGTTAGTCTTCTATCTGAATCAGCTTGAAGTCTTCAATTTACGTTTCTTGTAGATGTTACTTCTATTATCTAACTAAGCCGGAACTTCCTTTCCTACTGGAGACAGCATAGTTAAACACAGTGCACATAGCTGTCAAATGTCAATTTGCTGAGTTCGAGTTCGTAGGAGACACAGATGCCCTGGTAACAAATCATACCAGGCATTTTCCTGGTGTGACAATGCAGCTTGGGGCTTAATTTAGAATCATGTAAATGTAATAAATAAAACTTGGGCAATGGCCTGCCCGTAAAGCAGCACATTGGTTTATTTTCTATGCTGACCTTTAGCTTGCGTCACTCTCACGACTGAACAAAAGCAATATCACCTGCCCAGAGTATGAACGTTTTCCTGTAATCTACTAAAGCACCTGCTATATGTATACATGCCTGTGTAAGGTCACAGACCTTAGACACAGGGTCAACATGTCTAACTGCCTTTTACAGCCCTTCATATATCCCATGCAGGTATAACATTTAATATTTTTTAATATAAGGTCATATTTTGATTAATATGACCTCATCTCAATAACTAAATTGACACAATTTTACAAAAATGATTATTTTACCTCATGTCTTTGTTTATTTAGCATTACATCATTGATTTGTAGACAATTTATATAAGAAACTGAATGTCCTGCTCCACCTCTCTGCCACTCCGGGAGTGGGTTCTGAGAACGTTGTCCCTCTTGCTTGCGGAGCAGTTGAGGTGGTTCGTCTCTATGGAAAGTAGCTATGTGTCTTTAAAAGTAACTAAGGGTTTTGCAAAAAAAGACACTAGATTTGTCCTTAGGTGCATTTTTGAAAGACAAAAAGACATGAAAAGTCTGAAACTGTGCTAATGAAGCACTCCTCTTTGTTGCTTGTTTTAGTTTTTTGTCCATGTCAAATACATTATTTGAGTCAGTAGGGGAAACAACCTCCGTTCTTTATTAATGGCTTTGTGATTTATTTTCAGTATTTGGTAGTTTCTGCTCTTTCACAGCCTGCTTGGCTCAGCTAATGCGATTTATTTAGCTTGAAACCTCTGTGTTTTTCTTCTAAACTGACCGAACAGGTGAGTCAAATTTTTTTTTCATATTTAGCTGTTTTCCTTTACAATTTCATTGCTTAACTTTTATGTCTTGCTTCAGTATTTCAAAGATGAGAGAAGGTTTTTGAAAGTGATGCTGCCTGGAGAAAGATGTGGCCTAGGTGTGGAACCTCTAGCTTGGGGTGTTAATCGTTATGACATGATCCTGTTCATGTTGTTTTCTGTTTATTTTTGTTACGTCTTCTTTATTTCCAGGAATTCCAGGAATATATTTTCATTCACATTTTCTACATTCTACTTACAGTGCCCATTACAGTTTTACTGCCCATTTCCCTTTAGTCCTGTGCTCACAGCTGAATATAGATTTCTCTCCCTTAGTGATTTTATATTAAAGAGTTGGCACTCGCCCTTAATCAACCTTTACTGTCATTTTCCTTGTTTATGGTTAAATGTTTTGTTAAAAGTGGGCAATTAGATTTAAAATAGAATTAGTTTTCTCAAAATAGAATTAACTTCTGCTTTTTTATATATATATATATATATATATAACACAAGAACACTAATGTTAAAATATTGATTTTACACTATTTTGCTAGTCATTTATTACTATTGTCAGCATTAACATCCAAGTCTGTTTCTTGTGTTACTGTAGATCTTTTTGTTGTGGGTTAATCTTGGATTCTTGTATACTGGTCGTGTGCTCCGTGTTTTCTATTTAACTAAAACTAACTACAAGTGACCTGTAATATATTTTTCATCTATAGCTGAATTGCTTGTGTGCACAAAAAATAATCCTACATTACATGAAAGCAGATTAAAGTTTGTTTTTAATGTATTATTGGCCGACTACACTAGTCACTACACAGACAGCCCATAAACTACAAGCGTTTGGTTATCCGTGTTTATCCAATATTGTTCTCAGGTCTGGCAGTACCACTTGCGTACACTAGAGAGCAGACTCGGACCTCCAGACAGTTTATCTTCACTTGTAATATTGTAGGTTTTAAAAACATTGCACTTGTTTTCACAGCAGTCAGATTTGAGAGGGACTCGAACACCTCTCTGCTAAGTTGTTCCAGGCTCATTGGTGCACATGGGGAATGAAGGCTGGCCTGTCTGGTCTGATCCTTGTAGCACAAAAAGTGCTATCATGCTGGCTATGATAGAAAGGATGCATTAGTGATTTGGTGATCAACTGACAGGTGTTTTGTGTCATTGTAGCTGAACTGAATTGATAGTCACTGTAATACAATGAAATACTATTAGGAAATAAAGTGCTGTATAATAAGTGCTATAAAAGTAATTCAACAATTACTTAAATTACTCGTGCTTTTTCAGATGCCCTAAGCCTTTTGCCTAGAATTATATCTATATATTATATCTTAACAGTGGAAATTATACTTGCAAACAATAAAGCTCCCATTGTTCCATTGCTGAAGTAAGTTGAGTGGCATTATCATCATTTCACCTACATACGTCATAAGCAGTGTCATTCTGATTTACTGTTCATTGACCCCTAGACTGGAAAATAAATGCCTTTCATTACTACATGCACTCACCGGTAGATCACCTATCGTCCGACCTATCGAAGTTTTAATGTCATTTTAATTTGAGATCTTAATAGCTTTTCTATTTGGCATTTGACTGTTTACAGTCTTAGTGTGGGTGTTTTTAGGGCAAACGTTACTCCTGCAATAGGTTACTATTCCCACATCGTCTCACATTGCCTTTGCCTTTGTTTCTTTTCTCTTTCTTTTTACGGCGTGATTCCACTGTCTAGGCTCATTGTTTTACTGCCATAAACTAATTCTTTGAAATGTAATACAGTACAAAATTTATACTTCCAGGAAAATGTATTTAGCTAAGTCACACCTTAGAAGATTGATTTCTTAGAATTGTTAAAATGACTGCTGTTGCACGTCTAAACCTGTATCGAGAATATATGTAAAGTCATCAGTATTTGAAGTGATTTATAGTATTTACAAATAGCAGCATATTACATGGTCTATAGAAAAAATACACTTTTGTTTAACACCTACTTTTACAATTTATGTTCAGTAGTTTTATAGAGTATATCAAGATTTACAAACTTGTCCTTGTGCTTCACAACACTGTACCATATGCTGATTTTACCTGTAAAAACACAAGGGGACAATTCACCCAGTATAAATTAAGCCTGGTAAAAAATAAATGACTTTCTATCTAGAGAATCTGTAAATGGGGGAAAGCTACTCCATATATAGGCTTTTGCCATGTCGCCCTCCCCAGACAATAACAACTTGAAACCGTGTCCCTGATTAAGGATTCTGAACTGCGAACCTTGTGACGTGACATACTAAACTGTTTAGAACGTCTAAAAAAAACCAAAACCTTTTACTGGCTGAAATGGCTTTTCAGTATCTGTTCCAGTGAGTGATCTTTCAAAATGATACTTAATAAA
Source organism: Arnoldichthys spilopterus (assembly GCA_037974385.1). NCBI lineage: Eukaryota > Metazoa > Chordata > Actinopteri > Characiformes > Lepidarchidae > Arnoldichthys > Arnoldichthys spilopterus. Next base: position 11,704,647 of record JBBPDA010000003.1, on the reverse strand, counting down.
TATGTCATCAAATATCTTTGTAATTCAGAAGAACAGGATATGTAGGTCACTCCTGGCTCATGCATTCAAATATTCACATTTTATTCATTTTACTGTGTTTGTAGCCCTACAGAAAAATGTTGTATTGCTCTGTAATACTAATCCAACTGGATTCATTCCTATTCTCTACATTTTATTAACATGTATTCATCTGTGTTGATAGATTTGTAAATGACAAACATATGATATCTGCATTGGCCCACAGTTTTCATATCCATCCATCTCTAGTTAAAACCAGATGTTTGACTTTGAGAAAAACCTTTCTTCTCCACTATTTTGGTTTGAATAATACATGACATGTTATAGCCGCCCTTGACCGCAAGCCATGCCCTGCATTTAGAGGAATAGGAAGGAAGATGTATTTAAAGTAGTAAATGCAGAGATGAGAGATGTTGTCTTCAAAAAGAATCCCCTACGAACAATTGATCAAATAATATATACATGTAATATTATTTATCAACTATTGTGACCCATTATTAAGGTGTTTAATATGTTGAATTTGAAGTTCAATTTCAGAAATCAAAAAGCAATTCTAAAACCTTTTCTTAATTAATGACTTGTTTTTTTGTTGGTTCTGCTTGGTTTTCCACCATTGCTTAAACGTTCTGTTCTCTGAGTGTGCAATAAGTGTAAAATAATTAAAATAATATCGCCTAAATCCTAACATGTCAAACGCTGATTATTTTTCTTTGTTTAAAAAGGTAAAACACACTTAATATTGCTCTTCCATTTGCAGATTACTGGCATATTTTATTTACTTTTGTCATATTAAGATGTGAATAAACATGGCTTATTGTCACAGTTGTGGACTCAAATTCCAGTGCAGAAGAAAGTAGAGGCTACGTCTGGTTTGTGATTTAGCTGGGAAGACACTTGTAGGCCCACTGTTCTCTATGGAGAAGGAGTAAAGGGGAGAATGGATGATGTGCTCTGTGAGAAATGCTTCACTGTCCTTTGTAGCTGTGCTACAGGGACCTTCAGGGTCACAGTGGACCGGTTTAAACTGGCTACGCTCCCTCATCTTGCTGTTGTCTCATCTCACACACTCTCTCTCGATCTCGTCTTCTGTTCGAGTTTGGTAGAGGTTAGAAGTCCTTCCAGTTATCTATTCTTACATTTTCCTCTGCATCTGCATGCATGAATTTAGGCAAGGATGGTTTTAAAACGTAAATATTGAATTAATGCAGATTTCATTTTTTGTGTTTGACTTTCTGGGCCTTTTCTGTTTTTTTTGTTTTTTACTAGTTGATCATTACTGATCAAAGTGCATAAATTTGCTCTGTACACACACTGGTCCTTTATTCAAAACCATGAGAGTTTTGTTCCAGAATTCAGAGCATTGTGCCCCGAGTGCCCACTCAAAGTACACTCCACATGTTCTAGCCTAAAGGCCTATTGGAGGTTTCTAGAACAAGTAACGATTTTCAGTGCTGTGTATTGTACGTTTTTGACAGTCTGTCACATTAATTACTGCATTTATGATTTTATAATGGAATGAAATGGAGAATGTTGGGTTGTATCCAGAATAGTCAAGCCAATTTTATACCTTTTTATTGCTCTTTTGGCTTGTGTCAGAAACACACTGGGTCTTTTTATACATCCGTGCACCAACACTCATCCTAGCCTGGAACGGCGCTTAGGGATTATGGTAAAGATACAAGCGTCACAGCTTTGCGTCTGATGTAATCCTGCTGTAATCAGGGATACTGGTCCCTTTGACATTGAGTGGTAAATGAGATGGAGTAGTGATCAGGGATATGACACAGGTGTCAGAGCATTAAACTGACATTAAGAAGTCAACAAAAGATTGAACGCATGTAATGAAAATGGCTTTGAGTGAGTCTGAGAGATCTGCTTAACCAAAAGTAGCTCCTTGATTGCCTGCTCATTACATTTGGGCTTCTGTGAAACATCTGATTACAGCTTTCTGTTAGAATCCTGTTCAGTATATATAAAACACTGTCCTGAGGTATTTACAGTCTGCTACATCATTTTTCTGTGAGTACTGTACTGCTTCTACATTTTAACACACCGTCTTTACTGCAGTGAATGATTACTGCATTTTTTTTTTGTCGTTTGTTTGCTTTGAGCTCTGGCTTGCTCACACATGACTGTTGTGTGGTAATTACCTTCCTCAGTGATTCTGAGGAATTAAGTCTCAAGGGCATATTTCTGAACAGGTCTGCTTGCTGATCGCTGCCAACTGTAATAAAATCATTATGCACTTGCCCTTACCACTTGCTTTATGAGGCCATTTGGCCTCCAAAAAACAGTCCTTTTAAGATAAAACATTTCTGTTGTCTGGTTCAGTGCATCAGCTTCCTTCAGCTGTAAATATAACTTGGGAACATTCAGAATTTTTTATATGCCTTAGATGTTGGAGGTAGCTCCGTGATCTTCATTCCCCTTTTACTTATTTAAGATCAGTTTTACAGTGTTGCACAATTTCTGTTCCTGATATGTAAGTGTTCTCTTTCCACTGCTTGTGTTTAAAGCCGATGTAAAAACGACTATATTCACACTTTGATTGTATGAACACAGCCCACAAAAGTTGTATTTATGTTGGCTAACAGGCGAAGTTTTGCCATCTGGACCGTCCCAGAAAGTTCTAGAAAGATCTAAAAGATTACAGAAAGTTCTAGAAACTTCTGGACAGTTCCCATGGTTCCAGGATATTCTAGAAGTCTACTTGACATTTAAAGTGAATCAAGAATGTTCTTGAAAATATACATTTCAAAATGTCGTTGTCCTACCACAGAAGCAAAGTTTTTGTGGAACAATAGCCTTGTTCTATGTATTTTAGGCATAAGGGATTTTAAAACACACTTTGTCCCCAGGAACAAAAATAAAGTAGAACTGTTGTGTAGTGTTATTGTTGTTGTTACGCACAGTTTCCACAAGCACTGATATGAGTTTTCATATACATGTACACTAACTGAAGATAGACTGACAGAGAGCCGGACTCCTTTTTTCACTTGTGCACTACGTATTTTATTCATACTTGATTTCATTGCAATTTAGTTCTTTTACTTTCACCATGACTTAACAGCAACCCGAAGTGTGGGGTTTTGACTGTAGCTGTTTCGGTCACGATGCTTGATCGCTGAAATTTTGATATCACTCCAGACTTTCTGCCTTTTTCCAGAACACTGACGCTCTCTTACTGAGGCATTCTTTAGTCTTGCATGGCCACAGCTCTTTCTCCAGTAAACAGCTCACCTCTGTTGTTCTGCCAGGCTTGCGGAAGGAGGCAATGTGCCCGATCACCCTGCGCCCACACCCCCTTCCTGCTCTAACAAAAGGGCACAAAGGAGAGGGCCTAGTGAGGGGAGTACAGCCATGCTCCATGTATCTGCACTGAGAGAGATTAGTGCAAACAGGGGGTCCCCTCACCAAATGAACTGCTGTTATATAACGTAATGGGTACAGCCTGCGCTTGAGGCATTGTATGGTCAGCACAGAAAGGGTTACAGGGCACGTCGGAGCTGTGCAGAATTTTTTTCCCCAGATCAAAACTGAAGGATGGACAAAACTAATGTCCTTTGGTCAATAATGGGCATCTACGATAACACTAGCAGTACTGGTAGATATTTGCTTGAATAAATAAAATTGTCATTGGACAGACGTTTACATTTGACCAGTAATATGATATTTGATAATGTCTTTATCACACTCTTGTTTTCTCTTGTTTTAGCTCATTTTTAAGCGTATAAATATGTACAAGCTGTACATCGGTTCCTCCCCAGTCCAAGGAATTGCTGGGGTTAGTGAGGATGATGAGAGGAAGAAGAGAAATTCTTATAGGTGCCTATAAGAATCACTCAGCAGCCTACATTTCTTAACTCCTCTGCCTACACCTGGCTTCTTAATTAGCATATCCTAATAGTTATGTCCTGGTTTATTTTGTTTGTCATTTGAGTGTTTTTAATTCCGTGTAGTAGTTTGAACAATTTAGTTTTTATGCATTGGAAATGCATTGGACTGTTTAGTGGCTATCCCAGCCCTGGTTTTTTGTTTTTCTTTTCTCTCTCCCTTAATTCATCCTGGTTAGACCTAAGCCCAAAACCTACAGCAAGCAAATAACATGCGTTTACAGAAAGCCATCTTTGTTCTGTTGTGTTAGGCTTCCTCGGAGCACAGTGTCAGGTTTCATATAGAAAATAAAAAGGTTTTGGGCCTTTTGAAAATACTGTCATGTCTTAGCTCTAAAGGATTGAACTGAGAAGAGACTGGGGAGGTTCACGGACCTCCCGTGAGAATAAAGGGACATTTTCGTTGTTAAAAAAAATTTGATTAAACCAGCCCCTCCCTCCTTCCAGCCACCACCCACTAAATAAACTTGCCAAGCCTGAATTTTGCTGTGTAACCATACAATTTAGTGCACTGAGCTGTGATGCTCTAGGTTAAGACTGATCAAGCTTACAGTTCAAGAAAATCTCTAAAGTACCAAGAACTGTTGATACCTTTGACTTTAAAAGTCTGTAACACTCATGAAGTCAGAAACAATACATTTTAGCAGCTATGCCTTAAACCTAAACATGATTTATTTTAGGCTGCTGTTGAACATGCAGTGGGTAAAATTCATGCTAGCCTGCATGTGTTTTTGCACAATGAGCCAGATGTAACCCAGACCCACACAGCTGGTTACTGATACCCATATCAATTATATTTAAGGGTTGTTGTTGTTGTTGTTGTTGTTTTCTCCCCTAAATTATTTACTGAGAGCAGTGGCTGTTTGCCATGTATTCATGTCAGCTTCTAAAGTTCACTCCACATTGGATGCTCTGCATCATGTAGCAGATCCAGTAGAAAGTGCAGTTTGCTATGTGAGATTCATACATTGTTACAGTTACAGCTTAAAAGTTTGGGAATGTTTCATAATTTTTTATATTTCTGCGTGAATGACCCCATACATAATCCGATGTACTTAAGGCTAAAAGTAAATAAAGAGAAGCCAGTTCAACTAACGAGACAAAAATATTATACCTGGCCATTTTTTCCATTTATTGTGTTACATATCTGTGAGGTGCAAAAGTAAGGAGACACCATTTAGCATTTTTCACTTTATCTAAAATGCCATTTTTATTGGTGTGAATTTTAAGCCATGTGTCCTCTACTGTGGCTTGTGGGAAACCTCACAGAAATATATAGTGAAAATGTTATGCATCAATATATAGGTCACCTTGCATTTAGACTGTCCACCAGGAGAACCTGGTGACCAGGTAAACCCTGATTATTTCTGCATGAAAGAGCAATACCCTCTCACCTTGGGGCAGTGGTGGTGTAATGATTGAGTTGCCCCTGATGTAAAGGTTGCCTGTTCCCAGTACCACTGAGGTATATGTGAACAAGGTACCATCCCCAAGCACTGCTCCTACACAGATGGGTTAAATGCAGAGGTCACAATGTTGTGGTGCACTGTGTGCTGTGTTGCGTCCGCAATGACCAAAAATCATTTTTGTACTTGATTCCAGCACAATAAGTCTTCAGAGGCATCTGAGGTTTGATGCCTCATTTTCAAGCCACTCAGCCTGAGTTCTGAGTCATCACCTGAATTTGATACATGTCTTTGTAGATTACTGACTTGAATCAGCCTGCTGTTCTGCAGAGGAGGAAGGATTCCCCCGACCATCCTAGATTTCTATATGAAAACAGTCCACTTGCAGTCACCCTGGACCCTAAGTCATGGATGGCATGCATCATTTCGGTTTTGCTCAGGCCGTAAGGTGCACCTTTGCCATTGTGCCACAATGGAGCCCTGAAACTCAGAGGCCAATAGAGAATATGAATTATTTGTACATATGCATAAAGAAATATTTATTTTGAGCTGTAATCTATTTATAATATTTTTATGGTACAAACTGCTATTTTGAAAGCTACCTCGACATTGCCTTTGAATAAACTTAGTGGTGGCGATCGCTTACAGACCAGCTGCAATGCTGCAGGTGTGTGTTCACACAGGCCAGCACAAGACTTAGATGCTCGTGCGATACACACACCACTACTGGAGTTTTAAGGGGAGGGCTTTTCAGTCCTGAGCAAACTGGATCCTGCCGGTTGCTGTTGCCTGTTAATGTTCCTCTTGGAATTAGGACAGAGCAGCAGGGAGAGGAACAGTCGTCATTGACTGACGTGACAGATGGAGAGGGAGAGGGCGGGGTACTGAGCTCAGATGATCTGGGAAAATGGACAACTTGCCCTATAATAGAAAAGAGGAGACAGGAAGAGTAGGACACTGTAGTGATACTTGAGACATGTGATGTTTAACTGGACTAAATATATCTCCTTTGTTTTTGAGACTAGCAGTGTCCGTAGTAAGTTAAATGAGAGAAAATGATTTTCATGACTTCCAAGGATAATTTGTATTAAACAACATTAACAAAAAAGCAACTTTACCCTGAGCTCTATTCTCATATAATTTACATGATAATTAGTAGATGATGATGATGATGATGATGAAGATGATAATAATATTGTTATTATTATTAGTAGTAGTAGTACTAATATTTTTTTTTTATATAGCACCTTTCTCTAACCCAAGATCATGTTACATAGAAAACCAACAATAACAAATACAAAATCACAACGAATACAAGTCAGGAGCAGGAAGAAGAGGTGCAGTACTCTGAGAAAAGTTAGGTTTTTAGTTATGTTTTGAAAATCAGCAGGGAAGAAATGTTGCGAAGGTTTAGGGGGAGGGAATTCCAAAGTTTAGGTGCAAGAACACTAAATAATCTGCCTCCCATTGACTTAAGGCAGAACTTGGGAACAAGAAGCAGGCCACTGTTAGAGGAGTGTAAAGAGTGAGCAGGAGTGTCTGAGTGCAGTAGATCAGAAAGAAGATCAGAAGAGAGGAGCGAAAACATGGAGGAATCAAAAAGAACACTGAGGTTCCGAACAGAAAGAGAGGACAGCGTTGTATTTCCCCAGTGTTCTCAGCCATTGCTGACATCTCCGTGTTCCTAGTGGATGCCCTCAAGCCTAAAACACAATAGCCATCTGCCTTGTGGGATGACTGTTGGCTGTTCTGTCACCTGCCTGTTTAGTTTTATGTGGTAGCAGTGAGAAAGTAAATGTCTCTTCCACATATGCCTTGGCTCCTGATGAAGTGATTGTGCTGTTGGGAGCTTTTGGTCAGCTGCTGCATTCATCCAATATAATAAAGCATGGAAGACCGTAATTTCAAAAGAAGGCGGCATGCAATGAAAGTTGCAATTAAGCTTTCTAAAGACCTATTTTAAAGTAACTGATTTATGGTTAAGGACCTAAACACAATTCTTTTTATTCCCTATTTAAGTCTTATTGAAATGCATGACATGCGTTTTTAGTGAGCACTATTCTGAGAAACAGAGCTTTAACTATAGAAATTATACAAGCTTTAAAGAAAGCTGCAGACTAGCCCGGATTTTCTGAGATTTTTCTTACTTTGATGTGGGATAGAAACCGTTAAACGTTTCAGATCGTGGGTGCTCTTATTTGGCACTTACAAAAAGGTGCTACATTGAGACTGTGCTCTTGCAAATCCATTGCTTTTGTCATATTTGGTGGCAGCCTCAGATTAGGAAACTCCACATCTTTACACTGTCTGCAAACATCCAGCAAAGTCGATGAATCACATTAGGAGTTCGAGTGGAAGTAATGCTTGCGCTTGACTGGCTGGCTGTATCAAGAACATCGTGTACAATGTAAACAGCCCCTTCATGGGTCCCCCAAATCGGTCACGTCCCAGCTATTGTCTCACTTGATCAGCTTACTGGAACTTATCCACACAACTTTCAATGCCTGTCTGTTCCATTAAAAAGTCTATACTGTATGAATTCTGACCTCAGAACAGTGTGTGATACATATCTGTGCCTTTATTCATCCAGTCATCCATACAGAAGTTGTGTTTACAATACCCGTATCGAGCAGTGCCTTAACTGTCACTTTATGCATTGTGAAGACTACATCAGTTCCAGACAAAGGGAGGAAAGGCGTGGGCTGGTGCTGCTACATCAGCAGCAGGCAAGAAAGCCTCTACTGTTGTAACTGCAGGCACTTTCTTCATGCCTTTTACAAGAGAGTCCACTTCAGTGATTTGACCCAGGGCTTCTTCCTGGGCTGTTCTGGCTTTGGGCAAATCCTGCTAATGCCAGGTTTCACTCCACATTACTTATACCTGCTGCCCCTGTATGCAGTGTATACTCTGGCACAGTTATGTAACCACCATCCTGTGAGGACCCTTGTCACCATTTGTGCTTTATTAAACACAGAGAGTCACATGATCTATTCTGTGTTTCTCTGCTCCATTAGTTTTTAGGTGATCTTTCAGTCTGACTACTGCAACCAAACTGTTAGTAATGAATTGTATCCTTTCTGTTGATCTCAGTGTTGCACAGAACCCATAATTGATTGATTGATTGTCAAATCATTCCAATATTTATCAATATAACTGTGCCTACATAAGAGAGTTGGTCAACTCCGAAATCTATTTTTCTTTAACAAAATGTCAGTTATTGCAGCCCCTGTCATTTCTAATGAACAAAATGTAATTGAAGCACATCTTTATTTACATTTTGCTTTTATAAAAGTGTGTGTGTGTGTGTGTGTGTGTGTGTGTGTGTGTGTGTGTGTGTGTGTGTGTAATACAAAGGTTTTACATGTATAATCTGGAATTTAGAAGCGTGACCTTGGTTAAAAGTATATCTCCCACCGGTCCTAAGAGCAGCATCTTACAAACCCACTGATGTAGCAGTCTCCCTAAGCAATAGTTGAGTCTAGTGTGTGTATGTGCCCACTGGTGCAGTTCTCACATGCTTCTTTCCTTGCTAATGGATTGAAACTTGCTGAGGCTGTCCAGTCTTTTCTGTATGTGCTGCACTGTGAGAGTAGGAGCTGGAGAATACAGGATGCAGCTCTGTTGTGCAACCTGCTGCTGTCAGCCCAAATGGCAAAATGACACACACTCTCACGCAGAGTGGCAATGTGGCTCTCATTTGTCTGTGTCACAATTCCACAAAGCAGAGCGTACATCCTGTACCCCATAGCTAGCCACGCAAGACTGCTGTCAGCATTGGTTGCTTTCGCCTGAAGTGGAAAACTACAGTCCGTGTTGGTTACATCAGAGTGAGGCAGTCTGTGTGTTCACATGGATGTTTGTAGTTCATAAAGAAGCATCTAAGCACAGCTGCATCTCCACTCCATCCAAAGCCCCCACTCTGTGCACTTTGAACAGGTACAATCCCTCCTATTGTTGGGCTCGGGCATTGTTTTTTTCACCGCGAGCGGCCTAAGCCTGGGGAGACGTGTGCGTGCTTCGTCAGCCGTGGACGCACTAAGCCTGCGCTGGGCTACAATACTGATGAGAAGTGACAAGATAAGTCCAGGCTGAAGTGCAGGGGCTTGTCCCTCTGCAAAGCCCCAGTTGGAGAAGGGGCGAACTGTATGCTGCCATGCAGGGAAAAGGGGAGGAGACAAGAAAGGGCTGGGGTAGGTGAGATTTGGGTGGCCGGTGACTCGGTGTGGGCGGCAGCCTCCCAAGCATCAACTCGTAAAAATAGTGATCATTGGGAAGATCTTAATCTCTGCTGAAGGTTTATGTAACACTGAGTCACATGACGTGACATCACGGCCGCCCTGCTCTTGTTTTCGATCCATCACTCGCGAATCTGCCTGCAGGACGTACAAAGCCAGCACAGTGAAGACAATCAAAAAGCTGCATTTCTCTGACAGTACTGTGAGATACAGAGTGGAAAATATTGACCAATGCCCCGATGTGTTCGCGCTTGAGCCTTGTGGAGAGCAGTGGAATAAATTCTGTTTTTGGAGGAGCGCTGATTGACATATCAATGAGAGAAACAGTTCTTCAAGTGCAGGGCCGAGACAAAATGGCCATGAAGCTATTGTTCTGGGAGTTGGAAGAGCATTTGAAGAGGTAAACATTAGACCTGACATTAGAAAGGAGCAAATGCTTAGTGTAATGTTGTTTTCATGCAGATGAAGCTTTTAGCTTGTAAGTGGCAAAATTCGTGTTTTTTTTAATTATTATTTTTGTGATTCTCGCTCTTTAAAAGAATCAAAGCGATATTATTTAGAAACCATAGAAATCCAGCCCAGCTTGAGTTATACCTTTTTGTTTTGCGTTCACTGAGCGATGTATGTGTAATCATGCTACAAGACATTACATTCATTATAATGAGTGCTAGACTGTTGTTTCCCCCACTACACACTGTTGTTATTCAACTTGTAGTTCAAAAACCTGTGAAAGGTCATTTTCCACCACGGGTCTTAGGATGCAGTGCCAATTCCATGCCATTGCAGTTGTTTCAGTGGTGGCGTTGGTCATCGTGAGCTAGAAGTTTTCAAAGATGCTTCATTAAATTAACAAATAGGTTCATTTTAATCTATGGTCTAAGATGCTCTTGTGTTTAATATGCCTTATTAGTGGTTTAGGTTTTTTAAATGTACTAATTCAGCTACATTTTGTGATGTATTGTTGTATTGAGCTTGGTTTGTTTTGTCAAAACCACACTGGGTTTAGCAAGCACATTACAATGGGGTCATTTGAGTCATGGTCTGTTTTGGCATTGGCTGTGAGAGTGCACTGTGGTTGGTCCTGAAGATATGAGGTGGTTTCGAGTCTGCATGGTGGGACACCGGAGCATCAGTGCGCAGCAAGTCATTTGAATGACTGTAGTCTGAGAATAGTATTTACGCACAGAGGTCAGACCATGGAGAGAAGAGGTATATTTGGGATCTGTAATTGCTTAAATCCCCTTCCAGTCAAAGAACCCCGGAAGGGCTTGTAGAGCCGTGAGCTGCTTGGATTTTGCCCTCATTTGATGTCCTGCCACATTTAATTGGGATAAGTGGTCTATATTTACTGTACACCAAAACAGACTACAGTATAGTACACAAACCTTGGTAATCCTGAACTGCAGTGACATTGTGAGAATAGAGAGATAATATTTCAAGAGGTGTCTAGTGTACGGTTTGATGATGTACGCCATGAAATCAGCTAGCCGAAAATAGTGTGTGTAGCTGTTTGGGACTAATCCACATGAACATACTAAGAGTTAAAGATTTCTTTATGGCCTCCATCTAACTTGGGTGTGGCTGACAGACCTACAGGGTACTTTTTAAAACCTGAGGTTTGTTAGACTCTCCAGCTGCTTTCTTAGTACATCGAATATCTACGTTTAAAGAAAGAAAAAAACATTTTTTGCTCACACGTCCTCATTTTTTGGACTGATTATTTTTGCCAGACTGTTTACTAGTTGGTTAGAACACTGGACCAAAAGATAGGGGTGATATTGTGATACACCATGTGTATTTTGTTTTTTGATGGGGGGGGGTGTTCAGTAGACAAGAGTTCCAGTAGTGCCACATTTAGAAAAGCAAACTGTAAATAAAACAATCATGCTCATACATTTTATATTCGTAATTATTCTCTTTTTAAAGAAACGCAGTTGGTGAGCACTTCTTTAAGTACTGACAATGTAATGACAAACCAAGATCTGCATGAAACAAATTGATATTGACATTAATGGGAAACCTTGGGAGCATCACGTACTAGCCTCTGTGCTTCAAATAAAACTATGCAATAGCTTTAACATGAAAGGTCATGGACTTGACGTGTTTTTTCAATGCAGAAATTAGAAGCTTGTACGCATGTGAGATAGCCCATAATAAGTGTAACCCACTAAACTGTAGTATGTGTATACTTCTGTGTGTGGAGCAGCTGAAGCTGAGACTGGAGAGACCTTTGTTTGGAGAAGATTATTAATGTTATGCAGTAGTTTAGTATCAGGGCTGATAGTCTTATAGAGTCTGATCAGGTGCTTACCATGGATCAAGGTCATCCATCCCAGATCAGTCTGTTCTATAATCTTGGAGGCAAAACACATTTAAATAGCAGATTCTCTGTGCCGAGATTCATTAATATCTAAACTCACCTAATACAAATCAAAGACTTGAGCCAGGGCTGGAAATGACAAAAATGACATATGTCGATATCGATAATTATCACAATAAATGTCAAATTATTATTTCTCTCCGGTTTAAAGGCTGATGTTTATATTGAATTATTACAGCAACTATTTTGTCCTGACCACCCGCCATTATGTTGGAAGGCGATATTTCAAAAGAAAAAAGAAACATGAATACACTTAATTGTGCAATTGTGTGTTTACATCATATTGTATTTCATTTGGGCGTATAATAGTGAAT
>JBBPDA010000003.1:11668057-11692301 GCA_037974385.1 Arnoldichthys spilopterus | reverse complement strand
GCCTTTGCCTGCCATCTCAGTCAAAATAATGAAAGATGAGAATAAATGCATCATATACATTACTCTAAACCATCATATTTCACTGTGCAGTGAAAGCAGCTGTAAATTTGACAAACATTTTATAAATCTGACAAACTTGATACAATGTTTAACACAGATGGAGGATTTAAGTGTAAAAAGAAATGATACATGTCCAAACTTTTAAGTTTGATAAAAACTGTGTGTGCGCTGTGTCACAAGTGTAAAATCTACCAACCTGAGAAGTTTGAAAAAAAGACCTTTTGTAGTAAGTGAGTTTTTCTCACAGACGTGTGTGTTTCAGAAATGGGCTAAAAGTGAACAGACCATGGCATTGAGGCAAGTTAGCATTGAAAAACAGCATTTATCCAAGATAATCACAGTATATACTTTCAACAGACGCAGTCATTTAAAGGGAGACACACACCCCACCCCCCAAAAAAAGATATTTCATAAAAGTTTTGAATGACTTCCTGCTCAAACCTTTTATCTTTCATATCATAGTGTAGATAAGGTGATCAGCTTCAAAGAGTAGCTTTACGTTTTAAAGTGAGTGATGGGACAGCTGAGATGTAATGGTTGAGGTACGGCTGAATGGGCTGGAGGGAGAAGGTTAAATAACCAGTGCACTTTGCCCAAGGAGGGGAGGTGGGCCGATTAAACATTACACAGGCACGAAGAAAGACAACAGATGACCGCACTAATGGGCTGGTACTTAGTTTGCCAGCCTTTGCCTCTACAGCAGGGGTATCCAGCTCTGGTCCTGGAGGGCCAGTGTCCAACACCGCTTGGTTGTCTCCCTGCTCAAACACACCTGGTTCAGCTCACCTGTTAATTACCAGGTGTAGTGAGCGTGTTTGAGAAGGGGAACTACCAAACAGTGCTGGACCCGGCCCTCCAGGAATAGGTTTGGACACCCCTGCTCTAGCCTGCTTAGAATGCAAACCTCTTTGTGATCAAGCTGTGTTGTGAAGTCCGTGCCATCATTACCTAGATACATAGTTGCTGTTGAACTATATGCTCGTTTCAGCTTTTGGTTTCTGTGTGACTCTCCATCATGCGGTGCATTCAGTGCAGCAGTCCAGGAGGCAGACAGCTGCAGTAGTGTGATATTTATTTATTTAGGTATATGTAGTGTCTAACATTTTAGAATCAACACAAGTTACTTTTTTCCTATGAGCTACTTGTTATACGCAGTGATCAGTAATGTAAGGAAGTAACTAGTGACTAGTGAATTTCCAGTACTGTGCACAACACTGGTTCTGTTTCCACTAAAGAAAATTGTGATAATTATCATCTCTCTATTGCTCAGCTCTAATTTGTGCAATACTAAAGTATTGTAGCAGCTGTTTTACTGAAGGGGTTGCAGGACCAGGACATCTGAGCGAGAGATTAACAACGCCTGTGTTTTTGCGAACCGAGCATTTCTGCAGCAGACCTGTGAGTTTTCTGCTGCAAATATCTGCATGTAGACTTTCTGTCTGCGTCATATTTGCGTGCTGTGTAATTACAGTATTACCTGTTTGGGTCATAGAAGCATCTAGATCATTTTGACATGTCATATGACAAAATTCTGGCTATGATACAAGAAAGCCTTTCTAAGGGAAAATTTAATTAAGTGCGTCTTGTAATTCCTCATGTGGACATAATTTTATTTTTTGGCATTCTGGTCGAAGTCAGTTTTTTTTCCCTCCCTGAACTGACTAATGCCTGTGTGGGCTGACCTGGCAGGGTCTTTGCATCAAGTTGCTGATGAAAGACCATTGTTCGTGCCAAGTTTCGCTTGGACGTTAAACACCAAACATCTCAAGGGACTTGATCCAAGTTTTGCATGAGAACTGTATATACAGCAACTCTAGCCTGGTAGCCATTTTTTAAAATACCGCAGTGGGTTTCCTGGGTAAATTGCGTTGTCCTCCTCTTGGCTTCAGGCGTCTCGGAGCATCGGAGTGTGTGCGTGTTTGAATAATGTAAATCACTTCAGTGGAGAGCGAGAGCTCACATGAGATTGGTTCAATTTGCTTCTCAAATGAACTCCTGGTTCCCTTTCAATAACACTTTGGCTTTAGAAGAGTGTTTTTTTTGAGGATTTTGCATCTTGCAAAACAGCAGTCGTGTCTGTGTGTGCTGCTGTTCCTCCTCCTGCCAACAAGTGGCAGCATATACCCGCTGAGCCTGGGAGCGCGCAGTCTGAGGCTGGTCTGCGTTTTCAGGTGCCTTTACGATCCACCTGAACTGTTTAATCCGGTGACAATAACACGTGTTCCAAAACCGTCTTTATGGAAGTCTTCAGCGTTATCGACTCCTTGTTTCTGTAGGTTTGAAATATTAAATGTAGTTTTGTTTTTCACAGCATATCGTGAATGTTGCGTTTTCCGTGTTACAGTCGAAGCCAAGCGTATTGTTCCCTTTCCAACCGGAATGTCCTTATTAGGAGACCGGCGTGAGTAAGTTATGCGCGTGAGGTCGGCCGAGCTTCCAGTGGGGGCGGTGCCACATACATTAGTCAAATCGTGCTCGCCCTCCGCCAATCGGGTGCAGCGCTGCGCTGTTTTTCTTGGATAAATTATGCAAATTGCCCAGGCTGCAGATTTTCACCAGAGCAGGGATGAGCTGACCTTGGAGATTCTTTGTGCGGCGGCGGTGGATGTGTGGGCTTCTGTAGCGAAGGCTTTCTTTGCGAAGGTCCGCTTTTCCCACCGTCTGATCGCCGAGACCTGCGGCAAAACGATGTAACGCTGGCTCGAGGAGCGAAGAGCTTTTCTTTTTTCTCGCCTGGGCGTCGGTGTTTATGGATGAAATAGCATGAATTCTCAGTGCTACTCGGTGGCGATGGATCTTGGTGTATGTCAGCTGAGGAATTTTTCAATATCGTTTTTATCGTCACTGCTGGGAACCGACACTTCATCAGTGAGGCTCGACAATAGGTAAAATAATCATTCAAATAATCACAGGCGTTCAGAGGGAAGACGCCTTCTGCTGTAGACGGTGTAGACAGAGACGCACTGCCTTTCATTTCTGTGTGCAGTCTTTGATGATGACACTGTGTCCCGGTGTGTGTTCATGCTGAAATAGCGCAGTGTGGCTCCATCACTGTGGCAGAACCGAGCCCATTATCTATAGGCGCTACATCAGCGTAGTGTAGCGTTGCCTGCTCGCCCTTCTACTCGCTGTTTTTCCCTGTAGAAAAAGGCTACACACGTACAAGGCTTGCCTGTGATTAAAATGGCAGTTTTTTGCATTTCATTAGCTTTACTGTTCGGTTTATTTTGCCAGAGATGCTCGTGTCGTTCGAATCGTTTTATTTGGCCTCATAAATAAAAAATGAAAGAAAGAGCAGCACCCTGTGTGACTAGCATGAGCATTTCAGGCTAGCCTTTGTCTTAATGTACAGTATTTGTGTCTGGCAGCCTACAGCATCACCGAGGCCTTAAGTTTATACCATGTGATTAATGTATTGCTCTGTTGGATTTGTTTTTCAGTTCTTCGGGTGCCAGTGTTGTGGCCATCGACAACAAAATCGAGCAAGCAATGGTAAGTGTGCTCGTTCCTTTCTCACTACACGTAAAGCAGCTTTTATCAGTGGACAAGGGGTCGCGTTTTGTCCACTAATCTGAGTGGTCTTCAGTTGCTCGAGCATCCCGCGATGACGGTATAAATTACATAATCAGCGTTGGCACATGAGCGCGGCGCTCAGCCCGTCGCAGGATGGACTGTGGCCAGTGTGTCGGGTTTTATCACCGATGAGTTCGTGTGGTAAACCAGTGTGATACCGAGCCCCTGGTTTTTCATCCCTCACTCGATGGATCAGCGCCGATTTATTTTACCTCGATCAGCAATGTGCCTCGTCTAATGAATAATCGGGAGCTAATGGTTCGCTTTG
This sequence comes from Arnoldichthys spilopterus, assembly GCA_037974385.1. Taxonomy (NCBI): domain Eukaryota; kingdom Metazoa; phylum Chordata; class Actinopteri; order Characiformes; family Lepidarchidae; genus Arnoldichthys; species Arnoldichthys spilopterus. The sequence continues at coordinate 11,688,400 of JBBPDA010000003.1, read as the reverse complement.
CAAGCTGATGCTGTTTTCGGTGAATAATACCGGAATGAGAAAACGCTGAAGTTTATCTTCGTCAGTGTGAATGTGTGAACGGTGCTCACGCCATTCTGTGCCTCGTTACTGTTGCTAGGCAAAGCTCGAAGCTTTTACACCCAGTTAAAAATATCTCGGACCCTGATTGGCTGAGCTCAGAGTGGGCCGGCCATTTTGTTGGGTCTCTGACGCTGTGCTGTAGTGCAGCGCAGTGGAGGTGAGCAGGTGGACTCTGACTGACTGTACCGATCACTCAGTAAAACCCACAGAACTGCTGTGCACATTAAAAAATACGTGGCAAATGTCAAATACAGTCCAGAGTAAAATTTGACATTAATGTAACTACTTGCATTGTTAGTTGTTCTATAATAAATAATACATTAATACCTTTCATTGATAATTAAATCTTTTCATTTTCCAGTAGAGATAATATAAAGTTTTGTTTACGCATGTGTGTGGTTTTTTGTATTTTTTAAATGTTGGGCATGTTTCTCGGCTTGTGCTCAGTTCTGAACACTACAATGTTAATTTTTTTGCCTTCAGGATCTAGTGAAGAGTCACTTGATGTATGCTGTTCGGGAGGAGGTGGAGGTCTTAAAAGAACAGATCAAAGAACTCATAGAAAGAAACTCTCAACTGGAGCAGGAAAACAACCTGCTGAAAAATCTAGCCAGTCCGGAGCAGCTTGCACAGTTCCAGGCGCAAGTTCAAAGTGGCTCACCACCGTCATCCACACAGGGGGCGCAGCAGCCAGCCGTGGCCCAGCTCTCTGCACAGAATTCTGGACCCTCAGCATAGCACAAAAGAGTTCCCTGTTAAGGGGAATGAGTGTCTAACTGAACTGAAATGGACTCAAGGTAAAGGACAAGTATGCCTCACTCACAGGAGGATTCTTTCAAAATTTGCACATGTTTGAAGTCTCAAAACTTGACAAAGGCTACAATGAGACGCTGTTCACGCTAACTGACAGTCCAGTAGGTTGTCGACGCATGATGTATATTGCCAAACTCCATGGACTGTGACTGTCAGTTGGGAGGAAATCAAGATGGACACAACTCATAAGAATCACTGTGCCTGTGTCTAAAGGATTTTAAGTGATGTCGTTTTTCAGTGGTAACTCTGGCTTTGTAAGGTTGTTTCCATGCCTCACTTACTTTTGTAGTGGAAATGCTGACCACAGTCTTTTTTTAGGCTGCAAAAGCAAGCACTTTAATGATGACGAATGTGACAAGTCTTTGATGAACAGCTAATCAGTGCATCATCAGGTATGGGGAAAGTGAATGGGATGGTGACCTCTATTTGCATTAGTGTCATCATTATATCTGGGTGAATGAAGGGAGTAAAGTTGCCTAAGAGGAGATGATTTTCAGTATTTAAGATTGGATTCCTCGTTCTCTCTACTGCGGCCTCAGAGCTGCTTTTCCAGTGCAGTGACACTAGCAAAACTCTGAGGAAAAGGCGATGAGCTTACCTGAATGCATGAACGTGGGAAGGCTCTTGTATATTCTTGTATATTTAGTGTAAGTAATCTGTAAAATAGTGGTATTGCGAAAAACACTATTTAGGTTGTACAAAAGATGAGGTTGTTGGCTTGCCTGAGACATTTGACCATCTTTTTTATGCTGTTATACAAGAACGGAGGTATCAGTCTTAGAATATTTACATGACAAAGGACAACTACTCAACTTCTTGGCTGTGTTGATACCTACTGTAAACCACTGTTCACTTGAAGTTATTTGAAGTATATTGCACCCATGTGATTTCTGTTTCCATTTTTGACAGTAAGCAATCTGGAGATCAAATCTTTAACTTACAGTTCTTCTAAGTATCATTGAAATCTGATATGCATTATTACTGCATTATATGTATAAGTTGTATGCTTATGTTCCGTGCATGTCCCTCAGAACCAGAGATAAGGTGTAAAATATTTCAATTGCACTTCAGTTGCACTTCACAACTTCTCAATAAAATGTTTAAGGAACCGTGGCTGAGCGCATGTGGCTTGTACTGTTGTGTGGATTGTAAATCCATAGACATATTCACAGGTATCCGACCATAGGTTAGCTGAATTCATAGGTTAGTTGCTTGACTTCAAGACATCCGATTGGTTCAGTTTCCTGTGAATGCAGTGCTGTGGTTTTCTCCTGTCACTGATTATAAGGTGAACAGTATTGTAGGTTGAGGGAAGAAAACAAGCTTCAGCTCTTACAAAGGTATCCTCCATCTTCTTCTTGCCATCTTCTTACTTAAAGGTGTTTCTTTGGTACCATCCCACTTACATAGCCTCTTAATGAGCTCGGATCTCTCATAAAACTAAAAACACTTCCCAAATGTATAATATTTATTTGAAAAAGTTCTTCTAGAACACAGACAAATATAGAAACAGATTTTGGCACATTGTTGATGATCACAAAAACACATTATCTATTGCACAAACAAGTATGATCCATAAGACATGAGGCAATGCCAGCCACAATGGTTCAGTAGAAAAGCACTTGTTCCTGTTGTCCAGGTACATTGTAAACAAGTGATTGACGATGCTGTGTACTGTATACAGGACTTGGGTCCTTAGCATACAGCTCACATTCACAATTCTAAGCCTCCTGGTTACCCTCCGATTGTGTCTCTCAGCCTCTGCTCTCATGGGCGCATAAGGCAGCGGACGTGGATTATGCCGGGGCTCATATGCCCATCCGGATACTCTGGATGATCTGAAAGATGGCTGTGAAGACGGTAGAGAGGTAAGGAGTTACTCACAACCAGGAAAATACAGTCGACGGAGTCAGACATGAGTGAGGTGTTTTTGTCTCCATCTCATCCCATGACACCCTACCTAGAAAATTGAAGTTGCACATGAATAGTTGAATAAACAAAAAATTAAATATTACCTGATCCACAGACAACAAAGACGAAGAGTGCCAAAAGCCACGGTCCCACTGGATATTTTTCCTCTTGTGGTCGCTACAAGTTAATCAAAAAACAAGAAAATGCATTCAGCACAACGAAGTACTGTTAACTCACAATTCCCGCATGTCCCTGCATTAGGATTTTTGAGATCCGCACCATCACAATGAGTATTTATAACAGTTCTGACCTACTCCCTGTTCTAATTAAGAACATTTTAAAATTGGATCACTTCAATAAATTCATTAAGCCAAGTGGCCCTGGACTTACTGCCACTAAACCCGTCTACTACATTCCACTGATCTGGACCTCTGCAGTGTCCTTGGGCTCATTTTCAGCAGTCATGCAGAATGTCACAGAATTGGTTACTGGTACAGTGGACATCATGCTACTGTATTTCCACCTTAGCCAGCCACACTTTGTTAAAGTGAACTAAGTTAATAGCTGAAATTCAAATAAATTATACATACACAGGCATAAATAATGACAGCACTTCATTATGACAAGCAACTGACATTGACTGACAGACATTCAGTGCTTTCAATCAATACTTTGCTGTAAAAGACTACTCTCTAATATTTGTACAGTCGTTTGCTTTAGCATGCCCAATGGTATGTTTATGAACTGTTCCACATTGAAAACATCAAATCGTTACTTGCTTTATTGTTCCCCCAAAGGAAGAAACTGGCAGCATACAGTCAAAAGTAAAGACACACCTGCTCATAGCATTTAAAGGAATTTACCACATTTTAGACTTACAGTTAAGACACCAAACTTACTTATATAATACATAGTTTGCAATTCTGCAAAAGAGTTGATTTAAGCAGCTTAATTGAGGAGCCACCTGGGATGCTTTTCCAGCAGTACTGGAAAAGCTAAATGTTAAATTGTGTTTGTGCGTGTATATGTATATATATATATATAATCTTGGAAATAAATACTATTTACAGTTGTCTTAGAAACCTAATTCCAAGCATTTTTGCATAAACATATGTCTAGATTATGCAGACAATTTCAGGTGTGTTCAAACTCTGATGAGTAGTGTACAGATAAGCAAGATAAGGTTCAGGTTAGATAACAATACAAAAAAGCATGCTAATAAATACAGGACCACCTTTCAAGCCAACCCTACACTTCATTGACCCCACACAAGTAGCCTGCACCTAAAGACATAGAGCCAAAGCCTTAGAGAAGAACCAGTCAGAGCAAAACCATGTGAGAAGAACCAGTCTGCTTTTACCTGTGAGACAAGGGTTGTCTGGACCTAGACTTCTTGTAATTAGAGGCCCTGAACTCACAGACTGAGGCAGGCAGCTCAAGGCTGACTTAGAATGGGATCAAATCTGTCTTAATAGGATTGTCTGCATGTATGTATGTGCCTCCTTTAGTGATATGGCTAAGGAACAAACTGTACAACTCTGATGTGGAAAACCTCTTTGGAAGTGACACATCTCTCTTAAGGAGAAAGATTCCATTAGGGTGGAACATGGAGCCCAGGTGATTGTGTGGCCTGGCACTTGGGCCTGGACAGTGGCACCAATACTTCTGAACTGTGGCAAGTAACATACAGTATGTGTTCTGTCCCATTTGTCCTTCAGCTTTAGAGTTATGGCATTTGTTTCCCGTCTTGCTCCCAGAGACCCCTGCTCTTGACCAACACACTTGATCCAAGTAATCATCTAATAACCCTTTCCTGGATTTTTTTTCCTGACTTAAATGTGCAGGGCTGGGCTCCAGGGCCAAAGATGGGAGCCTGTGCTGTAAGGCAGCAGTGCTTGGTTGTGCATTTCCCATGAAGTGTGCCCAGTCTTAATTTTGGGTTGAAGTTAAATGAACCATGCTAGTTCATCAACACTTACAATAAGGATTACACAACACTGTTCATCAGGCTAATGTCTTCTGTCATATCTTCAATTCATTTCAGTTCAGTGTTTTTATATAGTGACGTCACAAATCAGCTTTACAGAATCTGGGTCTGAGCCCCTAATGAGCAAACCAATGGCAACAGAGCAACAGGAAATCTCCCTAAGCTGGAGGAAGAAACCTTGGGAGGAACCAAGACTCAGAAGGGGAACTCATGCTCCTCTGGTTTACACTGAATAGGAATAATGAACAAAAAGAAAAACAGTCATGAATGATCTGGTCCGAAGCACAAGCCAGCCGCAAAACCCCAGAGATAGTAGAATAGGCTATGTCTTGCCATACTCAACCCTGACCGTTTGCAACCAGCCACAAAGGCCTAATGTGTGTGATTAGCATGGCCCTATCTGTTGCCACATGTAAGCGGGCAAGACCACTGAGCTGCACTGCAGTTTACAAAAGCCTCATGTCCAAATACATATATTTCACAGGATCATCAGCCAATAGCACTACTACACTGGCAGGTAAAAGCAGGTAAGTTTTATACGAAGCGACTGCATAACTGTATCATTCTGTGGCTTCATCATCTGGAACAGAGTAACCCAGCCCCACCCCTGGACTAACCAGGTGTTTAAGTCAACATGTAGACTACTGTGGACCCCCTGTGGCTCACTGGACGCCTTTACCACACTAACACCGTGTACGGACCGTTAAACAGATTCTGTAAGCAAACCCAAAACGGTGTGCTCCGTTTTCCCCCGGCGTGATGAATTACCATCGACACATCGCTCTCGAGATTAAAGATCACAGTGAAAGTGGTTAAGAACCGCCGCAGTTAACGGTGCACGGTTTGGCCATGGATTCTCTCGGAGCACGGTAAAAAAAATCAGGTCTTACCAGCGTCTTAGCTACGTTGCCCCTCTGAGTGATGTTTTTGCTGTGTTTCTCGTTGGCCATCCGGATCCTCTGTTTAGCTACCATCTTCCGCTCCGCTCCGGTTCGGGCGAATCAATAAGTGTCCGCTGTAAAAGCTCGCCGGTGTGTGGAGACGCTTAACCTCCCGGCACCTGCTCCCCGAAAAGCCAGAGAGAGAGAAGAGCGCCTCCATAAAAAAACGCGCGTGAAGAAGGGGCGAGCAGGTCCCTAACGGAAGCTTTCCTTCATTTTTCTCGGTTCATGCTTTCTGCTCATTAGCCTGGCTGGACACACGTCCAGTGGTGCTCCCGTTAAAACGCCTGGAAGCAGGCAGTTCCTGAGCAGCGTGTTTTACTCTCTGCACACACACATTAATCATCCATCAGCTACACGAGGCACCCAGTCTCGAGTTAGCTTAGCTTTTCAACATTTGCACACACAGACAGACACAGCGGTAGTGTGACTTTGCTCTTGTGTGTAAGTGGTGGACATTGCCTCGTGTGTTTGGATGGCGATTTATGTTCGATGACCGTGCTTCCGTGATCGGCATAAGTCATGCCGAAGGAGATTTGAGCTTGTTGTGATGGAGGGAAGTCCATCAGGGTGACAGAGGCGCTCCTGCAGCGCGAGCTCCTGAAGAGATAAAAACCGGTTGCTTAGCAACTGCACTAAGGGTGTGTGAGCAGCATCTGGTCTTAGAGTGCAGTAAAGCTAATACACTGATTCACACTGCAACATCACACAGCAATACACACGCACACGCATATTGTTTAGAATGACTATTTGGTTAATTCAGTACAGTGTCATTGCTCAGGTGGATGGGACTTAATGGATGAACAGTCAGTTCTGGTAGTTGAAGTGCTGGAAGCAGAAAAAACTGGGCGAGCATAAGGACCACAGAGTCAGAGCAGGTCTTATGGAGTGTTCCAGATATGCAGTACTTGCCAATAGTGATCCAAACAAGGACAATTGCTGAATCATTGACTGTAGCTGTGGGTGTCTTTTGTATTTAGCATATAGTCTGGATATTGAAGATTGGGCAACATACCAGTGTTGGTTCCTGCTGCCATGATGGACAAGGCTTGTCTGACTGCATCAGCCAGATTTAAAACTGAGCCTTTGTGACTGTAACGTCATAGAAGAAAATACTTCCACTGGAAATCACCAGTTTCCTAAGGAGAAAGGATCGTTGTGCTGCAGGAAGTCTGCAGTGCCAGTGGTCTACCCTGGCAGATGGAATTCTCATTACAACGTTTCAAAAAAGACGAAGGATTGTCCTTGATTATACTTGATTATAGATAGATTTTGTATCCCTTGCACTAATATGCCTGTCTGCAATGAGGTCTCTACCCTCAGAGAACTTCAACTTCCAAGGCAGTTACTGTTTACTATGTCTAACAGTATTAACATCAAGTCTTATTTACTGTGTACAGTAGCAATTACTGTTTTTCTGTCTACCCTGGTAACCATAGGCAAAACAGGCTGGAAAAAAGATTGGGCCTCATTCAACAATTCAACTTTCTGAGTTTTTTCATAAATTGGTTCTTGAGAAAGGTTCTAAGAAAAAATTTATGTCAGATTCATGATGTTCTTAAACTCCACCGAATCTAATTGTCATCATAAATTGAGAGCGTTTGTTGTTACTAATTAGCAGAAGAAGTAGGAAATAGGCCCATAAATACATTATAATAAATACATAGAATAAATAAATAAACAAACAAAAGTTTTGGGGTGGTGTTTATTTTAAAGGATCATAATGCTTTGTAAATTACAAACCCTCCAGAACAAAAATCTCCACAACAGTTGGGATATTTTTCAAAATGCAATAAAAAATCTCTGTTTATTCATGTGAACCTTTATTTAACTGACAAAAATACAAATAAAGGATTTTCAGTAGACCATATCTTTGATTTTGAGGTGTGCTTAAGAAGAAATTTCTCTAATGTGTTTGTCATGAAGATTCTGACGTTTACCAGTGTTTTCTTTTTTGGTATTTGTTCTTTAGTAAGAACAGACTTTAAACACACTCAAATATACACTATTGCACTTTTGATTGACATGTTTGTGTAAAATAACTGTTTATTGCATTTTCTGCAGTTCTACAGTTGTATAAAATTATAGTTTGTAAATTCTGTTTATAATGCTTAATATTTTTATACGTCAAGTTACAAAATTTAGTTTTTATCTGTTATTTTACTTGGGAACCATGCCATCCAGTAATCAGTGACTGATCACACTATTTATTGTCAAGAAGCAGGCCTATTTCTGCATCGTAAGCTGATACTAATTAGAAACAACTGGCACACACTCTCAATTTATGAGGACAGTGGGATTCATCAGTATAAGAACACAGCTGTAAACAGTTCTATGGTTTAGGAATATATAAGAAATCTAATGTAAATTTTTCTTTGGACACATTTAAGAAAAAACTGTTCTCTCTCTCTCTCTCTCTCTCTCACACACACACACACACATCACACACATACAAGCGTTCTTTATCCCCTGTGACATCCATCCACTCAGAAAGCACCAGCTTACTGTAAACAGGTGGGCATCAACATCAACCTCTTCTCTTGCTACTCTCCTCCCTCTCATCTGACCTCAGCACAATGGCCTTCTGTCTCAAATACTTGATGCACAGGCATCAAAACAAGAACATTACTGCCCTTCCTTCTGGATTTCCCCAGAAATATTATCCATTACGCCTGCAACAAAGACTCAAAGATCCACTGAGAACATTTAATTTTCTCTCTGTGTTGGGTTTTTGAAAAAAAAAAGTAACTGCTCCAAACAGTATCTATGACATTCTCTGTAGCGTGATCCAGCGACTTGACTGAAAGCACACCACTGTGGCTTGGTGGCAAATGCCCATGGAATATTCAAGAATGTTGTTTTTGAGATGAAATGAGAGGAAGTGTCTGACCTAGATTCAGATCTGTTTACTTCCAAATTACTCCTCTAATTATGCTCTTAATCTCTATGAGGAGCGTCTGTGTCCTCAGCGAGGGATGTGAAGGTTGGGAAAACATGCTAAAGTAAGCGAACAAGTGGTATATCACCTCATAAATGCATGGCCTGTCAAAAAAATTTAAGTGTCTCAAATAGATGGACATGAAGCAGACACGAATGTCAAAATGCAAATGAACAGCATACCCGCTGTGCTTGCTCACACAAAAATCCTCCACCACACACACATAAAACACCAGTGGGTCATGGAGAGCATTTCTCTATAACAAAAAAGCAACTACAGTATTGGGTAGTGACTCACATTTAATGCTCTCCTCAGTTCAGCTGTTTATAACAGTTTATAATAAATATAAACTATAAAATCATATAAACAGGCCCATTAACACAGACCTAAAGCCTACATGTAAAAATGAGGATTCCCAATTCAGATTTACAAAAGCAGGAAGAAGAAACGTTTCAGCTGTCCTGATATATTAAGCCTGGTTCTAAGCCAGTTGTATTACTATGACAAAGGGAAGATGAATATGAAAAGCAACAAATGGCTAAATCAATGGCTGTATAAAGTTTCAAACAAAGGTAAAGCTTTCTATTCGTCTTTGGGCCTGGCATGTTCTGTCTTTCCTTCCTCTGGAATAACATGAAGCAGCTTGTTACCCTCTTTCATTTACACTTACCAGAGTGCCAGCAAAAGTAGTGTATTTGTATTTCTGAGTGTGAGAACAGACCTTATGAACCAAGTATTTCCCTCAACCAGTCAAATTAAGCATGAACATATATCCGATGCAGCCAGATGGGATTTGAACATGTGAAGCTCCAGCAGATATTTAGGTCATGATGGAAAAATGGGCTAAGTGGTTGCACTACGCTCTGGTGTACCGCTTCAGCTCTCAGATCTCTCTCTCTCTTTCTAGCTTCCTTTTTCTGGAGGCCAGTGGAGGTGCTTTGTTAGCCCAGCACTGTTTCAGCACAAGCTTTGTGGAGGGATACTGTACACTTGTCCCTGTGGAACAAGCTGAAGCTCAGAGATGTTTCACAGCTCTGTTCCCAGCACCATCTGGCTCTTTTGTCACTGGCCATGCCGTCTGGGGGCTATTGTATCACCTCTGTCTCACTGGGACAGTCAAATTACAGGTAGTCTGTCTGAGCGGCTGAGGCTGATTTTTTTTGTTCAGTGTTGATTGGTCTGGATAAGAAAGTAAGGTCTGCTTGTGCACAGCAGGGTTTGTTAAGTTATACATTTAAAAAAGATAATCTGCTGTAAACAAATTTGGCTTAGAAAATCAGAAATCCCCTAAAAACTTTTTTAAAAACAATAGACAATTGCCTTTACTGACTTCAGGGGGTGTGTGATGATATTAGGTCTGGGTGGTATTTATCAAATTCAATATCACAATATTTTCACCACTTTGTTATATTATTACATTATCTGAGGATATTTACCAGTTTTGCATTAAAGTTAGCATGAACTGGAAATCACAATATTTTTTTCTTCCTTTTGTGATATATTTCTGAGTGAAACATTGCATGAGTACGTGCCTCTTCTATAGCTAAACATTTATTCTAGATGATATGTGAGGTGGGAGGAGGAGGTGAAACATGGGATTGTTAGTAAATAATATTCTTCTTTGCTGAGTGGTGCATGGTGATGTAATCGAACCCAAAAGTACCTACACTTCAATCTTAGATAATAGGAAAACAAGTGTTTTGTCTTTTAAACGGTATGATATGATGAATTATGCTTAATATTAACTGACAAAGAGTTCTTTGTTTCTTGGAATTACATCAAAAATGTTTTTGTAGAATAACACCAGAATCTTATGGTTGGGTATAAACCATATTTTTAGAAAATACAACATTGTTGAGTGTCACCAGTACCTCATTTTGTTTGCTAGTCCTTCATAAATCTGTACAGACAATATATTGCCCAATGTTTCTAATTTCCTAAAAACTTACTTTTGCATTTCTTTGAGCTTTATTGTTTAGCAGCTGTAATCGAGCAACTGAATTTGATTGTTGAGTGCAGCCTTTGGTTCTTCCAGATGTTTTGACTGGAAGTCACTTAAGTCCCACAAGGCCAGAGTGAGCTGACAATGCTAGATCCTGAAGGAGGACAACAGAAGGCATGTGCGGAAAAGGTATTTTTTTAGATTCCAGTAGAGCATGTCATGACTGTAGGGTAAAAGCTTATTTTGAAGAAGCGAATAAAAACATGACCCTTTGAACAGTGTGGGAGGAAGATGCAGACATCTGAAATCAAATCGAGCTGGAAAAGTTTTGTCTGCTGGGAGCTTGCAAGTATATAGTACTCTATTTGTAGAGGTTAGTGATTTATTCAATAGTAACTTTTACTTGTAGAGTAAGTTCCAGAATCAACAGCCCTTTACTTAGAATAGTGGAAAATTGAAGTGTCGGATAAACATCTCTCTTTGGCTGTGGGCTCTGATGTATTTAGTCAGGAAGGGGAGCTCTTTACAGAGAGAAGTCATCTTTACTGAAAAGAGTGATGATGAAAGCTCTGCTCTTTCGAGTGTCTGCTTGCTAAGAGCTGTTTTGACCAGAGACAGATGTGCGGAGAGGTGAGAAATACATTTGTACTCATCATTTTGTGCACACTGAAAGAGCTTTTAGAGGCACTACTTTTCCTCTATAACCCAGAAACACATGGCACAGGAAATACATAATTTCCTTTCAGGTGAGGAGACAGACCATCAGACCGTCTGCTGTTGGCTGTAGTGAATAAATGGCCCAGTGCAAAATACTGCCTTCCACAGGCACCAGCATGAACTCACTATAACTAGGCCACACATCCCTCTATAGGGCTGTCATACAGTTTATGCCAATTCATGTGACTGTTTGTTCTCAGTTACTGTTTAAGGGTCTGGGGAAATGGCGCAGAGAGCTCTGCACAGCATCACAATGATTTTGTCAGTCTGGATCCCTCCACTTGGAGTGTAGTATTGTTTGTTTCCATACCCAGGTAGATGTTTTATTGCTTTAGTAGGTCACGCTATCTTAGAGACAGGCAAGGTAGTGAGACAGAATTAGCGAGAAGCGCAGGCCACTCACTGCTCAAAGGTCATGCATTATTGATTGACTCTGCTGCGTGTACACTGAAGGAGGAGAGCCATAGACATCTGAGTTCTCACGCAAGAATGTGGTCACACCCTTCTTTGAAAGATCCTGGGTTGGTAAAGAATGATACCACTCCCAGAAATGCTAAATACTTCTGATATCAAACTGGTTTCTGTCTTTAAACAGAAAGGATTATTCTATGTATGCACGAGAAGTTGAAAGTTATTGAATTCAAATTGTAATTATGCTGTAATGTATTTTAAAAATTTTACTAAGACTAAGCTAGGAGTCGTTATTTTGTCCATCTTGAAGTATAAAGGCTCTAACATTTCATGTCTGACATTGTTACAATATTAAAAGCACATGAAAGTTTATTCTCAGCTGTCATTCTGAACAGTCAGTCGGTGTCTAGGAGGGAGTGAGGTGCTGAAAATGGTTGAATCCCATCTGAGGAAAATGAGAAACATCACTTTTTTATTGGAATGTCAGCAGTAACAAATGTACCCTCTATTTATGTTTCATTTACATTGTATGTCCTCTAGCCTTTTGTCAGCCTACACAATACATAATCTAATGACTTATGATTGAACACCAATATGTAAATTTGTCATGCAGACTTTTCTTTTAATGCATCCCAATATAATAAAATGACTTGTTTCTTCAGTTATTCTGGGTTGAGGTATTTATCCATCCATTTTCCAAACTGCTTCTTCCATTTCGTGGTCGCAGGGCAGCTGGAGCCAATCCCAGCTGACTATGGGCACAAGGCAGGATACACCCAGGACAGGAGGCTCAGTCGCAGGGCAACACAGAGACAGACAACCATTCACATACACACACAACATTCATACATACACCCCTACGGGCAATTTAGAGTAGGCAATCAACCTATCGCAAGCCTTTGGACAGTGGAAGGAAACCAGAGCACCCGGAGGAAACCCATGTGAACACGGGGAGAGCTGGCAAACTCTGCACACCCGGGGATCGAACCCAGGACATTCTGTCTAACCACTGCACCACCATGATACCCAGAGGTATTAATAAGCATGTAAAATGTAAGCAGTCAAATTGACCTTAATGGCTATTCTAGAAAATAAAGAATTCTAGCCTCTTGGAACCTCTTGGTTCTATGTTGCACAATAAAGAGCTACTACGGGCAATTATTATCAGCACATTGTAGTGCATTATCTTATATCATACCCTTCTTTGCTAAGAGTGTACAACAACTTTATTTTCAGTAGTTTGCACTGATTATGTACTGTCCTGTGTTTACTACTGGGAGGAGGTTAGTGGATTGTGTTTTGTGTAGCTTAGTGTCTCTTTCTTTGGAGAGATGCTTTAGAAGAATTAATCTTTGGCTTTCATAAGCAATCATTCAGTGTCTGGTTCTCTATAGGACTTTTTTGCAAAAGGCATGTACATGTGTTTGACTTGATTAGAACCAAGGAATCTATTCCTGGTAAAGCGAAGCAAGTTTGTTCCAGCCAGATACTCTGTGGACTCACAGTAGCCACTGTTCCTCTTAACTGTAAAGCGTATTTAACAGCAGAAGAAAAGCAGATACTTGCAGTGTGTGGAGCAGACATGTTTGTAGGCCAGAAGCTCAACTCTATAGCAACCACACAACACACGGTGTGTGGGAGTGTTTACCTGGGCAGTAAGCGAGGGAGTGTCACTTTTCACTTAAGTTATTTGTGTCCGTGGAGCTCCTGATCCCAAACACACCCGGCCAGTCAAGTAAATGGGTGTAGTTGTTTTGACAGGTGATTGGTGCTGAAGCAAATGATTCAGAGAAAGAATGGAAGAGAGCTTGTTTTGAGAGGGATATGCTGGACTGTGGCCAGCCCATCACAGGGAGGGATGAAGCCGAGAGAAAAGGAGGCAGCGCTGCATCAGTGTGGTGCTTTGCCGTGATACTCAGCTGCCATTGTTTCAGCCCAGTGTGCGATTAGCCCTGCCATTTTCTTCTTTGTCAAATACTTCTAGTTGTTCGGTAAGCTGGTCACTGGCCATATTGTTCATGCCGCTGCATCACACAAAACAATTTGAGCGCGGCTGCACTGTTTAAGCGAGTGAAACTTTAGAGAAACAAAGCAGCTAAAGACAAAAGGGGCACAAAGCGATTGGGCTTGACCCCTGAAAACCCCAGAGAATGCAGGAGCAGCAGGCAACTGGTCATTGCGGACGAGTGTTGGATATCTGAGTTCAGCAAGATGAGAGGACTTCTCACAGGTATATGTGGATGGCATATGTTTGCATAAGTTTATGTGAGTATGTTTAATGCACAGTGTTCAAGGGTTTCCACATATCTCCTGAAAAGTCACGTACTGAACTATGTATTACATATTTTGTGTAACATATAATTATTTTTTATATAATTATAATGATTTAATATATGTTTAGTCTGCAAATTAAGGTACCAAAAGTGTTCTTTAGTCCAGAAGGACAACCCCTAGGTTCCTTAAGACTCTTTCATTGGTTGGAATACTTCTACTAACCTTGATCTAAATGTCATCACCCTCATTTACTCTTAATTTGATACATTATAAAGTTACTCATCAAGTGTACACTTCGCTATTCCAAAGATATGATGAACACATCACACAGCATCCACTAAAGGCTCAGGAAAGATGGGTTGTGACTCACTGCATGAGATAATTGTCAGTCTATATTCTACACACACACACACACACACACACACACACACATGTGTGCACACAAATGCACACCCATGCTGGAGCCTATTCCAGTACCCATAGGACGAGAGGCTTAGAAACACCCTGAACAGGTCATCAGTCATTTGAAACCTTAAGGCAATTTAGCATCTCCAGTTCACCTGACATACATCTCTTTGGAATATGGGAGGAAAACAGAGCTCCTGGCAAAAACCCACAATGAAATGGGGAGAACATGCAGACTCCACACAGAAAGGTCTCTGGTCACCCCAGCTAGGAATCAAGCCCAGAAAATGTAAGGCAACAGCACTAACCACTTTGAAACAAAATTAGAAATCTTTTCTTTGAACTTTTGTCATTAAACATTCAAAAGAATTACCAAATCACAGATTTTTGCTTTTATTGCATTTTACAGTGTCCCAAATTTTCTGGACATGGTGTCTAAATACAGGAAAAAGTCTGTAGTAAATGACCATATAATACAGATGCTGTAGATTGAGATTAGTTATGAAAAACATGAGAATATTGCAATAAAGGATCATCCACTCAAAGTTAACCTAGATAAACAGAGGGAATTCTTATATGGCATCATTCCAAGGAACTCTTGGAAATGAGAGAAATACGAGAACGATAAACAGGTGAGGAGAATTTCTCGTCCAGACAGATAGATGTGCATAGCTCTACTGGAAGGCTGATTTCAATCCCTTCATAAATATTCAGGAGCAGAACATGCTTCCCATCCAGTCCCTCCCCCATCACAGAGGTAACAGCGTTATTTTGCACCATGCTTCAGTTACATTGCAGCAGACTGTCTGGACTCTATACATCTAAGTATAGAGTTGCAAATGCTCTAAAAAACAGATGACAGATACAGCAATTAGTCCATGGGGTGTGGTACATGAAAACTCCAGGAGACCAGATGGGTTACAATGACCTGTTTCACAGAAAAATCTCAATATTTACATACTTGGGCTTCCCTCAGGGAGGTGTTCCACAATCAAAGGACGTTTGTCCCTCTTATTTGGATAAATAGCAGGGAAAATTGCTTCCTTTCAGTGGCCAGGATCAGTTAAATAGACGGGTGCTTTTCAAAGGAAGCCTTGGTGTGCCTCAGAGCCAAGGTCAACACAAAACATGCAAGTCAGGTTTCCACTGCCTCTGCTGGCCCTTTTAAAAAACCCAGTGTTTTGACCACATAAAACTGCTGGAAGTGTGAGCTGGGGCACCAGCTCATCTGACTGAGCCAATGTCCATCTGCTGACGCTGCCAGCCTGTGCCTCATTCTTGACCAGGCTGCAGAAACTGGGTCGTTCCCTAACAAATCAAACAGACCTTGGGCCCTCCGGCCCACTTCAAACAGAGCCTCATATGAAAAGAAGGAGAGGGCAAAAGAAGCCTGCTGTCCTGCTTATCAAGCATGGCACACTCTTAGTCCATGTCTGGCTGCTATTTATACTTAATGTTTGTTTTTTTTTTCACTCTTTTCTAAGACAAAGACTAAGAGGAAAGTCTTTGCTGAAGCTGAAACACAAAAAGTTTTTTGTCCATGTATATAGTTTTATTTCTACATGAATACACTATTCTGCAGAACAAATGTATTTTTCATGTAATTTACATTTGTCAAGAATGGAGCTGGAGTGTCTTTTTCATGTGAAATTTGTATAAACATTTGAACTGAGCAAATTTAATACATCTCTTTTTCTTCATTATAGTGATTCTGGGATATCCCTCTGCACCAAATTCTGTATTCCTATCTCATCTCCTGCCCATGAAAACATTAAGGGCCATGCAGTTTTAATGATCTCTCCCCAGAGCTGCTCCCAGTCCAGTAAAGTTTCTTCAGAAACTCCATTGGCTGCGATTTCAAAACAGTCATGGTGACCTTATCTTTCCAGGAAGAGGTGTCATGACCCTGTGACATCATTAGCCATTTGGGAACTGTGTTTTCCACAGGTGCATAGCTGACAAGGGTAGTCATAGTCTCTGTGGACAACTTCTTTGTGGGTGTATGTGTGGGATAATGGGGCCCAGTGGTGATGAAAATGGTGGCATGGTCTAAAGATAAACAATACATTATAAATAGACTGCTATAGGCTGCCTTAGTAGCGGTAGCCTGCACTCCCAGTGATATAACACACAGACGGCTTGTGAACAAACTCTACACCGGTTTTTAGATGGTACATTAGATAAGGTTTGGGGAAGTCTTGAACTCCAGACGACATAGTAGCATCTGGATTCATTTAGCCACCGTTGTGAAACCAGCCTTCCTTCTTGGGGGATATCGGTCATTTTTCACCAAAAAATCACAGACACAAAGGGTGGGTTCAAAACATAAAGTGAGAAAATTCATTGAGAAAGATGGCGTTAAGAGCAGAGGCCTACCGCATGAGCCTTTTTCTTGTCACAGCCTCTCATGTCCAGAGGTTCCTGCACTAGATGTTCCTCTAGCATCTGTGTCCCTCCTGTCTTTATTATGAGTCTGTCACTGGTGATGTAATGTTTAGGGTGGACATTCCTCGTGTGGACGTGAGTCAGACACCACTCAGAGAAGGACAAAGTGACAGGTGGGATTCACACAGACATGAGACTGCAGCTTGCACAGCCTCAAAATGACTCTTCACAGGAATGCAAAGCACATCAACTTCAGTCTACAGCTGGCAGGTAACTGACAATGCAATATATTACAAGAAGTCATGGTGGATTCCATCAATGCACTTTTTTGAAACAAACAACAAAACAGGACCTTTTAATGGAGCCATGCTGTTGGTTTAAGATCAACTGGAAAAAAAAATGTTGACCTTTTCTGTGCATCAATGATTTTGCAACATCTAAAATGTATCTGCAAAAGGAAATCTCATGCCAAGTGAAAGAGTGCTCTGCAGATCCAGACATGCAGCCATTTACCTGTATCCAATTTAAAGCAAACTTTTTTTCCGTAATATCACTAAGTGTGTACCACAGAGATATGCCTTATACCCATGCGATAAGTCTCCTGCATTTTAGCCCTTGTTGTTCAGCCTGTATTCCCTGGGTGAGGGATAATCAGACAAACACATCTCCTCACACTGGGCCCCTTGAGACTCCCTCACACCGCAGACACCATGCTGCAGCTGCAGTGGTTTCGGTTTTACCTACCAGACCTACGCTGTCACGCAAGCATGTACTGAGTAAAGCTGGTGCCATGTAGGGATGGATACATCCAATCATGTGATGTCACAGCCAAGACTCTCCAAAACACTGTGGTGACACCTGAGTCAGGCCTAGAGGTCTAAGGGCTGTGGATTGGGTTTTTTTAGCCGCTAGCCTGCTCCGACCCACCCTGCACTGCTCTCTTATGTGTTATCTGATGCTGTCATTGATCTGACACAGTAACAAGCATTTGGCGTGGGAAGCCATGATCTTTCAATCAGCACAATTTCACCTTCCAGATTCTCCATTCATTCTGACAATGATCTATTGTTTTCAATGTAGCACAAATCCTCAGTTGTAGTAAAATTGAGCCAACCTGTAACATTTCTGAAAACGGAGAAAGTCAGCATGAGTAAGGCTTCGTAGTTGCTTTCTAGTAGGTGATGTAAAGCTATACCCTGTGGGCTGGGTCAGTGACTGTGATCTTTTAGCTAATGAGTAAGGATAGAGTGAATTTTCCCGGTACTGCAAGCTATGCTGACAGTTTTCTATTCTAATACTAAACCATGGAGGTTAATCTTACATGGTGAAAGGATCCTCTCATACTTCTTCTGGGAATATCTGTAATTAAGAGATTCATTACATGCAAGAAAGAAGCAACTGAACCTGAATCACTACAACTAAAAATGAAGGTGCCAAAAAGATTCTTTGAAATGATGCCAGAGAAGAATCACTTTGGGTGCCCAATCTTAACTTAGCCTTAAGGGACCCCCAGATCATCTTTTATTTCTATGTATTGTACAACCATCTGGGCATCCCTGAGTACCCGCTTGAGAACCACTGCATTAAAGCACCGTTTTAACAGACAATTGTTAAAAAAGATTTTAATCACGTGTGAGTGTGAAGAACCTTTGCATGATGTAAAAAGTTTTTTTCTAGTTCAAAGTTTATTTTCAATTATATTATATTAAAAAATTAGTCCAAAAACTTAGTGTACATTTTATGGTATACTAGAGTATAATGGAGTTTTTTTATAGTCAACATTTTTATCAAATCAACTCTTACACAATGTATCCAAAGATTTCATGCCTCGTTATTGTCTGTAACAACAGTGTTGAGGACATGACAAAAGCAATAATTGGTTTCTTCTTAGAGTACTGTAGAGGGTGGACTTAGTGCTTTTTCTACAGATATAAATTACCTCTGCTGATCCACAGCTCTGCTGCTCTGATTTGTACTGCACACTAAAAAACTTACAATAAATGGCAAAGAATATTAGTGCATTCCAATAATATAAAAAGCAAGAAGGCAGAGAATGCTTCCATTTTCTGAATAAGGAGCTCTTCTATTGTATGTCATAAATATTTTGTGCTACTTGTGAATATCTGAATTCTTAGCATTCTGCTCTGTAAATGTTGTATGTTGCTTTGTTGGGGAAAATATACATTATATATATATATAAATTTTCCTGTTGAAAATGGATGTGGAGAGGAACATCAAACAATGGTGACAATGAACTGATGAGCAGCTGAAGTCTTATATCAAGCAAGGTTAAAAAAAAAAAAAGATTAAAATGGTGAATGTGTTGCTGTTCCTGTTTTATGGCATTTAAAAATCCCAACTTTTTCAGAAATAGTTATAATAATATAAAATAATATCCTTTGGGGTGTGCAGGATTCTGTTAAAAACTTTTTATGACACTGTGGTAGCGTCTGCCATCTTCTTTGCAGTTGTCTGTTGGGGCAGTGGGAGCTCAGAGAGGGACAGGAAAAGGGTCAACAAGCTGATCAGGAGGGCTGGCTCTGTCCTTGGCTGCTCCCTAAGCTTCACTGAGGAGGTGGGAGAGAGGAGGATGCTGGTTAAACTAACATCCATTATGGACAACCCCTCTCACCCACTGTATGAGACTGTAGGGGCCCTAAGTACCTCCTTCAGCAACAGACTGTTACATACTGCATGCAAGAAGGAGCACTACCGCAGGTCCTTCATACCATCTGCCATCAATCAGGTGGTACAACACCTCGGTCAACTAGACAGTAAATAAAAAAAAAAAACCCACACACGCTATATTTTTATCTGTGCAATATACTTAACTTATTCATAATGCAACACAATCACTGGGCAATGTGCAATGTTCTGTGCAATATCACTTCTACACTTTTACACTTTTTGTAAAAAGACTTTGGTTATGACTGGATGTTGTGTGTATATAGTAAGATTTTATTTTATTTTATATTGTTTTATTTTGTGTATGTATATTTGTAGTATGTAAATATGTGTGTATATATAAGGATGTGTATATATATCTGTATCTTTCTCAGCTGCTGTTGCAAGTTAATTTCCCCAATAGGGGATCAATAAAGGACTATTCTATTCTATTCTATTCTATTCTATTCTATTCTATTCTATTCTATTCTAATATTATATATGCCAACGTGCTGTTCTTATTGAAAGGTTACAGTATTACATTAGAAGGGAAATGCAATGATCCTGCGATGGGTTGGCCTCCTGTCCTGGGTGTACAGAGCCTTAGGCCCAAAATCAGCTGGGATTGGCTCCAGCTTCCCCACGACCCGGAAACGGAAGAAGCGGTTTAGAAAATGGATGGATGGATGGAAATGCAATGACTAGGTCACTGTCAGTGGTGTGAGAAAATATGACATGAGGAGATTCAGTCTAAGAGTTACAGTCCAGTGCAGCCAGTTCAAACAAGTTGTTTGCATACACACACACACACACACACTCACACACACACACACACACACACACACACACACACACACACACACACACACACACA
>JBBPDA010000003.1:11643346-11658158 GCA_037974385.1 Arnoldichthys spilopterus | reverse complement strand
GTGGAAAAGGGGTAAAGTTTCTGCTGAGAATCTATTCTATGATCTAATCTTAAGTAAACTGTGCTAAATGTTCCTCTGTTCTTTAAATATTGATTCTAAATATATATTCTAAACATATGACCGTATAAAGGTGATAGACATAAGAAGATATTTCACAGATGAACGCTATCAATGGGGAAAAAAAAAAGCATAAATATCACAGCACAATGTCCATAAATGTCACTATAATTTGGGAAGAAAAAAAGGATACAAAATACAACACCAGTGAATCTTCAGTGTCCGCTGTTAGGTAAAGAATTGCCCAGGCTTAACTAGGTTTTTAGCTCTAGATGCCTTTCTGTAACCTATGACAATGCTGGTTATTTTCTTTGTCTATTTATAGACTTATTCCCCTATGCACAATAAAGCATCTGCTGTGGTGACTTTGCTCACCAGGTACTGCAAGAGGAAGGCCAAGCAACAGAGAACGTAAGAAGGACAAAATCTGGTCTATTGGAACATTCCCTTGAGAAACTGGGTAAATATTGTTATAAAATAAATATAAGCCAAACAAAACTAACATATATTCTCAATAACCATGACTGAAGATGTGTGTCTGGAATAATTAACAGCTGTTAACTAGCTGTGAAAGCATATTAGGTTAAAATACATTTACATTTATTCATTTGGCTGATGCTTTTATCCAAAGCGACTTCCAAGACGTGGAGCAGTGTAGTGGGACGGTACCTTGCTCAAGGGTACCTCAATAGTGCCTGGGACGGGACTTCAACCTGCAACCTTTAGGTCCAAAGGGCAATGTCCTAACCACTAGGCCACCACTGCCCAAAATAGGCTAATAGTAGTAATGCAAGGTACCTGAACAGCACTTTTAAGGAAACCATTTGTATTGTACATGTGCTCGACTGAAAGTAGAATCCTTTGCAAAATGTTTAAAGGTGCTTACAACTCCTGGAAAAAGGGAAGAAAACCAAAATAACTACAGTCCTCTTTTTCCACCACCGTCTCTCCACCACTGGAGGAGAGGAAGTCTCCACTTTGTCTCTCATCAGTCTTTGTGACTCACAGTTATTCAAACCTTTCCATATATATAGAAACATGGTTACTTGCTGAGTAATTGTAGAATGGTCCACACTTTGAGGACACACACTTGGAGTTATAGTCATAGGTCTGTTTGTGGGGGAACCATGACATTTGAGATTCTCTTACAAAGCATGTTTCCCTTTTATTCTTTCTTGTTGTAAAAATGGACAGGATATATATTTATGGCCTTTAGCTCATGTTCCGTGGGTGGTCAGGTGTATTTGTACAGCATGCGTGTAGAGATGTGGATGGCGATGGTGGGGAGAGCAATAGCCACTTATATAACAGAATCCAAGCAGTAAGAGACAGAATTTCTGAACAATAATAGGAATAAAAATAACTATTATGAAAACACATGAAGCTTACTTAAACTGTCATTTCTAAGCTCTTTACCCTCATCAATTCATTTTCACATGATGGCAGATCGTGACCTGCACTGTGAAACTACCATACTCATTGTCTTGATTCACAATTCAGATTTGCCCTTGGAAACACAAGGAGGAAAAGGGCCTTCACTGATGTGAGTCTAAAGCCAGATTAATCCTGCAATTTAATATCCTTGACTACTCAGCAAGGCCACATACCCTGTTTGCAGTACAATATCGATGTAAATAACTCTTGCATGCCAAGAGAATGTACCCGGGAATGCAGGCAGTATGGGATTTCTTCTTAACAACCTCCCCCACATCTCCTTTTCTCAAACAAATGTAAGTAGAAGGCATTTTAGAAGTTTCTGAGGGCTTTCTTCCAGCTCAACTGAATCATTTAGTCAGAGCCTTTGGGGTCAGCTGCAAAAATGCATACACTTACATAACTGTAAACACTGGCCTTGCAGACAGCAAAGGCAATGACGCTGTTACCCTGAGCATGTCTAAAAACTCTTTATTTTTAAACCTTGGTTCATTATCATCTAGCACTTAAAATTTTAAAAAAATCTCAAATTAGCAAAAACAAATATTTTGGATAATTTTCAAGCAGGTGATGTGAGACAGTGTAGCCATCAACATTGCACATAAATACTGATTCATATAAATCACTTCTGCAGAACCTTACATTGAAATCTGGAGATACTGGGACAGTGATTGAGCAAAGCCTTCCTTTATCTCATCATTCGAGGAAGCTGGTACTAGCAGTAGTGGTCTTAAATCTCATTCTCCTTCATGACTGTAATGCTTTAGTAGGTCAAGCTAGGATTAGTGTACCTGGTGCTCCATTGACCTCTGTCAAAAGGACTTGACAATTACCTATATTAGTCATCTATGTCTACACATGGTGGCTGTCCTACACCAAAACCAAACCCTTTTTTTCATCTTTAGTAGAAGTTATTTTGGATTCTTATAGCAGTGTCATTATCAGCCTTGAGCCAAAAGGATGTGCCAATGAGTTCAAGTGAATCAATGTGTAAGACGGAAGTCATAAATCAACCCAACAGTGTAATTTGGATGCATGTGAGTTCACATCTGATATTATCTTGATTACATTTTCTCTGTCTGTGTGTTTGTGTACATGCGTGGGTGTGTGTGGCTCATGTTGCAGTGGTTGTAGCCTGAGTTCTGTGATAGCTCTGTCCTGTCCCATGACACTGTGCAGAAATGTTTACAGTCATTAAATGTTTACAAATTGCTGAGAGAGAATAAAAGATCTGCTCCAGCATCATGCAGACTACACTGCAGCCATAGGTAACAATCTTCAAGGACAACATCGTTTTTGTGGTATGAATGGCCCAAAGATAAAGCTACATTGTGTTTTGAGGATTCTATTATATATTACATATCAATGTAATTCCAATAAAGCCCAGTCAGTAAGATATGGAAATATGTTATTGTACAAAAATGCCTTATTGTCACCTACACTTGTAAAGGAGATGGAGATGCAGAGGAGGATGAGTTCCCACTTCTATGCCTTGGTTCCTCCAGAGGTTTCGTCTTACAGCTTAGGGAGTTTTTCCTTGCCTCTGTCGTCTTTGGCTTGCTATTTGGGGGCTTGGACCTGGTTTCTGTAAAGCTGCTTTGTGACAACGTCAGCTGTAAAAAGCACTATAGAAATCAACTTGACTTGACTTGACTTGTAATCCTATAGGAAGGACAAAGAAGACTGTAAGCATGCACAAGAGAGGTAAGTGTGCCTAGTCTGTTCTGTATGTACAGAGTATGGGGCAAGCACAGCTTACACTTTTTATATCCCCAAATACCTTCACTATACACCAGAGGCAATCAATATATTCCCATGTTTTGTTGTCCTTTTGATGCACAACAGCTGACTGTACTCTCAAAATCAAATGCTTTGCAGTGTTAAATCAAACGTAAAACGTGATGGCTTGGAAAGAAGCATGCAGACAGTTTTACTGCTGCATTTGACTTCACTGCACCGTTTTCCAGGTCACCACAGTTGCATCTCGGGGGGTGGCGGGGTGGGAACATGGTAACTGCACATGCAGCTTGTGATTGGTCCATGAGGAGGTCAGCCTAACCTTGCAGATACCAACACCCATTCCATATGCAATAATATGCAGATGAAAGCTACATAGTAGCACATTTGCCCAACTGCTTTTACCTACAAAACATATATCAAGATCTTAATTTTTTCAGTTTGCATGATGCTGAGTTCAGCCTGTGTTTTAGCTCTGCAGTGTATATCTATGACCGCAGTTTACATCTGCCAAGGGAGAATGTCATACTGTTGGATGTTAATGCATGAGGTGCTGTCTGCAAATGCTTAACCCTTCAGTTTTGTTGCATCAAAGAAGATCCATGATGTTTCATTCCCACAGCAGTATGGAATGTGTTGTGGCTGACCATAAGTAAATCTGCTGTAACCATGACATATAGTCAGCACAATACGCTGCTATGTTGTGCTTACTGATGTGGATTCCACACAAATGAGGCCAACAGTCACACATACTGCCACTCATACAAGAGCTGTCAAAACATGTCTTTAGGCACCCTTAGACATCTCCATCACCCTCTACTAATGGCAGTGTTGTGATCATTCCAGAAGCATGCGACAGGACATAGCTGAGCTGTTTATATGTCATGCCAGAACGGCTGATAAGGACAAAGGCCTGTTTGTGATGCAGCTAAATTGTGGTTGGATGGGAACCAACTTATTCTTAGAATCTCCCGCAAAACAAACAAGCGCTTCCCTTTCATAGCAAAGAGAAGAGTGCCACCTAGTGTCTGCCCTCCTGCTGAGACACCTCATGTCTATGAGCTACAAAGTTTCTTTTGCAGAGGATAGTATGCTGAAACAGTAAGAAAACAGCTGTCTTTATATTAGAATTGCAAAAATAAATATGATTGATTAAATAATTGGTTGCATATTTTGGATTACTATTGGACACAATTACACATTTTGTTATTTTATATTTTGCAGTATAGGTCTGTGTATCTTGGGTCCTTTCCCAATATTTTTGGGAGAGTCTGTTTTTGCAAGTATGACATCGATGACCGACTATATCTAATCAGTTCGCTCCAACAGAGGTTTTCCATCATGGTGTACAGCTTTAGGAAATTGCGTAGTCTGTATTTACAAATAGCCTTTCAAAGGAAATCAATACCATAGGTCTCCAGAGAAAAGCTAGTGTCACTCAGGTCATTTAGGGGTTATAACGTACATTTATACCTGGTATTAATCCTGAGATCAACGAGGCCTGGGTGTCCCCATGTTTCTGACTCTGACCCAATGGACAGCCTGGAACTTTCTGGCTTTTTGAGTTTTGCTGCCAATCACCATGAGGGTGCTATTCCAGAATAGGCAGAAGAGGTGAATACAGTCAAGTGAACAACAACATTATGTTTGACTTCCAGATTTTTATTAACATTCCACTAAAATACTTTAGTCATAAAAAACTGCAAATATTATATTTTACCCATGCATTCTCATAAATATTTGCCAAAATTTTAGCTATTCACCTCATAGTCTAGCTCTGCTAAAAAAGGCCTCATCATGCTGTGCAGTGTAGTTCTGCTGGCACTTGGCTGATCTGTTAGTTACTTGAATTCCAAAAAAGACTGATACTCTTTTGTTCACACAGTAGCAGGGAATAGTCCAGAGTGTGGTTAACTGTTAGCAAAATTGTTATGAGCATGACATAAATTATGAGTAGATCATGATGTTTCAATGTTTCAATGAATCAACCCTCAAAAACCTTTCTGAAATTGGAAATGGAGGTATTACAGTAAAGCCCCTCTGACTTCCCCCTGCTGACATGATTTACAGTTTGTCACGTATATAATTTTTTTAAGATCTCGATTATCAGACTTACTGCAATGGATTCCCATAAAAACAGTGCAAATATTATCCATTTACAATAACATTATATACAAAAAAACCAAGCATTGCTAAAATGATATTATGAATGCGATAATAACAGCAGAAAAAACAACCCAAGACAGAAATGTGAAGAATAGTAATATGAAGACTAATGCTATATGCCATAACCTTGGTTACTGAAAAGCCCGTGGAGCTAAATAAGCCATGGCTATCAACATGCATTGGAAAGGTGGTTCATCCTTTATGTATGTTCAGTAAGAGGAATACAGGTTAAAACCAAACTCCAGACAACATGTGAAAGTAACCACTGCTACAACTGTTGTAAACAACCCAACTCACTTCCTATGCCAGTGCCATAGTAGCTTCTAGAGCGAGATTTTTTGGTTTTAAGGCTCATAAAGTATACAAGCTTTCATTGGATATTTTCTTTTTTTCACCAGCTGGCTAAGGAAGAAAGAAGACCAATAGCTCATGTTACTGCTAGGACACTCAAAACAGATCTATATTTTTCTGTCTCTTTATTAAGGGCTATGCTTGAAATCAGGATTTCTTTATTACAGTCAGAAGATATTTATAGATGTATATTTGTGTAATGTATGCTGAGTACTGTAGTGAGACAACACTGATGGACAAAGAAGTATAAAATTCATGAATTCTGTAAAACCACTCAGGGGTGAGGTATACAATGCTGCATTTTAAAACATTACATAACATTACAAATTAAGACTAAATGCAAGCGTAAGGCTGAATTGCACCTTAACAGTGAGAACACTATTGATGCTCATTACAGTGAAGAGAAGCGCCAGTCTTCAACTAAGTCATTACAAGGACATGAGTAATGTTCAGCGTGTCTGTGGATTATCTGAATGAGTGACTGGAGGGTGTTTTGCAGTTGCTGAGTGATAGATATACATGTTGGCAAATCAAGCTTTCCCTGAAGACCTGTATCAGCAAGATTCTCTTCACAGAACATTTTCCAAGTCAAGCATGAGGTCAGTAATCCTGGTGTAGTATTTTCAATCATTTTTGAAAGCCCCAACTAGGAACTGTAGGCAGGCTTGTATATGTACTGAAGCAACAAGGAGGTTTTCAAACAAGAACACAAAATGATCGTAACAACTACTGCATACAGCAGGTAATGGGACTCATAAACTCAACGCTAGACATAATGAGCCAATTTTGGAGTTTGAGGTTTAGATGCTTGAAGCAGCTTGGAACTTGTCCCCCATATGAGACAAGTATACACATTTGTATTCATTGTTTACAAAAAATGAAAATAGATCAAGTCTCGTTGTACTAATAAAATGTAAATAGCAAAAACTAAAAATGCTTTTAGTTCTGCAGCCGAGTGAACTGTTCACTTTTGTGACACTAATGTTAATTTTTATATTCATGGGATTATTTGATCCACAAGAAGCCGATTTGAGTGCCAAAGTTGATGCCGTCTCGAACATGGGAAAAGAAGGAGTCTGGGTTGCAGGAGGTGCAGAGAGTAAGGTTTGGTCTGTCTGTCACTTTGTCGTCTTGGATGTGCTCTGGGAGGAGCCCACCTCTCTCCAGGAGAATCCTGTAACCATACGTATGAGGAGAGAGTGGAACATGTTAGTTTGTATGCACCATTACTGAAACTTCTTCCTAAAACACGTTAAATCTGTCATTAAGATGCAGTAGAATGTGTCTTTTTATCTTTGTATTTGTTTATTTATTTTTCACACAGTGGGAGATACATTTCGTCATTTACTTATAAGATATGTAAAATACATCAGGTTTTGGAATTATCTGAATTGTCTAATGAAATTGCATGGTATGTATGAAAAGCTGCCTGCCGTTAAAAACAGCATCTTAGATTTCCACAGTGCATCTAAAGTAACTCAAGATTTTAAAGGTCAACTTTTATTTTTACCTGGTAGCAAGTCTGATATCAACATAAGGCCTGGGCGACTCTGTGTTTCTGACACAGTCTGGATGGATGGCATGGAACTTTCTGGCCGAGTCTTTTTCCATAGTGTAACAGCAGGGCCCAACAGAAGGCCCAATCACAGCCACAATGTTAACAAGCTTGCTGCCAAACTCTAGCACCATGGCATTCACTGTTGCCATAGCAATCCCCATGAGGGTACCCTTCCAACCTGAAAAGAAGCAAGAAAACAAAAAAATAAAAAGCATGTTTATATTTTTACCAAGCATTTATTAGCAGCAATCTGATGATGGCTTTTACATGTTAGAGAAAAATGCTTTTACTTAATCTTACTTAAGCATACAACAATATTATTAATAGTCCTGAAGGGTGAAAATCAGCATCGGAAAAACTGCCCTGCCAAAAGCATTTCAAACTACCACATATAAGTTAAACTTGCTATTACATTTTCCACTGCCTCAACCCCAGTCGTACCTGTACAATACAACCTGGAAATCAGCACTTTGAATAACTAAATTTCTTTTGTCCTTGTGAATTAGGAATTGAATTTGGGAATGTTTAAAGCTTGCAGGGCACAACACATGTTTCTACAGTTTTATTTCTGTTCATTATAAATCATGGATTTTGGCTCATTTTTTGTATTATGAATGTATTTGATTTCCAGTCTACTTTCCTCAATACCAAGATTAAGCAACAATAATCCAAACACTGCTCTCATTGTTTTTGTGACTGTAGATATCTGAACACAACACTAAGTAGAAATAAATGTGTTTGATCCCTGAGTGAATTATCTGCAGTCTGAAGAAACCTCTGGGAGCTGAACTAGGAGACATGTTTGCAGTGCAGCATTAAAGTTATGTTATGAAACTGCATTACTACACTAAGGAAACATGGTTAGATCTCAAACATCTGTTTGGTCAAAGTCCTTACTACATAGAAATGTTTAACAGCTGTAAACCTATTGTGTCAAAAACACTTAACAGCAAACATATTATCAGCATTGTGTTGAAAATAATAATAATAATAATAATAATAATAATAATAATAATAATGTAAGTATATCAATTACCATTTAAACCACATACTAGGTTATGTGGCAGGGCTACTAGATGGCACTGGAATTGTTTATAAAATAACAGCATGATATATTTCAAACTGATGTGGTGAAATAGTGTCTTGAGAATAGGAATCTACAGAAAGAATAAGCTCAACATTGTGTGATAATACCTTAATTATACAGATGAGAATGAATATCTAAACAGCTTTTTTAATTCCTCCATAGACATAACTCGTGAAATCCGAAAATAAAGGTAGGAAAGGCAGAGTCACCTGCATGTGCTACTCCAATGACCTTTGCCACAGGATCAGTGAAGAGCAGTGGCATGCAGTCAGCTCCTGGTGCTGCTATGACAACTCCTGGCTGATTGGTCACGATCCCGTCATAGCTTTCGGGTGCAGGCTTGCTCATCACCCACACATCACTGGCATGATTAACCTAACAGAACAAACAGGACCTTAATTTTTATCTGCTGTTCTGGTAAAAAAAAACCAGACTGAAGTAGGTCATCAAAATGTCAAAAAGAATTTGATCAACTACTAAACAAAAGCTTAAACAACAACTGTCTGAGATGA
This sequence comes from Arnoldichthys spilopterus, assembly GCA_037974385.1. Lineage (NCBI taxonomy): Eukaryota > Metazoa > Chordata > Actinopteri > Characiformes > Lepidarchidae > Arnoldichthys > Arnoldichthys spilopterus. The sequence continues at coordinate 11,649,256 of JBBPDA010000003.1, read as the reverse complement.
TCCACAATCGGTTTATTTCCCTGTGCTCTATGGATGGGTTATCCAAAGTAAAAGCTGCTTTACCTTTGCAAGGTGAAACTGGTGAGGCTCAAAGCCAGCCTGCAGTCCAAGCCGTCGAAGATTTTCAGCCACCATGGCACAGGAGTCTCTGCGTCTTGAGCTGCTGAACAGGTTCAGAGAGCTCAAAGTGCTGATGTAGGAGATCCCTCCTGTTCTCGTGGTGAAACCGTGAGAAAAGCAGTCTTTGGAAAAACAATCAGGGAGGAAGGTCACGTTAGACTATTCCAGCCACATTTATAGATTTAAATGTTTAAGGTTAAAGGTGCAAGTAGCTCAGTTGTAAAACTATACTATACTAAATAATTTTACTATAACAATAACTTTATTATATAGCACCTTTCAGTCATCTGAATGCATCTCAAAGTGCTTTACATGAAGCACAGTGTGGAAAAAGTAAAGAAAAATAATAATAAAAATAAAATAGCAATTAAAAATAAATGTACAAATAAAAGTATGCATGGAATAAAATCAAAGCTAAGACAAACACAAGGCATGTTTTCATGTTTTGAAACAAAGAAAGAAAAGGTGGGAAGAAAATACAAGGCAGTAAAAACTAACATAGTTTGGGGAGCACACAGACTAAATATATGAGTTATTTAAAGAATGTGCTATGAATTTAGTGGATTATATATAATTATTTAATGCACTGTAAGATTTACCTGCGATTATTGAGGATTTCAGAATTGTAATTTCTCCCTTTACCGCTGGGAGGTGCTGCAGAAACGTGTGAATTTCCGCCTTGACTTGTGCGAGCTTAGAGCAGCTGATGGTGAGATCATCATGAGGACAGTGCAGGTCGTCGAAGAGCGTGTGGTAGTGGAAGCTGTAGACGGGCGTGAAGAGGAGCTCCTGACACACCTGCAGGACCTCCCGCCCACGACTGCAGGTGAGGACCTGGACAGCAGCAGCGTCCAGCCTGTCCACAGCCTGTTTAAACGAGTAAATGGAGGCTACTGCACTCTTGTTGATCAGGACATCGACGCGCCTGTTGAGGCGAAATAATCTGTCCAGAAGAGCCGCCTCGGACAGACCCCCGGTCCCCCCAGAGTGCGCGCGCTCACACAGCAACAGATGCACTGGCTCCTCGGAGTCGCTTCCAATGACCTCCTGCAACCTGCTGACGCGCTGCTCAACACACAGGCTGTACTGCGCGCAGTTAGGGTGAAGAAGGTCCACGAGGATAACTTTAGCCATCTGGTCCTTTACGTTTGGAACCTTTATCGGACGCTTCAGCGACCCACAGGAAGCGCTGAACCAGCCCAGCGCGCGGGAACACTCCGCTGAAGGTGTGCTGAGCTTCACGTCGGCGGCCCTGGTGTTTTTCTTTTAAGTCGTTTCGTTTCACGGTGTGCAGGTCTTGTCTCACCGGCGATTTCCTCGTATTTTAAATCGTCAGAGAAGCGGAAGTGGTCGCGTCGCACTGTGTGAGAAAATACTGCAAAACTTCCGGCGTTGTTCCCAAGTCCGACCCCTTTCGCGTGCACGCGTGTCTGTGAGTGTTTCAACTGGTTTGATCCACTAAAATATATAAAAACCAACGGCTTAAACTGAACTTCTTATTTCTGCAGGGGGTTCTGCGAGTGTAACGCGAGATATTGATGATTTCTGTCAGGATATTGCGAGCAGAGAGTCTGTAGATCAGCGCAGTTTAACACTGTTACGCACAAAACACAACATTTTCTGTGCAAACACTGCTGCAGTATAACGTGTGAGTTGTACATAAAGATGTTTATGCAGTATACAGAAAAACCTGTATTCGCTGTAATACGTACTATGTAGAACTATGAGACAGTCTAGTTTAGGCCACACAGGAAATTCCTCACAGGAAAAAAACACGACACGCAACCTCAGTGTGCAGCTTCGGGCTCGAAATGAAGAAGGAATATTATTTTTTATCCTTATTGTCTCCTTTATTTACACAGGTGATGGCGAGAGTCATTCTTGACTGTCTCATTCATCAAGATCATGTTGCCATTCTTGCCTTGTTGAATCAGTAAGTGTGGGGCAGTCTTAATGAAACCTCAATCTTCATTTTTCTGGCCTTGTTTTACAATCTGCAGTTCTAATAATAATATTAATAAATAATATAGTATATAAACGTGTTATACAATGTATTTTGTTATTGATCTATAAATGTTTTAATATAATAGCAATAGTGTTAATTCCAGTGTACTGTATAACATGCAGTATTTACTGTTTTTATTCAGTAACCTACACATAATGTTAGCCTGCATGACACACCAACAACAGCAGCTGGAAATTCACTCATATTTTCCACTTACTCAGCAACTATGCAGCTATGTGTTTCCTTGACCACAAGGAAAACCCAGGGTAAAACTAACTAGAAGTGTTACATAGCTTGGAAAATCCACTGTCAGTCACAGTCACACACTGTTAAACCAGTTTTCTACACTCAGTTCTTAGTCCTGGGACCTCAATTGGATTAAAGAGATGCAATCTGACTGACATAGATTTTGGAATAAATCCTTAAACAGATATAGAATGCGTTCATTTTCACAAGCATTCACATGTTTTTACACAATCAGGCTAAGTTTTTTCAAACCTTTACCTATGTTGTCGAAATCCAAATATGAACTCAGTTTAACTAAGTTCAGGTTTAAGCAGTGTTTATATAGGTTGATCAAGTAAAATAAGTTAATGTTGTTCTTACAAACACTTTATCTGGAAAAGTTGGGACATTGAGGCATTAAAAACAAGAATCTGTGATTTGGTCATTATCTTCAATCTTTATAAACTTGACAAAAGTACAAAGAAAGTGTTTTCACTGACCTGAATGTAGTTTGTAAAGATAAACACATTTAGAATTTGATGCCTGCAACATACTCAAAAAGGGACAGAGGCATGTTTACCACTGTGTTACATCACATCTTTTGTTAAACATACAATTAAACTGAAACTGAACTGAAAGTGACTGTTTGTCATTGTGAACACACTCAAGCACCATAACGAAATGTGACCTCTGCATTTAAACCATCGAATGTGGAGCAGCGGACAGCTTCCAACAGCGCCCGGGGAGCAAATAGTTTGGGAATTGTTGCGACTAATTGTTGCAGTTTAGAAAGAAATTTTGCCCAGTCTTGCTTAACATAAGACTCAAGCTACTCAACAGTCTGTGGTTGTCACCTGACTCTCCTCTTTATGATGAGCCATACATTTTTAACAGATCTGGACTGCCGGCTGGCCAGTCAAACCCACACTCTATGGCTACATAGCCACGCTTTTGCAGTGTGTGCAAAATTAGGTCTGACATTGTGTTGCTGAAATAACCATGGACTTTCAGGACCTCCCTCTGTTTTAATTGTACCTTCACACACATGCAAGTCACTCATGCTTTGGCCAGTGATGTACATCCATACCTTGACAGATGTTGGCTTTTGCAGCTTTCACTTGTAACAGTCTGGATGGTCAATTATCTCTTTTGGATGGAGAACCCGACATCTTTTCCAAAAACAAGCTGAAAAGTGCACTCATATGATAACATGTTTCCACTGTTTTTGGTCCATGTGACATGAGCTTGGGCCTAGAGAACTCAGCTATGTTTCTACACAGAATTGATGTTTGGTTTTCAGTTTTAAGTTGCCTTTCATGATGTTTGTCAGAAAGTTCTGAGCCACAACTGATCTTAGTTCCTTATACCCAGTCGTGATTCCCTCACCTGTTACCACTTTACCTGCTTATTGTGTAATGTTTTAAAATGGTGTAACTTATTTTGCAGTTATTTTGAGTGTGTTGTAGGTGTCAACTAAAGAATTGGATTTACAAACATTTTTATTGCATTTTACAGAAATAAGTTGCCTGCTTGGTTAGAAAATAATATACGTCAATCTCAATGTTTCTTCTATGTTTATATATACACTGATCACCACAACATTAAAACAACTGACAGGTGAAATAACTTTTTTGATTTTGATTATCTCATTACAGTGGCACTTGTTGGGGAAGGATATGTTAGGCAGCAAGTGAACAGTCAGTTCTTGAAGATGTTGTGCTGGAAGCAGGAAATATGAACGAGCATAAGGATAGGAGCCACTTTGACAAGAGCCTTATTTTGATGGTTAGATGACTCAGATCTCCAAAATGTCTTGTGGTACGCAGTAGTTGATACCTACCAAAAGTGAACCAAGGAAAGACCACCAGTGCACTGGAATCAGGGTCAGGGATGACCAAAGCTCACTGATGGGCATGGGTAGCAAAGTCTTGCCTGTCTGGTCCAATTCCACCGAAGGGCTGCTTTAGCACAAAACGCTAATGCTGGTTATGATAGAAAGGTGTCAGACACACAGTGCACCACAGTTTTTGCTGCATAAGTGTCCTACACAATATTTGGTGTATTTTGTATTTTTGTAAGCTGTTCTGTGGTCTAGTATGTTGAGTTACACAGACACACACACACACACACACACCCATATATGTGTATGGGTGTGTGTGTGTGTCTGTGTGTGTAACTCAAAATACTAGACCACAGAACAGCTTTACCATTTAGAGTAAGCAACGAGCAAGCAAAGATAAATAAAGTATAACTGACTGTTTCTCAGTGTGTTTCTCTGGTATTTGTTTATTCTTCACATTAATCAAAACTCACATTGATTTTTGCAACTGGGTGTAGATACTGGCTACTAATAAAAGGGATCTTTTGTGGTGAAGTGGTAAACATCTGATAACAGATAGATTGACTATATGTTGATTTAAAAAGATTAATAATCGTAAAAAAATGTTTGAATTAAAACAGCAAACAATTGAATCAAGATTTGAATTCAAATATAAACAAAAACTAAAAAAACTTGTTCCTTAATAGATCAACTTGGATTTGGTGCAGAACAGTGTGTGGAATAAATAGCAATTGATAGTAATGGTGTCAGCATCAATTCTTTTTTAGCTGCTTCAATTTATCACAAAAATAAAGATACACTATTTTTGGGCACCCCTAGCTGCACCCTGTATTCCATTTTACTGTGTTCTGTTAAACTCTGGATGGAGGTTTTTTTGTCCTTTTGTCAAATAGACAACACTCTCACTGCTTGTAGACATTCACTAAAAATCTAAAACAGCATTTTATACTTAATATGGAAGTTTTTCATTTTTCTCAAGAAAGTCAGATCCTGTGAGCTCAGTGACTTTAGGCCTGTTGTCTTAATATCACACACATGAAGATCCTGGAACAATTTTACATCTCTTTAGGCCACAGGTGAACTGTGCTACACTGTCCTGCCCTGCTACACTGCTTCCTGGGCGCTGTTGACACATGTGCACATGTGATGGATTAAATGGAGAGGTCACATTTTGCTGTGGTGCTTGAGTGTGTTCACAATGACAAATAGTAACTTTCACCTCACTTGCTGAACTGGATTACAGATTATAGTGTAGCACAGGGGTCTTCAACCTTTTTTCTTCTGAGAGCTACTTTGAACAAATGAAAGTGGCAGGGAGCTGCTCATATATTTTATTATTTACATTTATTAATATAACGCTAACATTAATTCAACGCGATACTGTTTTATCACTTATTACAGATAAGGCACATGCAAACGAACACATGTCCTGTACTTTCAAGAAATAACTTGGTTTTCCATTCCCAGTGGAAATTGTTTATTTGCCTTTTCTTGACCTGCACACTTTCATTTCAAGATAAATCTACTTTAAAGCTTTAAAGCTACTTTTAAAGCTGAACTGGCCATAGAATTCTGTCAATCCAGCAACATTCAACCCCATTGGATCAGAGCTCTGCTTTCACTGCCTGTAAGTCTGACAATGCCGAATGCTATCGGATCAGAGCTCTGCCCCTCGCTGCTTGATGTGAGATATGGCATTTTTCACAAAATGGTGAAACTG
>JBBPDA010000003.1:11626872-11638260 GCA_037974385.1 Arnoldichthys spilopterus | reverse complement strand
ACACACACACACACACACACACACACACACACACACACACACACACACAAACACACACACACACACACACACACACAAGCATGTACTGCTGCCCATTTCACTGTCTGAGAGTTGAACATTTAGTAGGCTCAACACATCTATAAATTTAATATGGTTCCGCTTTCTATTTTTACAATTCTGTGGAAATGATTCTATTTCAGACTTATTTCATCGCCATTATCTCATACTAATGCAGAGCTGTTATTCATGAGTGTCTTTTTCTTCTTTCTTTCTTCTTTACATCTTTCATGCAGCTGCAGTGTAGGTTATTAGTGTTATAAAATGGAATGGATTTAAAGGGCCCATATTATGGAAAACCACCTTCTCTTCCTTTCATTCACCTCCCAGTCCAAGCTCACATATGGAAACTAAGCTGCCCATTTTAAATGTATTGATTTTGTGATGTCACGAAAACCATCATGTGATATATTTATGTCTACCTATTCTTACAGCAGTTTAGTCCCGCCCATTCATGCAGAAGTTATAAGGAGTGTTTCAGTCTAGAATGCTTTTTGAATGAGATACACAGTAGAATACAGCCAGTCAACAGCCTATTTAATTCTAAGGTGTAAAGAGAGATTGGTAAATGGTCATGTAAAAATTAAATGATTTAATGTGCATGGATATATAAAATAGTCCTCATGGATAAGCAAGACCAAATTATAAAAGTCATATGAGTCCTATTTGGAACTATTAACAGGAAGAGAGAAAATTTTTTAATCCGAAACTAATTGTAAACAAATGGTACTGGCTTTTTTTCAGTTGTTTTGGGTTATTCAAAAACCTTTCATTGAGTTCATTGTTTGTGTTCTGTCCCTGCTTTGCGAATATTAGGATGTGCTGTTTCATGCTGCATGCTACCATGAGACCACAGTGGTGTGCAGGTGCAGGGCTGCAGCAGTGATGTGCACGCAGAGTGGGATTACTGCAGATGAGCCCCTGCTGTTCCCTTAGCAGGTGCTGCATGTTGTGATTAGGGGTCACTTTGAGAGAAGAGCATTGGCTGGGCTCAGTGGAAGACCCTCTAGTGTAACACAGGGTCATGGCTGTCCTTTTAGCTGGAGGCTCAGTGTGTCCAAACCCAGTGTGTCCAAAGCCTGGTGGCAGCGTGACAGTGAGAAATGGGCTCTTACAGGAAAGAAAGGGATTTTTCCTCTGGAAAGAAGACAGATTATTTTAGTCTTTTTCTTCCTCTAGAGGGAACAAAGAGAAGAAAAGGCAAGCTTTAATCTGCCATTCCCATTGCTTGGCAGAGAGGGGGGGGGGTTCTTGCATAAGTAAGATGTTCATGTGGATGCATAAAACATTCCCAGTTTTTGAGATTAAGATACTGCAAGACTGCCCAGCCTTCTAAACGCAATTTGTTTTGTCATACCCATAGAAGGACATCATCATCTTTAATATGTTCCTTAATGGTTTTTGGCCTGGACATGTCATATTACTGAAATAGAACTTTTCCATCATGTGCATGTTCTTCAGACTTTACAAAGGTTTTTACAGCTAAATATCTCATTTACAAAAATGGTTCCTTTAAAAGAGCATTCACTGAAAGATTATTTAGAGCATTTAAATTAGTTCTTCTTTGGCATCACTCAAAAGAACCCGTTTTAGAAAATCTGGAGTCCAATGTATTGTAGGGATGCGATAATATAATAATATGTTGGTGGCCAGTATATCATAAACAGATACTGTATATTGAGAAGTGATATTATTATTGATATAATACTGGAAGTTACAGTTAATAACTGCAGTCATTAACAGGCGACTTCTTTCTACTCAACTATGCATTAATGCATACATAGTCATTATTGGTGGGTAGTGAGTGGTGGGTAGTGAGTGGTGGGTGTCTCCGGCTCACCTGAAGACTGAAACCTATGCACAGTGATACTGGAATCTCCCAGTTTATCTCTCAGTATCAGCACATAATTGCTTTAAAAATAATCAGATGTTTAGGTTTGACCAGTTTCAAAGCAGTTTTTGATTACATATTTTAATTAGAAAAAGTAGAATGCGTATATGACACTAGATAAATGTCATTGTGTGCATTTAAAAAATTATACTCCATTTGTAATTCTACAGCAATAAATATTATATTTCCCTATAATGCCAATCCTGGAAGATGTAGCCTCAGTTTATTTATGTCTAAATTGATATCAGTGACAGCAGTTATAAAGCTGAAAATGCCAGATATCTGCATCGGTCCACAATTTGCATATATCTGCACTTCAGGCTGCAACTATTGGAATCCTTGGGCAAGACTCCAAGCGTAACAGTCATCTAGTGTTGTGTGATAAATATGTAAATGATCTAGGTTCATTATAACTTTGTAAATTTAAACAATGTTCAATCATCCACCTCCAGAGTGTTAACATATAACATGATCTTGTTTTAAAATGCAAACGTACAATTATTGATTACTGGTATTTGTATCAACCACAGCAGTGTGTTTAAGCATCATATCAGTGCATAAATTGCATACATTGAATATCTGTGCATCCCTGCTGATCTCCTCTCTGCTCCAAGGACAAAGAGTGATAAAGGTGGGGGATGGGGGGAACCTGCTGAAGAAGAGTAGGTCATATGGGCAGCACTGGACCACTCACTCTCAGCCTCAACTCCTCCCTGTCTGCTTAATACTGCCCACTTCTCTACCCTCTGCAGCTGGAGGTGATGGCGAGGTGATGAAGAGCTTAGTGGGTCTGATTGGGCCGCAGCTCCAATACTCTCTGCACTCACAGGCTCGTGATGGGATTTCTCTAGACAGCAATGGCCAGTAATCAGGGGATTGTGCTGGGCTTCCTTTGTCTTCCAGTTGGATGGAATGACTGACTGATATGAAGAGAATCCTCTTTTGTCTCTGGCTCAAGCCATGGCTTGGCTTCAAATAACAAACATTGGTTCTTATGTTCAAGTTTTGTTTTCTGTCATTTGAACAGAGACAACTGTGTCGGCATTGATTGTGTTCAGGCAGAGTACATCTCCCAGCCACGATCTCATCTCTGGTCCACTTCCTTTTCTCTAGATTGCTTGGGGAATTGATATGACCCAAAGGGGCTGGGCTAATAACTAAAAGTGAGAAAAACGTGAGTCATCTACAGAGTGCAGGACTACAGCCTCATATATCTATACACACATCTATATTACTGTGGTTTGGGGTGGGTAGAAGAGCACTGAACTGTGCATTGGACTGTAAAGCTGTATAACACTGCAGCAGCACCTCGCTCAGCCTCTGACATGAACTCGCTCCTGACAACAAAAATATAGCTGGTGCAAATCTCTGGAGTTAAATTGTAACTCTCCACCATCCGATGTACACTTCAGTTCAGACACGCATTCACTCTGAGTGATACATGGATTAAAATGGAGGAACATGTCAGAAGATCAGATATGACAAACCATGGTACTTTCCGTGACCTAGTTTGTAGTGATGTGGAATAATGCTCAAAATGGGTAGGTCAGTGTTTCTGTAGGTGTAGATGAAGAGTACTTATCTGTCAGTGCTTTCTAAATTTCATTTTTTTAGAAAGAAAGTTACTTTGATCCTTAAAAAAATAATTATTGTTATTTCAGGATTCATTGCTTTAAACACAGTAATTCAATAATAACATATAACATAGCTGTGCATGAGCAGATTCATTGTACACCAATAAGAGGAATAGATCAGTGCACTCAGGCTGATATACACATGTACCTGCCAGAGATTTGACACCTTTTCAACAGAGAATTAACAGGTTGCCTAGCAACAATGCACATGCAGGTCTCTTTCTTCAGTCTTAATTGGGGTGTGATTTTGACTCAATGTTTTTTTTTTTGGAATCGGTGAAAACTTATGTCTAGGCATGCGTTTCCTGGAAGTGAAGTTAAAAGCAAGGAGTTTAGAGATGAAATAATGTAGCTGGGAATTTTGTCTCTCCCTGCTCAATCTACTCCAAACAATTAACAAAGGCTTAAACCTTCCTCAAGACTGAAAGAGAGGCAGCACCTGAACTCTACGGAGTGTATGGTTTCTCAGTGCAGGGGAGTTCCTTCTCCAGACTCCAGGAGAAAAGCTGGAGATACAGACCCAACTGCCTCTGTAATTTTACTGACATTTGGAAAAATTACTCACTTGCAAGGCATGCCAGAGAAAGAAACCCTGTTTAGAGTCCAATTCCCCTTTTTTCACTGGATTTTTTAGAAAATAATTACTTGGTACGGGGACTGCTTTTCTGTAATAACAAATTCTGTGTTCTGTCAGTGGCTTCACAGTTTAAATGAAAACACATTTGATTTTACATGTGTCACAAAGCATTATGCTGGGGAAGTTTGGGTCATACCAGATTGTGTTGACACATTGTTTAATTTTTCCCTGGTTGCCTCATGAAAGGAAAAATGATTTTATGCTGTACTTCTGTTGTGATTTCTCTCAATTAAGCACAGTATGCATGAGATACTATTATTTGCGTGTACACACAGAAGGCATCCAGTGTTCAGACTGAGATTTCTCCTGTCACTGTGGTGTTTCCCCATTAATGTTTTAGCAACCGCCTCTCCAGGGTGTCAAAAATAAGTGTAACATTATCCCTCCCCCATCAAAGCAACACTGAGGCAGCGTGTGAAATCTACAGCCTGAGAGCTACAGAGTAACACACATTCTCCCTCTTGCACTCTCTCTCTCTCTCTCTCTCTCTCTCTCTTTCTCTCTCTCCCCCTTTCCATCCATTTAGCTATCTATCTATATCCCTATCTCTCTCTCTTTTTCTCTTTCTCTCTCTTTCTCTCTCTCTCTCTCTCTCTCTCTTATACACACACACACACACACACATTTTCTCTTCACATTTAGAAGATATACACCCCGGGCATCAGGCAAGTAAGAGTGTGTCATATAATATCAGGGCAAAAGCTGTTTCCATTCATTCTGAAGGTAATGCATGCAGAACAGTGTAGTGATATCCAAAGGAAATAATGGTTTAAATTTTAATGACTTTTGCAGAAGGCGGATATTTCTTTGGTAACACTTATCCGCACAGGGTAAAATTTATAATCCTCTTTATTGGATGGAGACTCAGCAAATTCCCATGGGAATATACTGATTCTGTATATTAATGTAGCTCTTTGGGGAGTGAGGGGAGACAAGGGTGGGATTCCTTTGTTCAGCATGTTTGCATTTTCCTTCATTTCTCATAGTCATCAAGTGATACGTAGGTATTGAACCTTAAGGCCCCAGAAGTCAAAACTGTTGGTCAAGATTTATATAGACAGTGTTATATCACTACTTGCTTTATTAAATGCTGGGTAATGTTTGGTGTGATATTTAATTTAGGAAAAGTCCATTCCTTAATTAACAGTGCAAACCGTTCCTATGGTTTATTATCCAGTTGTGGTATAACAGTGCATCAAAAATTGTATTATTACAATGCAGAGACATGACAGTGTGTAGTGTAGAGTTATGAAAAGTGCATTGTGGAGAATGAACAGTCTATTGATTGTCGTCTAGCTTCTACTGCATTATTTGATACCAAAGTTTGCAAACAACACAAATCATTTCATGCACCACCACCTCCCAGCTCTGGTCTCATTAGTCGATGGATACAGCAGACATTTTTATTCATTCAGGTTTTGTTCAAAACTAATTGAGAACACAGTATAATGAATCAAACTATTTTTTTTGTTATTACAATGTAAATGTTGTGAGTTATTCTTAATAATATAAGTGAGGAATGGGAGCTTGAACCTGCTGGTGGGTTTTACTAGGAGTTTAAAGGGTTAATTTAGACAAGTATGGCATGAGACTATAGAAGACTATGTATGGTGACAGATTTCTAGGCCGTTTAGAAATTTCCCACTGACAGTTCCTAAAGTAGAACTGTTCCTCCCCAGTATATGTCAATCCAAAAAAAAAAGAAAAGAAAAACACACATAGCACACAGCGTGGTGAAACTACCTTTTGAATTCACACCTTAGATTTAGTGCTGCAAGACAAATGACTTCATTTTCTTCAGAGGTACATGGTGCATACAGCCTCATTCCCCACAATTCCACAGTGAATCTTTATTGCACAGACATTGTGGCAGAAGTCATAACTCCTGGCGCTGAGGCTATTTTTTATGGTAGAACTCAGTGACAGTCATTTCACATTTGTCAGGTTCTAGAGGCATTACTAAAGGTGTTTCCTTAGCCTAGCTCACATAAATGTAGCTCACTGGATTCAAAACCAGGCCTGCTAGATCTCTTGTCTGATTTCTGATTGCTGTCATGTTCTGCACAATCAATATTTAAACACCTTAGCGCCAAGACGTCTGAATTCCTTAACAAGGTCCATTTCTGCTGCATGGAGAATAACAAAAGTTTAAAAAAGGAATTTCAGAGCAAAAGAAGATAAAAAGTGTGAATGGGCTCATATTTTGAAGGCCGTTTATGTGCTTGGAGATGTAAATGCGCCGCTAAGCTTTTGATACAGTCTCTGGTCTATTTATTCAGGTTTAATGCAAGGAACACAAAAATCAATTGCACCTCTTGTGCAAAATGGAGAAATAAGAAGAAGCTGCGCATATGCTATTCAGATCACATTTCCTGAATTGATTCAAGATATGCCTGCTGTACAATGAAGAGCATGTGTGATTAAATTTGAATTAGAAGCTATACATTGCTGACAGCGTACACAATCCAGTATTTTCAGACTTCCTCTTCTTCTGGTTATACTGCAAGGACTTCTGCGGGCACCCTGAAGGGCTCCATCTGTTTTTTGTTTTGAAGTTAATGGTGGATGGAAACATTTGAATGCTTGGGTAAAGCGGTAAATTTCTGAGTGCTTACCTTGTGTTTGGATGTTTGGACTTGTCTGGAAATGGAAATGAACGCCCCTGCACTCAGCAGGCTTCCAGCCATTCAAGATTACTCAAGTAATGACCAGTGGAAGTGGTGGCAGTTCTCCTTCATTTCCTTGCGACTGAGTAAGAGAGTTCCAAATTCTTAGCTACTGCCTTTCCTTCGAGGAAAAGGGACATTCAATCTCGTTTGCTCTTTTGTGGGCTGAGTAAAGTCTGCATGTGTTTCTTGGTTTCTCAGAGCTTTTAGCATAATCTTCTTTTAGCCTGTGTTTGTTGTGTTGTGTTGAATGAAATATGCAACCTGATATACATGGTTTCTGTAACTATGTGCTAACTTCCATAGCTGGATTCAATGGGGAGTTAAGTACAGCATAACATGTCCTGAGACTGATTACTGCACTTCCACATTCTACTGCCCCAGCATAATTAGTGACTGTCCACATTGATCTCTATGTATTGAGTGCTTTAGCACCCTATGAGACTATGCCTTCTCTACGGGGTATCGTAAGGAATAGCTATGTGAGACCAGAGTAGCAGAACAATCTGTTGTTTACCCTGCATGTATAATTAGGGAGTGATTGATATGAGGATTTGGTGAAAAATTGACCGTGTCAGTGGGATAAGTGCTGGTGTGTGATGTTAACTAGTAAGAGAGCAACAAGGTGCATATTCCTGCCTGCCAGTGAGTGATTGATCATGAGTAAACCTCCAGCCCCACCTCTCTTCTCCCAGATAGGCTTGAGCTGGTTTGGCTATAGATGCTGCTCATTAAGAGGGGCCTTCTCTCTCCATGGACACTATGATGAATGAAGAGGAATAGAAGAAGGGACCCTTTGTGGACTCCAAGCTGATTGCTGTTTATCTGTAAACATTTTTCTATGTCTTGAGTCTGGGACCACAAAACACCTCTGTCTGTTGACAAGACAGTTTGGTGAAAACAATCCATTAGCTGATGAGTCAAGACAAGTTCTAGGAACATCTTTAATTTTATATTGTATTATTGTATATCAGTCACTGTTAAATTTTACTATAATAGAATCTAGGCAAGGCAGAAGTCACAGATAAAAGTACATCATATATAAGGTGACGGAACAATTACGTAAATATAATTTTTCTCTGTTGTTTTAACCTGTTGCCCTAAACTAGCTTAATTGGCTCTGTTCACCTCTGCAGTTGAAAAAAGACACAGGGTCTTGATGTAAATTTAACTATTGGTCAGGGCACTTTGCGAAAGGGGTCATTTTCTTTTCTTTTCAAAGCGTTGTTAAAATATTTATTTCCTGGTTTCGAAGTCCTCCTATATTTGACTACAATCACTGCCACAGATAAGGACTGGTGACGTGACCAAAATGTCACTGGAGCAGCCAGTTATGACCTGAGGCTAGTGCTTTGAGAATCCCGCTTCAGATTTGCATCAACCTATGAGTGAAATACTCAAGTGTGTCTGAGCTGCACTTCTTTTATAGAAATATTGTGCAATGCAATGTGTCTGCCTTGTTGTAGAGAGGTTAAAATTTTAAGTAGTGAGTCATTACAGCTGTTTCATCATTGTCCTGCAGTCAGATCGCTATATTCTGCATAGTGGATAGTGAATGAGTTAATGCATTAACCATTGTAGAAACTTCAGTCTGTTGTGAGGTCACCTTTATGTTTATTCAAAGGGAGCAAGCATGTTTGTGTTTTTTTATGTGTGCAAGCTTGATTGGATTAATATGTGCATTTCCCTAAACGACCATGCCAGTGTGCATAATGTAATGACTAAAAAATGCATTTCTCACCCAACAGCTCTTTCAAATGAGGCATTTTCTCCTAGTTCTTAAGAACAGGCGCTGTTCTCCTCCATATGCACAGACATGCTACACAGCTCACACTGATCTAGCTGTGGGTTCGCTTGACCACAGCCGTGCTCTACCATATGTGCATTTTTGGCACTAAAATCTCTGCACTCAATCACCACTGTGATTTCACTGGGGCGTTTTCTGATACGTCTTTCCACAACATCTCAAAGCATGCTGTTTGTACCTCTAACAGCTCACCACGTTGCTCCTAGCCTCTTGCCACTGTGGTGGTAATGTGGTGAAGGCACGCTACTTTTTGTTCTTCTCTTCTCAGCTTAGATTGCCCTCAGCATTCTACACAGGCGACTGATTCCTGGCTCTGTGACAACGTGCATATAGGTCATGTAGGTCTGATCTCTGATGTAGGGTCTAGAGCCCTAGAGCGAGCTTCCAGCAGGTCCAGAGAGCTTTATACGCAAGCACACAATGAAAGAAATGCGCTATAGTTATTGCGCTTTATTCCATTCTTTCTGTAAGCTTCGTGTCATAGCAAATGTGTTCTTAAGAGTCCTGTAGAGGTTCTCGGCTTTGGCCTGCTAATGCTCAACTACTGTAAATTATTTTGTTAACTACTATGAAACTAAAATGTAAGCCCACATACAGGTCATTATAATTTAAGTGGGTAAAGTCACACTCATGCTTCAGGAATGGTGTGTACTGTACATACACACACGCTGATCTAAACAGCACAGAGCATGCAGAGAGCACAGGCTCAGCGGGAGCAAACCATGGCCACCTGTCCCTGCTTTATCGAGCCCAGCTGCCCAGCTCCAGGAACTCTTCCCTTAAAAGAATCAATATTACTCAGGAGGGCTGGAGAACTATTGATCCTCTCAGTTTGAAACATTTTCTACTCTTGTCATTAGGTAAGCTTGAACTAATGTTTTTACGCTCTCTGCTACAGTTCACTAGACAACATATTTCATGAATTCCAGCCTGTTTTAAAGTTAGTTACAGCATGACAAACCAAACTTGCAAAATTCTTTCTTTCTCACAATTTTGATTTTGATTTTTAATGAAAGGAGTGCATTAAATAAAGCATCACCAGCATAACCTGAGCTGGGAGATTATTATTTAGGAGGCTTTATTCTCCACCTAGGCAATTAAGGAAGGTTTTCTAAAACAAGAGATGTGAGACTATGTGCAGTAAAAAAAAGTTTACAGTATGGTTTTAAGCAATAAAAATATCTGTCACATGAGCATTATAACATGTGATTTAAACTGTTTTGTTTTTGAAAGGTGTGGAAAGGAGTTAACACATATTTTGTACTTTTTAATACCTAATTGTTATTTATTTGCTACTTTTATCATAATGGAAAAAACACATCTTTCCATACATTTGGGCAACCTTTCAGTCAGTACTTATTACATTAAGTCCCATCTTCTTGATTTAGGATTTGTTCCCATGTTTTCTTGCAGAATACTTCTAATTTAGAAATATTCATAATTCATAGTTGTCTTGCACAACATGTTGAAGATTTGGTCTGGCAACACTGAAGGCCATTTTAAAACCTTGATCTTTTATTTCTTAAAGTAGTTCATAGTTGATTTAGATGCACATTTTGGATTATTGTCTTGCTGTAATATTTAAATACTTTTTCTTTTTTTCATTGATTTCTTCACTGTAAGCACAACTTCCTGAGATATTTACATGCTTTGTTGCAGTCTGGAACTGTCTACACCTACCTAAAATTTAGGTCTAAGCTCTAGAGTAATTAAAAATAATATAAGTGAACAACTGAAAGAGTGACCAGATGTTTGTACTTCACTTTATGTCAGGATTTTAAATACGTTAAATTCATCAAATTACACAAAAACTAACAAATGAACAAATACACAAATAAGAACACAAATTTAAATACTTTTTGTACAAGTCCTAAAAGCTAAAGTCATTTTAGAATCTATGTATTATCATAAAACAGTTTGAAAGAACAAAAACATGTAATATACAGTATTTCAGATGTAAAGTGAGAAGAGAAAGACTGTTAGCTGGCTACAAGAAACATTTGGAGGCTATAATTTCAGCCTAAGAGTGACCATGCCTTCATTTTATGATTTATATGTAAGCAAGGACAGTATAAGTGTAGAAGAGGTGAAAACTCCCCTCCTAGACCGGAGTTCAGGGTGGCTCCTTTATGAGCAGAAAGGCTGGA
This sequence comes from Arnoldichthys spilopterus, assembly GCA_037974385.1. Taxonomy (NCBI): domain Eukaryota; kingdom Metazoa; phylum Chordata; class Actinopteri; order Characiformes; family Lepidarchidae; genus Arnoldichthys; species Arnoldichthys spilopterus. Next base: position 11,627,421 of record JBBPDA010000003.1, on the reverse strand, counting down.
CCCTCTTTTTAATGAAGACAGAGCTAATAGAGGACTGAGGTATAAATATATTACATTGGGATATTTATGTATTATTACTACTTTGTATTATGTTTTGTACAAAGCAGTTTCTGAAATGATTTTCACTCTGATTTTCTGTCAAATGTTCTGTATTTCTGTAAGTGTTATTGCTTGAATATTGCTAAAAAGATAAAAGAAAAGAAGTGTGACTCTTGCATGACCCTAAAACTACATGCAAGTGTTTAACATTCAGAGGCATCAGATTATGATGCTATTATGCTGGGCAGTGTAAACAGAGAGCAAGAGAAAGCATCAGGTGCGTGTGTGTGAGAGAGTGACACCCCCTAGCAGCTGATGGCCGCTCTGGAGAGGAAGCAATAAAAGTGGATTAGCGCTGGATTAGTTGGCTGTCAACCTACTCTGCATTTTCTCCTCCTTCACACCTCATTACGCTACCAAGCTGCATAGGAATTGCACACAGAGGCAATCTCACACACTTACACAAGGCAGGAAAAAGTTAAAATAGTAATAGGTTTGGAATTTACATCT
>JBBPDA010000003.1:11590020-11617126 GCA_037974385.1 Arnoldichthys spilopterus | reverse complement strand
TTTCTTGTTTTGGGTTAAACACCCAACTAAAAAAGATCCAGTCTGACCTCAGCATGGTCAGTGGCTTTCAGGCAGATAGCTTAATGTCAAGATTAATTTATGTTTACTGAAGGAGTCACTCTAGAAAGGCTACATATAAGATAAAATATATCTTCATATATATCTTACAAGCTTCAAATAAAATACTGAATGACTTACAAGTCTTAGATGTCCATGTTTGACCTAGAATGAAAAAGATGCCCATGTGCGTTTAACTAACATACCATTATAACATGCCCACATGCTACTAGAATCATACAAGACCACTATCTGAAACTGAAACTGGCGTTTTCTGTTCTTTGTTTTGATATGTATTCTTTGTATTTGTGTGTATTTGTGTTAATTGTTTGATATAACAAACTGATGGGCTTGCTTTAATAGTTTCAGTTTAACACCTAATTAAACAGTAACTAATATATCACAAAATATTAAATCATTGTTATTAGCCACAACAAAGTGTTAATTATTGATCATTGTATAGACCCAGAAATGTATTAATTACCATAATTAGCTTGCTGTTTAAAGCGTTAATGTATGGCTTTTTGTTTTGATTGTATGCATGCATTGCAGCTGATTAGAAGAGCATGATGGTATCAGTCTGTTTTTTCAGGCCATAAAATCCTGCTCTATTTCTCTTCTCCCTCTCTGTGGACCCTCATCTCTAAATATTCATGGCTCAGGTTTACAGTCAGTGTGTGAAATGCAGCACGGTGCTAATTGGGTCTGCCTGCCTCTGTGTGTGTTTGTGTGTGTGTGTTTGAGAGAAAGAAACAGAGAGAGAGAGAGAGAGAGAGAGAGAAATGTTGTGAGAGGAGGTGTTTAAAATGCAGAGCAGTCACGGCTGGAGCAATGCTCCAACTCGCTCTCGCCATCTGGTCACTTTCACTGTGACTCAGAGCTATCACCCCCTCACACGCCACAGGCTGCCGCAGCTTACACACACGCACGCACACGCACACACTCGCACACTCAAACACACGCACACACACAGCGTATGGTCAGCTCTGCCCTTGCACACATTTAATGCATTTGGCCTGTAAATCAGTAAGATATTGTGCAAAGGACCTTGTGCCCAGTGATGGATAAAATTGGTTTGTGGTACAGGAGATATTGTGAAAAAACTTTAAAAGAAGAACTTGATCATTTATAACGATTCAGAGCCAAGTTGGATATAGGTGTTGACTAGTTTGGTGTGAATCTTCCTCTGACTCAACTCTAATAATAAGTTACAAGAGGGAAGAAGACACTGAAAGTGAGTGTGTGTTATGAGTGGTAGCTAGCATGTCCTGTCCTGAAGATCCTGGCTCTCCATCACAGCCTTAATAAGTAGAAACTGTTTCAGGAGTTGTGCAGATAGAAACTATGATCATAAAACAGACTTTAACCTTTAGAAGTCTGAGTTATAATTGCAATAAATCTGAAATAATAACTACATTTAATATTGCCATTTTGCTTGTGCATTACATAACAATTGTTTGTATTACATTTTGTGAGAGTATAAAGTCTGATCTTTTGGCGTTTTTCTGTTTGTTTTTAATGAAATGTCAAAAAATGTCAAAAACAGACAAATCAGTAAATCAGTTCTGATTTTGTGCTTTCAACAAATTTTATAATAAAACATTCTGTGACAGTGTTTCATTGAGCTATGAGTGATAAATACATAAACGGCAAGAACTTGCAAATATGTAATAAAGCACATAAGCATGATAATAAATGAGCAAATTTGTATTCCATATTATTCAGCTTGCAATGCAAATATCTGTACATTAGACTCAGATCAACAATGTTCCTTTAGGTTTGTACCGTTGGTTGGGACTTCAGGTTCTGTAATGGAAGGCTGCAGGTTTGCTTCCATTAGAGTGGTGACTGGGCCTGGGAAGCAATGACATGTGATAGTGTTTACTCTACCTTCAGCCAAGGGCCTCTTTCTCCACAGAGCAGGCGTCAACAGACAGGCCCAACAGATGGAGACTTCAGATTGATGACAAAACCTGTGGAGAGATGGGTTGAGAGAAGAGAAAGTGTATCATAGTTTCCCGAAAGAAAAATAGAGCATAATGATGATGGCAGCCAGTGAGGGTTCACAGTTAAAAGGTGTGGGCTTCTCCAAGTTTATCGTATGTGTTTATATCGCTGAAGACCACACGCAGACAAGGCATCATCAGCTGCAGTTGTAGCTGTCTGGAGCTGTGCTGAAGAGGGATGTGAGGCTTTGGCCCATGGAGAGAGCCATAGGGTAAGTAAGTAATGGAGGCTGTGAGACAGGCAGGGTGCCCACAGGAGGAGTGAAAGGAGCGAATACCAAAGGATGAAGCCTGAAAGGAGGAGGGGGTGGGATGGTAGAGGAGAAGAGGAAGACGAAGTGAAGAGTTGCCTTCTGTTGCATGCTGCTTTGTGTTGGGCGTCCACAGACACAATCGCTCACATTTGTCTTCATTAACAGCTGAGGGAAGTTTTGTCCTGACAGAGGCAGCCTGGCCGTCTTCAGGCTCTCTTATTCCTCCACAACAGTTTTGCAGGCCGGGATAGACACACTAATTAGCTGTGCATACTGTAACGGTCAGGCTAATGGGCCTCTTTCCCGTGCGGAAGCTTTTATGACAAAGCCACACATTGCCCAGTGTCCAGAGCATCGCAAGCATTTAGCAGGCTGATTGGTGAGATTAGCACTGGGAGAGGTGGCGAGACAGTGTCCGCATCAACAGTCAGAAACTGAAAATCAGCTGTGATCAACTGCTCATCAACACTGTGGATAAAGAGAGAGAAGTGAGAGCAATACATGCACAGATACACACACATACACGTTCCCTGTTCCCCTTTGGGGGGGGTGGGGTACTAGATGTTTAAGCAGGCCTGTAATTTTGAACCAAACTTGAATAAAGCTTCAGGACATTCTAAATGAACTTGACTGTAGCATGACAAAATTATCAACCCATTCATCACTGAACAGATCACGTGAAACTCAACAGTCCTAATAAATTATATATGTATACTGTATACTGTGCACAATAATGGCCAGAGCTAAAAAATGCCTGTTGGTTCTCTCTTGGATCAGTTCACATTTTTACATCACACATGCTTTTTTGGACAAAAATTGGCCATTTAGACAACACAATTGACGACATTGCAAATTTGTTAATAAATAAAATAAATATAGGGAATGGATGTCTGTCCTCCTGTCCTGGGTGCACCCCAGCTTCTCTGCGACCCAGAAATGGAAGACACGGTTTGGAATATGGATAGATGGATGAATAAATATAGGGTGAAAAAGAAAAACTGAAGTAGTAGTAACCTGATTGTGAAATCTGGAGCCAGCATAAAACATACATTTACTGAAACTTGGGTCCCATTAGGTTTGGACAAGTATTTCAAGCTGGAAGTATAACACATTGCATGTTGATGCCATAGAAGCATGTTTGATTTGCTTATTAGGGGCTCAGACCCATTTGTAAAAAGCGATATATAAATTAAATTGATTTAAATTGAATTAAACTGAATTGAATTGAATTGAATTTAATTTAATTCAGTTGAAGGGTGGCACAGTGGTGCAGTGGTTAACACTGTCGTCTCACAGCAAGTAGGTGCAGGGTTCAATCTACTGGTTGGCCACAGATGCTGTTTGAATTGAATTGAATTGATCTGAAGCATGTGGCAGTGTAACACAGTGGCCAAACCATGGCCATTGTCAATGCAATGGAGCCTTGCATATTTACCAGTCATGCCTTATTTCTTCACGAAAAGGGAAGTTATCTCCCCAGTACATTTCAACACTGACCCATTTGTTCTGTCAATTGCAGCTTGTTTTTTTTTGCCCCTTTAAGTCTATTGAAATGAAGAGAGCAAGTCATATCCAGTCAAAGGGACTCCAGAGAAACAGGGTTTGTTTTTTGACCTCTGTGGCTGGACTAGCATCATTTGCATGCAGTGGAAATGGGAATTTTCCACTTGCCTGGTAGAATCAGCATCAGCATATGGTTTATAACATTTTTCCACTCAACTCTACGGAAGCATATTTCATCATTCTCACCTCTCATTGAGCATTGGTGTCTACTAACTGTTGTGGGCAGGCAAGGTTGCTCTGGGGGCAGTCGCTGTGAAAGCAGTCGCTGTGAAAGCAGGCACTGAGACGACTCGCCCCTGAGCTCCACACAGGCCCTGCTGTCACTCAGCATAGTTTTAAAGTGGCTGACATGTCTGTGCCCAGCTTTGGACTTATTTCCACTTGTGGTGGCCCTATAAAGATCTACCAGCCATGTTATACTGTGTTACACAATTCTGTTATAATAAATTCTGTTATAGTAATACCACAATAAACTACTCTATAATGAATTTGGTTTCATTGTGTGCCAAACACTGTAACTGCCATTATTATATATTTTTATTATCAATTATATCTACATGAACTATATTTATTCTCTATGGTTATTTGAGTCCACTGTTTCTTTTCCATATTCTCTTGGTATAAATTGGTCTCCCTTCTTTTTTCCCCTTTATACATTGGCCTTAACTGAAGAACAATCATGGTATATTGTTCCATTTGGACACACGGGCCAAAGAGCAGCTATTCTCATGGGTGCCTCATGTGTCTTAAGACCACTTTATTTAAAAGCTATCATGCAGTAGGCACTCTTTCCTATCTCAATGGCCACTCAGCTCCAACAGCACCAAATAGCTTAGAAATAACAGTCAGAGAGCCACATCACTTGATCCCAAATAATGCCATAGCCACTCCACTTGGAATAACATTATTGTAATACTCAGGGATTGCTGAGATTATTCAGCTCACTAATGGGATTAGGATGATGTATAGGTATGCATAGTTCACATCAGAGAGGCAGAGCCAGGAAAAGAGGCTTTAGGAACAGGAACTGAAAGAGGTATGTGCATATCACTCAATCCTCTGGTAAATGTCCACATCTATTTTCAGACACTTGCATCATTACCCGTCAATAGTACAACCATTTTGTTGTGTAGGGCTGCTTCAGCCACAGCGGATGTGGCCACTGGTGCTTGCTCTATGTGCTCCGTGCTGCCATGCTTATGGATGCAGGCATTATGCATTGTCTCCAGTTGGCTGGCTCCGTAAGGGCTTGGTGAATATTGAGCACACTTCACAGCTCCTCTATTCCCTGCAGCCATCCACACTCTTACATCTTTGTTCAGAGAAAGCAGCAGGAGTGCTGCCTTCTCTTTGTTCTGCTAGAGCGCTATTTTCAGCATTAATTCTAACAGCAGATACGCTGTGATGCATTCCCAAGGAGGATAGACATGGATACAGATTTTTACTATCGGTGAGAGACTCTAACCCAGGCATAGTTGACTTATGGATGTTAATTCACAGCTGTAAAGTAGAAGTAAAAAGGCTGAGCGCTGTTGCTTGCGCTCATATTTACAACCTCTTTGAAGAACACCCAGGCTAACAAGACCTTCTCTTGGCTTTTCTTGCAGGACAATGCTGTTGCTTTTTTAATGACTTTTGGGAGCAGGGCTTAAATGAATCTTGGCATAGTGCTTCTCATTCTCCACCGTATGTGGTTTCTCTCCATGAGGAGACATGGGTTTAATGGTGCCTTTCTCAAGGCATTATTAGGTGCAATTTGCTCTAAGCAGTGACTGATATTGTGGTCGTGACCCCTTTTCCAATGAAGGGTAGTGCTCCTTTTAGCCTGCCAGTCCTTTCCAAGCTCAGTTCCATCTATGTCGGGTCCAGACTGCCCTAAAACAGGAGACAACTGTTTGGTCAGTGGTGCAACAGCAGGCAAAAGCAAACACAGGTGTGAAACAGGAGGGTGCAGAGCTGCAAGCCTGAAACTGGCACATAATTTATAGAAAATATTTGAATAAAACCCATGTTCCACTCAGTTTTGAGCATGCATAGTCCTTTCTCCAGGGAGAATTATTTGCTGTTAACCAAAACATGCATGGGTGACTGAGTGAATGCTGCTCTGGCAGATAAAAGCCATGAGGACTGTTCTACATCGAAACCCCTGTTATATGTAGGTGCTGCTTTGAGCAGCTGAGTTGAGTTGCCATGACATCTGTGATTCATAATAGATGCGTTATTAAGGGTAATGCATTCATTCATGGCCCTTCATGATGTTCTATCTGGCTGAAAGTGTAAGCAGATAGCATGACATGCCTCAGTGATAATGAAATTTTGAGCTTTTTAAATTGTTGTCCCCACAGAGTGTAAGTCTTATTGTGAGTGCACTGGAATGTGTGTGTGTGTGTGTGTATGTGTGTGTTTGTTTGCTTGTGGGCTGGATGCTAACTCAGTGGAGCATTAACGATGGCTGCTAGAGAAGAGATATTATGTGTTGCTGTCTGCCTGCACAGCTGCAAATGTCCTGGCTCCAGCTTCTGGTCCATGCACAAGCCTGTAAGGTGCAGTAATAGGTTGCAATCAGCCATTTAAAGCTGGTTCCAATGTTGTCTATCATAACTAAATATATCAGATACATTTTTATTGTTGGTACTGTCACAAAGTCTTGTGCCATGTTTTTGTTTTGGTTTGCCATGATCTCCTGTCCTCATGTCTGGTGTTTGGGCGTACATCTAAGCCCTGCCTTTGCCCTGACTTGTTCACCCGTCTCTCATTCCATGTCTCCGCCCTTGTCCGGGTGCCTTGGCTAGTGTGAGTGTATATGCTCTTGTGTTTGATTTAGTCCTTGTCTGGTTTCTGTTGCTTTTCCATTACCTGTGAATGATAACTTTATAAGTTCTGTCAAATTTGATGTTTCTTGGTCAATTTGTGTTTTATTTTTGTGTTTACTTAGATAACAGTAAATCTTATAAAGGACACACTTGCGCTTACTTCCTGAAACCAAACCCTTAAAGGTTCATAATTTTTTTAAAAAGGCTGTTTATTACACTGCGTCAAAAAGCAACAAACCAACAGAAATGACGCAAAATGGTTTGTTGTCTTGTTATATTTACATGGACTTACTTTATTTACTTACTTTCTCCTGTAATGTGATGAGTTTTTTTGGAGGGTGATACAATGTTTTGTTCCAATATCTACAGTATAGCACTTTAAAAACTTGATTGACAGGTGTCAGAGAAAAATGTGGTGTTATAAAGCACATAGGTGTAAGAAAAGTTAAAATATGTTGCTTTGCGGGATGCTGATCCAGTCACTGTAATGATATCATTTTTCAAAGTAATTAGGGAAGCAATTACTCATAATCATCAAAGCATAATTGATTGAGATTGAGTAGGCAAGTTTAAGGGAACTCACTGTATGGATTATCTCCATTATCTCCATTTCCCTGAGTTCCTTACAGAGAAGAAAGCATTTTGACAACTCTGAGAACCAATTTTTTTCTTTTGAGAAGGAGTGCTTCCTGGAAAAGTGACAGAAAGCTAATAAAATCTGTTTACACTGTTCAGTTTGATTTATCCATTTTTCTTCCCTTCTGTTATGAACATCCTGAGGAGCATTTGGGATTGATCTGGACCTTCACATGTGTGCACCATATTTTTAATCCATGTCACTTCTCTTTCTCCACTTCTCTCTCATGTTGTGGGCTTCAGTTTCATAGTGGCCCACTTGATTTTGGAGCAGGATGCCACTTGAATGATTCAGACATGTCAAGTGTGTTCATGAATAATGAAGGCAACACGAATTGTGAAGTAAATATTTGATAGCGCGTGAAAGTGAGCGGTGATGCTCAGAGGGGGAATTGCTGTCCATGGTCAGTTAGGGAGTGTGTATGGATAGGAGGAAAGATAGGGTAAGGTGAAGGGATTCATGCATGACGTGATGGGAAGTTGACACTATCCCTTGAGCTGCTATAATAACAGAGGAACAGAGGAGGTGATGCCCCTCAACAGCTGTTGTAATAGTACTTTAACCCCTTAAATTAATGACCTTGCTGTGGGACCCCACATCAGTTTCTCGCTCTCATAAGTACATAACTTACATAATCATCACTGTTGGGCATAAACCTCATGAAATGAAAAAACCCTGTGTTTTTAAAATAACTAAAAGTAAGATAAGATAAACTTTTATTAGTCCCACAAATGGGAAATTTGACACTAACACTGAGTCGTCAAAGTTGTTATTGTATTTTTATATATGGTCAGATATTTACATGTCCCATAATATTATTAACATCTTACTAAAACTAAACTCAAATGAAGTTATTTTTTAAGCAGTGAATCTTGAGTTACTTGTATTGTATCATTGATAAGAACGGCCGCATGGAGCCAGTAAGCCCTTTACATTACACAATCATTGACTAACGTTACAAAGTTTGACTCACAAAGGCCAAAAAATTATCAACTTTTAAATATGAGTCAGCAGATTCTTGCATTTTTAACATGTTTTTATGATAAAAAAACTTCAAAGGGAACCAGTTGGTAGCATTATCAGTTGATGTGTAGTCTTTAAATTACGTGAAGGTTATTAAAAGGTTATTCATGTTCACGGGTCTCTTAAAAAATTGTTCTTTAAAACGAATTTCTCTGAAATTTTCTTTAAAGAAAATTATAGTGGGTCTTCAGTGGCATAATTTCAAAGAATGCTTTTGCATTATTTATTTTTTTGCTGTAGATTTACTGGTACATAATGAACAATTAAGGTACATAATGGCTTGCACAGTATTTCAGATCCCCAAGTCATTACTAGAAACTATACCCATAATATTTTTGGTAATGCTTGCTAGGGCTGCACAATATGGACAAAATAATTGTCATAAGTAATGTGATTATGCAGCTATATACTGTGATTGTGATGTTTATTTTATATATTAAAGGGTTCAGGTCAGGCTTTTAATTAAAAAGGATTTAAGCATGTAAGTATTAGTACACAATGTATGTTCACTCTTTACAGTCCACATATGGAAACTAAGATTTAAAGACAGCCCATTTTCATATTATACTTTGTATGAGGTCACAAAACCGAAATCTTTACATATATCTCCTTATTTAGGCCACAGTAGTTTAGCTCCACCCTTTCACATGGAAGTTCTATAAGTTCCTGTGATTGGTAACCTGTGACACCGATGTACAGACGATATATTGTGCAGTCCTTCTTGGCAACTTTTGTATAGCTACATAACACCCATGTAACCCTGTTATGATAACAGGTCATTTGACCTGCATTAACATTTATAAAGGCTTATTCCAACAAACATTTACTTATATACACATATAAATACAAATATATATCATAACGGATACTTTAGTGAATTTAATCCCAGAAAATGTAATGTAAAAATGTTGGAGCCCTTATTAAGCCATTATAAATGTAGGTGTATGCCTTCAAAGGCTGAAGTAGGTGTTATGTAGCCCTATGTCCCTGCCCTACAGTAAACTGTCATGTTATTTCAGAAGTGTTTCTTATTTGAACATTCATCTTGATTCAGAAGAAATGTTTTTTTTTTTAGCATAAATAAACATTTCCTCATTACGCCTGTGCCCTTAATATGAAAGTAGTGATATGATTGCCTCAATTAAAGGGAAATTGTGTTTCAGTCCTAAGTTGATTTTCGTGTGTCAGATTTGAATAATGATCATTACTGCAGCGTGCTCGACAGTGGCAGAGAGGAACATGTTTGGCATACTGATGACAGCCCTGCTCTCAGCTCAGCTGCTGCTGCAGCAGCAGGGAAAGAGCACAGTGCTTGCTCCACGATTGGGATCCATCAGCCGTACCCATATTAAGCAGCATAATGGCCCTCTTGCTCAGACATTGATTTCCTGGATGATATAATGCATGTGGATGGAGGCGAGGTGAATAGAGAGCATATTGGAGAAAGAAGGAAGAGGGCTGGAGAGGAGTGAGATCTGCAGCTGCTAGACAGAAAGTTGATGGGGGATGAGGTCAGGTGAGCTCACCCAAACAAGCATCGGACTTTGCCACTGGACATCTGATGAGTTGCAGGATGACATATGTCAAATTGATAGTCCAGTGACAGGTTAGCTGGAAGTCATTCAGTGAGGGCGCACTGACAGGAGCTTTCAGACTAGCTCCCTCAGGGCTGTCCTTGGTGGGCCCTTATAGCCTGGATCACAGTGAAATCTGCGAAGAACGCAAGAACCAGGTCTAGAAATACACACTGAAGCTTATGTAAGCAAATTTAGGTTTGATGTGTTCAACAATCCAAGGTTTCCCATGTGTTTATATACCTTAAATGACTCTTCTTACAAAACCAAATCAGAAAAAGTTGAGACAGTATGGATAATTCAAATAAAAAAAACAATATGAACACACAATAAGTCATGTTTTGTCTGGTCAACTTCATTTCATTTGTAAATATACTTCTTTTCCTGTCATTCAGACCTGCAACACATTCCAAAAAAAGTTGGGGCAGTAAAGCATTTACCGCTTTGTAATGTTGCTATTCCTTTTCACAACACTTAAAAGATGTTTAGAGACTAAAGACACCAAGTGATGAAGTGTTTCAGGTGTAATTTTGTCCCATTCTTCCTGTCTTAAGGTGGGCAACAGTACGGGGTCTTCATTGTCGCATTTTGCGCTTCAAAATGCACTATACATTCTTTATTGGAGACAGGTCGGTACTGCAGGCAGGCCAGTCAAGTACCTGTACCCTCTTCCTCGGCAGCCAGGACTTTGTAATGTGTGCAGAATGTAGTTTTGCATTGTCTTGTTAAAATATGCATGCGCGTCCCTGGAAAAGATGTCTTCTTGAAGGCAGCATATTGTGCTCCAAAATCTCTATGCAGCATTAATTGTGCCATCACAGAAGTGCAAGTCACCTTTGTCAAGGGCACTGACACAACCCCATACCATGACATATTCTGGCTTTTGGACTTGTTGTTGGTAACAGTCTGGATGATCCTTTTCTTCTTTGGTCTGGAGCGCACTGTGTCCATTTTTCCTAAAAAAATCCTGAAATACTGATTCATCTGAACACAGTACATGTTTCCACTGTGTGATGGTCCATCCCAGATGCCTCAGAGCCCAGAGAAGTCAACAGTGCGTCTGGACACTGTTAACATAGGGCTTCCTTTTGGCACAGTACAGTTTTAACTGCCATTTTTTGGATGTAACTACGCATTGTGGTACTTGACAAAGGTTTGCTAAAGTAGTCCTGAGTCCATGTGGTGATATCGCTTATAGATGAATGCCGATTCTTGATGCAGTGCCGCCTGAGGATCGGAGATCACAGTTGTTTAGCTTAGGCTTGCGCCCTTGTCCTTTACGCACTGAAATTCTTCCAGATTTCTTGAATCTTTTAATTATGTTATGCACTGTTGAAGGTGAAATATCCAAATCTCTTCCTGTCTTTCTTTGAGGAACATTGTTTTTAAACATTTCAAGAATTTTCTCATGTATTTGTTGGAAAACTGGCGATCCCCTGCCCATCTTTGCTCCTAAAGGACTAGACCTTTCTTGGATGCTGCTTTTGTACCAAATCATAATTACAGTCACCCGTTGACATCACCTGTTTCAAATCACATCATTATTTAACCAATGTACCTCATTACTAGCCCTAAATTGCTCCTGTCCCAACTTTTTTTGGAATGTATTGCAGGTCTGAATGACAGGAAAGGATGTATATTTACAAATAAAATGAAGTTGACTAGACAAAACATGACATATTTTGTGTTCATATTGTCTGCAATGAATTACAAGTCAACGTACATTTTGAAATCACTACTTTCTTCCTTTATTTGCGCTTTCTATACCATCCCAACTTTTTCTGATTTGGGGTTGTAAATTTTCTTTTATTTTGTTCAGTTATTTAGTAGGGCAATAAAGCAAGCTGAAAAATTCTGTTGAAATGTATATCAACATCACATTTGTGTTTATAAGACACAATGTTTAATTAGGATTTAAATTTGATGAAAAGTAACAATCATGTTTTTTTCAGAAAGATAAGGAAAGATAATATATGCTTTATATTGTTGCCATGTCTTTTTTACATTACAAAATGTGTAAAGATCGAAAGTTTTAAATGTGATGACATTATGTAACCATTATATTACCTACAACAGTAGTTTTGCTACATGTAATTACAATTAAATTAAATATTTTACATTATTCATATTATTACTGCGTTCTAATGGTACAATAAAATCACAGAAATAACTGTACTCTTCTGCATCTGAGGGGCTGATACCAATGACCATCACCCTGAATCAAGCACTGATCCTGCCTAATTTCCTTAAATATTATGAATGGATGTTTTCCTATAAAATGTTCATTAAACCTGATATAGCTGTATTTGTGTTTATTGTAGGTTTGTGTGCATGCTGTGATGAGCCCTTGAGTCCCTTTCTCCCCTCTGGCTGGCAGCCCTGGACGAACAGGGGTTCTGGTGACAGCAGTGGCCTCCAGAAACAGAGATACAGCAGACCTGCCATGGCCAGCGGTAACTAACCCTCTCTCACCACCATCTCAGTTAATCCTTAATGTATGAGTTGACTCAGCACAATGCTGAATGAAACTTATTATTATTTTTAAGCCCCATAATGAGCCCTGGCTTGGCATGTCTCTTGAACAGTACCTAGTATTGAGGGAATAAGGAAAGCTATAAGTAACCAAATGCTATACCATATTAAACACATGCTAGAAAGTATTGTTACACAGTATCATTATATGAGGCGATATTTGAAAGTGTATTAATAAAGTTAATGAAATAAAGCTTTCTTGTACTCGATAACTCTCATCATTGGTCAGTCTTTGCTTCTCTGTTTTGCTTCTCTTACAGTTACACTAAAGCGAATCTTACAGAGTACTGTAAACATTAACCTCTCCGAAACCATGAGAAAACCCCCCAGCCAATGTCTTAAGATCCAATAATATATTACACCAAAATTTCCACCAAAAAAGGTTGATGGACATATGCTGTGAAACTGACATTCAAACAGTTCTTTAACACATTAGCTGATCTATAGCAGCCACCTGTTCTTTAGAGGATAAGGTTTAACCAGAGTTCTTTTGACCAAGCTGGTTTTCTCCACACAAGCTTGCAGTGAACCTGTTTATAAAAATGCCAGGCTTTGCTTAATGTTCTCTGCAGTACTGACAGAAGTGTGGTTTGTGAAAGAGTGTGTTCTTTGTGCTCTCTCAGCAGCAGACAGCATTGGGGGACTAGGAACAGAGCAGAGCCACCTCAGTGTGCCTGTGGCGGACCCTGGTGCTTGGGCCACAGCCATGAACAACTTGGGCATCATGCCTATGGGCCTGACCGGGCAGCAGCTGGTGTCAGGTAGAGTCATGCATCTTAGGCCTAGAACCACATTAACCCTTTCACCAGTCCAAGCTTTCCTCATGATCTGTGACACAGCTATTGAAAATGGTGAGAAGCAAGGTACAAATATTTCCCTCAGCAAGCCGCCAAGACACCGGCCACCCAAGCCAAATGTGTGACCTTTAGAAGCAATGTTAGTCATTGGATTTTGTGTTAAACCATGTTCCAGTCTGCTGAGCTTTATTCTTTCACTGAGTTGCCCAGTTGTTTCAGCTCTAAAAGGCTGAGGCCCTCGAGTGCTCTGGAGGCACACACCTCCCAAAATGCTCTGTCTGGTTCCAAATTCCACTGGAAACAATCATTAATAAAGGTGTTGGTCTTTGGAATGGTTACTACTGTGGAAACTAGAGAATCTAGGGCTAAATAATGGTAAACGTCAATGCAACCACTATAATCAGGAATGAAAAATCTCAGCCAAATTCACAAAGGCCATAAGGTTGTTTTTGCACAGCGTTTGAGATGGACAGCAGAAACAGTTCTGATCATGGAGCTATATAATTGGTTTTCCTCTCAGACAGTGTTTTTGCTGGTACTGCATTTATAATGGAAGGCTATCTCATACAAATAGTGTCTCTGCTGAGTGTGCATCCTATTGTAATTACCATCACGCCAAGAAGCCATAGCGAATTGAGGCAAATTAAGCAGAGATTAAAATGCATGAGCAAATTCTACAGATCATACATATTTATTGGTCGGTTATATGTTGGAACAGCTCACATTTGAATTGTATATTTGAGGTTTTTGTTACTGAGTATTTTGAGGAATCATTTAAGATGGAAAAAAATAAAACGACTTAACAAATCTTTAGTTATGACAATGGAGTGAAAAAAAAAAATCTTCAAGCAATAGCATAAGGTACAAGTGTGTTTAAGTACCTGTGTAATTTCTCTCCACATGCATCGCCCAATTGCACGCATTATATGAATCATATGAGTAATTGAAAGTCTGACACACATGCCTGAGCTCAAATACCTCAAAGCAGACCCAGTCACACTGAAAATGCCCACTGATCTTTGAGTACAAACAGGTTGGGCCTTCTGGAGCCAGCAGGGCCATTATGATATTTACAGAAGTACCAGCTTCAAAAGGAAAACTGGTTAAAAGCCTCTGGTCCCTGTCAAACTTTTAAATAAAGGCTGTAATGTTTGCAAAGGTTTTGTATCTCCCTAAACCAGATTTTTAGGACAAAATTTAATATCATATAAATTGCTTTTGACACAGTTGGAAACTGCTTCTGAATTTGTTGCATGTTTGTACTATTAATGCTTGTAGATATTTTTGTATCTAATACTTTCTATGTTGATTTTAACTGTTTATTTCCAGCTCTTCATTTGAGGAGATGCTTTGTGCAATTATTTCCCAGTCTACACTTATCCAGCAGGATTTGTAAAAAACCACAAAGAAGCTGGCTCTAAATATAGCGGATTTTCTCGCCGTCGGAGTTGCTATTGTTAACGCTCCATTTTGAGCGCTATTAAATGAGCACACTGGGAGATTTGGAGTCAGAATTGGTGTAAGCCCTGAATGGCTGAACGCATGGATTTATGCAAAGATTCAGGAAGCCTAAGATGAGTTGCTAGAAAAAAAATCATGCGCTTTCAGAAATGCTGGTGCACATTTACAATGACCTATTTAGCCACTGCTGTGTTTTGACAAGCAAACAACTCCCCATGTGTTTGTTGTGGTACAGCCTGGACTGAGCATGATATCTGTGGATAAAAGCTTAAGAACCAGAATCTCTGCTTCTGCAACATAAAACTCTTAGGACGGAGAATCTGCAGAACCTCCCCGAATCTACTATTGAATCTGTTCAATGGTGCCTGTGTAAACTTGCTGATCTTTCTAGAATGAAAAATTGAAAAATAACAACACATAAATAAAAAGGACATAATGATTAATTAGAGAATTCAGTGACACTTTACTTGAATCCTGCTGCATAATATTGACATAAAGATACTACAAGCACGTCATAGCACACATCATGTGCTGCCATGGGTTATAGCACACTATGTCCATCAATATAACAGCACTGTTACCACAACCAGTAAACGATATGACAGATATCATAATGTTAGATGCAGTGACAGTTTCTGCCACATGCAATTTAAAGTGACATCAAACATTGTAACACCTGTCTTAACAGTTACTAGTAATGACAACTTAAAACAGTTACATTAATGGACATAATCTGTCATTGCAACTCATGACAGCCTTCGACATCTTTCATGACATGTTTATGGCATGGTTATGTGAAAGTTACTATTTGTCACTGTGAACACACCCAATCACACAACATGCACCACAACAAAACCACTGTACTTTGGTCAAAGGTACCTCAGGTGGTACCTGGGTCGGGACATGAAAATGCCACCCTCTGATCACAAGGGCAAGTCCCTAACCACAAGGCCACCAATGCCCACTAATTGAAACATGGAATTTGAATTCATGCCACAGTGGGAGTTAACACATGTAATGGCACCACTTTAACCATGTCAAAATAATGTAGCAGGGTTCAAGGAAAGTGTTGCAAAAAAGGTCACACTATTTTTCACTCATGGTTGCTTTTCTCCAGAGAGGCCTAAATGTGCCATGAACATGGCCACAAAATACTTGGAAATAAGCTCAGTTTTAACTGAGTATATGCAGTAAGTGCCGTTTGCACAGTGGCTGCTCTCTGCTGAGGCAACTGCTGTTAGATTAGGTTTTTGTGTTCCTATCAGAGTTACACATCATCACTGTGACTGCTGTGGATAATCAAGTCTCGCAAATGCACCATGATGAGGGATGGCTGAAGCTCTCTTGTGGCCAAGAAATGCTAGAAGAAAGAGATTTCCTTATGGAACTGATATTTGAAGTGGCCTACAAATGGTTGATAATAGTGTCTGTGGAGGCCTCTGATTGATGACATCCCACCTCAATGCTAATCACGGGCAGCTGTTTTCTGTGGAGCAGCTCCGACTTTTGGAGGCGTCATGGTGGATCTAATTTCTGTGGAAAGAGAAAAAAAAAGATAATAATGGCAAATAAAAGCCGTCCTTCAGTCTCTGGCAGCAAGCGAGAAGCCTTGGGCCAAAAGAATGAGCAGTGCTTGAATCATTCACAGAGGAAAAACAACATTAAGAAATGATAAATTCAAGGCCTTGCTATGTGCAATTTACTGGTTAGAGTTATCATCGTATATTTCATATCATATATATATCATATATTTAAGGAGTTTCACACAAATCTGTTGAAGCACACTTTCACCTTACATGACATGAGATTTACTAATGATAATCTCCTCTTCCTCAAATATCTTGTTTAAAATTAGATCCAGCATGCCACATTTTAATTTGTGATATCATGGGACAAATAGCATGTGTTACTAGATTAACATGTGAGTTATTTTTTGAAATGCTTGTTTATAGTCTTCATCAGCCAGACCTGCCATGAAATTGAGATACTTCAGCTTTGAAATGCTTTTTTTTTCAGGATTTAAGACTTTAAGAGTCTAGGATATGATATGCAGATATTCTGCATGAAATACAGTAGTGGCTTTCTGCTCTATTATCATATACCGCTTGCAGCATTAAGATAATTACCTCTTTTTATAAGAAAAAAATAAGACTTTTTATGAGAGAACATAAGAACAACACTACTTTCTATAGGATGTAAGAGAATAAGTCTTAAGAGATCAGAAGCACAACACATGTATAAATTATATAGATTTTATATTTGAGAAAAATATGCATGCAGATATACTGAAGCTTGGGTAGATATATAACACTAATAAAATAGTAAAAGTAAATACAAAGATTTTAAGTCTCATATCCTGCATGGCATAATGTAATGGAAAAATGATGAAAAAATAGTATTTGGTGGATTTTCTTTTTTTCTGCATTATGAAAGCTGAGGTCTGATCAGAGTTTTACCAGCTTGGCTCTCTGATTGCTTTTGCTTTCTTGCTGCTCTGCTCAAGATTTAAGAGTTCAGCTCCTAATCAATGGCTGCATTCATAACTCTTCATTTGGTCTGTTTTTCTTCCTTCTACAGACTCCATCTGCATCCAGGGATTTGACCCCAACCTTGGAATCATAACCCCTATTAACCCCATGATGGCAGGGATCAGTCTGGTGCCTCCCCCACCTGTGCAACCCGAGCTACCCATCATCAAGGAAATTATCCACTGCAAAAGCTGCACACTCTTTCCTCAAAACCCCAGTATGAGTCCCTGCTGCGCTTTACATTGGCAAACACATTACATCTTTCTCAACAAAACCTTGGGCAGTTCAGTCTTTAGTCAAATGTAATATCTGATGTTTGTCTCTGTGTACCCTGCAGATCTTCCACCTCCATCCACTAGAGAGCGGCCTCCAGGTTGTAAAACAGTATTTGTTGGTGGACTTCCAGAGAACGCGAGCGAGGAGATTATTCGAGAGGTTTTTGACCAGTGTGGGGAAATTGTTGCCATACGCAAGAGCAAAAAAAACTTCTGCCACATACGCTTCTGCGAAGAGTTCATGGTGGACAAAGCCCTTTATCTGTCTGGTTTGTGTCTGATTTATATGATAAGATTCACTTTAACATTACATTTGTCATAATATTTGGACAAAATCATAATACACCTTTTCCACCCTTTCCATTTTCATTCACAGTCTTGTAATACATAATAAATCATTAAAGTTAATTCATTAATGGTTATTAATTAGGTTAAAAAATCATAAATATTCTTAATAAGCAGTAATAACATAAATCAGTGGAATGTGATATCAGTGTGGGTGTGTCATGGCTGTGTTTGTTGTGGGTTTTATTAGGCTACCGGATGCGAATTGGTTCCAGCACAGACAAGAAGGATTCAGGCCGCATACACGTGGACTTTGCTCAGGCGAGGGATGACTTGTATGAATGGGAGTGCAAACAAAGGTTACTGGCACGAGAGGAACGTCATCGGCGTAAAGTCCAGGAGGACCGGCTCAGACCCCCCTCTCCCCCTCCCATCATGCACTACTCTGAGCATGAAGCTGGTCTCTTGGCAGAAAGACTGAAAGGTATGGATTTCATCTGAAAGTGCTGTCGTGATCACTGTGGCTGTGTATCATCAGGAGATTTATCGTCATCACTGTAACACAGATACACAGTTCAGGTGGAGGATCTCTTCAGCGGCAACTCTGGGCTGCATATAAAGCGTGACCTGCTCAGCCATGTCTGCTGTTTTATACATCTTCCGGCCTCGTCTGATGGCTCTCTGATGATCTAATGGGCGTAAGTGTAATGAGTGGCTGCTTGGCTGTAAGCTCCTCAGTGCAGATCAGTCCTTTCCACTCCCTGCAGCTGCCACCCAAACAGCCCCAGCTGTTGTTTGTTCTGTAGGGCTGGTGTGCTTATGTGTTGAGCTAGTCCCATTAGTGGCCCAAAGTGAAAATTCACCAGAAGGCCTCATACCTCTAGACTAAACATGGTGCCAAAAAAGCTAGGGGGAAACAGATTTTCCAGAGTTCAGTAAGTTATAGTGATTAGTTTGTAGGGCGTATAAGGCTCAGTCAGTTGTTTGCTCATTTATAAACAGCTATAGTCTGTTCAGGACATATATTACAAAGTGTATTATTAATCAGATGAAATTTTCCAATTTTATTAAAGATGTTACAGGAGTGCTGTGGTCATTTCACTTAATCTCCTCCTGGGATGAAAACTGCATCACTGTGTCAACTGGGCTGTGATGATGGATTTTCCTTTGTTATTACTTTCCATGTGACTCACATTTGTCTCAGTCGAATATAAAATTTAAATATGAAGCTATAAAGTAAATATTGGTCATTATCAGCTTTATATGAGAATTTTGTCCTAAGTAAGTGCACTGTTTGGGTTCCCTTTGTGTTGCTTAAATGAACCCTATTGATTTTTTACCTCATGCCTCAGGGTGATTTTCTAGGTACCAGAAATTGGTTTTCTAAACCTGGAACCTAGCATTTCTCTGCTGCTTGCAAGTGGCCAAACTAAATCCATTCCTTCTTCATTTTAACACCTTCCTGTTCCACTGGACATGCAACATAAACAACAAACCACTGAGCTGGTGTTCTTGTCTGTTTTTCCCAGGTCCTTTCATTTTTTGTTCATTTATTTATACTGATTACTGCTTTTTCTATCAATGTATGCATCACATGCTTTTACGTTCATGCACAGTACCTCATCAAACATTATCCCAGCTCAAAGCTAGTATTTTTCTATGCTTTGTTGTGATTAGAAGAGAACTCAGGTAGACAGCAGATATATGGGTCTTTTCCATGCTTCTCTGGAGAGACTTCTGTTTTCATTTAGATGATGGGGACTCGACTGCAACCCCCCTCCCTCATCAGCAATCATGGCACACTGTCAAGCCTTTCCCATTCTCTCTGTGTGCTGCATCCCTTCTACTCCTCTCTCTTGTATGTTAATTGAGCCCAAAGGGCATCAGATAAAGCCTCTCTATGTCTGACACAACTCAATATTCTTCCTAGCACAGGAGCACTTCACTCTCTAAAGAAATCTCTTTATCAAAACCTTGTTTTAAATTTGCTTTGGCCTGCTCCATTCAGATTTATACTACACTAATATTTATAGGCAACAAATATCAGAATACATGTGTTAATATGACCAGCATACAGATAGACAGGAAGCTTTTGTTTATCTTGGAGGCAATGTACTGTAAAACATCAGGGTGCACTCCCGCACAAGACCATTTACATGTAATGCAGTAGCACAGGGCCGTCAAAAAGGCACCTCTCTCTAAGAGGGCAGCATTTGAAAGCCGTTCTCCACTGTGGCTGTGTAAATCTAGCATTTTCTCCTCACTGCTTTAAATTTTTCTTTAGCCCTGCTTGTGTCCCTGATGTCTGAGCCATCTTTTCCTATCTACTGTCCTCTGTGCTTTATTTGCTGCTGGTGAAAGCATTTTTTTGTTTGTTTTTAATGGTTTTCATTCTTACCGCCTCTGGTTAATGCTGTTTCATTTCAGGCAAATAAATACATTAATCATGTTCATTACAGCACTATGCAGGCTCAGGAAAAATAAATGTGGCAGCTTCATAAAAATAAGCCAATAACCCGACACTAAGCGATTCTGTTTTTGTTGGCACTAAACAGCCGGTAACATGGTGACTGTCACAGGGGTTGAGTTACAGCAAGGGCAGAGGGGGGATGCTGGGGGGGATTTTAAGGGGGGAGGTGTGGAGATTTACACATTAAAATTTTCTGTCATGGCCCTCATTAGTGGAGAGGGTGGCAGCTGTGCGTTCTCATTTGACTGAGGGAATTATTTTTACTCCTGTCAAATGGCATTCTTGCCCTGGGACCAGGAGAATTCTATTAGCTTTAATTAGCTGGGAAGGCAGAGTGCCACCTGAATGGCATATCTGCTCTCACTCTTTTCCTCTCTCTCATAAGCAACTGCTTCAGAAGCCTGGGGTCCCCTGGGGTTCTTGCCAAATGCAGATTACATATCAAGGCTGAGAGTAATATTTGATCATATACATGTAGAATTCAGATCCTTAGAATATACAGAGATTATCACCGATATATGCAGTGGGGATAGGGGTAATTAATGTATTGCATATATTGCAGTGTGGAATACAGTGAAATTCATGCTCCAGGATATAGCTTACTGGCCTAAAGCACAGATAATGGGTGGGGAAAAATATTATAAGTGTGCCATATATAGGATCTCACTATGGATGTGCAATTTACTACTAGATTTACACTGTCCACTCTGGCTCAGTGGCAAATTTCAATTATTCTAGCAATTTCTGTAATGCATTTCAAAGAGGTCCACAGAGACCAGATTACTTAAGCCTAAGAGAGGCCACACTCAAAGCCACTGCTGCAGACGCTTGATCCAGAATTGTACTTCATGTTAAGGCATCAAGACACACTGTCCTGTCTTGCCAGTGAGACTCTACAGTCCAGTTTCCTCAGTTAAGGTTACACATTAAAGCAGGAAATAGTTCATTGAGCGTCTTCACCATCTTCACAATTTTTTAAATTACTCTTCCCCACCCATTTTCCACAGATGACAACAAGTTCAGCGAGGCCATAGCTGTGCTATTTACGTGGATAGAAAGGGGCGAGGTGAACAGACGCACCTCCAATCATTTCTACTCCATGATCCAGTCTGCCAATAGCCATGTGCGGCGCCTCATGAACGAGAAGGCCCAGCATGAGGAGGAGATGGAGCTGGCCAAAGAGCACTTCAAGAACTCACTGCTCGCCATCCTCACACAATGTAAGACACTGCCTGCACGCTGCTTACCAAGAGATGTTCATCTAGGGTTACCATGACAACGGCACATCCTTTGCACAGGCCGAGATTATGCAGGATTCTTAAAGATGCTCAGCCTCTGATCTGATCGTTGAGTCTTTTATGTTCTTCTCAACATGGCTGGTATTTAAAAATCAACCATGTGTAAATGCTGTCATCCAGCAGTTTATGCCATACAAAGTTGCATTTGACGCCTTTATGCCTGACGCGATCACTTTAAATCTGCCTCATTTATTCTTTCGAAGAACGTTAGATATTCAGAGGAGCTAACAAAAAGCAAAAAGCAAAATTCACAAAGCAAAAAACAAAACAGATTCAGACCTAGTCCCCTAAGCCAGTGCGACTCTAGCCATAGCCCAGAGAATGGCCCAGGGTAAGTACAGTCTCAATGGAAACAGTCTGTCCTCATAGCAGGGATGGAGCTGTTCAACTTATTGTACAGGTAGGCCAATATCAGATTCCCTTATCTTCTAAGACATACAGAGCAGCTGGAGGTTTTTCACGAACCAATAACAGCCACTGAGAAACTTACAAACCAATAACACCCACTGAGTAGCCTATTATAGAGACTGTTATACTGAGTGTATGAATGGAATGCACGATGATTTAAATAGGTGTGACAGTGCAATATATTGTGCATGACCACTCTGACTTCAGCAAAAAGCATGAACGACTGGTTACCTTATCCTTCTCTAGTTTACAGTAGCCCATAAATAGTAAGAGAGTAAAGTTGTGGAACAGAACACTTGTTAATTGTTACAGCTTCTATGTCTCTAAGCTTGCGTTTTGTCTTTTGAACATCACGTCAATAGAAATTTATAGTCAAATCAAAGCAAAACAAAAGGCAACATTTTACAAGAGGTAGAAATTCTGCAGGCATTTGGTATGCAGAAACTAACTAAAAGATTCATACATTCATTGTCATAGTAAATACAAAAATATAAAATGTTCATTGTAAGTGAAGCTCCCTGTCAACACCCCTTACTGTTATTATCAAAAAACCTGCATGGAATTTTAAAATATTTATATTAAAAGTCTGCAAGCAGAATATTTCTACTCTTTGTAGGCTGTTGCCTTACTCAGTCCTAAAGGATTTGAAACAGCAGGTAATGAGATGTAAGTACAATAAAGCAGGAACCTCGCTGGTTTGAACAGCAGTTGGAGGTTTCTGGTGTGTGGCTCTTGCTGGCAGTGGTGCAGAGCTTTACATAAATGGCTTGTCTTGTCTGACTTCCTTATCCACTAAAGTTGAGCAGATTACGGGCGTATTCAGCGCTGCCACCAGACAAAAGGCATGGGACCATTTCTCAAAAGCACAGCGCAAGAACATAGACATTTGGCGAAAGCAGTGCGAGGTTGGTACTCCTCCTACCTTCTTGTCATGCTGACTGAGCAGGCTATATTGGTGCTCCAGCTGCTAATGTGACTACACTTGTGGCTGCTCATTATATTCACCACCAATGTAGCCTGTCCACTACTATTGTGGTCTCACAAATAAACCATCCTAGATTTCTGATTCTGGTCTCTCGCTTTGCAACACAGTCGATATCTGCTAGAAAGTCAAGTACCTCTTAAGTTACCATGGCAACAGATGCTTCCAGGGTTAAAGTGATAGTCATCAATGATAAGTTTGGATCAATTATTCATAGCTCATCAAATTTGTATTACATTTCTATTAAAGGCTAAAAAAGGGAGGGCAGTGTTATGATACACCTCTTTGATCAGGTTATGAACGGCTCTTGCTTATGGACTTTCTACAGTCAGCATTTTCACCAAATTTCTACATAGCACCTATAGCTCCTCCTTTAGCCTTGACAGATGTTCTAAAACACTTTTATCTTTTAACTGTCCCTATATTGTAGAGGTACATTCTTTGTGAGTCATCTTGTTATGATCCTTTTCCATAACTCGATGCCAGAATACATTTAAAATGCAGTGAGCGAGTGGGATGTTTTTTTCTGTGAAGACCCCATTGAATGAAATACACTATTTGTATTCATACAGTTCTATAAGTCCAGCCATTGAAAGGAAACGTCCCATTTAAGTTCACAGTACACCCAGAGGTAAGGCGCTGCTTTTCTGAAGGTGACTTTGGTGCAGTGACAGGCCAAAATCAGTCATGATGCCACCACTGTGAAAGCTTGGCAAGATGATGTTTTTGGGAAATCAGTTGAACCATATGTCATTACAGAATTTTCTTTAGTCTCCAGCATTTCTTTCTGTTGTAACAGACAGAAATGTAATTGTAAATGTGATCTATTTATCTGCATCAGGGCTTTTAGGAAACCGTGATCAAAGATAAGGCAACATAGAACAGAGGCAGTCTTATCTTCAGATTGCGAAACTCAGACGTGCTCTTTTGCAGCATCACTAAGGATATTCACTGTGTTTGGGCTGCAGGATTTCACAGCAGTGGCATTAAACATCCTCGCCGCTGATCCCTATAATGACTATCAGAGGATCAGCGAGCCTGGAAGTTTGTATAATGTGATTTGTACGCTCTCTCTTCAGTACCAGACAAAAGGAGCATCCAAACTTTTGTTATCAAACACAGCTGAGAGACGGCACAGCCTCAGCTTTCTCCTCAGGCTGTGTTTCAGAGCCGATGAATCAGTCACCAAGGCTGTCTGCTTACCACTGCTGTTATTTTGTCATTGTGAAAGTAGTGCTGCAATAAGAAGCTGTTCATAGCCCAAAGACTAGAGATACTTTGCATTTTTTTACATTCTACAGACGTTATGCTGTAAGATCGGTTAACCATTCAAATCTTAAGATGGGTACACACATTGCTGTGGATATTTGTTTCTGCAATAAACCATTAAACATTAATGACATATTATGGCACTCTGTCTAGGACAGCTGCCACTAATGGTACACATGCATGTGGGTGTATGTGTCTCTCTGTGTGTGTTTGTGATTATGGTGTGCTAGGAGCTAAGGAATGCCCACAGTGAGGAGATAATGGGAATCAGGAGGGAGGAAGAAATGGAGATGTCAGATGAAGACTCGGAAGAAAACCCCTGTAAGAGGGTCCGAATGGATGACTCGGGTATGAATCCAGCAATTTGCCATTGCAGATGTAGGAGAATCCTGTTGCTAGTGGTTGTTAAGCATAATTTCACTTCTTCTGACCTTAAATGTCATGAAATGGTGTCATGAGGCAGTGTCAAACCATCTTTCTAAACACCTATAACATATTATATTGTATCCTGAGCATAGCAGTATGTTTACTTGAAACTCAACAGTCATATCCTGCAGATAATCTCGAGGAAAACATATTTATTTATTTGAACTGTGGTGTCAGAATGAGGGATTAAACCTTCCAGTTTTATGTTTTCCATGACAAATTTGATTAAGAATGATTCCTCCTGCAGAGCCAAGCTGCAGAAACTGTCTAGGGACTCAGAGCTTAGTGATATTTCATGACCTGTCACAACAAGGCAGCTCCGAATCCTTAAGTGGAATTTTAGACACCATGGGAAAAAAATAGCTATTTAATAGTCCAGTTAAGAACATATTTCATGTTTGGAATGTTTTGTTTTATTTTGTTTTTTTACTAAGCATTGCCTCAGATCTGATTTAGAAACATCATGGTTGGAAAGAATGTATGAAGATAACTCCATAAGGAAAAATATTTTCCATCTTTTACCAACATGATATTGCATTTGTGTTATATTCTAATGACTGCTGTAGTAACATACACTTGCTGAGTGTGGCAGAATAAACACATTCATCTATTCCTACATATTGCTTGTAAGCCAATTTATATATATAAGTTAGCTGTTTCACTGGTCAGGGCTCTCCTGTAAATGCATTGACTCCACTGATATTTTAGGAGCAGTAGCTTGAAAAGATGAAGCAGTGGCTTCACTTATCTGAGAGGAAGCATGCGCTTGTCTTCATACTCCCAGACTTGTTTGTGCAATAGATGGACAACATTCAGAGTGTGAGCAGGAATAGGCAGTATCTAACACAGAGATATAACTGGGCTAAAAAAGTGGGTTAGTGTAGTAAAGTGACATACGATTTTGTCTTGGTCTAGTGAAACGAAGATAACTTGTGATAAGGTCACCCAGATCTGACAGGTGGATATTTCCCTACTTAGTCTTAACAAACTACTTTTACTATTTAGATGTTTATAATTGTATCGAGCCTATACAAAACCTAATTATTATTATTTTCAAGGGTATCTTACTCTGATTACAAATACTTAATTTTTGTATATGCTGTGTAATCCACACTGCATGCATTTCATATCCACCCAAGACTGCATAATATGCATAGATGATAAAATATGAGCATACCTCAGCACTCCTAAAACTCTAGCTGCCCTTTACACTGTTTGAATAAAGCTGACTGAACCAATCCAGAATTACATAGAACAAAATGTGATTACACTCATGTCACATGTGCATGTAAAAACAACAACAAAGGGACTGTTGGCATGCCCATTTAAGGTAAACCTACAAACATACTACAACAGACTTTTAAAAGTGAGACCCCGTATGTGTGTGTGTGCAGCTCTGGCTGCGCAGTCATGTGCCCTAAGAGAGGAAAATGACAGTCTGCGCTGGCAGCTAGACGCCTACAGAAATGAGGTAGAGCTGCTGAAGAAAGAACAGGGCAAACCCCACCGCTCTGAGGAAGACCACACCCATGAACAACAGCTCCATTTTCTTCAGCAGACAATGCAGAGCATGCAGCAGGTACCACGCACTCACACAAACGGGCATGTTAACACACCCAGGAGGCATGCTTACACTCACGCACATCTTATACTCACACCTATAAAGCAGTTCTGACAGCTCCAGTGAATCTTCATTGGAGAAGATGCTGCCGGTACTCCACTTTACTCCTGTACATACACACACACACACACACACACACACACACACCTCCATTATCCACTTTCACTCTGATGCACTGGGACATGCATGCCCTCTTTACACTGAGCTGCTGATGCTTACCTGCCAGAGGAAGTTTATAGAAGCTTTCTAACTCTACCTGAGTTAATGTCTCTGCAAGGCAACCTCCATCACCTTTCTCTACAAAAGCACAAGGAACACTCTCTCTCTTCTCTCTGCTTCTTCTATAAATTTAGTACAGAAATTTAGTTTCCTTCTCCTCACTGCTTATGCAGCCAGTCAAGAGTAAGCTTTAAAAAATAGCCACGATGGCTGGGAATGTGATTGAAAAGCCACAAAAACAGCTCCACAAGATTTTAATAGCAGAGTGCTCAGGAAGCAAAGGGCATTATTAAAGATCCTTCTCATCATATATCTCTTCTGGAAGAGGATTTAAGATCCCAAAAGCTACCAGAAACATATTTAAAAATCTCACAAACCATATAAGCACTGAAAAGTTATAGGTAGCCACCAAATGACGGTGATAATCTTGTGGTCCGTACGTGTTGTTTAATTTTGTATTTCTGCATATTTGTATACAAAAGGGCCGAACATTTGGTGGATAATAAAGTAAATGTAATCTAATCTAATGTAATAGAATCTAATGGTTAGTTCTCATTTCATTTAATCAAATCTACTTCTTTACTAATGTGTTTATTATATATATATAT
>JBBPDA010000003.1:11571863-11588755 GCA_037974385.1 Arnoldichthys spilopterus | reverse complement strand
CACACACACACACACACACACACACACACACACACACACACACACACACACACACACACACACACACACATATACATTTTAGTGCAGTAAATCAGCAAAAACATTCCACAGTAGTAGTTCTGGATGTGAAAACAAACACAAATACAATGTGTGTGCCTGAAGCATGAAATGTCCACCTGCAACCCTTCAACCCCCCACCCCTCAGTCATTGCCTGATTTGCTGCCAATCCCTGCCTGTTAATCTGACAATGTCCAACACCGGTGGATCAAAGCACTGACAATCATTGTCTGTACACAGGCACAGTACCACATTCTCCAAAAAGGTAGAGAAACACAACCAGCCAGTTAGCCAGCTGATGTTAATTCTAGTCAATAGTATTTAGATTTGTTTACTTAGATTAGCATTGTCACAACAAGCTAGCAACGGGTGAAAAGCATAGTGTGAGTAACTCTATGTGTTTTGGGCCATCTCTTGCACCAGTGCATTTACTACTTAGTATAGGACATGCTATTGAAATTAGCATGATTTGGAGTGACACCATATAACGTAATATTATGATGTGCAAGTAGTATTATTTGAATTATATTGGTCTGAAGAAATGTTCCAAGAGGAAATTCCTTAGCTTCCTTTCCCACCAGAATGTCCCACCTCCTCATTCCCATCATCTAGTGAAATGCTAGTTAATGCTCTCTTGGAAGAAAGTCTGAGGCATCACCAAGAATTGACTTTGTGTCTTCTCAAAAAGACCAAAGCTGGGGAACTTTGGAGCTGCATATTTGTCCATTTTTGTGGACAGCAGCATGTCAGTATGTCACAGTATGTCAGAAAACACATAATCAAATCTTTGACATGGTATGAGGTTAATGATTTAAGCTGTTTGCACAGGGCTGACTGCTGTAAGTAAGCTTTTTTTACTTGGTCGCTACACAGTCTCATAGCTACAGTGCAAAACTAAGAAAGCATACTGACTGACTACATATAGAGTAAGGTCTTGTTGTTTTGCCAAACTTTCACTTTAACACAATTTAATTATTTTAGATCCTGTAGTGAGCATGTTTAAGAATGCTTTGTCACATGTAATTGTTGTTAGCATGAGAAGCATAATTTTTCATCAGATTTTCCTGATATGAAGTATTTTTAGAGCACTTTTCTTTTGGGAGATGTTCCAGTTTGGCAGCCAGGCCTCTCGCTCTGTCTTTCCTTACGTGTGACAGCAGGAGGCCAGTCTGCAGCCTGGGGTCACTCAGTGTCCTACTCTCTCTGAGAGAGCAGCTACATATGGCAGACACAGCGATCTACCACACACGCACACACACACACATGCGCATACACACACACACACACACACACAAATAGAAAATTCAGTCTTAAAACTTTCCATAACATGATGGATGTGAACTGCTGTATCTGGAGGGGAGAGCAAGGCATAGCAAATGTCTTTTTTCTTTTTTACCTCATTTATACTCCACATTCACTGACTGACTAAGACCTGTCTTGCCTTTCACACTGCCTGTGGACTCTTCATTTTTCCTGTTAGCTTTTAATGCTTTCAAACCTACACATGTGATAAACATTTGAACCATAAACATTTTTTTATCTTACTATACATATAGTGCATTCACGTAGCCCAAATAGAGCTCCTGCAAGACAGCCATGGATAGCATCTTCACTATTGCACTGTGCAACATGATACTTCATTTGTTCCAGCACAGTGGTTTACCCAGGAGCATACAATAAAAACTGTGCTTGTTTTCTTCTAACTACAGGCACTGGTTTGCATAAATGTTATTTGACTGAGATAATGGGAACATCAATATGTAGCAGACGTCCTGTGGAGTTCTGTGGTGTATCATGCTCCTAAGACAAGAGTATACCGATAGGTGTTATATACGACTTCACCTCCAGAAGAAACTTGTTTCCATACATACTAAATTTCAGTTGTTCTTGACCTTGAGGAGGCACTCCGTGTCTGTCAGCACTACTCTGTGGAAAGAATTATGTGCATAGCTGCAACAGGGTGAAGGTTTTTTAGCTCCAGTTCCATGAAAAGCCATTAAATATTTAATGTATACATGACTATGTAAGTGCTATGCAAACTCAAAGCTAAGTTTTCAAAGATGTCAAGTCACAGTTTTCACAAAGTTCTCTAAGCATTTCCTCCTTTGCATTTTCTTCCTTCTGCAGCTCACCAACTGAGTGAATGTTTTTTTCTTCTCCTAACAGCTTATGAACAGTACAGACTCAGTGGAGAGGACGAACCACACCACTGAAGCCCCTGAAAAGGTATGACTCAGCTGTCACTAAACCACCACATGCTGGGCAAACTCTATTTATGTAACCTAAGTCCTACCATGGTCTGATAAATATAAGAATGCAGTCCTGAGTCACTTATATGTGCCTTGAGCTTATTAAAACTGAACTACTGATTTATTCTACCTTATTGTATTTTTTTTCCATTGATTAATATGACATAATAGCAGCTAACCGTGTTAAGGTAAGGATAACACCTTGAGATTACGTCTCTTGAGGTTCTTCCTGTCCGTTTTAGCTCAACATCAACTTCATGCTTCCTATTCAAGCAGATCACAACACTGACATGCCCATACTCCATGATAACTGTAGAGTGCATGTCAATATCTGTGTTTGGCTGGTTCAGCAGATATGTTGCAACACAATGTTTAAACAATAGCTGAAATGTGCATCCAGTTTATAGAAAAAATGACTATGGACAGTGGCTTTCAAGAGACTGGTGTTATCCCTACCTGACAGGAACCATGCCTTTATTAAGGCAAGGTATATATGGTATGTATATTACCAATGTTTTTGTCTGATGGACTTTTGTCTTGAATATTTGTTACCATGTTCTTGTCTAATCTATTATGTTCCATGTTACATGTGTAAACTCGCTAAGTACCAGATTCCTTGTATGTGTAGCATACTTGTATTTTATTCATACTTGAACAAAATAGATTTTGATTTCTGAACCCACAGTAATTTATCACTATACCTTAGAGGGAAATGAAGTCTTAACATTAAGTACATCCTGCAGCATGCTATTTAGATGGTTTTGCTGCTTGATTCTGACCAGCTAAGCTGAGTGGAGTTAATGCAGTTTGTTCAAGGATATTGTTTAATTTCATACATCCAAAAAAAAGGAAAGAATGCCTGTAAGATGAGTTTTCATGTGGCTGCAGCTGCACAAAAAATTGCATGAAAGATTAGATATACATGCTTATTCACCGTTGCCTCTACTTATGAGGTGGTTTAAAGGGCATCTGAATAGCGCAGTGTGTGTATGCAGTGCCAGTTGCTATGATCCATGCTTTGATTCATCCTTTGTGTGACTTATGGCCTGCCATCTTGAGCAGCCTCTGCAAAGAGGATGGTGGTAAATGTCAATAAACATTGATTTCTCTGAAAGCAGAGCAGAACTCTTTGCATTTTTAGTACAGTTTGGTCAACGTGTGTGTGGCTGTTGCTCAGTCCATCAGCTTCATTCGGATGTTCACAGCATTCAGTTTCTAATCTTGTGTGTATGTTCACTGCACTCTTTCCTATTCTGTTCCTGAGCCTTATGTGTGTGTGTGCATGTGTGTGTGTGTGTGTGTGTATGTGTGAACAGGGTTTGAATGGCACCGCAGCGCTTTATCACCATCGAGAGAAGAACAATGAGGCAGCCATGCGAGGTCCTCTGAGATCAGAGAAAGAAGCTCTGTTGCTGGGTAATTACTTGCTATCTCTGCTTTATATAGCTGTACAGTCTTGATGTGTAAAACATCGGTAGCTGTGAGTGGATTGGATAAAATATCAGATCAGCCCCCTCTTAGTTAAAACAGTACAGAACATAGTATGTCATTTATAGTAGCTGGCCATGTTAGGCTATGTTCACACTGCAGTCCTATGTGCTCAGCCAAATAGACAGAATGGAGACAGCACACACATGCACACAGTTGTCCTTTACATTTTGTCCAAAATCATTTCTGCCAACACCAAATTATGACAGATACTGAGCTAGATAGATGTATAAATCACAAGAATGTAGAAATGACTATTCAAAGGTCATATTGCCACATATCAGATACACATCAGATCTGAGAACCACGTATGAACATGGTATAAATCAGAATCAAAATATTTGATTCAATGTTTTTGCTGTTCACACTCCACATTAAAAACCAAGTATGTGTGACGTGGAAAAATATGAATTGAATTTTACCCACTCTCCAAAGACAGAGTCAATATAGCTTGTGTGAGTGAGAAAGAGAGAGAAAGAGGGAGAGAGATACTAGTTGCTAGGGTAAGGAGTCAGAGCCTCTGTCTGTCATGTTTTTGGATGGAGATCCTGCGGAGCAGTAAGGTCAGGAGGACTCAGGGGAGCTGTCTCTTTCTCTGCCAGGAGCTCCGCTGGCCCTGACCCACACAGCCCCCACTGATTTTCCACACACACACGTACACGCAGATACACATCTAATGGTTGCACAATGTGCGCCATATTGCCATACTCACAGAGAGGAAGCACACTGTACAGATGGGAGCTGGAGAAGAGGAAGCCTGACTAGGAGGCCTTCAGCCAGAACGACAGAAAAGCTCAACTTATTCCAGCAGGAGGGAGAGAAAAGACTGACAGTGAAACACAAATTGCTTAAATCTCCAGACTCGCACACCACTCAGCCAGCCTGAATGGAGTGTTAACTCTGGAGAGGAAGGCCATCCTAATAATTCTCTGATTTGGATTTGATTCTTTTGCTAATTAACATCTCTTTGTTGCAAGCATGTATTATTTCTTGCTGATTTCCACAGCATCACATATTATTTTTCTTTATTTAAAATGATTGCTGTTCAATTTGCTTCTTTTTATACCGATTGATTAGGAAATAGATTTTCTTTCTTATCTATGCGGGAGCAGCAGGCTATAACACAACATGGGAGTGAGAGAGTTTGCAGGCTTCCAGCAAATGCTCTATCAGCTCCTGCACAGCTGCTCTGCCTCTCATTTCAGAATCTGAGCAGACATCATGAAGCACCCCAGCACCTCCCCTCCCCACTCCAGAGTGAGCCTCCGTGAAAGTAGGGCTTGCGGAGGGAATTGAATTAGGTTCCTCTGTAATTGGCAGTGTTACGCCATATAAATCAGGGAAATAAATATTGGCTTGGAGCCCTCCAGGGAAGGCACTATATTCTCTGCTTCTGCATCAGCATGTTACCTTTGCAGGACCTCTCCAAAGTAATCAACTTAAGAGGGGGTGGGGTGGTCATTTTGCTCTGAGCAGGGGCTTTGTGACTGTGCAGGCTACTTTTATTGCTCTGGCTGTCTGTTACATGAACATTTGGTCACATTGACGTGTAGTCACATTAGTCTTGTGTGCTTTTCCTCTCTTCCTCTGCAGGAGTCATATCAACCTTCCTCCATGTCCACCCTTTTGGGGCCAACATTGAGTATCTGTGGTCTTACATCCAGAGGCTTGATGCAAAGGTAGAAACGTTTTCTGTAAAAAAAAAGGAATGGGATGGGTTTGTGAGTGTATAAATATAGTTGCTTATATTAATGGCCGGATGAGCATAGTCAAACGATCAAAATATGTTTAAGTGTGATGGTTTGGGAACGAGTTTGTGTTTTTCTGTTAATAACTACTTGGATCCCCAACCCCACCCCACCCCAAACCCCCCACCCCCACAGATCTCAGCCAACGAGCTGGAGCGGCTGATGGTGCGGCTGCCCAACATGTTCAAGCAGGAGTTCAGCGGTGTAGGTGCCACGCTAGAGAAGCGCTGGAAGTTCTGTGGCTTCGAGGCTCTCAACTCAGCATGACAAACAGAGCCACAGGCACTGAGGCTGCCGAACCTGCGGGCACTGAGCCTCACTGACACATCCAGGCACACTGAGACTGGCCAGAGCCTCAGAGGAACTAAGTAGAGGGTTCTTGCTCCCTGCTAGAGCCGTTTGAGCTGTCACGCCTGCTGCTTTATAGACACTGACGATGGCAAAGGGAAGAGCGAGGCGCTACATGCAGCACCGAATCAGGACAGATGTATTTACTTGAAGAAGCTTTTTTCAGACTTTGAGGTCTGTTGCATAACTTCTCCTGTCAACGGCAGAGTCCCAAAAGACTGGAGGAGATATCTAGGAATACAGCACTGCTCAATTATAAATATGGAATGTGGAATAATCTACACTGATAGTGGCCCTCTCTGCACCCATCAGATGCAGTGTTAAGGGAGGTTTACTGTACTGGACATTTCTTTAAGACTTGGGCCTCATTTACCCTTAAGCATTGTGATCACCCTAATCATTACAGAGTGTTCAACGTGATACTTTTTCTACAGCCTTCTTATTGCACATGTTCATGAGGTTCCCTTAGCCCTCATGCCCTGGCAAGTGCTTCACAATGGTTAACATGCAGCAGCCGATACTGACCTGTGAGAAGAACCTTTTCACCACTGTGTGACAGGACACTTTTTGCTGTGTTTCAAGTCTTTTATCGATGTGTAGACAATGTATGTAACGTGCATTCTCTTTGTGTCGCAATGCACCGTTATTATCTGCTCATGTAAATTATGACTTTCTAAAGATCTATTAAAAAGCTTTTTATCCAATCTCTGATGCTATTAGACTTCCCAAGATGAAAGCTGATATCCCATCAGTGTCTCAGAGTGCTCCACAGCTGCTTTCCTGCATCATATCTGACATGTTTATTTTGACTTATGTTTGATCCAGACGTGCTCAGTAGGCAGACTGAATGAGGATAGTGTAGAGCAGAGGGTTTCCCAGTCACTCTGACTATAACAAGCCGATTATTAACAGGCAAAGAGGAGGAGAAGGCGGATTTGTTTACGTTACATTTATATCTTGATATTTCCATCCTCTAAGTTTATGTTGTCAGAACAGATTAATGTTTGCATATAAAGAGCAGCCGACCAACATTCATTGTGTTTTCACTGTAAATCTTTGTGTGTAAAGTGGTCACTCCTAAGCAGGGACCAAGGATATTGCCATAAATGCTTTTACCAGTGCTCCTCCTTAGCCTGTCAAGATTTTAACTCTGGAAGAATAGGAATCAGATATAAATCAATAAGGAGGGAACAGTGTAGCTGAGTCCAAATTATGCACTAGGACAACATTTCTGAAACCTAGGCCTGGAGGCCCCTGTTCCAATGGATCGGCTTTATAACAACCCCTTACTCAGGTGATGTGTGTGTGTTAAAGCAGGGTCAGCACTGAAATAGTCAAGGGCAAAGGGGCTTAAAGGTCAAGGCTGGGAAACACTGTACAAGGATATTTAGACTGTTATTACAAATGCAGTTTGTGAATGGAGAAAATACAGCTGATCTGGATTGGGAGAGAGAAGAATTATCTTCTGAGGTGGATTTCCTGCATCAGGTCAAATCCATATTTTTCTGTCCAGTTGAGCTCTCAGGATACTGGTTTTATATATTCATCTTCTGTATTTCATTTCTTCATTTTCAAACAATATGTCTTAGTTTTGGATTAGAGATCCAGGTTCCTAGGTGGTAATATTTTGCTGGCAAAATAATACGCAGTATGCTCCAGTACTGAAAATGCTGTGTGTTAAGGCTCTGGTGCATCTGATTTCTCTTTAGAAAATAGCTTCCATCTGTCTGGGATTTGATCTGAGCGAATCAGGATGTATGTCCAGCTGCAGAAACTTGTATGTGAAAGTAACACACTGTCTCAACCATTAATTTTTCTGTTGTCTTCACAGACTAACATCTCTTCTATATATGCAGATATGTGCAGCACTGCTCATATTTACCAGTAATAGTGTAGTCATTACATGAAGCCATTTATGCCATGCATTAGAACTTACACATTAGTACACATCAGTCTGTAATATGGGTATGAATCCATCTAGAGCATTTGAAGGGCCTACACCTTACCTTTGCTTATATAATGCTTCATATTCAATATGTGCATATTCTTAACTGCAGTTAACAATTTTCTGTATATAATCCTCAAATAATTTATCATCATAGACCTCTTGAGTCTGCAAAAATTGTGAATAAGAATGCATTTTGTTGACTGGGTGCTGGGCAGGAATATGGCTTGCCTAAGCTGTTCTTCCTGGCTAAAGCAGTGAATAAAAATAGTGTTGCTGCAGTAATACAGGACACCAAATTGGGGACCGTCAGAACAGTACTTACTCCTGTAGTCTGATTTTCCCTGAGACAGATTAGCCTTATTTTATTTAAAATGCCCCTGGAGCTAAAGAAAATGAATGCAGTTGTGTTGTTTTAGTCATGCAGTGGCTGCTTTAAGCATATCCATATTCTCCGTTTTTCTTCCCTGGTCATTTGGTTTCCAGTCCATGCAGGGTGTAACGCGCCTGAATATCCATGGCATGATGGATGACCAGTGAGACGCTAACAGACGCAGCAGGCTGTTTACAAGCCCAGATTGAGCGCCTGTCTTTCTCTTCCATTTTGGAGCCCTCCCCAAGTCTTTTAGCCAGGGCTCATTCTATTGTTCCCTGCAGTCTGTTGCTTACATCATGAGAATGGAGTCCAAAAGGCTGTATTTGTCTTGCGGGTGCCATCAGCCTGCCTATTGTCTCCATATTAATGGGATGCAGGTGACGGGACACAGACAGCCACTCTCAGTGATTGGTCAAGGGGACCTTGCCTGACTGCAGAGAATTCATGATGCAATGCAGAGCCCCAGTCATGCTGTACACTACCTCCATCTAGAAATGTTCTAGAAAGATGTTTACTCAGTCCAGTGAGTTGGAAAAAGTGTCAATCAACTGCAAGTTTTGCATAAGGAGTGATTTAAAGGGAATGTTTTTTGCCTAGAAACAGACTGTTTTAGGTCATCTAAAGAAGCCTATAGAAGGAGCTCAGTTTGCAAATGAGGTTTATTGATGTCATCTATAAATAAACTGAGTATGACTGGGAATACAGCAGCATTAACTTGTGCAGAGTTCCGCTAATAAAGCCACTTGGTGCTTAATTGCACAGGCTTTAGTACTGTAAAAAACCAAGGCCCAATAAGAGGTGTTGGGGGCGTAGGATTATTCCAAGGTTCCAGCACTGACACAGGGCCTTAAGAGAGTACTGTCTAAAAAAACGACAGTATATTCTTTCATATGACCCAAAATTTATAGCGGCATCCCTGTGGGGAAAAACAACATTAAAGCAGTTTCAGTAAAATCAGCCTTTTCAAGATATCAAGATAACAGAGGCTCCATGTTGCCCATCTGTAGAGTTATTTTATATGAACCATGCTTATGGCATTGTTTCTATTATGGCAGCTGAAGCTAAAGACAGCTCCCAGTCCAGCAGTAACATTCTGTTTTTCATAAGATCTTCACCCACATCAGTCATACCTACACAGCCCCTTTCCTACAACTCAAACGCTCCATGCCAAGCACCCCCGCTGAGCAAAGCGGGATATATAGGTTACAAAGTCTGATTTTTGTAGCTCTTTGGCTCTGCTCTTCTGCTTCAGAAGTCTTGAGCTTCTGACAGCCAGCAGAGACTTGTGATGCTTGACCTGACAGCTGTGTGGAGTTTAAAGACAAAAGTGAGAAATGGCAAGAGCTGAATGGGAAGCACAGGAGAGTTCATATGCTCTACTACATGAGTATTGAGTATGTAAGTGCAGCTCAAAGAAAATTAGTAGTCTATTTCCTAAAGCTATTTATTCAAAACCCAGGTTCAATTATTATGGCATTAACTCAGTAACTGTAACCATATGAATGCAGAAAATATCACATCCTTTTCCACAGATGAATGACAAAATGTCATGAGAACAGATGCTGGAAATCAAAGATCCATCAGACATGCAACATGGACAGCAGCTGTGAAGATGCCAGTGGGGTTATATGTGCCTGAATGGATTCTTCATTCCAGGACAAAAAGCCACTCTAGACATGTTTGTTTTTGGCACTTAAGAAGAACCATTCATGAACTAATAGAAATATGCTACAAAAGCACAACATAAGCTAAGAAGGGAGCTACACTACATGTCCAAAGTTTTAAGACACTTGCCTTTACATTCTACATGTATTCTGCTTGACAAACACCACTCCACCTCATGCTAAAGAGATTGGATGAAGTCCATCACACCAGAGAAAGCAATTCTATTTCTCCACAGCCCAGCGCTTGGGCTTTACACCCCCTCTAGCTGAGGCTTGGCATTGTGCAGGGTTTGGCCTAGGTACAACTTTTAATATAGATCAAACTGGGTGCTAATTTACACCCTTGTCAGCAATGCACCTTAAAATAACTTTGTTTACTAATTAGAAAGGGTGTCTAGACACAGACATAATGCATATGAAAAAAAATTATTTTTTATAATAGCAAGCAAAGGAAGCTATATGAAGCTTCCAAAGGTACAAGTCATTAAAATGAGTTTAATTAAGCATTAAAATTTCAACCACATCCCTCTTGAAGGTTTTGCAAAGTGGAGAACGCTTTAATGGGCAGCATACAAATCCTTGCTTGGATTCTGCTTTTATTTTTGTACAACCTAATGGAAGCTCACAGTGGTGGAAGTGGACCTGCAGAGAACAGTCTAGTTCAGGAACTCCATGTAGCTTTCACAGAGAGTGGAGTCTGAAAATAGCTACAGTCATGGGGGGGGGGGGTCAGGGTGACACAAGCCAACAGCAGGGTTTCAGTCAGAGCCAGCACACAACATTCACCTCTGATATACTTACTGTACACATACAAGTAATCAATATCAGCTGCAGCACCCAAACACAGCTTGGCGCAGAAGGACAACCTTCTATAATCCACATATCAGTGTTAGACTGAGAGACGGACACCCTCTACTTTCGGTTTGTGCTTTACATACCGGTTATATCTCTGAATGTTGAACATATTAAACCTTAGTCATAGTTTAAACTGGGATGTAAGGAGAGTAAACAGGATCGACTGGAATCTCACTATTAAACATTTAGTGTGTGATGGACTGGTACCCTGAACTTGAGAAGGATATGCTGATCCATCTGTATGCTCACTGTTTTGATGTGGTTAAATAATGCTAACTCTCAATTTTGTAAAATTCAATTTTTCATTTGCTGCAAATCCTCATTTAAATTGAATAAGCCCTTATAGCATTTATTTTGAAAGCTGGGCTACTTCTCATCTTTCCACCTGCCCTTCAGATATTGCAGTAAACAGCTTTTTGGCAGCAAATCTTATGAACATCTGAGCATAGCTGTATATAGTGCCCTGACCTTCACATTAATCTATAGGAGGCTGACACACAGCAAATGACTGTCCCTTTACTGCGCCCATCTATCACCCTGGGACGCTGTGTTTACCGCATCTCATAGGGCATTTGAAACAGCTTCTCATGTTAGAGGGAAGACTGGTATGCATTGGAATTTCCTGCAGAAAACAAAAATCAAACTTAAGCACAAGAACAAGGCACACCATTACAACATCAAGGAGGCATTTGGTTTTAAGACTTACATGTACCAGTTTATTCAGTGCCCTAAAATAACTTAATGAGTGCTTACACACGCAGGTCCATCTGGCTCACTCCGAGCACTTTGCACCCTAACGTTTCTGCAAATGACAAACAGATGACTATATTAACGCTGAAATTCAACAGACTGCACACCTTTTCAAGAAAACTGAAATACAAACAGAGAACAATTAGAATACTGTTTAAATACAGTGTCATACTTTCAATATAAAGTACAATTTCATATCTACAACATAAACGTCCTTCAACGTGAAAGATCTGCTTTTGACGTCTTATGATCCACATCGATGGAGGTGGTAGTCCTCAGCTCAAAGGCTAACGACACAGAGCCTCTGAGCTGGCTGGGTCAGTGCAGGGCAGCATGAAGAGGAGGATGCTGGTCAGAGAGAGCTCATGTAGAGGAGGTGTATGTAAGAGAAATGAA
Source organism: Arnoldichthys spilopterus (assembly GCA_037974385.1). Taxonomy (NCBI): domain Eukaryota; kingdom Metazoa; phylum Chordata; class Actinopteri; order Characiformes; family Lepidarchidae; genus Arnoldichthys; species Arnoldichthys spilopterus. The sequence goes on along the minus strand of JBBPDA010000003.1, from coordinate 11,576,878 downwards.
GGATGAGAGCGAACAGGAAACAGCTGAGAGGATGGAGCTTTGAAGAGCAGAGACAGTTAGGTCAATGCCGAGGGCCAGACTCAAGCAGGTCTTTTGCTTCATTGATCTTTGCTGCCAAATATGGAGATCCACCTGCAAGAGAAGCAACGGTTTCCCATCAATGCATTTGTGTGTGTGTGTGTATTCCCCTGCACTGCCTCTAGTAAATCCGCAGAAGGTGTGGGAGCTGGAGCTTTACACAGCATGCAAAATGTGTGCATTCACATGAAAGCGAACAGTGAGCTCCCCGACGTGTGTGATCTGACTACACACTCCAAGATTAAGCCATACTCGTAATTACATGGCATACAGTATTCAGATAACATTTACCTAATGGATATTCTCAACTTTGTGACACATCAAGAGAATGTGACGGCTTGCTTAAAATTAAGTGCAGCAATCTTAGTCATTAGCTGTCCTCAGTCCAAAGGTCGGTGGCCATTTAATCCCAACAACCATTTTAACAGTACTCTGCTTGCACACATTACTGCCAATAGCTTCATTATCTCAAAAATGATTTAAAATACCAGAGTGCTGTAACATCAAACAGATCCTGATTTCAGGATAGCAGAAACTGCTTTGTGTGAATCCTAAGAATGGGTTGCTACAGTGCCTCCTAGTGCACAGTACAGCAGGAGAAAAAATTGCTTGTGTAGAGTACAAGATGAGAGGCAGAAAGAGGCTGTTGGATAGCACAAGCTGAGAAAGAAGCTTCAGGATTTTTCCAAAGAGGTCAATTTCAGGAATGTGACACAGTGACCTTGTTCATAATGTAGCGCACACAATGTCAACATAAACACTCACCCTAACTCTTTCTCTCACATACACACACGCGCGCACACACACGCTGCTTCAGTCTGCACACCACTCTCACCAATGAGTGTGTCAGGAGCAGTGGCGGTTATAAATTGGAGAACATGCTGGAGAGTGAGCAGGTAGCAGGGTGCAGGGCTGGCAGTGGCTGCTAATCTGTCTGTGTGCCAGAGGGGGAGCGGCACAGAGCAACGCAGCCTGCAGTGACAGACTTAATTACACACGGCTTCAGCAAAGCCACCAACACACATAAACAAACACACACACACACACACACACACACACACAGAGAAACAGACAGACACACACACACACACTAACACACACACAATGATCACAGCACAACCTAAGACAGATTAAATTTAAAGACTCCATCTTCAGATGCGGCTTTCACAGCCTCACAAGCAAACGTTGGTGCCCACAGCTGCTTCCAGCTCATTCAATTTTAGACTCTTTACCTTAATTCTTTGTGATGGGTGCTTTCAAATGACTTTAATTATTTCATCTAAAACCACAGTCAACACAGATAGATGCCCCAGTCATGTTTCCTCACTGGCTCCAGGGCTAGCGAGCTAATGAATCCTAATTCAACAAATCATTCCATGTCATTACTCTGGCTATATGAGTTAGTCATTACAACAGCACGGGAAATCATTACCGGACTAAACGTATGAACAAATGACAAGGCTACAAATATTGATCTTTACATCATACTCTGGTCAACATCACAGTAATGTAACAAAAGAGAATATCAGGTGAACAGAGCAAACTATAGAGAACTCATTGATCTAGTCAAAGTAATGGAGCAATTTTCAATTGTAACTGTGTTTGACATCAGGGTCTGCTGATTTAGGATAATACACTGCATACAATCATCATTTATGATAAATGATCAGGCCTACTGTGTCTTTTGAGATGGCGAACACAGAGACTACAGCTGCCAACATCTCACGCCAGGAAGAGATGTGCATAATTGGGGATGCGTTCTCTGCTGCAACAGAATTCGATACATGCCTTGTTCGCCTACTCCCTCTGCATAACAAAAAGGATACTACTATGTGGGTATGAGAGTTACTGTTTTAATATGTTTCTTTGCAGAATGAGAAAATGGCGACATGGCTCTCTCTCACAATCTTGCTCTCTCTGTCTCTGCAGGGCATCTTTCCCTTGGTTACCGGCCTTATCTTTCAGCCACAGATAGGCATCACGGAGCACATTGCTCATTTCACACAGAGTAAAAGTGGCCCAGATCAGCACAGCACTGGCTGGAAGGTGCGCTCCCACACACACACAAACACACACACATTGTGAAAAATGCAGGCAGGAGAGGAAAAAGCCAGAGAGATGTGAGGGGAGGCCATTAACCTTGAGCAAGAAAACAAAGAAAGATCTCTGGCCAGCTGAGGGTTTAACTCTTTAAAGAGGAAAATATCACTGCACTGCTGTTTGTTTTGGCTAGACTGCTCTAATACAAGACAAAACACAACAGTAAGGTCAGGAGGTTGAGGTTAAATGACATGCAGAATCAGTGTAGATCTATATCTATATGAGCACATTCTCTAAAGAGTGTGACTGATGACATCTTTCATAAAGCTGGTTTAACATGGAAAATAAATCAAATTCCAAATCTTCCCATCAATAATATAATAAACTCCCCTCCACACTGCCAAAAAACAACAATAGATACTCAACAGTACAACAGAGATACACAGTACAAGAAAAATGACAAAATGGTAAATAAGGTACAATCTTGCAAAATAAGAACTGGCCTTTGTCAGGATGATTTAGAACCATGATCCTTTTGTGGGCCTCTCGCACTTTTGCCTTGGTGCTGGTTGGGCTGTGGAAAAAGAAACATGGAAATATTTTAAAAGCAGCACACCTCCATCTAGTGGCCATAATGCACAATACCACACATTAAGATATCCTCCACATGCCAACTATTTATCAGACTCAATTTCAGCACTGGTGTTCCATGCCATATCTTTTTCCATACAAATCAGCATTATCAAGGCCACTTGTGCAGACCATATGCTGTCAAATAGTCCCAGACAGGGTTGGCTGTAGATTTTTTAGTCACTGCATACTGGATCCCTGCAAAAAAACAAAGTCGGTCCTTTCTTGAAGAAAGCTTCAATTTAACCAGCCTCATAACCAAAAACAGTTAGTTATGATCAGAAACAAAATATCATCATTAGTCCCTACACACACCCAAGACCTGAGCAGCTCTGGAACTTTCCAGAATGCAATACTGTAACTATTAGGCCTAGATGCCCAAGTTTTAGGTCTCAGTGACATGGTTTGAAGGGTGAGGGCATGCAAGTGCTAACACACACCAGACGGCTTTATGTGCTCTAGCAGGCATAGGATTAGTGCAAAGCAAACTTTTGCTTGCACCCTATTAAACAGAGCACTGACAGAGGATAGAGCATGCGATGTGAGGATGGCATAAAAAAAGAGGTGATGAAGTAAACAGTCTAACCACACTGAGAGCAGAGAACAGATGAGTTCTGTAATAACATCTGTATGGTTTCACAGATGCCAAACATTGACTGAATCCAAGCTCCATGCACAAGGAAAGAAAATAGTACAAAATGCCGCCTTGTCATATCCCTGAAGTTATACTGCTAGAAGAATTGTGTTATTTCTCCAAAGAGAAAGCATGGTTCCATAGCTGTTTCCAAAGTGCTGATTCCACCATGTTTGCTTAGGTGATATGGTCATCTGGAAACCAAAGCTAGGCTAAATAAAACAGGACTGCGCTATGCAGCGAATGACTCATTTAACAGTTTATACAGCATTTAGCATCAAAGTGAGAATCAAAAATCCTTATTAGAAACACAAACTGCAACTAAAACATCCAAATCAACAGCATTCTACCAGCACAGGACTGCATGAAGAAGCCGAGAGGGAACACAGCCAAAGAATATTGGTCACAGTGCGGTTTAACGCAGTCAAAATACAACTTGATAGACATAAGGATGAAGTGAGCAACAGTCTTATGACGTAAGTCCCACCACACAGCGTGTGATGCTGCCAGGGTGAGTCACACCTGGTGCGGGACCCTAATGAGACCTCCTTGCCCCGCCTGCACTGGAGAAATTGGGGTGGTCCATGTCTGCGCAGATTACAAAGCTTAAGACGTGATTGTGGTTTACAGTTGTCACCCCCACTAGGATCAAAGCTGAGACACACAGAGTGACTATCAACATGAAACCAAAAAGATAGCCTTTGGATGCGACCACAGGCCCTGCTGGGAAATTTGGTGATTCAGCATTTACGCGTGTTGTGAAAGATGTTGCCTTTGTTCATATAGACAAACCCACAAAGGAAGTGTTCCAGGCTGCTGCGAGAGAACACACAGGGCTCTTAACCTTACCTGATTCCTAACACGAGACTTGCTTCCCTCTTAGTCATCTTCTGTTCAAATCCACCTTTGTAATATGCTGAAAATGCCTGGAGAAGCAAAGTGAACAAGTCAAATTCTGTACTCAGTATATGACATACAGTGACACTCAACTGTAAGGTCATCAAACTACTTTTGTTCAACTCCGCTCAAAACTTTGGAACTAGCACTCTATTGTATTACAGTGTGAAAAATAACACTATTCAGGGATTCTAAAGGATTTACCAGACATTGGTGCAAATGCCAAAAAACAAAGTCCAGTGCACCCGAGGCAGAGACGTGTTAAAACCATGAAAGTTTCAGGGGAGTGCTAGGCATTTCTTGATAACTTTAGGTTTAGTTTGGATGCTTGACTCGAATGCTGGTTTTACTGTTAATACCAGCTTCCAAGGACATTTGGTTAAAGCATAGCCCCCTAGAGGGGAGGGCAAGTTTATTCTTGTAAGTGCTTTCCAGGTTTTTCATTTTGGTATTTTTCCTCCCCTCCAGTTCAACAAGTTCTTCATTAAAACACTTTAATGGTTTCAGCACATCCTTAAGCTTTCATCAAACAAATGAAAAGAAAAACAATTTGCTCACAAAAAAATAATAATCCAGCAGCTCACTGAAAGTAAGGAGTTGGCTGGCCACCCAAAAGTCAGTCACGACTGAAGTTCAGGGGAGCAAATAAGGTCAAAGGTTCATATATATATACACACATGGACAAAATTGTTGGTACCCTTCAGTCAATGAAAGAAAAACTCAAAATGGTCACAAA
>JBBPDA010000003.1:11554042-11564162 GCA_037974385.1 Arnoldichthys spilopterus | reverse complement strand
ATGGGTTAAATGCAGAGGTTGCATTTCGCTGTGGTGCTTGAGTGTGTTCACAATGACAAATAGTCACTTTCACTTCAAATAGTCACTTTCAATAACCTATTCTGTGTAATATTTATTAATTATTATAATTTTAACCTACTTTTATCAGCTTATAGATATGACTATCACACTTTAAATAGGCTTCTCTGTGTTTTGTCCTAAATGACATCACATCAGGCTTGTGCTGTGACCATAGGTATCTTAACACTATGCAAGTAAATGCTGTGGTCCTATAATGGAGGAAACATAAGGGACTCGTTTTTTAAATTATTATAGGGTTTATGAAGATAAACATACCACAAATCACAACCGATACAGTTTATAACACTACAATATTTTATAATGTTTGAATTTTAAGCTCGAGGTGAATCTGCTATGCTGGAGCAAACCTCAACCCAACCTGCTCACCTGCAAAGCCAGCTGCAGCAACACCAAGCCCCACTGCAATTAGTGTGCCACCCTGAAAAAGAGGCAGGCCAAAAGTCACGAACAAGCTGCAATATAACGGGTCCACAAACAGAAACCGCCCATGATCTTAACATTATAATAAGCTATGAACTGAAAAAAGCTTATCAAAAATTAAGTCACATAAATACACACATGCACGAACATGTGTGATGCTGACAACTTGAAGGTTACATCACTTTCTCTCGCGCGCTAACGTGTAAAGTTGAAGCAGTACAACATAAGTGATTACAGCGTTTTCACTTCAGCTTCAGCAAATGTGCTCATGAGACACACTCAACATTAAACACCAAGATAGCAGCTCTGGACGCCAAGCCGGTGTCCAGCGGAATGATGTGAAAAGTTTTGGAAGGTCACCACCTGACTGATGCGGGCTAGCTAGCTTCCATTAGCTTAACGGCTTTATAGCAGCTAGTGTGCCACGGAGGACGTCGCAGAAGACACGACTTAAATACCGCACAGCAGCATTTACTCACAAGGCGCTTGTCAATATCTGTTTCACTCCGTTTATTAGGTTTCGGTGCATATTCAGAGTATCTCATCATGTCACTATCCACCACCACGCCACTGCCCGAGCTCGCCATGTTTCACAGGGAGAATCTACGGGTCCGCATGTGGGACAAACTGCATCCGCGAAGTGAAGGCACGCTGTTCCCATATACCAGAAGGAGGAAGGTGAGGATAATTTTAAAGGGAGGATAAAGAAATGGCACTAGGATTTGATGCTTCTCCTTCTGCAGTGCCTGAATCATTCCAAAACTAAACGAACCCCCTCAGCTATAAATAACTGCCTTCTAAATCTTTAAATATACACTGCGAAATCTCTATTAAAGTGTTTTCACCTGAAAAGAAAAATAAACTCTAACTTCTCATTCCTCAATGCACAAATGTCCAGGTTTGTAGATTCCTGTTCGTAAAATGTTCCTAAAATCAGTGATATTAATAGGGAGGGTTTCAGCCCTGAAGATGTTGGCAGGTTGCTGTAAGGTTTTGATTGCAGGCTAAGAGGGTTAGTGAGGTCAGGTACTGATGCTGAAAGGTTTGATTGCAGCTACAAAGCACATGAGTGAGGGCATTAACTAATGCTGGATTGGTTCTGGAACACAAACGCCACTACAGCTCATAAAGAGAAATAACAATAGTGATGTTTTTGGTGAATTTTACTATCTATAGGTATTTATTCTACAGGTGATAGGGCTGTGTTTTATTAGGTCAATATAAAGTTACAAAGACTGAACTGTGATCTAGCTGTTCACCATCCTGCTGGATCTGGCACACATGCTTCTGTACCTTCTGCTTTAGACCCCTGCTGTTTCCACAACAGGGAGTAAGGCCACAGGTAAGGATGCTTTCAAAGATGCCCCTGTGAAATGTGGTAAGGTTTATGTAGGAAGACTTATTCTTCTGACCTGCAGAGTGAGGGAGTCGCTGTTGGGCTTTTTTATTTTGTTTTAAAGGAATAGATCGTGATGGTCAGATCTTCATGTTTTCATGCATGTAAATAAAAAAGGATTTTTAGAAAATAATTTAGACATTTAGATAAAATAAGTGTAGCCAGTAATTACTGCCTGTCAAAAAAGTTTGTAACAAATTTAAAACATTAGCACTAGGTCTGTTCATTGGATACTGCATGCCAGTTACATTGTGCACTTTGTGTAACTCTAACAGCAGCACATAAACTAATCCTGCTGTTGATATTAAACAGCATAATTAAAGGTTATTAAATATGCAGAAAATAAAAATAAAGGCAGTGCATAGATATGTATGTGTCATCATAACAGTTATTCTGAGGTAGAAGCTCCTGACATAGCATGTTTTCACTGGGCTGTTTTGTTCTGTTATATGGAAACTTTGCAGGTTTAAGGGATTTTAAATGTATATGAAACACCAAGGAAATGAAATAAATCACAGTTAACAGTCAGGTCCTGGATACCATGAGTAAAGTGCAAAGAACAGAATAAAAAAGCACTAAAGTTTAGCACTGAAATATAGAAGAACGTTTGTGGACTATATCAAGTATATAATGTCAAATATATCACTAAAATATTACCTTAAACACAAAAGCAATAACATGGTGTGTCAGTTTAATGGCACATTGAAATAGGTGACTATCTGACTTGTGATGGAGACACAGAAATATGGAAGTTTAGGCCGCTGGTACTGGACCCACTGAGCCATTAAACTGACATGCAGGCTGTCAATAATTAGCACAGTTTATTAATAGATTATTATTATTATTATTATTATTATATTATATTATATTATATTATATTATATTATATTATATTATATTATATTATATTATATTATTATTATTATTATTATTATTATTATTAGTATTAGTATTATTATAGGCAATTGAATGTATTGTCTTTACCAAATAATTTGCTATTAAAATTATGCAAAAATGAATGAATGACTTTGTGCTGTATCACATGGGCACTTTCTATACCTCATCACCGTTTAGAACAGAAACTCCAGCAGGCAAAGCTGAATCAGCAGAGTTACACTGGCAGCATTACTTGTCACTCTGCTTATTCTGTAGTAGTAATTCCACCAGGGATCAACTCAGACATTTGTTTTATTCCTGTGCAGAGTTAAATCACTACAAGCTCATGGATCCAAATAGCACCGGTGGGATCTGCTCTACGCCAAAAAAAGGAATAAACGAATTGAACACGCAGACTGGTGGGAGTGAGAACATCCTCGATAACAACCAAAACCCACAGCCTCCACAAGCTCGGAAACCGACACAGTAAGTTAGAGAACAAACGAATGAACCTTTTGTTTCCTGCGAGACTTTTGAAGAATATAATCGATGAATGTATCAATAAGCTAATTATCCGACACCCCGGGGACATCATCTAGATTTTGGTTTATTAAACATAAACTCTTAGGTTAAAGTGTACGCGAGAATAGTCTAATATTGAGTTATACAAGTGTTTATGAAAAATTAACTTTTAAGGCATTTATGTTCATTATTTTGTTTGAATAAGAAGGATTGCTCTGAAACTCAAGTTTCTGTTTCGTTTCAGCAGTAGCGCTCAGGGCAGAGTAGACAGTGTAAACAACATTGACGCATGCGCGTTAGCCATGCAGAGCGTGCCCACAGACCGATCCTCAGCTCTGCATTGGAAGTCACTGTCTCTGTGCTTTAACACACATTACCGATCTCACCAGAGAAATATTCAGCTCTAATGAGCTGAGTCAGATGTATACATGTATATATCATCACTGAGGTACCCCGAGCAAGGTACCGTTCCACTATACTGATCCCAGTGTGCTTCTCATAGCTGATTGTTGCTCCACGTGGGATTTGATAAATGCAGAGGTGGTTGTGGTGCACTTGTGTGTGGTTGAGTCTGTTCACAATTACTTATAGTCACTTTTGCTTCATTCATTCAAAGTCCAGTCAAATTCATGTCAGTCTAAACAGCTCACAGCTATGTTCAGTCGTCCTTGAGGACCAGTTGTCACATCACACTCATAGCCTGCCTTACTGAGAAAGGTGTAGAACAGGAGTGTAGCATGTAAAGGGAGAGCTTCTTGCACTTCAGTAGGTATGGTGTACATTACTGAAAAAAACCTTTAGGACAACAGCTGTGTCTGTAAGTCAGTGCTGCAGCCAAGGTAGAAGAAACCCTAGCACTGCTACAGAGACATCTCTACAATTTTTGGCTACAGTAAAACAAGATTGTATTTATAAGTTCCCATCAATATATATGCTTACTGTAAGCAAAAGGGACACATTTACAGTATGTCTTAAAATATGGAATTTTGGTTTTGTGCTGCATGTGAAGAATCACATGTACCGGAGGTCCTAAAGCATGCACCAGCATAGCCATTCAGATTCTCTGGGGGAAAAAAGGATGCTTCTCTCAGCTACATTTGAAACATCCTACAAAGTGGGAAAGCCTTGGGTAAACTTACAGTCAGCAAATGCAGCCTTCCTTAGCTGCTCCTTTTTCTTTGAGGCACAAAACAGAAATCATTATGCATTTTCCTTCTATACCATGACAGATTTTGTCATACCGTGATGAAATAGCAGGGAGAGTTTCTGAGCTACCACAGTGTTTTCGCACAGTGATACATGGGGTGGTGGGAGAACATGAAACATATATTTGGTTTAAATAATTTTTTCCTCTCACTGCATTTTAATTAAATAACTTGGGACACTAAGGGCAGTAAAATGACCATAACGCAGGACAACAACTAAATGTCTCAGCATAAACAATAAACCTTCTTTCTGCTAACAAAATATATGCAACATCAATTCCAAAAAAGTTGGGATGATGGGCAAAATCTAAATAAAAACAAAATGCAATGATTTGAAAGTCTCATAAACTCATATTTTATTCATAATTCATAAACACAGAAAATACATACACTGAATATATGTACCACCAGAAAGAAATAAGGTCATCTTAAATTTGATGGCAACAACAAGTCTCAAAAAAGTTTGGAAACTGATGTCTGGGAAGACCAGGAGACCAGTTGCTTAGCTGACTTAGGAGAGAACTTGTGCCATTTTCTGGTCTAATATTGTGTTCTAGCTGCTCAACCATAATTTTTTATTTCATGATGTACCAAATGTTTTAATCTATAAAAGGTCTGGACTGCAGGCAGGCCACTTCAGCACTCAGACTGTTCTACTGTGAAGTCATGCTGTCCTGATAGATGCAGTATGTAATTTAGCACTGACTAGCTGAAATATGCAAGGCCTTCCCTAAAAAAGACATTGCTCTAAAACATGTATATATCCTTTCAATATTGATGGTGCATTTCCAGATGTGCAATCTGCCAATTCCATAGACACTAATGCACCCCCATACATTAGATATCCAGGCTTTTGAACTTAGTGTTGATTCAAACCTGATGGTCCCTCTCTTCTTTAGTCTGGATGATGTGGCATCCATGTTTTCCAAGAAGAATTTAAAATTTCAATTTGTCTGACCACAGACCAGTTTTCCACTTTGCCTGTCCATTTTAAATGAACTTTGGCCCAGAGAAGACTATGCAAATGCAGTGTTTCTGAATGTTCATGTATGGCTTCTTTGCATAATAAAGCTTTAATCTGCATTTGTGTATAAGAAAGTAAACTGTGTTCACAGACAGTGATTTCTGGAAGTGTTCTTGAGCCCACGCAGTGATTTCCATGACAGAATCATGCCTGTTTTCAATGCTGTGCCACCTGAGGGGCGAAAGATCACGGGCAATTAAAATAGATTTTTGCCTTTGTCCCTTGTGCACAGAGAATTCTTCAGATTCTCTGAATCTTTTGATGATATTATGTACTGTAGAACATTTAGAACATTTTATGTTTTATTGTGAATAAAAAAAGATTTAATGAGATTTGAAAATCCTTTAAAAAAAAGTTTCTGTGTAAAGATTAACATGATCTCTGGTAGGTTCTTGGCTGACTAGCAGCTCGTAATGTTTAAGTAACTGGTGTAAGTGACAGGTTTTCTTTGTAGACTACAAAGCACCCATGTAAATTGCTCTGGATAAGAGAATCTGCCAAATGATGTAAATGTAAAGGCTGATGAGCTGATTTTTTTTCAGCCCAATTTAGTTGTCTCCAATTCTACCCACTATCTAGGATTTTATCACACAGTATCACTAACACTAGAAGAGTAAAGAGTGGCACATGGTCAGTCCAAGTCATGTGAAGCCAGACGCTGAATTTTTTCATACTTCTAGCACAATGTCATTGAACCACAGACATAAAATAACAAAGGAAAAAATATATATTTTGATTTCAGATTCACTTTAAGTTGTAATATTTACTGATGGATTCCCCATAAAGCTGCAACATGCAAAGTAGACAATATGCTACTTGAATGTTTTACAAAATTAAAATGTCTGTATTTATGCCACAGCTGCCATGAGTGGTATTAAACCATCTGTGTACATAAGCATCATCGTAACAGTCATAGTCAGATAAGCAAAGACTACTTCCAAAGTGAAGTTTTAGGGTATGGAGATGACCACAGGAAACTGAAAGAAAGAAAGTCACCTGGAGTGCGAAAAAGTTTTAAGAGTAGTATTAATTAATGAATAAATATGTGCTTATAATGCAGCTTTATTCTAATTACTTTCTTTTTTCTGTAACTATAACATATACAGTTATCTTTGTAGGTGTCCTAAATAAGTAATACAATTACATGTATTCTGTTACTTACCACATATGTGATCATATTATTTTCCACAGGTAGTTCATCCAAAAAGAGAAGAACAGCACCAGATCGGCTTTAGTTTCTGTGTGGTTTTATAAGCAGCTTTGTACCTAAGCAGGTTTTGACCTGCTGCTTTTCCATTTGTACACATTTACTTGTTTTGGGAAAAGTATAGTTGCTTTTACTTTTCCACTTAATTCTGGGTAATGACTTATTTAATGGTCTTGAGTCTTTAATGATATTTCATAATGTCAACTCAGGTCTTAGCACAAGTTGTAAGTGCAGGGTAAGACAAAATGCAGCACTTGATGAAAGTTTGCGTTTGGAGTCGGATCACTGACAGGGTTTTAAACTCTATTTATATAGAGAGTAGGTAATCAATAAATTCCTAGTGGGGATTATGTTTAAAATATGGGCTTTGCTGTTAAATCACTTTAGTTTTACAATCCACTGGTAAAAATTCAGAGGGAATCAGACAGTGAACATCTGTTAAAGATATATATAAGATAATGGCAGTGAATCAGCTGTTATACAGATGTGCTTTTTAGGGTGTGGATTGTGAATTTCCTTTGCCAGCAGTGTGTTTCTGGATGGGCTAATTTGTGTCATAGCTGTCTATGGTGAGGTTCGAAGGGGAGTTCCAGACGGTTGTTTGTGAAAACGTATTTGGAGTTTGTTTACAGTAAAATTACTCTTGCCCCACCTTTGTTTGGGACATTCTTGGCACATGAGTTAATAGAGTTTGTTAAGATCAGGGCATGGACGGAGATACTGAGTAAAACTTACCTGCTGTAACTAATTATGGTTCTGCCCACTCAGCTCTGATGGATACACCATGGTACCACCAAATGAATCAAGACGGAGCAAATTGCAGAGCAGTAAGTCATGACTGAAGACTGCAATTGCATTTTCCATCTTTTTGTCATCCACGTGTTTCTCTTCTTTAACTGTGACCAGCAGGTGCAATTTCACCAAATTGATGCCTGTCAGAAACAATGTTAGGATGGTTTACATGTCATTTTACACACAATTTGTTTTTGTCTATTATTGTTGAGCCTTGGCAATAGGGTGTGCCTGGCAAAATGTGTAGTATAAATAATTTGTGTTATTCATAAGGGCTAAAGACCCACCTGCATGACTGATTCTATGAAAATAATGACCTAGGGTTTCTTTCAGAATTGCCCATATTTGAAATGTTCCTTGTCTATGATAAATCAAGACACAATAGTTTTAATGTCTTACATGTTACATGTACAATGTTGTGTCTTGCTTTATTACAGCAATATTTTTCTAAATATAGATAATATGTATACATTATTTTTATTAGTTTAGCATTTTATAGCCTTGATGGATTTTTGTATCTTCATAAATGTTTATATAGCTGTAAATATTCTAGAGAAGTTGTTGAATTGTGTATAAATGTCCACTGTGCTTGAACGCCTAATTCCTAGAACTGTTTTTAGAAATGTTTACAGAAAAAAATTGCAGCAGTTTTACCTAATATGACATTATAATATAAAATACAATCTTTTCATAAAACAAAATGTGAATAGTATAACAACTTCATACATAATTGCACTGCACACAGTAGTTGCCTCCTTATCATTTGTTTTGCAGTGGCTCAGAAAGAGCTAGAGGATCTGAAAAGATATAAGGAGGAACACAGGCCTGGCCCCATTCACTTGGCACCAGCAAAGCTAGGTATTATGGAGATGTATGAAAAATATCCTCTGATCTGCTAAACATGACACACAAAAAATCAAAGTGAAAGACGTCTGAGAACCTGCTAATGTTATCCCTCCCACAGGTGGTGGTGTATCTTTGGCAGAGGTCAGACAGAAACAGCAGATGGAGGTCTGCCAATCAAAACTCCAAAAGAAGGTTTCCACTTTCTGTTTAAAACTTAATGTTCATTCTCTGAAGACTGTGCTCATACATACACATAATGTACTAAATTGTTATATCCTGTAGCTCAAAAAAGAAGAAATGGACAGAATGAGAAGACAAGCAGAAGAAGAAGATAATCAAAGGATGAAAGCCATACAGAGGGAGAAGGTGAGACATGATGAAATACTGACATTCTGTATTTTGTGCTCTGTTTTGGTTTACTTAGTTTAAGCTAAACATCTAATGAGTGTAATGTGTGATTTAGGGCTGTTAGTGATATCTTTGTAGTTCTCTTTTGGATCTCTAGATGTCACTGCAGACACCGTTCACATTCAAGTCATCAAGCAATTAAATAAGTTCAAGCTTCAGGCCTCTGTAAAGACACACAAGGATTTACTGATTGATTGAGTTTATTTATAACAAAAGCCACAGAGAGTTAATTTTGTTAGACATGCTCTGGTCATTTCTTGGCTGTTTTTGTAGTGTAATAATGGTTTATATCAAGTTTTAGGACAAATTCATCTTCATAATAAATACACCCACCAATCTGTAATCTGTGTGAAAGAGACATTTTATACTACTTGTTAGCAAAAACAGAACAGAACAGAAATAATACTTAGAAGCAATGTTAAGTTTCTGAACTGCATTACAGGCCGACAGACTAGAGATGAAGAAAATGCAGGAGGAGAGACGGAGAAAGGAGCTGTACCAACATGATCTACAAATGTACGTTCACATATTTTCATTAGACATTGCCAGATCCCCCATGGTGTTAAGAATGCAGTGCTCAGTCATTAGAAGGAAGCTGGTTGCTGTAGCTCGACTGGCTGTAATCCAAAAATAACAAACCTGAGAACACAGTTTCAAGGCCCCACAACAGCCTTTTCCACTGTAGTCACTACAGTAGAAGAGAAGGCAACCAAGCAAGAGTGAGTCTGAGTGCAGGTCCATTTGTTTAAGTTCTTATTTTTTATTTTTGCATATTTTTCACACTTATATATACACACAAATAAACAAACCCCATCTGCACAAAAGTCATGATATTTTTATTTTTATTATGCAAAGAAAAGATTTCCAATGTTTTAACTACACAACTTAAATGCATTTTGTTAAAATGAAAAATATATAATTTGAGGCCTGCAACACATTTTAATCTTTTGCGAAGTGAAGTTGCAAATTGTTGCAGTTTTGAAAGGAAAACTTTTACCAATTCTTGCTTGATACAAGGCACATGTAGAATTAAGCATGCCGTTATATTGTTGAAATCACTTTGACGTCCTGTGAAAAGATGAAACCGGGCCCGGGAAATCAACAGCTTTTTCGCATATAATTGATGTATGTATGTATTTCTTTGCATAATAGAGTTTCTGGTTGCATTTCCTGATGCAACAGTGGACAATGTTGACAGTGACAATGTTTTTTCAAAGTACTCCCAAGCCCTTTATTTGGCTATATTTTTTATAGTTGCATGACGCTTGGGCAGTGGTGGCCTAGTGGTTAGGACACTGCCTTTGGGACCTGAAGGTCGCAGGTTCGAGTCCTGGCCCAGGCAC
>JBBPDA010000003.1:11536383-11553942 GCA_037974385.1 Arnoldichthys spilopterus | reverse complement strand
TGTACCCCGCCTTAGGCCCGCAGTCAGCTGGGATTGGCTCCAGCTTCCCCGTGACCCGGAAACGGAAGAAGCGGTTGAAAATGGATGGATGGATGGATGAATAAAAAGGGGCAATAACTTTTTCACATAGGTTTAGGTGATGTTGTATATCTCTTTTTCTTCAATAGATGAAAAGATTTATTTCAAACGTTTTAGAAATGTTCTGTTTACTCTGGTTATAAAATAAAATTTGCTGTAATGTGATGATCTTCTGATCTTCTGTTTTTTATTGTCGTTGAACATACTGAGATATCATTTCTTCCTCACAGTTAAGTCAGTAATGAACAGAAATTTTATATTGTGGTTGAATTCCACATAAATAAGGTATAGTAATAATGCATGGCTGTCATTTACATGCAATTTTGAAATCTACTATTAATGGCTTTAATTATTTTTTAAATCTTTACATCCTGCAGAAAAAAAGAAGAGCACCTTCAAAGGCTTGAGAGTTCCAGCTCAGTTCCTATGGTAGCAAGCAACTCTAAACCAACGTCATCTTGGGTAAGATGACAGCCAAAAATGCAGTGTGTGCTACATAGCTGTGGCGCTGAGGTTAATGCCTGAGGCACTGGGGTAATTCACACCAATTGATCTGACTCTGATACATGTTTTCAGAGTAAACATAACCTGCACTGGGGCTTTCATCAACACAGTGCATTCTCCAGCAGAAGAGAACCAGCCTACTGAGGGGTTCAGCCCCCCTCACCTCCACCCCAATTATCTCCTCATTACCCTACCACTACAGAGGGCTATCTGAGTACATGATTGAATTTTCCTAAATATAAACACAAAGGCTTTCTCCACATGGCCAACCAGTGCAAGGATGCAAGCACTGCTTATGCACAGTGAGGCAAGTAAAGTTCAGGGGACTTCCCAGAGTTCACAGGGAGCCTGTCTCACAGAGAGCAAAGAAGGATGTGTGAGCACACGGAAAGGGCAGACAGACTGGTGTGGAATAACCTGCATTGTTCCAGTGAAAGTACCTGGACACAAGCCAGAGTCTCAACCAATGACACAGACAGTCTCAGAGGACATGCTATAATTTGGAGGTGTCAGTCATTATAATTGCATCACTGCCACTTCAGTCGTTAAATATCACACAAAATATAGGTGTTTTTAATTCACTGTGTTAGGCTTTTGCTTGGAACTGACAAGTAATGTTGAGAGAATTTGAGTAGAAAATCTGCAAAAATACAGATTTATTTTGGTTGTTAGTTTTGATCTAAGTATGTGCCTCAGCAAGCTGGGGATGATTCTGCAGACAGGAGACTGGGGTGACCATGGGAAGCTTGAGGCCTGGCTGCTTTACTGTATGAACCACTTCATGTGGCATTTGACAACATTGTTTACATTGCATTCACAGGTCCTGTGGTGAGCAAAGAAATGTTTTTGTGTGGCTTACTGTGTTTTTGTGCATGTTCTTTTCCTCTGGATGTCCAGGAGTTCCCTCAGTATGTCTACAGAGGAAAATCCCTCTAATAGACATATAATGCATTTTAAAACTGCTGGGCTTAGATGTGCACAGGCGTACTGCACAAGTTTCAGTGTGCTGCAAAGTGCTCCGGTCCTGTCAGTTTGCTAGGAGAGGGAGGCCTTTTTTGATTGTGCTTCTCAGTGTATTGATTTAAGTGTCTGGAGGTCCTCCAGGCAAAGTAATGAAATGCTCCAACCTAAATGTCATAGGCCTGCCGATCAAAGTGTTTGTGGAAAGGCAGGGTATTGATGTGGTTTTGTGGCCACTGAGAATTGTTATGCTTTCAGTGATGGTTTCCCAAGACAGATTAATCTCCTCCATATCCTCTGTTTGTGCAAAGGATCCTTTGTGTTGGCTTCCCAGGGTGCCAGGCCCAGGTCGTCCCACCTATTCCCCTTACTCTCGGGCCATTCCAAACAGTGCGGCCCTTGCCCGGTGTCCCCAGGCCGTCTGACCAAACACACAAAGGATCTCTTCATCTCTCAAGCTCTCTCTGGCCTCCCCCCTCCTCACAGCGCCTCATTGTACAGTGACTTGAGAATCCCACGATTACATCATGAAAAGAACAGCTAACACCCATCTGACTGTTCGGGACCAGGCTGAGCTGTGTGGTCGCGTCACCTGCAGTGGGGGTAGGCCTGTCAGGACACCAGCCTCGCTCATGCTGTGACCTCTCTCCACAGGCTCGTGGGCGCGAGTACAATGAGGCCAGGAAGGCTGAAGAGGAGGAGGCCCTGCAGCAAAAGAAAGCAGAGCGGCGGAGGAAGGTACTACACAGTGCACACCAAACAACTTCCCTTTAAAATGTCACCTGCAATGCTATTAAAACTCTGGGCCACACCAAAGAAAAGGAAAAAAAAGACTAACTATTTGGACTAGTTCAGCACTAGCATGTGCTCCTGATTACTGTGTTGTACATTATAGGATTTAGTAATGGATGGAATAGTGTAAGGATTTTCCAGCTGGCTAGAAAGTGATATTCCTGTGGTTTTGACTGTTTCCCAGTTGGTCAAATATGAATTTTATCCAGTGATAATGATCAGATACAGAAAGGTCCATATGATCATAATAAGGCTGATCATTTTCATTGTATATAAACTGTAATTCTGCTGTTGTAGCATTGTAATTAGCTGATAAACAGCTGCTCTTGAGTCATGCAGCCCCCTACGTTTCTGGGGGTGGAGTTTGTATTAAGGATTAACTTTCCATTAACTTATCCTTTCCAGAGTGAAATTTTGGAGGAAAAACAAAAACAAGAGGAGGAGAACAGGAAGAGGCGAGTGGAAAGTGAACATCTGCGGTATGGACACCTAATTCTGAAAGAACTTTACAAAGCCATGAGTGTCAGGGTTAATAAGAAATCTGTAGAAACACAAACAGCAACTGCGTCAAAATAACTCTGTGATGTATTGGTCAGTCTGAAAGGTTGTTATGAGCAGCTGATATATGATTTCCTCTAGGGTGAACCAGGCCTTCCTAGACAGACTG
This sequence comes from Arnoldichthys spilopterus, assembly GCA_037974385.1. Classification (NCBI taxonomy): domain Eukaryota; kingdom Metazoa; phylum Chordata; class Actinopteri; order Characiformes; family Lepidarchidae; genus Arnoldichthys; species Arnoldichthys spilopterus. The sequence goes on along the minus strand of JBBPDA010000003.1, from coordinate 11,550,941 downwards.
GAGGCGAATGGATCAGGTAGAGCGTCTGAGTCCCACCCCTGCATCCCAGAGGGTGGTAACATCTGGCAGACGGAGGAACCGCAGGACCCTGCCTCATCCCCGGTGCCCTTCCCATCACAGGTCCACACTGACAGTGCCGGGGAGGAGGAGGGTGAGCCAGATTTATGTGCTAGCCATTATGCGTGTTTAGTCTTAGGCCTTTCAAAGTCCTTCTGTAATTGTTTCCATTGCAGTGTCTTCTCTCATCAAAAAGCAGTATGTCTCTGGGTGTGATTGACTTTGTGCAGAGCTCTGCCATCCCATCCCCAGTAGTCTTTTTCAGTCAAGCACTGTAAGGCAGTGTAGCATATTATGTAAATAAAAGTAAGCCTCTAAATCCTTTTCGTGCCACAGTGCGCTCAAACACTGTGTTAGGGCTGCAGAAGGTATGAAGTAGCTATAAAGGGTTCAGCTAATGAAGTGTAGGCCAGTTTACTGACAGCACACTGTATGTTTGAGGGTGGTTTGACTCATCCAAAATGCATGCCAAAATTTTCCACACTATAAAGCATGAGTTATTGTGACTTCTGACTAGTCTGAGTCTGAGTGCTTCTATAGGAGTCAATGCTGGAAAAACCGGCTAGCTGCTTGTTAATTTGTCTGGCAGCTCTGTCTTCACTTGTAGATGCGCACTCTTCAGACACACTACATTTAAACATAGTGCAGAGTTTTAAAAACCCATTTCTGGAAGAGTAATATGCAAAAAAATCAAGAATCAACAAGTGATTTGTTAATTGTCTTGAACCTTATTTAACTGACAAAAATGCAACGAAAAGGTTTCCAATATTTTCAGAGGTGTGTTCCACTGTGTTATATCACTGTTTAATCGCTTATGAACTGAGGAGGCTAATTGTTGCCCTTTTTACTTGATACGAGGCTTGAGCTGCTTAACAGTTTGTATTTACCGTTGTCTGATTTTCCTCTTCATAATGTATTCAATAAGAGGCTGGTCAGGACTGCTGGCAGGCCACACACACTTTGTGTCTATGAAGCCATGCTGTTGAAGTGCATTCAGAATGAGGCCTGGCATTGTCTTGCTGAAATAACCATGGACATCTTGGGAAAAGACACTGCCATGATATTACCATATGTCTCTCTAAAATTCAAATATTCACCTCTGCATCAATGGTACCGTTACACATATTCAAGTCACATGTTCTGTGACCACTGATGCACCCCCTTAGCATGGCAGATGTTGGCTAATGCACGTAACACAATAGTCTGTATGGCCCATTTTGTCTTTGGTACAGAGAAGTCAAGGTCTGTTTGTTTCTAATGTTGACTCATCTTATCACAGCAAATATTTCCACATTCTTTCAATCTATCATAGATGAGCTTGGATCCAGAGAACTCAGGGTTTCTGCATAGCACTTTTCCCAGCTTTTTCGCAGTGTGTTGCAGCTAAATTTAAATATATATTTACAAAAAAAACAGTCAGGATGGTCAGCCAAACCATTAAAAGTCATATCTTTGTACATTTATAAGTTAAATAAAGGTTAAAGAGAATTTACAAATGTATTTGGTATTTTACAAAATGTCACAACCTTTCTGGAAATGGGTTTTGTATATTTTAAGTTTTATTTTTTCATTAACAGATAAAAAGACAATGTGCATTACAATTTAACTGTAATTTAACTGTTCTGTAGAAGATATGCAACTTATTTTTCCTCATAAAATTAACAAAACATATTTACCAGGGTTGTTCAAATATTTGTGTACAGCTGTACATAAAGCCATGTTTAAAAGGCTCTTTAATTGACCATGTTCAACAGGTTTTGCATCACAGTCAAGCAAAAAAAAAAAGAAATCAGATTCTTTTAATGTTTGCGGTTCTATATATAACCATTGTTTTTACTAAAGAAACCCTTTTTAACTGTGTTTTTTTATGCATGCAACAAATTAGGATGTGCCCTGTGTTCCCTGTTGTTCACACTTATTCTTTAACTTGGTGAAAATATTCTGGGGAAACCTGTACTTTGCTTTAGGGATTTCAAGATGATTTATAGCTTGATTTGGTGACTGGCCACAGGCTTAAACCATGTCCTCATTTGAAAATTCTTCATCTTTTTGCCAAGAGGAACGGCTCGAGCTGACTTTTCCGTGAGCTAGCAGTGTTTATGGGGCTCATGCCGCATGACGGTGCAGGATTAATGTGCTATTCACCTTGTGTCTGTCTGCAGTGTTTCTAAGATACTTAATGATACATTACATGGCCATGTTCAGCCTCAGCTACGTTTGAATCACTGTGAGGACGCTGACCCTCATCCTCAGTCATGGTTTGGGGTTAGCCAGGTCCTAGAACTCTCATTTCTGCCTCTGATTGCTAAAGACATTCAATACAAGCCTTGTTAAGAGCCAAGAATGTCCCAGACTGCCTCTCATCTGGCTGTGGTCTGCTTCACATCAATGCCCTGCTCACAGCAGCAATGGCCAGACTGGACCAGCCCTGGCTCCTGAAGCTCCTAGACATCTGCTGCTCTTACAGTACAGCTTAGATAAAGCACATAGTGTGGCCTGTAAGGTTCTGGCATGGGCTTCTGTTGGGCTCCTGAGTGACGCTCTTTCTATCTGTCTCAATTAGTGTAGTGATTAAGCCTCAGCATGTCACCACTTGCCTTACTCAGTTTCCTCTTCTGTGCCTCTGCACAAGCCCAGCCTGCTCATTCTGCCCAGTCGTCCAGCACTGCCCCTGCTGGGACTAAAGCTGTGTGGATGGGACATGTGTCTGACAAAGAGCTTGTTTTGCCGATTAGAATGTGGTTTGAAGGTCAGGATGGCACTGTTTGCAAAATGGCGCTGGCAAGAGTACTGCGGTTTGAACAAGCACTCCCACCCAGCCTGTCCTACTACATGAACTAGATGAACCAGCAAGAAGATTCACTCAAGCATTCGACAGCTAAGCCTCTCCCTCAGTACAGGATGGGATGGAATGTATATGTATCTTTCTCATACTACTTCACCAGTTTTGTCCTTGTCTTTTATTTTCAGTGCCAGTACACAAAACCTCTTGTTCTTTTTTTGCTATTCTAAACTTGTTTGTTTATGTTTTTTTCTTACAGATTCTGACCATGAGTGGGCTGTTATGAGGCTTCTAAGTTTTTTCCCTTACTATGAGCGTGATCGCCTGAAAGACATTGTCTCTCAGTGTAACGGCAGTTACCAGCAGGCTTATGATCTACTCAATATTTAAATGTGAGCATTATTGGTTCAACACTACAAGCAAACACAAAACAAGGGTCCATATTCTGCATTTTCCACTGACCCACTGATAATGATTGTGTTTTACTTGGCAATCTTGCAATTTCTTTTTATGCCATAGAATTAAACAGACTATTATTGTTGCTTAGACAGGTATATGTAAATGACCTCTGTTCTGATTTGCTGCCCTGAATTGTGCCTCATTTATTAAGCAGGCGGGACTGTAACACATCTTAGAACTTCAGAGTGAATGGGTGGGGCTAAACTGCTATAGGCTAAATAGGTAGATATATTTTCAAAAAAATTTGAATTCAATTCATGGCTTTATCTTAAATCTTTTTGGCACAACAGTGTTAACAAACTGCAATAAACTGAAAAAGCAAGTAAATAAAATATTAATAAAATAATATAAATATTCTGAAAAATACTATAATGCTGTGTCATGAATGGATTTCAAGGAACAATCAAACCAATAAATCCACAACTGAGTGATTTCTCTGCAGCTGTTTCCTTCTTCTTGTGAATTATAGCTTCAGTAAACCTTCCTGTTAAGAAAACTAGGCCAGGCATATCATTCTCCTGTTTCAGTTATAAAAGTTAGTGGTGTTGTTTGAGATTTTAGAAATGGGTGTGAGTAGATGAAAGTAACTGATACAAAATTCCTTATTCAGTTCAAATAGAAAACGAGTCCCAGGGGGCAACTCAGAGGCTCCATGGTTTGCATTCACAGAGTCCAAGCACTGATTTATAATGTTGTGAAAGGCAAGCTGAAATTTAGCCACTGTCATGGAAAGGAGCAGTGAGTACAGATCACTGGCCACATGAGTGTTGTGCTGGACCCTTCTGTGTTTTGCAATAATTTACCACTTCAGCTCTTGTTTGTGTGAAATCCAGCAGATGTAATCATGAGGAAACTGAAACGGCTGCTTGATCTGACACCGAGAGGGGAAGAGTGCAGGTGGATGTGTGTGGCCAGAAGTCAGGACGGTTCCGATCCAAACATTACATCCTGCAGCACCAGGCTTTCCCAGGGCTTCAAAGTTAATGGAACATGAATGCTGAAGCCTTTTCTTCTGCTCAAAGAGGCAAACACTACAAAGACCGGTGCGCTAGGTTCCGAAAGTTGTCCTGTGTGATCAGTGATTATATTGTATCCACTTGTGTTGACGTTGAATCAAGATTAATCATGGTTGAGTACAGGAAGGGTCGAATTTGCACTTTTTATGCTAATGTGTCCCCCATTAAATAGGCCATTTCCTGTGACAGCCTGCCTGACTTTTGATGTGTGTGTGTGTGTGTGTGAGAGAGAGAGAGAGAGAGAGAAAGAGAGAGAGAGAGAGAGAGAGAGAGAGAGATTGTAGTGAGGAATGAGTGTAAAAGAGGGGCTTTCCAATGTGTTTTGAACCTACAGAAAGGAAGTCAATTAGTTATTTCTGAGGAATGCGAGTTGCACATGTAACAGATGATAAATGGTTCTAGGCCAAAACAGCACCTGATTTAAAGTGAGAGATTCTTTCCAAAGGGTCAAGCCTTACAACCTCAACAGCCCACATACTGCATCCCATAGAAGAGTACAGGACTCTAATTAGCTTAGCCACAGTAAGGGGGATTTCCTGTGGTTCCTCCCCTGAATTAGGTCACAGTATTACCCATATCACCGAAGAATTTTTGGGAAAAATAATAAAAACTACAGACAGTTTGAAACCACTGCATACACCCGGCAGATCTGGAGGCTATTAACTTTGGTGTCAAAGACAAAACATATTGATTCTCTATGAAACTCCATTCGATTTTTGTTTGACCGTCATCCAAACGTGGCGGATGCAAAAAGGTCAAATTGTGAACTGTGAGTAACACATTTGGTGCTGTATTTTTTTCCGAAATCATCAGAATTGAAAGGAATGGGTAATGAAATACAGGCGTGCTTTCCACAAACAAACTGTGACTGAAAAGATTACCCAGCTTTGAAAACTTGTCTGCAAAGGATACAGTTTTATTGCTGAAGACTATGACATTTTTCCACTCAGACTTTACACACTGGGCGTCCCACTTCCTCGCAGCTATCGCGGCTTATTGGAAAGGAAAGATATTTCAGGGCAGTGGAGGACCTTAATGTGAACTAGGGATGCATGCCATTCGCAGAGCCATAACATGCAGAAATCTCTGTGCTCAACCACAACTGAGTCACTATACTTCCTGGGGAAAATCAGCTCCACGAAAGAGAAGCCATGAAGGCACGCCTTGGCTGTTGGCGAACAGTGCTGACAGTCTGCTGAGCTGAACACGCTCTCTTACACAAACACCCACACAAGCAAACAAATAAACCAAGGGCAGAACAAACACATTTGTGAGTAATAGAATACATTATGCCTTAGATAACCTTATACTGACCTAATGATCCATCTAAAACTTTATACTATATCTGCTCATGCTTGGTACCCCCCACAATAATGTAAGTTGTGTATGCAACATTAGGCATGGGCAGGGTGTGCTGTCTTACATAGTATCAAAGCATTTTTGCAAGGAACCAAGAAATAAAGCATGAATGACTTGTTCTTGACAATCACTCATCAATTCCACTTCATATGCAGCACAAATGGTCTGTAGAGTGCATACAGTATAAAAACTGCAGCTGGTCTTTGGTGCAAAGGCAAAATGACATTTTATTCCCATAGAGTCATATACAGTATATACTAATCAGTCATAGCATTAACACAACCTGCCTAATATTGAGTAGATCCCTCTCATGCTGCTGAAACAGCTCTGACTGTGGTCCACTGTGTGTCCTGACCCCTTTCTATTAGAGTCAGCATTTATTTTTTAAATTACAGTAGCTCTTCTGTGGAACTGGACCAAGCTGACTAGTCTTCATTTCCCACTATCGAGCCTTAGGTGAACATGAATGACACTGTTGTCCTTTCACAAGTTTCACCAGTTGTCCTTCCCTGGATCCCTTTGGTAGACACTGGCAACCGCATACCTGGAGCACTCTGACTTTGTCTTTGGAGATGCTTTGGCTCAGTTGTCCATCCATCAAAAAAAAATTCCAGCACACCAGCTTCAAGAAGTGATTGTTCACTTGTTGCTTAGTATGTCCAATGCTCCTGACAGGTGCCATTATCATGAACCTAGATCATACATTTTATTCACCTGTCAGTGATGTTAATGTTATAACTGATTGGTGTATATACATTACCAGATTTATTACCATTACCAGTGGACACAGACTTAAAAAATTATACAAATTTGACCAGCATGGGAGGCATATCAGGAAAAAACAACTTTGCTCTCCAAAAAGAACATTGGAGCCTGTTAACAGAGCACTACAGCTTGCCAAAGAACATATAGACTTTGGCCACAGCAACAGTACACATGTGGTGTAAACAGCTTTTCAGTAGAAGTACCTGTACCAACTGTAAAGCATGTTAGCGGAAATGTTATGGTTTGGGGTTGCTTTGTTGCCTCAGAGACTGTGGAGCTTGCAGTCATTGATTTAGCTGTAATATCAAATAAAACATCATTTTAAAGAGTGCTTGAAGATAATGTGAGATGATCTGTCCAGAAGTTTTACTTTGTTACTTTGCAGTTTTTAACTGTCAACTGGATCCTTTCAACAGGATAATGATAAGCACACAGTAGCAAATCCACAAATTTCAGACAATTTCAGAGGCTGGAAGAAATGTATGAAGTTATTTCTGCTAAAGGGGGCAATACTAGCTTATGAGGCCAAATGTGTACTTTCTTTCTCCACAGTAAAATAGTACATCTGTTTATATTTTTGTTTAATATAAATGATTGAAAAGCTACCTTTTTTTTGTTCAGCTATATCACCTTTATCTGAGGTTGTCTCTACTGTCTTAAATAGGATCAGTTGTTGGCTTGCTCAAATATGTTCTACAAATCAACTATCCTTTTTGTTTTTTTGTTTTTTTTTTCAACATCATTTAAGTTTAGAAGATTCCCTTTACATTGTGTAATTTTTTGATGAGTCAGAAAAATGTATAAAATGACATGGAAGACAATCTTCATACAATAAGATATTGGTAACATTTTTCCTTCGTCAATTAAGCATAATCACTTTTGATGTTTTTTCCATAGTTTTGATGTCTTTACTATTATTCTGTAATGTGGAAAAGAGTAACAATAAGGAATAAATACATACATACACACACACACACACACACACACACACACTTGTGTGTATGTGCTACACCTCATAAAGTACTTAAACATGGAAAAAGCTGGAGTGAGGCTTCAGCAGTGATGATATGACAGATCTTATCCCACATGCTTATGCTGTCATTGTGGTGTGAAGCCAAAACACGGTACGCTGGTTGGAAATCTGTCACCAGCCTGGCCTGCTTGCCATTAGAGTGTTTGAGTAAAGACAGAGACATGATGAGTTCCCTGGACTCTGGTGCTGCTGTGTTTCTCTGTCCTTATAGGACCTCCCCTTCCATGAAGAGAAGCACAGAGAGCAAGGTTCTGACGCCACTCAAAGGCCTTCTCAGCCTGTATGATTTAACACTCTAATTACCACTAATCTTATTTTGCTGGGAAGGTTTTTTATCTTGACCATTTCTCCACCAAGGGCTGGCCTCAGTCCAGCCTGAAGTTGCTCTACATGGAACCTGCACAGCTGCAAGACAAGAAAAATATTTGCTTTCTCTGGTCTGGCACTGGCACAAAACCCAAGGCCATAGCAAAAGCAATAAAGCTGCCTGCCTAGAAAACTCTCTGCTAATACCCACGGTTTGGTGCTGTAACAGCCCTCTTTGGAAAACAGTGCTCTTCTGACTCTTGCTGTGGATTCTCACGGGTAGCAGTAGCTGTCAGCTCCAATGAACTTCCTTTGCCCCAGCTCTCCTCGTCACTCGAACCTGACCAAGCTCCCATGCTAGTATGCTCAACACGAGACAACACCCTTACCTTCCTCCCATGGATTAGAAAGGGACACCCCTATGCTGGAAACCACTTTGCTCGGCTGTGTGGCTGCTTTGTGAGGGACAGAGCATGCTGTTGGCTGCCTAATTAAAGGCTGTGGCAGAGCTGGAGACCAAGCATCAACAGTTTCCGATTCGTCTGCAGAGTTTCGCTGTCAGTGGCTGTCTCATGTTCAGAGTGGCTTTCTGGATGATAGGTTTGCATGATGACTTACTTTGTTTGGGCTCACAATTTATGGCAATTTTTTATAGTGGTCATATGTCATTCAAACAAATAAGTAATGCTAAATTCTTTTAAAGATTGATGCCAAACAGGAGAACCTACTTCTTTGTATTTTTTTAATTTTATGTTTTCTGTTCCAAATTACAAGAGCATAACAGTACACAGTCTGCAAGAACTGAAACAAAAAGGATCCCTGTTGCTCTAGGACAAATTTAGGAAATTGTTAGAGGAAAAATAAGAATAATACAAACAACTGCAATGAACCCAAAAACATAGGTCAGCTTGGTTTTACAAAAACATTCCACCAAATAAACTCAGTGACTTAATTTAGAAGTTGCACAGGACAAAAGCCCTGACCATGCTGTGGTCTTCTGTCTCAGTAATATCCTCAATGATGCATCTGAACTCCCAGCAGTATCCCAGTTTATTCACAGCGTAATCAGTTCAGGAGCCTGGGGGAGGCCTTTGACCAGCAGACAGTCATGCCACTTTCACAACACTGAGTCCACTGTAGCAAGTTCTTGCGTAAAGTCCAATTTCAAGCAATTGTGGTATTCTACCAAAGTGGGTCTCTGAAGACCAGAATGCTCCAGCTCTACTGTACAAAGAAAGTGATGGTTTTGATTTGACCAAATACCCTCCATTAATTTGAAATAAATCAAATGTAAGAAAATGCCACACATGTTTTAGTGGTAAAGCAATGTTTAGAAAAGGATCATAATGGGGGAAAAAGTCCAGAAACTTGTGTAAGTCTTTGCTATATATGCATGCCTATATTCCTCCTTCTCCAGATCTGCTGTCATAGTTTTGAGCAAGTGTTGAACTTCGAGCACTGACAGTAATAAGCACATTCAAACAAGTCAGAGTGTTCCAAGCAGGCATGCCGAGCAGCCCGCAAACCAAGTACCCAACAAGGATCAAGCTGTCAAGTCAAGCACTTTATTTTCCACTGACTCTTTGCACAGATTGTGCTACCTTAAACAGCAATGCCTAAACATTGCCCTACACAAACAAATACTACATTAATTTGGTGGCTAAGTGTTGTGTAAACAGATCCTGTCTCCTGCCGCATGTACCGTGAGATTAAATGTATTCCAGGTGGCTCTATTACAGTATTTACCCTAAAGCATGTGTTGGGATGAGATAAATTGAAGATAGCATAGCGAAACTTGGCAGAAGAAGGCCTAGTAGGCTTTGAAAAGGATAACACAAGTGAGTGTGTGGAAAAAGAAACACACTTGGACCGCGCCAACAGCATGGCTTGTGTAACTTGTGTTCTTTGAGTTATGGCACATGACAGATAGACATCAAATTCAAGTAACTCTTCACAGCAGTTGTGACTGTTTTGGAGCAACACTGGCCACTCCCTAAAAAGTAAGCAGTCATGGGACGAATGCAAGAGAATGTTGTCATGTCTGTGTTTACAGTCTGCCTCTTGATTCCTGAAGCAATTACACAAATCATTAGATTAATGCTTAATATTTCTTCTCAGAAGTCATTTTTCATAGGCTCCTACTACCTTTTCTCGGCAGCGACATGACTTGCTGATTAAATGGCTCCCCATTACATGGAGTGCTCAACTGTGGATGCCTAACCAGATGGATACTGACAACTGTAGGTCTTTGAAACGCTATTGTGCACTGTGTCTACATGAAAAGCAGCAAGGTTCATGGCCAGCCACAGGTTTCAGGCCCTTAAATCTTTCAGATAAATAGAGACGCCCCCTCGCTGTCTGCGAATGGTGCCATGTGAAATTAACATTGTCTAGAGATGAGAAGACTGTGAAGATCAATTAGAGAGTTTAGTCAACCTTGCCCAAAGCTTCAGAAGAACTGCCAGCTCACCTAGCATGGTCATTCAGCATGTGGAGCATAGTGTGGTGGAGTAGGCACCAAATTCTGACCAGTGTTTAGCCTGACGCTCTCCACTCTGTGATTTGTTGAGTCACAAGGGAGAGGGACAGGACCACCGGTGTGAATGAAATTACTGTATTCTTCTCACGCTATCAGAGCACATTCAGCACTATATTTCTGTTTATTTTACAGCAGCGAGACTTCTGACTTCCAGGAACTACCGTAGCTCGTAGCTTTTTGAGTGTGTACTTATGAAACGCATAGCCTATGATAAGAGTACAAAGGCCTGACTTGTTCCACTTGTCTTTGGGCAAGTGTCCCTCATATGTAGCCATGCAGGATTCTGTAGACTTGTGTTGTACTAAAGTGACAAGAGATTGATGTCCTAAGCTTTGTCACAAATATAGAATGGAATATTTGAGGTGACACAGATAAGTGGTCTCTGTGGTTTTGTCTAGCCTCTGTATCTCAAGCTCTATATATTTAGAGTCTAAACATCTTTATGCACCGTAAGCAGTGCCTCCGGAAAGCCCCTGGTCATGTTGCAGTCTCTCTAGAACCAGCACAAAATTATTTTTTTAGCATTAGCTGATTAAAAAGTTGCTTGGCCAAAAAGAATGTTTAAAATACTGTGAAGAGAGTAGTATAATGTCCATGCACTGTGAGAGAAAAACTTCCTACAAATGCTGTCACTGTGATGGCACCCTCAGGAGCAGGTCGTCAGTACCTTTACTTTGAGTACATAATTGTTCCATTTTCCATTTCACTTTCACTCATCATATTTATTTAATGATTCCATACACCCTGTTTGGACTCTTAATTGTACTCAATTTTAATGGGTAAGTTGTGATAAGGTACAAATATGCACCCTTAAAAGCTATTTAAGGCAGTTAATTGGACCTTAAAGACTAAATTTAACAGTGAGTGAATTTTTTCAGTATGCATGCAGTCTTGTAATATTTAGAAACAACTCCATATGAAATGATCGAATTAAGTTCATATTCATAAGTCTATATGTATTGCAGATACTAGAATAAATCCACCCAGCGACGTTTCACTTACATTAATGAAACACTTTTTTTTTCTAACAGCATTCCTCTTCTGAAATGAAGTGCTGCTTGGAATTTGAGCAGCTGCCTAAAACCTGCATATTTTCCAAGGAATCACCTACAACTACCAGTCACTCACTTGGAATAACATACAGAAGTGCATCTTGAAAACCTGACACCTGTGAGGGGTATCAGGTTTACAAGATGCACTTCTGCATGTAATTCAAAGTGAGGAGTATTCCCATGACCTTAAAATTATAATCAGCTCTGTGGTGTTTGTTCTTGTTTTTAAAGAACCTGTGTTGTGGTCTGCTCAGTGTGCGATGTAAAACTGCTCAGGAAACTTGGCTGTGTTTGAAGTGCTTTGGATATTCTTGCAAGATTGCCAAGTTCTGCTCACAGTGAGAAAAGGCCAGTGATGTGTTTATGGATGGAGTGTATTAGTGTGGCCTGCAGGTGCAGGGCAGTGACTCTTCTCATTTATGTGGTCTCTGAATCACACTGCATTCCCAGTACTGTTTACTGAGCTGCTCTACATGCTTACACAGAAGATGTAATTGGCCATTGCAACATATTCTCCATAGTGACAAAGAGCAAGCATAACCTAATGCATTATATATATATATATATATATTTATTTATTTATATATATATATATATATATATATATATATTATGCTAAAATGCACATAATGATGACATTGTTAAAGAAGTCGAGACATGAACAATAAAATAAAAGGCAACACAAAGCTCAGAGGGAGGTTTTTAATTTTTAATTTTTTCCTAACTTTATTTTTTTTAGCCTTTTGCCTGCCTTTGGTACCTATTAACACATAAATACCTAACCAACGTAATTATAACCAGGCTTAACCACCGCCTGGTTGGTCTAGTTAACTAACAGGTTAACTAACGTTGCAAATTAGAGTTATTTCACTGAAAAATTCAGAGCGTGATTTTATACATCAAAAATTAGATGCAGTTTGTCTAATATTAGCCCACATTTAACGAATAACATTCAGTGCACACTCACACGCTGAGTTGCTTGTTGATTAGTCAGGTGTGTCGTCGTCCTGCTCAGATGCAGTTTAAGTTTTAGGAATCCTTCCCTCAACCTACCGCCTCCCAGCTGAAGGAGAAGCGGGTGAACAGTATGTCGTTGACAGTATTACAGTGCAATCCATGAAGCTTTTTTGGAGGGTTTTGGGGTGAATTTTCATACAGTCTGATTTAAACATTTTAATTTACAGTGTATGAGCATGTAAACTGCCAGTTAGCTAACAAGCATGAAGCACAATTTAAGCTGGTCAAAATTTAGTTTTTCCAGTAATGGACATTTCCAACCGGCACATTAAAAGAAGATTGTTGGCTAGCTAAATAACATTTAAGCTTGTCCATCTGGTGTAATGGTAGTATTTCCACATTTGTAACCCATTTTCTGACTTTTTTGGGCCATATTCTGCTCTCTTTTAATGTTTAGAAGGCTTATGGAGGGTCTACCTAACAAAGGCTCAGTCTGCTGATAAAAGTTACTACAGTGTTTTAACAACAAACAAATCCAAAAGCTAACATGTTGACAATTAGCAGCAGGAAGCTAGGCAGCTAATCTTACCTCCATGTAGACTAACTCTGCAGCATCAAACCAACTGCTGCTCCACAGGGTGAGATAGGCTACCTGTTGGGATGGTTGATATTTATCCATCCTCCAACCCACCCTCTAGTTGGCTGAAGCTGTGAATAATGCTCTCGATGCAAGTCAAATCAGTCAAGGTAAGCATTCTTTGAAGTATTTGTTTAAGCTCAGCAGGTTGATTTCTAAAATGATACAGTGTGCCATTTTTCTTTCAGTCCTTCATTATGTTGAATATTCAGTAATACACAAGTATTTAGACCTAATATAGGAAGATAAAAAAAATATACTGTCCTGACCAGCCATGCTGCATTTGACCAGGAAATTCCATCTTCAGAACTCTTCCAGACTTGTAATTTAGGACCATTCAAAACAAGGAATGGTTTCTCCATTAGAGTTTCCACACAAGACTGATATTAGTTTGTCAAACCATCCAATACAAAGAGAAAAGATCTGAGCAAATGTCCCACAAAGTCCCAGTGAGGGTAAACTGATTAGCTTCAGGATGAACTTCACCCAGCTGGAATGAAAGACCCTGACCAGTATATTTACTCTTAAAGACACCAGTAAATGCTAGAGATTTTCCACAAAGCACATTCTCTTGCTTTCAGCATGATTATTAAAACTTAATATCCAGCAGTGAACTGTAAATGTGTTTTCTTTTCCATATATTTGAACTTAGGTAGGCTTTAGCATTGAAGCTAACCACATAATGCTGTTGTGCTCAGGCTATAGTGTGCTGGACTGAGTGGGCTTTTTGAAGTAGTGTTTGTATGGATGTTGCATGAGTATTGCTCCTGTCATGGAGTTCATTACCCAGTCTCTGTAATAACAAACAGATGCGTCTGCTGCTGTAGCGTACACCATAATGATACCAAACTGATACTGCTCCAGCTAACCACAGAGGCATATGCAGATATTGAACTTCCTCTATGAGAATTGGATTTAGTTTTCCAATTGCAATGCCTGCAGACAAATGTGAGAGCTGTTCAAGCAAGGATTGTGGTGCTATGTGTGATTTGGATTCATAGCTTTCTGAAGAACACTATTCCGAGAACATACTAAGCTTGTTCACAAAGCTTCACTGCTTCACTGGTAAGGTGAATAATCATTTTAATGTACCTGTCATGGAATGGGATATATTAGACAGCAATCTGATCTGTTGTAAGTAGGAAAAATGTGCATACAGATCTGAATGACCAGGGCTTAAATGTAATTCAGAATCAGAATCATGTTTATTGGCCAAGTATGTGAGTGAACACATACAAGGAATTTGTTTTCGGCCGATGGTGACTCTCAAGTACAGCGTAAACAGTAGTAAAAAAACACAAAACAATACAACAAATGTAAACAACACAATGAATAATATATAAACAATACAATATAATAAACAATCAAAGACTTATTTACAGAAAAAAAAACAGGATCACAGAGTGCAAACAACAGTGTGAGCATAAAGTGCAGTTGCAGTTTTGTAGGTAACAATTTAACTATTTAGGAGGGAGACAGCGAGGGAGGCAGCGAGGGAGGCAGCGAGGGAGGCGGCACCGTGGTGCAGTGGTTAGCACTGTCGCCTCACAGTGAGAAGGTCCTGGGTTCGATCCCCGGGTTGGCCACAGGTGCCTT
>JBBPDA010000003.1:11510138-11529429 GCA_037974385.1 Arnoldichthys spilopterus | reverse complement strand
CTACATTGTTTTACTGTTTCTGTTCTTACTATTACTACACTGTACTTGAGAGACACCACCTGCCGGAATCAAATTTCCTTGTATGTGTTCACACACATACTTGGCCAATAAACACGATTCTGATTCTGATTCACTGTAAGCCCATCAACTATTTCAAACTCTAAGACACTTTTTGTAATGGTTCCAGATCACAGTAAAATACATGGCAATGTACTAAAGATTCAATGTGAAAAGCTCCTAGGTCCAGAATGGAAACTGTGTTTTTACTTAGAATAGCAAATGACCATCCTTATTGACTTTAAACAGCTGTATTTTATTGCTGATGTGTTAAATGTGAATAGTAAATGGCGGAAAAAAATATCCAGCTCAAGCAAAGCATGTCCTTGATGTCTTTAGTGAAGAAAGCATGTGTGTACACATGGAGGATTTGGCATTGCTCACAGACGTTTTAACACTACCTGCCTGTGCCAAGTATTGTGAAATCCGATGTCTTCAGAAAAATTTAAGTAGAGAACAGGCTCAATGTGTTTGCATTCTGAATGACTCTGTATTGTGAAATACTAAAAAAAAAAGCCTGAAAAAAACAGCAATACCACAAGTAGGTGTCAGAATTGTAAAACAACATGATTGGACTTCATAAACAGCAGAATTTCTGTTTTTAAATAACACTGATAATGATAGTAATGACGTGTTTACAGCATCAGACATGATCATTTTAAGATGTTTGAAAAGTTTTGAGTTTTAAAATCATTATCTTGTCAGATATACAGCCAACATGGCATATCTCAGCCTTTATGGTAAAATGGGCAGCAATCAGCACCTTATAGTAAATGTGAATTGTAATCAGCCCTATATGTGGCTGGCCCCACTGGCTTTTGGTTTTCTTTAGAAACCACGGTGCTTAGATTTGAGGCCTGTGTTGAGCAATATACAAATGCCTTTGTGTTTTCCGATGAGCATGCGAAAATGAACAATCCTCAAGACATATTTAAAATTTTTTTTAAGAAAGACCAATTGGTGTGGTAAACTAGTTCACTCTTTAGGTGAATATTTTTAGCTTTCAGTGTAATTCTACTTAGTTAAATAGCAAATGCACTTTATAAGAAGTAAAACTTGCTATATCAATCAAGAAGAGAAAATAATAATAGGACCCATAATCTTTGGGCGCTCAGCTACTCCAAGTTTGTATTTAATTGACGTCAACATGGGGGGTAAAATGTGGTTGAGAAAGTAGCTAAAATGTATCTTATCATACATGTCATTGTGAGAAAACTAAACTGTAGCAGTATAGAATAATCCAAACAAGTTCTCCTGTATACCAGCAATGCTAGTTAACTTTTCATTAGTTAACTCTGAGCAAAAACAGAAATGTAGCATTTAGGACATATTTAGAAAAGATTTTTATTAGTTAAAGTGATATAAATAAACATAAGTAAACAAAACATTTGCTAAAATATGAAAATTCTTAAAAATTTAGGTTTGAAATTTAAAACAGTATGCTGAACGACAATAAATTCTGCTTTGAATGAGCATTTGCACACAGAATTGTCAAATAAGTGATACATAAATACAAAGTTTCTTTACTGAGAAACCGCTCAAAATAAGCTTTTAGAATGAGCTCTGTGCTTTCCATTGACAAAAAGCGCTTCTACAACTGACCTATAGTCAATGCCCGTCATCCAAAACTGGTAGATGTATTGGAGCACAGGCTGACAAACACACTGTACATAATTTTACAATAAGACAGAGCATTTTACAAATGGTCCATCTCTTTCATC
Source organism: Arnoldichthys spilopterus (assembly GCA_037974385.1). Taxonomy (NCBI): domain Eukaryota; kingdom Metazoa; phylum Chordata; class Actinopteri; order Characiformes; family Lepidarchidae; genus Arnoldichthys; species Arnoldichthys spilopterus. The sequence continues at coordinate 11,527,651 of JBBPDA010000003.1, read as the reverse complement.
TTAAAAAATAAATAAATATGTTTAGTGCATTTTCTCATTTTCTCCAAAAGGAGTAAAATGAAAAAGAACTCTTAAATTAAAGTGTACCAAACTCAGTTTGGTTCATTGTATTCCTCTGTCAATCATTTCAGCTCTCACTATGACAAAAAGACAGTCCAGCTATCTTGAATTTGTTTCCCATTGTATGAATGTTTTCATAGTAATTTTGCATAGACCACTTTCAAATGCCAACTACTGTGCGAAAGGGTGCTGCAGATATGCAGTTTTATGTTTTTTTTTACATCTTTTCTACACTGTGCTAAACCCCCAGTCAGTGCCAAGCTCTCTCTGTGACTAGCTTTGCATTTCCTAACAGAGAAAATTATTTATATTTTAAAGTTTTAAGAAAAATAGTTCCCAGACCTAGTCTCAGGGACCGCACAATACACTGCACAAAATCTTTTTTTTTCTTCTCTTAAGTCAACTGAAGGGTTATTACCCAATGCACTGAACCAGGTTTGTTACAAAAGGCAAAGGCAACACACTATACTGCACAGTGCAGGAGCATCACAATCCTGATTGAGAAGCAGCATTTTAGAAAGTGCGAGCATGTAGCGCTGTTGTTTGAAAGCCTCTGTTGGTGCAGTACCCATACCTGACCTGTAAGCTGCAGCAATCTCTTGGGCTTCTTGAACTATAAACTCTTTGGTGACCAATATCCATATGTGCATTCCCATAGGTTTTTTATAATTAAAAAGGGAGCTTGAACTTTCTTGTTAAAGTTTGCAATTTAAAATGTATAATTTTCTGAGGTTAGTTGTAATTGTTTAGTTGTAATATTTTATCTGGATCTCTTTATCTGGAGCGACTGAAGTCCATATGCAGAAATGTCTCCTTAAAAAATGGCAGCTAATATTAGCAATCCAAAACCTCGATGCCATACTTGACAGTTTGCTTACAAGTGAAGTCAGATGTGCCTTTAAATGATGAACAATATACTCAATAAACAAAAACAAAATTCAAAAGTCAGTGATCTAAAATAAGTGCTCAGTGGTTCTTGGTCATTTTGAAAAAGTTCATAAGCTTGTAAATTGTGCATAAACAAGTTCAGTAGCAAAAATAAACAGATGTCAGTTTCTAATTTTAAAAGCACCAAAATAAGTCCCCTCGGGTTCCGGGTCCAACAGCCATGAATTGGAAACATTGACGAAAAGGCCATCCATTTGTTTCAACCGGGCACTTCTTCCCTGTTGCACGCAGTACATGTTGTAGCTTTGGTTACCCCATTGGAGTGTACCTCCACTCTTTGAAAGGAGAACAGGTCTGAACTTAACTTGGGTGTATATCTCATGGTAAATATACTGGAACAGCTGGACATTGCTAACGTCCTGTTTGTTCGGGGCATGGTCAGAAGCATAACGAAAACAGGTCTTGGCATAAATGTAATACAATCCTTGTTCCTCTATTAAGAGTCGCCCATGACGGTATTTGACCTTATTCAGGGTGCCTCGGGTTTCGTCCCAGTAGACTGTGGTTACAGCATTAGGATCAGCTGCAAGATTAATCACAGTGTTAATAAATGGCATTGTAATAAAATTACACTGACATCATTATTAAAAAGAATAACAGCTTTTGCTTACTGCTTGCGAAGTTGATTGGGGTCTTGACGGAAAGATGAGCTACAGGGATTGGATCTTTTTTTCTGGGTTTGTCCTTTTTCTTGTCTCTAAGTGCGTCGGCCATCATATGTTCAGAATAAGCTTCCTGAGAAAGCAGAACAAAACACATGTAGTGCATGTAGACTAAGAGAAGCTGCAATTATACAATATAAAATGTTAACAAAGCAGACCTGGAACTTACTTGGGATAAAAAGCTAAGCTACAGGCTTCCCTTTTACAAAGACAGACATTTCCAAAATTGTTTTACAACTGCATCAGAATAGCAAATATAGCTATTAACCATAAATGATGACTCTAGGTAATAGACAGACAGTTAACTCATAGTTCATAAGGTCTCAGGCCACTGCTTTTGGTATTGAAAGACCATAAATATGAGCCCCTCTTCTCATTCCCTTCTGTCAACTTTATGAGACATCTGCTAATTATGCACATGCAAGTTCAGCAAATACACAATAATTGTGCATTAAAATGTGCAGAAGTGTGTGGAAAATCAATCAAGACAATAACTGCAGAGTTTGGGGTGTTGTTGAACACTTCCACAGAGGGTCACTTTTCTATGTGTCTGTGTTCTACTTTTCTGTGTCTATCCATGAACGCAGAGAGAGAGAGAGAGAGAGAGAGAGAGAGAGAGAGAGAGAAAGAGAGAGAGGGAGAGAGAGAGAGAGAGAGAGAGAGAGAGAGAGAGAGACTGATCAACAGGTGTCTAATGCACAATACCTGCTCTAAAACTGGCCTGAGAGTTGAAAATATTTTGGGTTTTCCAGCACTATAAGGTGTAGAGGTGGTACATATAGCAAAGTACTCATAATTTTGATCAGTGCAGAGGTTTGTTTTGTCCACCTGATGGGCCATTGGAGGAAGAGGCCAACAATCAGTGCCTCTCTCAATCCCTTTCTTGCGATTCCAGCTGTTTTTGAGCTTAAATATCCAATTGGTGTACGTAAATACATCATACCGAATGTTTCTGAAATGTAATACTATTTTTCACAAACATTTCCAAATGTTATGACTACCACCACACAGCAAACATCGTAAGTTTGCAAACTTGATTAAAGAGCCTGATTAGCTGACTTCAGTGCAGAGTTCTGGATGTTGTTCAAATGCTATGACCATAAGAGTTTTGGTTGACCACAAACAAAGTGCAGGCCAGTATATACAACTTTTCCAATTGGACTGCACTTGAGCAATAAAAAACAGAACCAGAAACATGACAGATTTAAACACTGGCTTTAGATTTAGCTTTTCCATGGGATAAATTAAAAACAGTATATTCATCACTGTCAAACTATACAAATCGTCATCCTGACAGAACAGCGCATGACCCAGAACTCCTTACCCAAAGCTTAATGTGTGCAATGAGACAATGCACTTCTTTCCCAAAGTGGTTTGGAGGAAATCTATGAAATATCCATAATTTCAGAACAACTTCATTATTTGATCTTTTCTTCTGTGCTGCACGTGTCCTAATATGCTGGCATTTACTACAAGTGTTGTTGAGGCTACACAACAACATGCCTAGCATTCCAACCCTTCTTTCATTATTCATGGAGGAGGAATAAGAAGAGCACTGTCAACATGCAGCTGATAAATTCTGGGTATAAACCAAGTTACATAAACATGTCACTTGTTGTAAATGCAAGTGATTTGGCCGATGATATGCAGGTTAAATCCTCATTGTGGTTATACTGACAAAAAGCAGGCCCATGTTCTTGGGCTTGACCTTTATACACGCAGCCCAACCACCATGGTTAAGGAAATGTTTTACAGCAGCTGTGGTATGCAGCACAATGTTTATCCTCTGCTTTAAACAAATTATGAGAAAACAGCGGCTCTAAGCACATACTCAAGAATGCAACTTGGCTATCATTAACACACAAAAAAAAACATTAGTTCTACTCAACTACACATAAAATATAAGGCCATTTATTTTTTACAAGAAAGATACTAACACTAGTATTTCCTGGTTTGTGTTGATGAAGTAAATGTCTTGTTTTTCCTAGTTTTCACTCACTAGATCATTGGACCTTTATGGCCAACGCAGCATAGCACCAAAATAAGATCAGAACAGCTCTGGTGTAAGCACTAACTCTTCCACTGCTGGTAAAGTCGTCAGCAAGACATCAGAAACAATAAACAGGTACAGTAAACCTTAAAGACACTAACTCACCTTAACAGGCTCAGTTGAAGACAGGTTCACCTGAAAAATAACAAGCATCATTCAGTCACACATCTGTATTCCATCAAGAGAAACTGCTGCCTGTAAAACGCTATTAATGACTCTATACGGGGCAGTCGCATACTCTGTCATTTTTATAAGCTTATGAAAACACCGTTTGTTCACTGGGATTTATAGGGTGAACCCTTTGAAGATCACTGTGAAATACTTGTTCCTGAAAAGCCTGAATTTAAACATGCAATAACTGATTTACAGCTTCTTCTCAGGCTTGTTAAAATCAGAGGTAAAAACACGAAATCAGAGTTGTTTTCTGAATCAGAATGATGCTTTCAGACTGACTGAGAAAAAAAACACAAATGAGTAAAACCAGTATACTTAGCAAAGCCAAAAACACTGCACATGTGTAAGAAACTGTCAAACTCATGTCTCTGCACTTACAACAAAAACAATAACATAATAATAACAATAATAATAATAACAACAACAACAATATATTGCTTTTATTATCGTTAATATACTTTCTGGGGTAACTAGTGTATTTGTATAGTGTATAATTTTCTACATAAAAAGCGAAATTGGAATAAAAACTGGGCGCTTTCATCTTTTGTTCATTGGAAGTTTTTCTCCCCGCAATCGTTTCCAAAGCCAATCCACAGATTGTGCCAAACACAACTGAAATTCGTCTTCTCTCTCTCTCTCTCTCTCTCTCTCTCTCTCTCTCTCTCTCTCTCTCTCTCTCCTCTGCTGCTCGGTCTCTCCCCCAGGACACGAAAAGCCTCAGACGCGCACTGCTATTTACGCCAGAACCTCGAAAAACAAGATGCCATTATTGTTCACAGCGTTCAAACAGGACAAGCTGGGTTTGATTAACCTCGCGTGCATGTAATGACAGGCCTACCGCTTTTCCCAGGCTCCTTCAACTGCGACGATCACTCCAGTACAAAAGCCCTAAATCAGCAGGCGACTGGTGGGCAGGGTCCGTCTAAAACTGCCCTCTGTCGCAGGAGGGAAAGCCCAACACTTCCGAGCGACCTTTCCTCCAAAGCAGCGTCTGTCACATTCATGGAGCTGAAAGCACACCGATCCTCTCCTCTCTTCCTTTCCTCCGTCTCTCGTTTAAATGTGGAGAGAGGCGCTAAAGCTTCGACAAAACGACACAGACGATCATAGCTACAAACTGTCCGTCTTTCAGCAGCATCCCTTCATCAATAATGCCCTGCGCTGGCAGAGCGCACCGACTGACATTTACAGGCAGGCGAGGAGAGAGAGAGGGGCTGTCAACAAGTTGCACACGGCTCGTTCTCTCTTAGAAAAGACACGAAAAGCGAGTGAACTTATCGAGGTGGAAAATCAGGCCGGTTACACGTGAGGCGATGCTGCTGCACAGTGATTGAGAAAAGAACTTTTTTGTCAGAGAAGATTATCTTCAAAGACATGTGAACAGTGCATGTAAGATCCGCTCCAACCGCCATTTCCAGCACACACTGCACAGGCAGCAGAGTCCCCTCACGCTTCCAGAGGCCAGGTAGGCAAAACAAACCGAAACAACACGAGTAGCACTATCCGCTAACAACACTCGAGCCCCGGCAACAACACTTCGTTTTAGATTTTTTTTAAAGTGTGGACCAAGTAAACCGAAACATGAAGCTGAACAGAGTTCACGGAGTAAAAATTAGCTAATTGTGTTATTCTTGTTCTCCAGCGGGCGGGGGTGGCGGGCACGCTGCAGCCGCAGCTCCGGTGCGTGCGAGCGGCTTTACCTCGTGCAGATAGCCGGTGAGGTGCAGCAGGATGGTGACACTGGAGGTGACCTGCAGCAGCCCCATAACAGCCAGAGTGCCGAAGATGAGCGGTCTGTGAGTGCCGTGAGCCGCATGAAGCCGCGCCTCGCCGTTTTCCATGGCCGTATGATTCCGCAGGTAACCGCGATAGTCATTAGCTGCCATGAGCGCTCGCTTCTATTAGTCTTGTGAGTGGCAGGAAGTCCGTAATGAACGGGGATTCATATAACGGTGGGTGGGCAAAGCGGCTCCGCTGCCTCAGTGAACAGGCAGCCAATCAGATGATAGGGGTTCGCCTGGGTTCAGCGCAGCTGCAGCCTCAGCCGCTCTGCTCTTTTGATGGACTCTTAAAGTACATGACTTAATCAGGGATTGGAGATTTTTTGTAAATACCGTGGGACTTTAAGGTGCAATAGAAGTGACGGTAGTTAGATTAAATGGCGTTTACGTGGCTGTTATAACCTCATATCAAACAACGAAATTGTAGTAACTATAATAATATAATGTAGTACAGTAGTTTCACCTTTCAAGTTTCATGTAATGCACGTTTTAATATTTCATTTGTGACTTTAATTCACATATTTTTATGTACACCCAATGATCATGTATTCACATATGGGAATTGTTTGCATTAAGTTTCAAGGCTAAATTTACTTCCATTGCTGCAGAAAAACATGATTAATTCATGATTGAATTAAGCCGGTTTCTACTTAATTGACATATTTAAGTTTTGGTGATGTAAATATTTTCTTTTTTAGCTGCTTATCATTTTACAATTTAAGGTTGGAAGTGATGTACTTACATTTTAATAAAAAATGAAAAAAACGTTTGACCAGTTGTGTATGTTTTAGACACTTCACATATGGTCAGATGTAAAATACATGTGGCTTTTGTCTAAGGGATTAGAGTGTATAATGCCTTATGAAGTCCTAAATAGAGTTTAATATTTTTACCTTAAGATATGGACATTATAAATGCCATTTCCAGCCACATGACATATACCACTGTGTAATGCAGTGCTTCATAATGTGGCATAAAGTGCTTAGAAAGAGAGGGGGTCACACCTTAGCCACTACTAAGTGCCTAATGTGGTCATTGAGTTGACTGTCAACACTGGGATGGTTCACCTGAGGGAAGTTGGAAGCATGCAGGATGTGACTCCTTCCTACATTTTGGGTAATAACTTTAAAATAGCAACAGCTGCAGTGGTGCAATGTCTATTACACAGTGAAACATTGTATAAAGAAGCAAAGGTTCTAGTTCTTCGAGGGTTGAAGGGAGTCAGAATCTTCATATATGTCTGTAGGATTTCCTGTAACGGTCCAGTGATCTCCAGATCTTGTGACTGTGGATGTATGGAAAGTATGGGAGGCTCATGAAACCAGGCTTGTTTTTTTTAACAGTGTGAACGGGGCCAGAAAATATATTAGAAAATGGAAAGATCATGAAGGAACAATGTTAAGGTGCACCTGGTCTTGTAAAATGGCCTTATATTCTTTGGTCAAAATATATCCATGCAAAGGAATAACCTAAAGTAATGACACCCAGATGCCACTGTGGATCCACTATCATGTTTAATAGGTGGAAACAGACATTAAATGATGAAGGAATCCCTTGGGTTTCAAAAGACAAAGGGCAACAGATGGGTCATCAGAGCATATTCCTTTTTTCCATTGCTGGTTATGAGCTTTTGTTACCCTTGGATGTAAAACATCTTTGAATGGCAGCCCTACTATTCTGGCTATGTGATGCTCAAGTTTAAAGCCTTTATTGAAACTGGGTTTTAGAGGTTTTACACATTTTTTTCACCTATATGTCTGCAATTAGAGCACCTACTGTGTGGTCTCTTTGTAACTGTTCATTGCCCCATGTTGCTTTGTCACACCTATAACTGAAACATACTACTAATTGCCATTTAGCTTAATGTTCCTCACCCATGTGGCTGCCTTTAATTGTATTTTGATTAGTTCAAGTTACACAACTTGAAAAATGTTGTTCCTACATTAGAATGTAGGTAGTTATCTTCTCTTAGAAGATGGCGCGGCCGAAGCCAGACGCCTTCCTGTTCGCTCCGACCAGACTGTGTTATTTACAAATGCAGGAAAAGCATTTTTCATTTTCTTTCCTGTAAATTATCTTGACACATTATTTGACATTTATGCCAAGGAGAGAATGTTCTACTGCTGTGCTTGTCCCATCTAATCTAGTGATATTTCCACAGGAAATGCATTTATCTATCATCTAAAATATCAAAGTTTAGGCACACTTGAGTTAGATTGTGAAGGATGGAGAGCAGTTTATCTCTAAATGACATTCAGAGAGATGTTGACCATTTGTCTGATGCACAGCTGCTGAGGTCTACTAAGGTTTACTAGCACTGGTGGCCCTGTCTTGACTCTCTGGGTTTGACCATAGTGTACCAAGTGTTCCTCTCTGTTCTAAGAATGCTTTAAAATCTTCAGAACAACAGTTTGACGCAGATTATTTTAAGCAGTTGCAGCGACAATGGATAAAACTGGAGTTTTGCGAAATCTAAGAAAATCACTGGGTGTCAGAAAAGTTCATTGGAAAAACTTGGCTTTTGTATCTTTAACCCAAATCCTGCAACCTCGTTGCCCTGAAATCATTTAGCGCATACCCATTATATTGCTTTTTTCAAAACCACAAATCACACTCTGGTTACTCACTGGGTCATATTACATTTGTAATTGTATTTGCTCCCAACATTTTGGCAGAGCTCGTTTGTGTTGATGATAAGTCCACCAGAATTCTTTTATAGAGCATGAGCACAAGACTAGACAAGGGCTCTGCCTGAGATCAGCACACTCTGTGACCTTTTGAACTCTGATGGCCAGCCTGGCGCTGTCATCCTCCAGTGCTCCACATTCACTCTGGAGTCATTAATACCCCGTGAGAACCCAGTTCTTTTTTTTGCAGTGGGTTTCTTGTGCTTTCAGCTATTTTCCGCAGAGCGCAGGCACTGGGGCTGCGGCAGGAAGGTTTGGGTAGTCGTATTTATACCCTTTTGTTTTGCCATGTGAGCTGTTCTTGCCCAAGCCAGGAGGTAGTTGAACAAGCCGAACCCAATGCTCCATCAGAATATGACAGGGAGCAAAAAACCAAATAGTGTTGAGAGCAAAGCAGCCGAAACCACTGGCAGGCACTTTTCTGTGTGCTGAGCATGGCCTCTGGAGGTTATTATTTGCTCCCGTGTGAGCGGGGGTACTGTACGCACAGGATGAGAGAGCGTGAGTGCCAGAATCCTCCGCATGTTTCACAGACTGTGGAGTCACCATGAGGGCGTTTTTTTCCTGCCTCTAGACTCCATGTGGCTGTTCTACAGTATTTCAAGCAGACCACCTCCTTTGCATAAGCTTCATGATATTTCAGCACTTTGAGACGGACAGGAAGTCAGCAATGAATTATTAACACCCCTGGCTGCAACTGAGCCTCATACAGAGAGTGAGACTGTTGTAATACTGCCCAAGGAGATTACTCATATGTTTTTAATGCAGGCTTTAAGGTTGTAGACACTCTAGATTTCATTCTACCGTGATGGCTTAATAACACTGGTGGTTATCTCCAGTTATAAAACAGTGATGAAGGTCAAACAGAGTAGTGTTGCAGTTCAGAAAGGAAGACAGGGACATGAAAGAGCGCACTGTTGTCTTTCCCCTCTCTCCCACATCCTGTGTGGTACATCCATCCCAGAGCAGAAAAAGACATTCTCCATCTCTCCCCACCCCTCCTTCCTTGCTCTCGTTCACACACCAAAACACACGAGGGCTCGAAGAGAACATGTTTGGCTGTGTGAAACATTATTTTGTCTCCTTGTGCTGGCCTTTGCACTTTAGACCTTGTTTGCGAATGTCTTGCATAGCAACAAGTGTGTTTACAGCGATCTCTATCCACTTACACATGCTCATGCAGCACACAAGGGGGAGTCTGTGGTTTTAACCCAAGTACAAATTTGAAGAAATCATTTGAGATCATGCATTTTCATGTTGTTGCAGAGATCAATAAAGATGCGCCAAATTCAGGCTTTTACATATATTAGGCTAAGTATGTAACAACTCTAAGCGGAGAGTATGGACTGTAAAATAATAAGAGCACACATTAATGTTGCCACAAGTATTACAGAAGTATTACAAAACACAAACTAGTGCCAGCATGCCCAAAGACCAGCCTGTTCGTCAAAGTGGAAAACGGCACACAGAGTCCCCTGCATAACCTCTTATTTTGATACACAATCCATCTGTTTATGACTCAAAGTTGACATATCAAGTGAACAATTGGCTGAAATAACTATAACACACTAAAAGCCTTTTAATCGGCTCTCTAGGATCTGTCTAGGGTTACAGCAGTGTCCGTAAGATGCTTTCCAGTGAGCTTTTGCGTGAAACCAGATCGTTTTTTTGAAAGATAAATGGCACACAATAAAACAGAAAGTCAACATAACGTTTCAACACTCTCTCAGTGGTCCACAACAAGACAACTCTATGAGTTTCCTTCTTCTAGCACTTGCTGCTGATTTTCCTCAGCTTTACAGTGCGAAACATGCTCTGCTTGCTGTATCATTACAGTCATGTGATTTCAGGATGAACAATGCGTAATAGGAGCAGTGGTAGACCATTTCAGCTGAAACACTGGTTAGAAGCCTGATAGTCTTTAATTATCCATACATAAACTGTAGCTGCCCCTCTTAGTGTGTGTGCAAAGCCACATCCACAACTCTTCTCGATGGACTGCCACTTATCCACAAGGTCTAAACATGCAATATGTCACCACTTTAGCAGTTCTTCCTCCGCTGTCCGCAGACAGCTTCCTGCTTGTCTTTCCATCAGTTAAGCACCTAATTAGAGAAGCCACACCGCTGCCCTTCTCGATCTGGCTACAGCCCTCCTTTCCCCTTGGAACTCTGAGTGAACTGCACAAGCTGCAGTCTTCCAGCTGGCAAAAAAAAAGACTTTGCTGCCCTACTGACCGAGGCATTACTGCTGTTAAGGTGATACTGTACTTTCATTCCACCGCTTACAGTCACCACAAACAGCAGTAATGTGACTGGAAATCACTGAGATGGGATCCTTTCTGGCAGCCAGGGAAAGCCTTCTGATTCATCCACAAATCCTCACATCTAATCTCCGTTTCCGACACTCCTCTGTATCCATGTAAATAGGGAGGCACTTGTACTTGGGGATTTAGAGTTGAAGAGGCAGTGGGAGGACTGATGTCATGGAAGGAGATGAAGGAGTGTTTGTGCTATCAACACGGCATGAAAAATATGAGCTCACAAGCTGAAATCACCAGAAGATGAGATGTGAATAGATCAAAGTGGCAGTAAAAAAATAGGTGGGGCCTTATTGTCAACCAGTCAATTGTGGTATGTTTTCTTAGGGTCTTATGAACAACATCATGTGCAAGACTGCCTGTCCTCCTCGACTGTTTTCGATTGCATTAGCCAAAACATTTTCAGGAGGGAAAATGTTGAGCTTTCTCCTCAGTGAGATGTTTTCTGTGATGCCTGTAAGGTCTTCACTTTCTCATGTAAAACACTTTGTTTCTTTCAATAAACACTGATATTTTGAAATGACTCAGCTGCTCCTTGAGTGAGTGAAGGATCTTAGAGCTCTCTGGGCTGGAGCTCTCCCACGATGGGACTTTTCCATGATAAACATGGCCAGGCTGGTCCGGCGTAGGGCTGTGGGAGAGCCTGAAGCTTGCCTGCCCACCCACCCACCCACACAAGCTCATTTCCACCCAGCCCGCCCAGCCCACAAACACAACACAGACCACTGCCATGTGTGTCGTCGTGTTGTCTGAGATATCCTGGATACCGCCACTCGATATTCCATGCTGTGAGGTAAAACAATGATCCGTGGCAGAATGGAAGTAAACAGCTCATACATTCAGCAGTGTGTGTTAAATGCCGCCTGCCCTGCCCGACCTATGAATGAGCCCCACGCTCGTGGGGTGTTCGTTGACAGTTGTGGCACAACAGACAAATGTCAACAGGTTTATGCTCTGACAGATTCATATAAATTTGGAGGTTATTGCTCAGTGTCAGAGATATCACCATAACACAGTCAGAACTGGCATTTGATGGCTGGTAATAAAAAAACGAATAAGCAATTACAGGCAATTCAGTGCTCCAAGATGTGAAAGGCCTTATTAAAAAAGATTGCTTGTTTATGTTTATATTAAATGTTGAGTGCCAGAGGAAAGTTTTGTTTGTGTTTATGCTCTTTATGGACATTTATGAAAGGAGGAAATGATTTAGAACAAAAATTCAGCTTTGACTGACACAAGAACTTGACCATTGGCCTTGGACGTGGAATTAATTCATGCAAACCCAACTACATTCTTGGAAAATGATCCGTCAAAACTCATTATGAAAACTAACATCTGTTATTGTTTAGCCTAACTATGCACATGGCAAAGTAAATTTTTTTCACCAAAATCTTAATTAAATCTTTTATGGGAGAAACAGAAAAACAGTGTGAACGGATTAGTTGGAGATCCCCTTTACGAGAAATATTTACCGTGCTGTATGTCATGAATACCAAGCCTCTGATTCAGGCTCATGCTTTTAGTGCAGCGGATTCACCGAGCAACACTGACGTTTTGTTGGTGTTGAGAGGGAAATGATATCATGGTCTGGGCTGAATCACGACAGACCCGGGGGGTGGGAGTTGGGGGGGATTCCAGTCCAAGACCAAGCCTGTCTGATGTCAGACCACACGAGTCAAGTACGTGAGGCCAGAATGATGAAGTCAATGGGCCTCAGCTTGTGCAGGCTCCCCGGAGCCAAGTGCTACCTTGTTTAACAGCCAAAAGGGCTGGGCACCATGAGTGATATCTCTGAGAGACATATTATCAACACAGTAATGAGCTTTGTGTTTGATGTGCTGTTAAATGTGCTCTTTTGTGAGACTTGCCACCCTTTCACATTCCTCAATCTCTGTGTCACTGCTAAGCCTGCAATTACTTCTGCTTTCTATTCATGTCTCACAATCCCCTCCAGACTTCTGCAGCTCTGTGAGCCAGCTGTTGACAGGAGCTTTACATACAGCATGGAAACACAGAGAAGATTATACTGTATCATAACGTAATTCATGAGGCAGAGGCGACGCTGGAGCTACCAACTAGCAGCCAAACAGCTGAAGGTTGGGCTTAGATCGAGGAGCACATAAAACTGGCCTTGTACCAGAGGGCTACTGGTCTAAGGCTGTATCTGTACCTGCAGAATTTTAAGACTGTATCACTGGCACTTACATTCTATACATAGAGATTTTACTACAACACAGATGTTTTCAAACTGTTTCTACCATCAGTGAATATTGTGTTCCTACAGCATCAATCGTTCATTTTAGTAAAACGCAGTATTTTTTGGAGAAGACGCATAAACATCAACATGCCTTGTAAAGGTTTGCTTTGATTGGCTGCTCCTTAACACTATGATGAATACGAAATTCTACAGCTGGTACAAATTTGCTCGGCTTTCTAAAGCACAATAACGTAATGAGTGAGTACTTACTCAGAAAGTGATCAGTAAATTAAGCTTTAGAAAATTAATTAGTAATTTATGTTTATCTAACTCAACACTGATCACCCATACAGCACTCTTTCAAGGGTGTCTTCATTGCTTTCATGAAAGCTAAAACAGCATCTATTACAGTCAATGTATGATGTCTGTATAGATTTTGCAGATATCTTATTTAGGCTTTTGAAATTGATATGTCAGTTTTAGAGGGTTGAAATTGAAGATTTTCAGAATTAAAAGGTTTCAAATCTTTTATATAAGGCAGCTGATGGTTTTGTGCTGTTTCAAACAGTCGCTCTTTAACGTAGTTCCACTTTAAGAGCTGTTTTGCAGGAGACAAGTGCAGTCAATAAACCTGATATTATGAATGTACTTTAAATCACGTGTACCATCACTACACATCAGTTTAGTTGCTAAATGGTAGTAGTTTTCCTGCTCTTCAGAAACGCAGGTTACTTTTAAAACAATAATGTAGTACTGGCATGGTAGAAGGACATTGCTTAAATAATTAAATTAGAAAACAACACACAGCTCACATGAAAAAGCTTTATTCTTAACAACAGCTTTTACAATAACAGTTGTAGTGCTCTTACTTTCAGCCTTAAATGTGTAAACTATTAAGCAACTTCACTAGGGGACAAATAGTGTAATCACCATTATAAGTTATACGGACATAAATTATTAAATATCTTTCAAGATTATACAAATAAGCAGGAAAAACAGGAGTCAGTGTGTGTTATCTGTCCACTAAGCTATAAGGTGGAAATGATACGCACAAGTAACAAAATACTTAGCTTTAAACTATGCTGTCATTTCTTCAGCTTTAAATAACACAACAAGCAATAGGTTGTTCATGAAATCTAGGAATGTACATAAAATAAAGTACACAAAGGTAGCACATCTATGTCTGTTTACAGTTACAGCAAAAGCACAAATGCATGTACAATCCCACCGTGGAAGAGGCAGCACTGAAAGTTTAGGGTGCGGAATTGCAAACACTGTACAACTTTAATTTCATTTCATTTCATATTCATTCATGGCGGTCAACTAAGATGACTCTATTGTACAGGTCCTTATTTCTAAATACACTTCTTCCTGTCAGACATTGAGATTTAGATAATACCTGCTACAATCACCTCCAAGGGATTTTACAAAGTTTATGGCAGAATCTTTTATACAATTCACAATCATGTAAACAAAACAATCCCCTCCCCATTTCCTTCAGAGTTAGTGTTCGTCCCAAATAGGTTTGGCAGCATGAAAAATATATTTGCGGAGTTTCACTATAACAGTTCAAATACAGCTAGCATGAGCAGCCAGTGTGCTGCATGACTAGGCTCGAGGCCATGCACATGTAAAACAATTAGCACTGAATACAAGATGCCATGAACAGAACATCCATACGCACTTAAATAGTAATACATGTAAGCATGAATGAATAGCATAGCATGCGTATTACAGTGCTCTTGTCAGTGTTCTCTACTGCCCAGATCACTTCCATACTGCAGATCATTCCCTCACTTTCCAGAACACCTCAATTAACCCAAACATACTGTAAGAATCTGGACCACACCAACTGTCTGAGTAATACATACTTTAAAATGTCAAAACTTTCACGCAAACTGATTTAACTAGTATGGCAGAGCATTACTTTTACTGAACAACTGGTCCCTATAAGCCTGACAGAGGGCAGGCATATTAAAATACTCTAAACTTAACACAAACTTTGGAGGTTTTGATACTCACCATGTTCTGGGCTCATGTTTCATATGCACTAATTTGGGTTCTGACACAAGGAAGGGCCTGCTTTGCCATTTCACAGTAAAGTGCAACCTTCACAGGCAGTGCACATTAAAGTGCAGGCAGTGAGGGACTGGAATAGTATGGGAGAGATTTTGGTGGCCAGATTCCTGCTGGAGAGTGATTATCAGCTGAGTTACTCAGGCACTTTCAGCTGTGGTTCACTTGTGCACATGTGGCCCTGAAGTGGTGCTGTGTAGAATTTAAGCCACCAAAGTTGTAAAAATGTAAATCAAAGATATAGATTAAGATCTGGGTTCAGATAAGCAAGCAAGGAATCCGCATTTTCATCTTCTGCTGTTTTTAGCCTTAAAAAAATCTGGTGTCAAATATAATCTATTTACAACACACATTTTACAGGAATAATTCTGGCATTTTAGTTTTCATTAGTGTAAAGCAGAGTATGACCTAGATGCTGCGGAGTTCAAATCTTGCAAAGTAGACAAGTCTCACTATCTGTTCATCACAGTAAGTACTGATGAATGGAAACTCGGTCAAAAACTGGTGGGAGAAAAAAAGTACACTGGTTGAAGTTGGAGTCAGAGTTTGTCAACTCTGCCCACCCTGACCGCCATGTACAGGACTCCTTCATTCTGCATTCTACTAAAAAAAATTGCCTGTTTAGCAGCTTGTCATGTATCCACTATTTAAAAACGTTAAATATGCCATATTTTAAAAAAGAATGGTGTGTTAATGTAATTTTTGGCAACAGTATATGAAACATTTTCTGAGTGCACTCAAATGCACTTGTTAAAGAATAGTCTTCAGAGGGTGTGGACCATCTGGGTATATTGTGTAAACAACTGTTTTATCTTTTCGGTCATATAAAATATATATTTACATAGAAGTTGGATTATCCTAAACCGTTTTATATATATTTTTAATATTACTCAGTGCTATCATGAAATAATGAACCAAAAAAGGGAAAAGGTTCAAAATGAGATCAAAATAGTAATAAAGTATCTGCTGATGGGTTCTTTCCACATCATCTATTTTTAACCTGGCAAAATATTTACCATGGGGCATTTCATTGGAAAGATATTTCAAAACCACAGATATTGGTATTGAAGCCGTGTGCCCAAAAATGTGCTAAAGGAAGCAACTATTTTAATTAAATAATTGGTCTATAATTGCCAACCACTATAGTGTTTTCTAGTTCATTTGGCTGTCAATCTGGAGATTGGATAAACCCACAGTGACCGCGAACACATTTGAGAGCAGAAGTGGTTTGTTTGGCTAGTCCCTTTGACATGTGGAAACATCCCCGCTAAGGAAAGGTATGGAGGTTATCTAGTCTTTCCTGCAGCTATGGGGATTCCCTTAGACAAAGCAACACAGCCACAAAGCAAGTATTATGCTGTAACACTTGGTTAGGGCATGAAAGCAAAAACACTGAGGAAAGTGCAAATAACAACGTGTGATATGCAATCTAATATCAAAGAAAACAATAATAAATGACAATGCATAAAAAACAAAAATACCTTCAGTCACGGCATGCGAAACACACAAACACACGTCTCCCAGAGATTACGTCAGCCTTTTCTGTAGTGCCCCTAGAGTTGTGAAGGGTGCACTAGCAATGCATGATACACACAGATACATTCAACAAATCCAACTTGCTAGGCCTTTACATTTGGCAGGTACATTGCATATCAATGGGAAGTGATTGAGCTCTTCACCTTTAAAACAGTGCTGTTAGTGTTCACTACAGGGGTGTCGATCGCTAATGTAAGCAGCTGTGATTGTGGTCTATGCATGTTCTAGAAGCCATTGGAAGAGGGACCTGTTGCCATGACTGGCCTCCACGGTTCCTGGTTCTTCCTCAGCTGGACACTCTTCATAGTATTTGAGCAGGGCCTGCAGAAGCTCCCCAACCCTCCACTCTCTCTCTTTCAGCCTCTGGACTACAGTGAGAAACTACAGCAGACAAGCAGGAACACAGCAGCATTGTTTACTGACATATACATGAATACGTTCATTGGACAGACTTAACTCTTACAGAAACTACTAGCTACAACATCAGAAAATTAGAGGCTACTGGCTACAGTGAGCTCACAGATCGTATAGACCTCCATAATGACGACACAAAAATACACATTTGGTCTCTTGTTGGTGTTTTACAGTATTACAGTATAGTTACATGTGCACATTTATTATTACTGTTTATTTTCCCAATATGTTTTCCCTGTACACTGGCTAACAACTGAATGGGCGTCACCTTGAAAGCAACGTATATATTTAATAAGTGTCTGGGAAATCTAACCTGCTGCAGGCCTTGTTCTGATTGTAGATTAAGCTGCATGATCGGCAGCTCACTGATAGAGGCTGCCATCCACTGCAGCACTGCCCTTAGCTGGGGATCTGGGGTCTGACCCCACACATCTGTAGTGACCACCAACAGAGCTCTGTCCCCTTGAGCATGGCCTCTCTCCGCTCGCACTGTCCCTGCCAGAGGAAGCACAAAAAGGCCTGTTATACATAAGCGGACACACACACACACACACACACACACACACACACACACACACACACACACACACACACACACACACACACAC
>JBBPDA010000003.1:11457422-11493227 GCA_037974385.1 Arnoldichthys spilopterus | reverse complement strand
CATTTTTTTTTTTTTTTTCTAATATGTAACATTCCACAAATAAACAGTATTTTCTAATTAAAATGTGCAGTAGTGTGTTCTCTGCAGAGGATGTTTGACTTTTTTCACTTAAAAAATCAACAAAATATGTCTTTTGATCAGGGTTCCCCAAACATTTGCATAGGACTGTATATCCCTTAGGACAGTCCAGTAGACAACATGTTTTTTTTTCCAGATAAATGATAGGGACATTTGAAATGAAGGGAACACAACAAAGAAAAATGCCACAGTCCAAGGAACATTTGTCCTGTCGTACACATCAAACATTTTTTTATAATTATGAAAGAACATTTTAACAACAAGTAACAAATGGACAACATAAAATCATTCAACGCCACATTTAAAACTTTAAGGAATGCCCAGGTCTTGTTGAAAATGAAGTCTTATAAGTGTAACATTTATGTGATTTATTGCCTTGATGGTGCATTCCTGTTGGTGTGGTTTGGGTGAAGCATGTAGGAGTATGAAATCTTGACACTGAAATGGGTAAACTCAACAAGTGCAAATGATAGCACAGTAATGCGACAATGATCAGTGATGTCTTCAACTACTGGTTTTAGCATAAAGGGAGTAGTTCAGGGGGAAATCTCATTTGCACATTTGTCCAAGAACCCCATATTTAGTCAATCAGCAAAGACATTCTTAGCATCCAAACGTTTCTTTAGCTTAGAACTGCAGCTATGAGGCTAATGTTGTGAACACACAATAGAACTCAATAGTCAAATACATCACAAAAGCTTCTTGCTTGTCTCACACTGTAGCTGGGCCTGCGTCAGCCCACAATTTTTACATTTTCTTGGGAGAATTTTTTCCATCACCCTAATTCTACTTTCTGTTTGCAAAAAATGTCCAGCTTTCAGTTTGATATTTTTTCTCCATTTTGTTGTCCTCTTAGTGGAACAAATGAAATAACAGAAATTATGGTTAATACAAATTCTAAATATCTTGCAGCATTTATGTTCAGCTGTAAAATTCAGCATGATAAATGACAATTTACAGCCTGCATAAAAACAGAAGAAATCTCTTAGAGAAAAAGAAAGTTCCACCAGTTACTGCTTTTAAAATCATGTTTATGCACTTCTTACTTTTTGTCTTTAGATTCTTCATCAAACGTTTTTCTTGGGAAAGCTTTCATGAATCTGGCCCTGGGCTGGAATTCGCCAAGCAGTTGTAATTTAGAAGACTGAGTTCTAAATCAGATTCACAATTCCTTAATGAAGCTCTGGATATGGGTTGAGCCAGTTGAAGTTTTGGTGATGTATTTTTACACAAAAGATTCAGGCTGTTGTGTGATATTGATTTCTAGTGTATGTTAGCAATATTATTCTCGTAGTTCAAGCACTAAATTAAAGAAGCAAAATTTGGCCACCAAACACGTCTTGGCGGATTGACTACATATGCCATATGTTTTCGATTTTTTCCCAAAACTATTCCTTTATTCAGTCATCACTGGGTTAAGATATATGTGTTCACCTGCACAACCGCACTTGATCAGTTGAGCTACATATTTGCACTTGTTATGCAAGTTTTGCCTAAACTTTTGTCCTGCCAGTGTCATTTCGCCTCACCATGTGAGAAAACACATTTCCCACTGTTCTCAAAAAAAGAGAGAAAAAAAAGAAAAAACAAAAAAAAAAAATATAAAAAATATATATATATATATTTTAAAAAATAACACACACAAACACAAGCATGCTGGTTCGCAGCTGAGCTCTTCACACCAGTGGAGTGTTGCATCACACAACACTAGTTGATGCACATGTGTCACACCATGCTGAAGGTGCAGTCACACACATTTTTAAACTTCCCCTCAGTGTGGTGCTCCCCCTCTCCACTCTTTCACCCCTTTCACTGACTGTTCTAGATCTCAGCACTTCCAAAGGCTATAGCATGTCAGGGCCACAAACGGTTAGTTAGTATGTAAGTAGGTTTAAGTCTCAAACAACACTTGCACAGAGGAAGCCAAGCAGAGCAGTGCAACACAAGATAGCAAACAGGGGTCAAGTCAAAAAAGACAGAAGAGAGGCAGAGTCAGTGAAAGGAGAGAGAGAGAGAGCGAGATCAAGAGAGAGAGAAAGGTCTGATTTGTTCTGAGGGACATTGTGAGGCACGTAAAGGTGGGGAGGGGGGTGTGTATATACCTTCAGGTCCCTCCTCTCCAGGTGCAGTAGTTCGGAGCCGCGGATGTCGTGGCGGATGAAGGTGTCTTTATACTCCCCCAAGCTGAGCTGCTCCAGCCAGGTGCCCACCTCCTCAGTGCCCCACCTCTGAACTACACAAGTCAAGAGCGAGAAGCCCCCTTCAGTCTCCGAAAAACCCCGCACACGCGCAGGACACAAGCGGAACAGGGTCAAGGCCAAAATGGGGTGGAAATGAAAAGAAAAACAACAACAACAACCACAAAGAGGGGGAAGGGATCAAAACAGAATGAGAAGAAACACACAGGAGTGGCAGCGGCAGCTGGCAAAGAGAGGGTTAAACAGGTTTGCTTTCGATAAAGTTCTCTGGTCACTGGCACACCCAGAGGATTTTTTTTTCTGGCATGCAGGTTATCATAGTGGGACATCCACCACTGCATTCAGAGCAGACACAGGAAATAGGAGAGAGAGAGAGAAAGAGATAAAGAAAGAGAGAGAAGGGGAGGAAGGACAGGAGGCTGAAGCCTGTGCACCCTACTGCTCTATATCTGGCCCTTGTACAATGGTTCAACCTTTCTGTCCCGTACAGCCATACGCTGGCTCATTCACAGACTGGACTCCACGCTTGAGAGACAATATTTTTTATCAGCTAAATTAACTACACCCCAAAACAAAAAAGCATGAATTCAAATGCCCTAAAACGTAACAGTTTGCTCATCTGGGAAAAATGCTTACTTAACCATATAGTATACATGTTACGGAAGGTGTCATGTGCTTTCCTGAGTTGTCATGCCGCATTATGTCCATTAATATAACAGTCTTGGGTAACACTTTACTGTAGGGTAGTGTTCCTATGACTGCATGACATGTACATAAGTCTGAAAACTGCCAAAGATTTATTCCACCAAGCGTCACCTGTCATTACGGCAATTCTCATCAGTTTCACCACTGGATATTGTTGGAATATATCTTTATAAAGATCTATGTAGGTTAATGTCACTTGTCACAAAAGGCTTATGTAGATCTCATGTAACCTTATGAATGGTTCCCTACAGTAAAGTGTAACCCAGTTTTGTTACCACTGTTAATAATTGACAGATGCTTCAGTGTTTGTTATATCAGTTCATGGCAAACAGTAATTTTCTAATATGGGTCATGACAGCTACCAGTAATGAAAACATAACACTGACATATAAATGGACATACTGTGTCATATGTCACAGTTAAGACAATGCTATGTATAACTTACAAATTTATTGCTGCTGTCCTAACAAAACTGTCTATTTCCAGAACTGTCTGTTTTCAAAACAGACTTTACAAAGCAAGGGGAAAATTGTTTTTAATATTAATGTACATAAATGTATCAAGATTATATTAATTCTGTCCATTTATCTGTTTCTACTGATTCATTACACTTAACATTTTTACACCAGGCCACAGCACTGCATTGTATGCCTAAGCTCTAATATCTTGCTTTGTTATGTGTATGTGTACACTGCGGACCCTGAGCTTCACCATTTTGTCTCCCTGTATACTCGTAAATTGGTTTAGAAGTTTAATTTGACTTTGACTCTGACTTTGACTTAAGGGCAGCTAGCCTTCATGTCAGGTGTAAAATAAGATGCAAGGTTTTGATATGATAGCAACAATATTTCTGCTAAATTTGTATTTTATGATATTAAGTTAATATTGCAGGCATATACATATCCAGGTGTTCCAATGAGTCCGATATTCCAGCACCAGTCCTTCTAAAAAGTAAACAATAAAAGCAGCTGATATATCTGTGTATGCATGGTAGTGGTTTCCCTTCCGTGAACTGAACCTTGGTTTGTGCCTGCTGTTCATGTGTGGACACATGGGACTGTTTCTGACTCACAGGACAACATCATGAACAGAGGAAAGTGCAGGATGCTCATGGATGGTTGGGTTGGACCGAGGACATCACAGATCAGAGAGAACTCTTGGGGGACATGTAGATCCCACATGGAGCTCTGTCATCCGACAGGCCACAAGGCACTGCCATAATTGCCTTTGAGGTCAGGCAGACTATTGTATAACAGAGCACTGTGATATTAGTGAGAAAACTCACAAGAAACACTCAAAATCAAACACACCTCAGAATTCAGTTTTGTGGCGTAACTGGCAAAATGGCATTGTTTTCTAAACACAGCGTCAGAACACAACACATTGCACTCGACGAATGCTCCACATCCTCCATGAAAAATGTATTTTATCCATCAAATGTGAGAGCAGCCACTCACTCTTACCTGACTGTGGGCTGGACTTCTTGAGGGCCTTCTCCTTCTTGAACTTTGGCACGATGCGGAACATACCAGTGCGACTGTTTCTCTTGCCGTACTCCATGGAGTGGTCCTGACACATACACACACACACACACACACACACACACACACACACACAAAAAATGAAGACTTTTTCACTCCAAATATTTTATTTTGTGAACATGGTAACGGGTAGAGGCTAAAATTTCCACTGTCACACTCTCCATTACACAGAGTGCCAAGAGCTGTTAAATACTTGGTTAAAAGCTGACTCCACAATGTTAGCTGATCTCACCTCCTCGTCGTTGGGCTGGAGAATGTGGTAGAGCCAAGGAATCTCAGCCAGCTTGCCCAGCTCCACCTCCACACTCTGCAGTGCGCTGGACAGCAGCTCCTCATCAGGGGGGTCCAGTTGCTGTACGGACACAAAGCCCACAGTGTAAGATACTGCCAAAAACCACACACAGCAGAGCCATAGATTACAATCACCATGCCAAGGTAAATTGTGCAGATCTTGATCATTTAATTCAGGCTCAGTGACAGTCAGAGAGATTGTCCTTTTGTAAATGAAGCTGTTGTACAGGAAAATGTTAACACCAAACTTTCAAAATGCCCTTACCAATGACACTCGACCAACTAGGAGTGACTCAGTCTCATTGTGCAGGGCTTTCACTGTGCTTGCCACCTCTATGGCTGTGTTCCTGGTCAGGCTCTAAAGGAAGGAGAACAATTCACCACAACACCTTTTATGAGCCATGTGTGCAAACATCAGGGTCCCAGGCAGGAGGTTTATGAAAGCATTGAGGTGGTCTTCTCAAGTAATGTTTTCCAAGCTCTACCCTGATGCTCATCCTTAATGCAAAGTTCTGCATTTTTGCTGCTCGGTTCATGCCTGATTCAAGGGGGTTGATAATTAGGTAAGCACATGACTCAGAGATAGGCTTGCTTATCTGAATATACTAATATACCAGTTCATCTTAGTACATTATTACTCTGGAAAAATAACTAAACATTCTGCTGATTTTTTTAAAGGATGTGACAAAACTGCAGAGAACGTTGAGACACTCACAGCTGACGCTCTGTCTTACGTTTAGCACATCTAATGCCAAATAAAGAAATATTTCAAACAAAAAGTCAACAAATGTGCACATACTCAAGTGGCATCATGGATCACCTCTTGCTTTAAACTGGTTTCCTTTTAAAAAGGTCCCATATCCTACATTTTTCTTACATTTTATTTTCTCCCTGAGCTCCACTCTTTAAATTTAAAACCATTTTCCAACCTCTCTTTATCGCTTACAATTAAACAGCCTGTTTTAAAGACTTATTTATATAAATGTGCTCTGCTCTGATTGGCTGCCCTGTGTTACATCTCATTTGAAAAAAGGATCTGTGCTAAAACAGCCTGAATAAGTGGGGTTAACGGCTGTTGGCTTAAAAGGCAGTCGTATGTTTGAGTTGGATTTTATGACATGACAAAAATGATGAATTCAAAATAGGGTATTTTTTAAGCTTAGTTTTCATATATGGACTTTATGGACTAGAGACTGATAGATAGATTGAAACTTTAGCAATATTTACTACATTTCATATGTGAAAGGAAACAAGGTTTTCCATGGTATAGGCCTTATAATGTTAGACTTTTCTGGCATAACTCAATATACATTATATACATACAATATAAATGATTTATATAATAAAAATAACTTGCCCATTCCTAAAATGACTCAGGTGTGTAAGTAAGCACAACACTGTGTAGTGCAGGGTTGAGTTCAGGACTGAGCTGAGAAACTGAATTAGAGGGTTGTCTTACCTCAGGGAATTTGGGGTGAGTTTTGTTGATGGCATGAGATGCAGCATTAACAGCATGAGCTAGCTCTTGCTCTAGGAGCCCGTTAGTCTTTGCAGCTTCACAGATCCTGGTGATGAGTTCCTCTGCGGCACGGGCACACATTTGGATAAGTGCGGCTTCCTCTTCAGTGGCCAGGTCTACGGAGTGCTGAGGGTACAGGTGCGGCCTCAGAGGAGGCTTGTCATACTTCAGCTTGTCCTCCCAGGACTTCAGGGTGTTCTCAAATGCCTGTGATGACGGCAGAAAGCATCAGTGATTATGTGCTTTGGTTGGGTACAATGTGTTATAAAAGACAGACATGCAAATACTAACACACACTACTCACCCTATCTCTGGTCAGCATCTGTGCCCGGTTCTTGTGCTGGATCTTGATGACTCCAGGAGGCTGTATCCAAGCCTCTCCATCTACTTGAATAGGCACTCCTTCATCACCCAGGATTGTAATCTTCACTGTGCGACACTATGGCAATGAGAAGAATGACGAGCACTGTTTTTAGCTTATGTATGTATATATTTAGTGTTGCACAGCCAATAAAACCGCACACGTACATACAGTACTGCCTGCATTAAAACGAGTGCATGTGTGGCAGTAGATGGACCATAACGAAAGCAAGTGACATCATCAATGTGAGATTACTTTTGGTTACAAGCACTAGTATAAAATGCTCATTGCAAAATCTCCAACAACAGTATACTGGGAAATATACTAGTTGAAATTCTTCTTAAAATAACCTTTTTACATCACTATGCCACAAACTAGAGCAGATACACAATGTTCACACAGTGTAAAATACTAAATGTGTGATGACTGTACCATTTATCAATGCACCAATTACTAAGTCAACATTTGTTTGTTTTTGTTATCAGCAACAGGTAGAAAACCCAACATCTGTAAGGTGTCTCAGTGCCTACAGCATGGGTGACTTGCATAGGTGTCAATTTACCATTGAGGCATGTTGGGAATTTAGAGACATCAATACAATGTCTTTTCCATGGAGGTCCATGGTTATTTCAGCATGCAAAACAAGGCCACATTCTGCATGCGCTACAACAGCATTGCTTTGTAAACACAGAGTGTGTATGCTTGACTGGCTTGCTAGCACTTCAGATCTGGTGATAATGAAAATGACTGAAGTCTTCAATTAGGCAAGAATGGCCAAAAAATCTAGTTCCTAAAAGAAAATCTCAGTTTCTAAACTATTGAAAAGTGTAATTAAAAAGAAAGGTGATGTAACACAGTGGTAAATATACCCCTGTCCTAACTTTTTTGAGTGTGTTATAGGCATCAAATCTACATTTGTATATTTTTACAAAATACATTTAAGCTGTCCAGTGGAAAAAGCTAATAAATGGGGGAAGGGATCAAAACAGAATGAGAAGAAACACACAGGAGTGGCAGCGGCAGCTGGCAAAGAGAGGGTTAAACAGGTTTGCTTTCGATAAAGTTCTCTGGTCACTGGCACACCCAAAGCTAATAAATCACAGATTTTTATTGCACTTTATAAAATCTCCTCACTTTTCCAGAAATAGGTTTTTAATATGCATAATTCGTGCTTGGCTACACTTTTTGAGAAAGAACACTGCTTTCACCAAAATAAAATATATAAAAAGGAATTAAAGTCACTTTTTGAGTAAAGTTAGTATTGGTACTAGCACTTAGCATCTGCAGATACTTGACACTCATGTATCGGTATCAGAAGAAAAAATATGATATAGGTGCAGCCCTAAGTATAATCATCTGACAATACTTTAATACTCACCTGGGCAATGCGATGATGCTGAAGCTTGATCACTCTCGACACTGCCATCTGCATACTTCCAAACACAGCAACCACCTCCAAGATTTTATCGTCAAATGATGGCGCGCAGAATATCTAGATGTGAAAAGAACATCATAGAACACAGGGATTCATTTTATTAATTCCATGAAGAACATTGCCCAGTGACTTTGGGATAAAGTTTTTTTTTCTTTTTTTAAAGAAGTTTTTTCTCTTACAGTGCCAAAGCTTTTCTGCTAACCAATATCCTGGAGCGCCACAAGGGGGCCCTTCACAAACTACATGCTCACTACCATAAATGTGTAAAACAAGTGACTTTCCTAAAGTCAGTCCTGCCTCAGCATTCCCAGTTAAAAAAAAAGAAATTATTAGTTTTAGTTTTGCCTGTGTCCCAGCACCAAGAGCCGATTAAATTACCTACACTTCCAGCATCGGCAAACTGGCTCAACAAGCTGTTTGCAGACTTTAAGATGTTTTTGGAGCAGATCCACTGAATGTCCTGTCCGAGATCACAGGCATGTCAGTGCTCTTTTGCTCTAGCTTGTTGCTTATGTAAGAAGTTCTTACAATCTGCTGCCAGAGTGCAGTGTACTGGGGCTAGACACAGGGGGCCTTTCATTCCACATCTAGCTAATAAACCAGCATTGTGAAGCTTGTGAGCCACACACTAAATGGTCTCTGGCTAATAGCCAGAGAAGGATGTTGAGGTTCCACTGAGAGCTAGTTGATGTTCCCATTAAATGACAGGTTTATTCACTGGATCATAGTGTCATTTAGGGCATAGAGGGTACTGACAACATTTAAATCACTTCTGAATCAGCTCACTAAAACACTACTTTGAATTTGGAGGACAAGGAATGAAAACCAGAATGACCAGACTGAACAGAGTCAAGAATGGTTAATGATGAAAGCCTTTCATGTAGAGATAATGAACTCAGTTTCTTCTCTTTCTTTACCTTTCATAAGCGAATGTGGAAGGGAAGTAAATATTTTTCAGGATCTTATCATATACCAGTTTAGACTTTATCAGCTCTGCCTCAGTGTACAGGCTCTTGGAAAAGATTACACATAGGTAAAGGTCAGGGTCATCAAGACAGTTTTCCCCAGGATCAATTACATGTTTCTGATACTGATTCCTCTGTACCAATTTCAAAAGGACTGTGATTATTAATTTGATTATTAATTAAACTTGCATTATGTTTGAATGTACCAGTTAAAAAAAACAACTTTTTTTTTTTTTTTATCTTTTTGGGGGCTAAAGCATGCTCATGTAAAGGACAGATTTGAGACTACTACAGTCACTTACATCATCCTCTTTGGTCCCACCCCAGAAGTTGGTTCCTCCAGCATAGCTGGGAATATTCAGCACAGCAATCCCTTGGAGACTAGGGAGCGGGATGTACTGTCCGTCACACTGCAAGGTCAATCACACAACAATAAGGTACTCCAGACATCTCTTTAGAGTGAAAATGGGCAGTTAGCTATGAACAAACATGAACACGAGTGCCTGAACATGAGCCCCTTTTAGACCATTAAGGACCGATATCAAACAACTGTACTAATGGCTGCGTAAAGCTGTGTAGTAGTCATTAGAGAGATGAAGAATCACTAATATTTATTTATGATGTGATCATAATTACTGCTAATGAATAATTAGAAGTACTGTTAGAAGTAGAAGTTAATCTATGCCGAGTTAAGTACATGCAGTTCAGAGTTTGCACTGCTAAGTGATGTATATCCTTGATGTTTTACCTCTAACTGCACTTTCTGCTCCAGGTTCTTGTAGGTTCTCTGCAGTAGCTCCTTAGTGCCTAAGACTCCATACCACATCATGTTCTTGGTTCGGCTCCTATCACAAACAATATTGTAGCAGAATGTTTTAGCATACTTTAATCATTAAGATCATGAAATGGCTATTAATGTAAATGCCCTCAGTGAGATTCTGAATTATACTGGGTTTATCAATTGAGAAGCAGAGTGTTTGACCTGCATTTCTCAGGATGCTCCTCACGCTTGTTGTTGAACTCCAGTGAGATTTTGGCATCCAGGCCGATCCCAAAATAATTATTCATGACACACTTCTCTAAATATCCCTCTCTATGAGAGAAAGAAGTATAAGCATGCTGGTTTTCACTGGATAACATGATATATAAAAAGGAAGATGTGAATTAAAGCCTCTTACAGTGGATCCAGGTCCGGGTCAATGAAAGGTGTGGCTCCAAATGGGTCAATGTTGGCAAGCAACATCTTACTTATGATTGAGCTTCCAGCTATAGAGGCAGCAAGGCCTGCACGTAATCCTAAATACCAATACACAAACAATGTTGCTGAGAATTTTAGTAAAAAAACATTGAGTAAGTTCATGTTCTATAGCTGTATTTAGAATCTCTAAATCAATATTTAGCGGAAAATAAAATTCTGCGCTTTAATATTAATATCATCATACCTGGGCAGATAATGCGTGTGTTTAAGACAGGCAGGTTCTCCTTGCTTGTGGTGAATGGAGGGATGGAGAAGGAGCCACAGGACTGTGTGCTGCGACTTACGCGCCTCTCCGTTGGTGAACAGGGTGACTTTGCTACTGTAGGAACAAAGAAATATGGCTTTAACATGTAGGACACATCTACAGAGGGTAGGTGCTAAATAATTTAAAGTAAGGGAAAGCCTTTATTAAATTTACATCCAGAACTAAAATAAGTTGACTGAAAAAAAACAGATACTTAAAAAAAAATTTGATAAGAAAGCTGCAAAAAAGGTTTTTTGCACTTTATACCATTGTAAAAATATTGCATGGGAAGTTTTCATGCAAAAAGTAGCAATCATCTTGAACAATCATAAGGAATAAAAACCCAATGGAAAAAATACTACAAAGCCACAGCAAAGACTTTAAACCTCTCTGTCAGTAAAATTGTTTTGGATAATATGCAAGTGGAAAGTTCATGGTGCCACAACTTCTTGTCCTTGGCCAGGTGCGTCAGACAAGACTTTACAACATGCTAATATACTAATAAAAAGGAAGATAAGAGAGAAGCCAGCAGTATCTTCATGTTTAGGACCCCCATTAGAAACTGGAATTAAATAGAGAACCATTTCTATTCTAAACCCCATATTTCTGAAGCAGAAACAGAGGTGTCCATTTGAAATGTGCATGCATATATTCAGACGAATCACAGCTCTTTTGGAATAATGTACACTGGCCAGACAAAATATAAATACAAAAATACTTGGTGATAACTCAGCACTTCATATCTGGAGAAAGAAGGGTTGCATGTTTGATCCCAAGAGCACCAGTGAACATTTGTCATTGTGAACACACTCAAACACCACAACAAAATGTGACCTCTCCACTTAACCCATCACACATGCACCAGCAGGCAGCTATCAACAGAGCAAGCTTAAGGGAACCTCAGTGGTGCCCGGGCCAGGACTTGAACCTGCAACCTTCAGTTCACAAGGCAAAGGATGTAACCACTAGACCACTACTGCCACTACAGGAGAATATATATGAAAGAAGCATGAATGGAGCATTGTACCTAGACATACTGGACGGGAATTTAATCTGATTGGCCAAGAAAGGGAAGAATGTGTACGTTATAATAAGAAAGCCCACACAGCAAAAATAACTCAAATCCTAATTCTAAAAAAGAAGGTGAAAGTTCTTTCTCCTGACTGAGTTTAAGGAGTTCTTGACTCCTATTGTAAATGTATGGATGTGTGGATTACAGATTTTGAAATTGCAAGTCCATGAGAATAACTCTGTCAAGTCTGTCAGGAATTGATCAAAGCTGAACCACAATGCTGCAAATGACTCTTTACTGTAGGCAGCTTTCATTGCCTACAATGCCTACTGCAACAAATTACTAATGTTTATCCTTGGTGATGTGTAAACATTTTTTCTGTCTAACAGTTTTATTTTTAAATGTGCTTATGTCTAAAGATACATAGCGTTTTAGCTCATATTTACAAATACATAGTTAAAAGATTTTAAACTGTATATCACTGCCCTTTCAGATACTTCATCCCCACACAACTAGTCATGGGAGATTTGGAGTGTTTTCCATGCCAAAAAACAAGACACCAAATAATAAAATATTCTCATGATTCTTAACGACTCTAGCACATTATTTTTGGCAACAGCATTTTTCAAGACATTTTATCACACAAAAATAGCTCAGTGGATGCTTAGTCATGGTATGTAATGTTTTTAACAGTTTATTCAAGTTCCAGGGCTATTTAGCCAAGCATTAAAACTAAACTAAATCACATTAAAACAATTATAGCACATGGATTAATAACACTTCACAGGAAGTCAAAGAGCAAAAATATATTGTACAGTTAACACACACTAACAACTAACACCAGCACAACAGCTGTGAGCTGGAGAAGCGACCAGGAACCCCTGGGGGAAAGAGAGCAGTCTAGAGAATACATACAGCCTCTCATTGTCTCCTGGACACAGTCAGGCAGGAAGCTGATCTTTATATAAACAGGAAGTAGCACTGTCCGGCACACAATGACATATTCCCTATAGAGGCAAATATCATACATAGCCTGTGGGACACACACTTACAGCATATAAACACACATGCCTTAAACCTGTAAACAGAGCACTTCAGGGGGAAAGCTGAGTTACACAAAGGGACAAGAAACCATATTCCATTTTTATTAAGTCTGCAAAAATAAGCCATTAGGAAAGTAAAACCTCTACGATCAACACAAACAAATCTATGACAACATAATATCTTCACACAGGATAAAAATGTAAAGGCATAACGTTCATTACAGGCTCTTAACACTAGAGGGCAGCATCATTATCTGTTCAGTAGGACCTGGACTTAACGGACTTGTCTGGAACTAATCAGGCTGATATTGCACATGTATTAATAAGTATATGGGTTATTGCCATTGTTTAATGTCATGTAAAGAATTGGTGACTGATTAAGTAGGTGCAAGCTGAACTCACAGGGCAGAGCCTCCAGTTCTTTAGTGTCCTCATCCTTCTCGTTGTCCTTATTTTCATCCTCTATGTCCTTTTTGAAGTCTGTGGGAGACTGCAGGTCTTGCTCATCTGTATGGGCATTCTGTTCATCCACCACTAGAAGAAATAAATGAACACCCCCTTTACTTACTGCCACTTCCTCCAACATCTTAGCACAGAGTGAAGGCACAAATTGGAAGACACCATACACCCACTTCTTTTGCTTTTAAAGGAAAAGTCTGAATAGCAAGTCCTTCTGCTCTCATCAATATAATATGAGCTTTTTATCACTTGGAGAAGGAAGACAATCACAATAGATATTCTTTGTATAAAAATGATGATTCTCATTGTTTCTAGTTCTCATTTCCATTAGTATAACAATTTGTAAGTTGGCCATTTTTGTAGGCCCAAAAAGTCTTACAAAGTGCTATCAAAAATTTCAACATTTTGATGATTTTTGGCCCAAAACTTAAAGAATAATTAGGAAAATTTTCACACAAAGATTTCTGATGGGTAAAATATCTGAATGTGCCTACTCCTTAACACTCTCTGCCTTTCACTTACTTTTCTCAGCTTGCTCGATAATCTGCCGAACTGCTTTCTTCAGGCTGTTTGCGCGGAGCATAAGCTGCTCCCGTGGCCTGAAGAGCTTGTGTGGAGAGTCCTTCTCCGTCACATTCTCCTCCAGCTTCTCTTTCAGCTCTGTAAGAGACTCCTCGCTCAGGTCCTCCTCCTCCTGCAGTTCCTCTTCCTCCAACTCTTCTTCTACGATTGGGGGAGTGTTGAGAGAAGGAGGCCGCATGGCCTGGGCCTCTGTGTTCAGTGTCTGCAGCAGCAGGTCCAGCTTTTCATTAAGGATTCCACACTGTGTGAGAGAAGAAGAGTGTCAGCATGCAGTTGAATAAAAGACTCACAGTGTGCAATAAAGCCTTCTTTCATCTCATAAATTTAAATAATTATGTAATAAGGAGCTTAGGATGACACGTGAGTCAATGCACAGGGACTTCTTCTGAGAATAACTCTACAAAAAGCAGAAGTGTCTGCAAAACTAAGCAATAGTCTCCAGCTACAACATTGGAGACACCATTATCTCAGACAACTGCACCCTTAAGCCTCAAGATCTTTAACATGTGCCCTCCAGAAAGTTTGATGAGAAGTGTGAAGAATTGTGAAGAATTTTACAGCTTTTTTACTAAATTTACTACTCATCTTAGATATCTAAGATGCTTAATTCCACCAATAAACAGATTTAGGGGTAAAATCTGATACACTAGTATCGCTGAATGCTATTACAAGCTCTCTCAAACTTGCATATGTACTATATCTTTTTAACTATAATCTGCCCTTATTAGAGGTGATGGTCAGCATAGCTAACAGTGTTTGCTCTCTCACCAGTCTGACAGTTTTCCATTACTGTTAAATACATGCTTACGCAGTATCACTCCTCCTAAGAATTCTGTAACCTGAGAGGGCCTAAGCCTGAAAGCGCTGTGGCTCCAATAGCTGCAGTGATTACAGTGATGACTGTACGCAATTACTTCATAGATCATAGTGCAAAAAGTAAGCAATCTAGTGATTATTCTGACAATTTTTTGAGTAATCCTATAAAGGCAACCATACAGCAGCAAGCATTTCTTTTAATTTATATACATGAAGTTTGTTACTGCAAACCTACACGTATTTGTCCGATCCTGCTGGTGTGGGTCTCCTTTCTTTTAGTGAGGCACACGATAGTGATTTAAATATTAACAGCTTCAGGTTCCCTGTTTCTCATCCACATTCCCAAGTAATCAGTAATCCATTTTATATGTATGTTTTTTAAAATGAATTTATTTCCCTAATATTTCTGGTATTTTGACAGTCTGCACAAGTGTTAAGTAGTAAAAAGATGTTGTGTGAGCTGGTTAGAAGAACAGGGGCCTGGCTCCAGATTTCTCCTCCATGTTTCCAGTCATTGCACCTGATTTCCAGCAGAAGCACCTGATTTTATCTAATGAAGGACTGATTGAGCCCAAACCAGTGATTTGATGGAAACTACAACTAGGAATGCTCGCGCCAACACACTGACACTTAAAATCACTGTTTACTGTATCACTGTTATTTGTATTTATGCTAATATTAGTGTTTTTTGAGAAAAACAAAGGCACGTACTGCTCAGATAAAGAGCTTCTAATGATCATTTTCTTATGCATAGTACTGTATGTTTTCACCTGACCAGAATAATTCTACCTTCTTTATGTGAAACACATTCAAAACATTCAATTCATTCATCGCCATAAAAATGAAGGCACTTAAACTCATGCAGTAGAAAAGGCATGTGGCAGTGTTGGTGCAGTGTTGTGACCTTACTTTCAGGGCCATGCTTTCAGCCTCCTCTGTATTCTCTGTGCTTTTCTCATAGGACTTTCCAACCTTGGCTACAAAGTCCTTCACTGTTTCACACAGGATCCTAATGGAGTAGAAAAATATATTTTTCTGTTAGCCGAACGCATGTGCCAGAACCCAAAGGTAGACTGTACTGCACACTTAAGACTCACTTTGCTGAGGATATGACCACAGAGTGCTGATCTGAGTTGAGGATCTTTGTGAGATGAGCAGCAACTGAATCCTCATAATCTGTTATCTGAAACTTAAGCCATACAGCAGCACATTGTTCAAGAGTTCAACAACATCTGTAGTGAAATAACTGAATAAGTGACTGTTTACTATAAACATGTACAAGAGTCACAGGAGGCTGTATCTGAATGCTATGCTGGTGTATCTTAGCCTATCGAGAGCAGGTACCTGGCAGTCCTCGGCCTCCTCAGGCGTGGCAGGGCAGCTGTGTTTGGGAGGTATTTTAATCTCATACGTCATTATACTCCACCTGTGAAGAGCAAAGAGCAGCTGCACACTCAGCCAGCACTGCTAAAAACACATGCATGACAGAACAGCTATGTGGAAACAGATCAGCATCCTTTTCGCTCAGTTGAGTTTTTCTACAAACATTTTATGTGGTTTCGCAACAAAAGGTGTCTGCTGGGACTTAAACCGGCACCCTGAACTTGTATGGCGTGTCAGAAACAAATGTTGTGGTCTTAGCTGGTCATAACATAGAGCTTTAACATACAGCACTGCTGATAACATCAATAAATATAACAGGCAGATGCACACCTGCCAAACGTTTGAGGAAAACCATCTTCCTGTGAAATCTTTGACTTCCACTGCTACTTTTAAATACAGTCATGTGAAAAGATAAAGAAATTGTTGATTTTTTCCCTCTTATGTAAACAAGCTAACATTTCACCTTCTTTAATGCAGTGTCTGCAGATAAACATGATTATACTGCAACAAATGACACACAGAAGTTTCATAATTTAAATAAACAAAACACAGAATTCATATAGAAAATGTTATTATGGAAAATGTTCATACTGTGAAGCCCATAAAAGTAGAATCATGCCATTGATTAGGACTTCCTGCAGGTGTAGTTTTATTTTAAACCTGACATATAGGGTCTGGTGTATATCACCTTTATCTGTAGGTACTGTATTAAACACGAAATGTTTGCTAATTAAAATATAAAAAAAAAAAAAAAAATCAACAATTTTCTTGGAGTGTAAATATTTTTTTCATGTAAAAACTGCAGAAGTATAAAGAGTTATATAAAAGAGTTATATACCAACACTCAGCTTCATTACCATCGAAGAGACTTCCTTGAAATGCAGAATAAATGTACACTAAGAACAGATTTAACAGCAACGTTTTAAAGCTTGTACTGAAATCTCTGAAGCTGTAAACTGATTAACAACATTTTCCACCAGAGAGTGTGATGCAGCACAGTACTATTACTAATCTGACTCTAGAGCTCTCTGGACCCTGGTAAAGTACACATTATCTGCTTCCTATATTGTAATAGAACTGTGAAAGTAGGTGAGATTCTCTGGAGGTTCTCTGGTAGTGACATAATCTCATGAGGAATCTAGTGTTAACAGACAACACAAGCAACAGTACAAATAATGGAGGAGCGTCAAGTTCTGATTCACCTTTTAAATTCACATTTTAAATACCAAAGAGGTCTGTGTTGATGAATGCTGACATCACAAAAAGGGGTTAAAATGTACAGTGTATGCCATCGATCCTAAGGTAGTGCTTATGCCATTTTTGCAAAGGATCAAAATCTAATTATCCTTCTATGTAGTAAGTGTAGTTTGTGCAAATAGCCAAAGAAAACTACATTAAAAAGGCTACATTTTTGACAAAGAGTGTAAATACAGAATTTTATAGAGGAAAACAAATGAGCTGTGTAATGGCCCATGCACCTACATCAACTACAAGCCTTGACTCTGTCACAGATTAGATATTAGACACTTCCTGAAGTGCCCTATGATTGCTTCACTTCTGTAAACTTTAAGCATGGACAGGCCTCCCTACCTGTCCAGCATTTTGGTGCTGGCTCTCTCCAGTTTAGCCAGTATCTGAGGGAGCTGTGTGTCATCATCACATGAAGGTCCCCAGCCCAGTACCCGTGCCAGGTCATTCCCCGTGCCCAGAGGCAGCACGCCCAGCTGACACTGTCAACAATAGCACAGACCCTCAGAACACTGCATTCTCTTTCAGAAAGCCTGTTACACTTTTATATTTGTCTTATATCTTTACCTGCCATGTCTTTGTGATATAACATTTATGACATAAAAAGGCAATACAGAAAGTAAACTGTGTGTAAAGTGTTGTGTGATTACAGAATTACATATACAACCTGTAGCAAAACAGGCAAGTGACCAAAGGCAGATCACCAACCAAAGAGTGGTGAATTATGACATTTTAGAAAAAATAATAAATGACAAGCCTAAATCAAATACTCAGACTGAAGAAAAATAATTGCTTGGAAAATTAATGGAGGAAATAATTGTTATTTATGCTTTGTTAGTATTTCAATTGTATAATCTATATATTTGCCAGATAGGTATCTATGTTCATTTTTTTTAATACATAAATAAGTAAATGTATATTTTAATCACAAACTGATGTCCTGTTATGCTAACAATTGGGATTTCTTTGTTATACTGTAAAAAACACAAACAAACAAATGACTAACTCATTAAAACACACAGCATTATAAAAATATTAACTTTAAATTTATAAATATCTAGAAAGATTAATAGTCCAATTAAGGACATTTAATTACCTGTTTGTGAAGACTGAGTTTATCAATTTCAGACAGGACCCAGCCAACACTGCCATCTCCCCCACACACAAGAATTCGGAAATTATCAAATTTTTGAAATAAACGCAGCCTGTAAAGCAGAAACAAAGAAGCAGAAAACACACAAAGTTTGAACAGGTGCCTAAGGTTCAAATCCAGAGTTCCAGAAAAAAGCCAGAGTCACATCTCTGACTTTCATACAGGCAAGATAATCGCTATATATTTTATATTAGTTTCCATAACCTATGTGTGACTCACCCTAAATGAGGCCCACCATTGACGAGGTCGAAGACCTGAGCCGGGTTGAGCAGCTGTTTGAAGCGGCGCAGAAATTTCACTCCTTGGTTGTCTCCACTTTTGGAATTGACAAACACTAGAAGTGGGCTGGCACATGATGGGGGGCAGGTGGCTTTCCAAAAACCTGTCCAAAATTATAACACAAAAATCAACTCATGAGTATAAACGTATGAACCAGAAGACTGTTTTTCTGTTGCTTAGGAACACTGAAATGTCTTTGCAAGTATGAATCACTGCAAGATTTTTTCCACCTTTTTTTAACACTTCTACACTTTGAAAGAGGGAATTAAGAGTTATGCAACTGCAGTGACTAACAGCACCTTTAAAAACAGACATCTGAGTCACTCTTCTGAGCGCACGTGTAAATGCTAATTGGCATTTCCCTTCTACTGAGGCCCACAGTTCTAATGTTGGGTGCAGACAAGGGCCTGTGTGATGGTGTAGCTTGCACATTAGTATGCATCACACACACAATACATTTTAGTAAGTCAAAACCTAACTCAGAGTAAAATAACACAAAAACTGAGCAGAACACAGTGGAATTACACCAACCCATGTGCTCAGAATTGTTTACAATGGTAGTGATAGGAACCACACGTCTTAGAGTTCGATGCCTCTAAAAGCTACATCACATAAAACTATTACATGAAATGGTTACGAATGATCTGCCTGAATTGTAAGTTGTTTTATGTCAGCTTTGAGAGCCTAAAACACTATTTTTAAAAACACATTCAAGTCAGAGATACACACACAGGCTGTTTTAAAGCTAAATAGTGCCTAAACGAAACATTTATCCGATATTTAACACTACTTTACTTTAATAGGCATTACATCTAAGAACTCAGAAGACACACTAGGTACAGTATGTTGCTTTTGTTTCTGATGCAAATGAAAGAATTTTGGGTTGTAGATATTGTGACCCCTGGTTATCACCACTGTTAAAAAAATCCAGAATGGTAAGTTTCTCTAAAATGTATATTTTCACATTTCACTCTTTTTACCTCAAACGTCAAGAACTGATTTATGCAGAAACTTAAAAATAATAGCTGAATCCCCCTTTAAGGACAGAATATCATACGGCAGCTACAAATGACAAAAAAAACAACTTTCCTGGGCTGCAAAGAAATGCAAACAGAAACAAATGTATCAAAATTTTCCATATGTGGTCAAGCCAAACTATTTTAGCAGAATATTACATTTAAAAGCGAGCTTTATCAGGCATATAAGTTTGCCTGATATTTTACCACGCTTTACCATTTCTCCTGTGTGTGTGTATCTGTGTTAGAGCAGGGCTGAGTGAGCTCCTCTGCTGCTTCAGACTCTTTAAGAGTGATCACGTGCTGGCAGCATGTGCACTAAAGCAGCATCAGAGCAGGCCAGTTTCTGCGGGCAGTTGCCCACTGTTTATGACATTCATCACTGGACTGATCTAGATGGATGTCAACATCTCCTTTGCTCTCGGTGTGCACGACTGTGTGTATAAATGCGGGGGCGTGTGTGCACATGAATGTGACATGCATTCATCTCAGTGCACCATCATTTGTCTGCAGAGGGAAAACCCTGGGGGTTAGTCCTCTCCCCCTTCTCCCTTTTCCTGCATCTTTTCCTCTTTTTCTCCATCCCTCCCTTTCTCTCTCTCTCATGCTCTCTCCATCCCTCTCTCTCTCTCCTTTTTTGCTTTTCTCTCTCTCAGCCGAAGGATTGAGTCACGAAGCTGCTGCACGTGCCAAAGGCAGCCCACAGCCAATTAAGACACAGCTCTGAGGTGGGGGTTCCCTTGCACATGAGGCACTGAGGATAGAGGCGAGGCTGCTTAAGGAATCTCCTGCTTTGCACACTGCCTTTACTCACTCACGCACACATGCATACTGAGAAACTCACACCCCCTTCCTCAGCATCCTATTCTCCTCGCAATCTTGCAATCAGTCAGTGCTACCGGCGTTTCTTCAGATTCAAACGACCAATTACAGAGGCCACAAAGCAATCCAATAATATAGTGCTATCTGACTATTACATCGCAACCGTGGATTGTCTGGTACCCCCCTAATGTTTACTTCTGATTCATGCTGCTCCAATTAAAGTGAGAAGCTCTGAAAACCGAAGTCTCGCTTATGAGGCTTCAAGGTCAGATCAATAAAGTATGTCCTTAGCAATCACACAGGTCTGACTGCACACACTTGCTAAAGTGGAAGCACCCTGCTAACCTCACAGCATGCCACGCTATTAATAGACCTTCACAGCACTGGCTGGGAGTCAATCTGCTCCAAATAGCAATTTTATTTAGCCATCAATAAAGAGCAGGCGTGCAATTTCCTGGAAAGCACACCTTCAGTGGCATATGTGCTAATATGAACTGGTTGAGCAAACAATCCAGGGATGGACCCTCTACAGCAGTTAATAATTCAGAAGAAAGGGTGGTGAGAGAGAGAGAGAGAGAGAGAGAGAGAGAGAGAGAGAAAGAGAGAGAGAGCAGGTTAATAAATGAGAGAAAGATTTAGAAATGGTAAAGAAACAAAAAAGTGAATGACAGTAAGAGAAATGAAGGGACACAGAGAGACACAGGGAGAAAAAGAACAGAAATTAATTGAATTGACAGGAAAAAAGAGCAAGTTAATGGAGAGAGGGGGACATAAACAGAGAAACAGAGAGACAGCAGCATACAGAAAAAAGAGAGAGAGCAGGTTAATGATGATAGAAAATAATAGGCAAAAAGGGAGGAAATAAAGAGTAAGAGACAGAGAGGCTTTCATCTTGATATTTCCTTGCTCAGGGTGTAGCAGAGGCTGCTGTGTTTACATGCACGGATGACAATTTGCTTGGAGGAAAAGTGACTTTCCACGAGGCGCTGGCACATGACTGCTCACTCGGGGGCAATGTAAAGGGACATCACCATGCAGCATGTGCTGCTGTGACTCCAGAGAACACATCCTCCTTCTCCACCATTAAATGAGAAGCGGGCGGAACAGACATTACTCTTTCAAAGGTGAAGAGGAGTAACAAATGACATGAGTTTCATCTGCTTCTTTAAAACACACACACACACACATTAGCATGCGCACACGCATGCACACAAATAAATGCTCACAGCCCACCATCAGTGCAGTGACCCCTCTTCTGCAATTACTGTCAGGTTCAGAAACTGTCAGTGCTCCATTTCATCTCAGTTAATAAAAAAAACTTACATGTCTCTTCATACATCAACAACAATACTGTGGTGATGAAGAGGCCTACCGTCTGAGTCGATACTGTTAAGGGCGGTGGGGGGGATGATGGACACTTTGCACTGGCCCAGTGGACACTTGCGGGGGTAGATGTCCATGCAGGCTGTGTGGACCTGTTCAATTCAAGACACATTCTGAGTTTCAGTAACACCAACTCACCTTGAAGTCTCACTCAAATAACCCTGCCTACTGGTCCTAACGCATTTACCCCAAGTAGAGCAAAAATAAATGCTTTTTTCCACCGTTTCATCTTATTAATCTTCATTGATAACAAAATGATGATTCAGTACTGTTATTGCATTGAGTCGCCATCTTACTAAGCAACCTAACAAACTAAAAACGTTTCTGTCACAAACTACTTTTGGAGCAGGAAAACACATGAACAGGAATAGACTTCATGTTTCAGTTAAGATTTGTTACTCTGATTAAACCAAATAATAATCAGTACTTAAAACATTCCATGCTAAATGTGCTCATACATTCCCTCCAAAAAATACTGCAGTGCATCCAATAATAACAGGCAGCCTTGTTCTTTAGTGACCTTGACCTTAGTGACAATTCCACATGCTGCTTAATTTTACAATGCTCTTCTTACTGTCAGCTCCTTATTTTCTGGCACATCTGGTAAAAGACTCAATAAAGACCATAGTGTATTATGTCTTGCTTAATCTCGTACTGAATTTTTAAAGTTAAATTTAGTCTCTAACAGTATTTCCCTCTCTCGGTTCTGGAGTTTTCCATACTCCCAACACACCGTATCCAACGAACAAACCCTTTTCTGTAAGAGCAGTAAAATTACACAAAACAGTGAATATCAAACAGGCTGATTTTTGCTGCTTAGTTTCCATATAAGGACTGGGGGGACAGTATGTTTGGAACGTTAATAATGCTCACATACTACACTAAACTCTGTTAATTAAAAAGCACACTGATCTGGTTTTATGCCTTTAAGTTACTTTTTAAGTCCAGGTTTTAGGAGCGTTATAGCGGTCATTCATGACTTCCAGCTTCGCTGTGGTATAACTATAAGGTGACACTAAGGCCAAATGACCGTACGTGTTTCTGTTCTTCAAATACATTTAGCATAAAGCAACGGACAACCTGAATAAACACAATAAACCATTTGCAAATGATCTTATGATTTATTGCTCACTCACTCCTATATCACCCATGTGAAAATAATTGCCTCCCTAAATCACTCAATCATCCAATCATTTCAATTTAATGTGTAGTTCCCTAAAAGGTCCCAACAAACAG
Organism: Arnoldichthys spilopterus; assembly: GCA_037974385.1. Taxonomy (NCBI): domain Eukaryota; kingdom Metazoa; phylum Chordata; class Actinopteri; order Characiformes; family Lepidarchidae; genus Arnoldichthys; species Arnoldichthys spilopterus. The sequence continues at coordinate 11,470,200 of JBBPDA010000003.1, read as the reverse complement.
CACACTATGCCTTGATCAAATGAAATTCCAGATGCACCAGTTAGGAAAGTGATAAAAATCAATCAGACTCTGGGAGTTCAGCGAACCACAGTGAAAGCCATCATCTCCAAATGAAGAAAACATGGAACAGTGGTAAAAATGAGTAACAAGCCTAGCAAAATCACTCCAAAAGAAGAATCTCTAAAGAGCTGCAGGACTCTCTTCGTTAATGTTAATGATTTTTGTCATTTATTTTTTTTCTAACTTTATTTATCCCAGAGGCAATTGCTTGGACCTCTGAATTTAACCCATCACACGTGGAGCAGTGGGCAGCTATCAACAGCACCCGGCGAGCAGTGCAACGGGACGGTACCTTGCTCAAGGATACCTCAGTAGTGCCCGGGCCGGGACTTATATATAACTCAGGAAGAGATCCAATGCGTTTTCTTTTTGATAATGGTTTGCACTGCGTTAGGAAACATTGTTTGACATCAAGCCAAACAGAAATCAGGCTGAAATTGCAGACATGAGCCTGTAAATAGGGAACATAAATCTAAAACTATGGAATTAATTATGTAAGTACATTTGCATAGTATAGCAGAAAAAATAATAAACCTGTATAGTAAAAGAGTTGGTTTATGCAGTGAGCATAGAGATCTCTGAAATATGAAGCCCTTACCATAGCTTTGCACCATAGACAGCGCCAGTCCTGCAGGCGCAGCACGCTGCCACACGTTTTGTCACACACAGCACACTTGGCACTAACTGGCAGGTTGCCTTCCAGCCACTGGTGTGGCATCGCAATCTATGGAACAGAAACCAGACACTGAATTATAGCAGATGAAGGAGTAATTTCTGACTATTATCTCTCGTATATTCTGACCTTTCTTCTCCCTCTTCTGTAATTTTATTTCCGTCCGTTACAGCAACGAGGTGATACCTACCCCATCTTCATCTTCTATGATGTCCTTCCCAATGGAGGCTAGCGTGGTCCATTTACAGTTGTTAGTGGCCCTGACGGCACACCTTTTGTGGGCTTTAAACTTACACACTGCAAGAAAAAACAGAATACTCCTCAGTCCCTCTAGTCAGAAGCCCCGAATAGCTTAACCATGGCAATATGGTTCATTCTTTTTATAAAGATGTGTGAGTACCCAAGCACTCAATTAAAACAGAGACGCAAACCAAATCACAATAGCCAATACTAGCCTGGGCTGGAAAAAAGTCAAGCATAAGTGTAAAAGTCAATTATCACAAACTGTGGCCACAGGCTAAAATTCAAGCAATCACACTGCAAACACAAACATGTACACACTGTTCCACTGCCCACACCACTAGTGTGGGTGAGGCCCAATAAGCTAATGGCTGGCAGCGCTTTGCTGATTTCCTCAGCTAAATTGCATTGCAGGTTTAATCAGATTACGAATGTTCATCTGGCTGTGTCCACAATGAGAATTAAGTGGCTGATTGATTGGCTAGCGTCCTCCACGGTATCACTGCTAGTTCCACACCCACACGCACAAAATGCACACTAAGCCATTTTCCACACACACACACACACCTTTTATATACACTTCACCTCAGATGCAGAAATCTCTACCTAATGAAAACCATCACACTACAAAGCTGTTAATCTCTGTGTGCTGGTTTCAGTGCCTGGCTGACTAACAGTAAAGGAAAGGAGTTGGGCTCAGTGCACTAGGCCAGGATCATACTGAACTGAGACAATGTAATGCACTGAATTTACCTGATTCAAATGTGTAAATCATTTACACATCGCAGCGAAGGCATGTTTAAATTATAGCACTGATTTCACCAATGTGAAGCCAAAGGTAATATAAGTACATGACTGAAAACAAAACGTCTCTCAATACTGCCTCATTTGAGGCAATGCTAGCTGATTTAGGTTGCAGTTTTATAATGTAATTAATGTCAATGCCATTGGTGTAATTATCTTGTAAATGTTTGTGTAATGTATTCATTTAGCTCTGCAGCACTGTGTGAACGCTCTCGGTCAATTTTGCTGTAAAGAAACAGAACTGGGAATAAGAATTCATGATCAGTGTTCAATTCTTTTAAGTTATATTAACAAAAGTAAATACATTTTCCCTGTCTTTTAAACTTCAAAAGGATTTTCTTGTGAAAAACAACACTGTCCTGCTAGGCCTCCACTGACCTGTGGATTAGTCATACTTGTAAAGGCACTGGTAATCATGTTCTTGCTGGAACCGTTCTCTGCTCATTTTAGAACAAAGCATAACAGGGAATTTTTGCGGAAAAGGAAGCAGACCACGCGTAACATGCTGCGTACACTGAGAGATTTCACTCTCTGCTCCGTTCTCTCTCTTTTCAATAATAGATGAGACACATCTATTGAAACTGGAGTCTCTGATGTGTAGCCACGGAAAGCCCTCTCTTAGAAAAGCCACATTAGCAATAACCAATGGCTCATCTCTCTACGCCGCTGCACTTCAACTGCAATCTGATCTGATCTTCTCCTCAAACATTGTCCATGGCTCTGAAAACAATGCTCTGATCAATAAGACTAATGTCATTCTCTAAACTGTTAGCCAACCATTTACGGTCCGTTCTGTAATGTTGAGTGAACGCAAGACCGCATGTGATGCACAGCTAATGGACAGGATGTCTCAGTCAAATTAGGGAGTGAGGAATATCGAGTTTGCCTCTTTTGTCGGGTCCCATGTCACACATCAATCTTTATTGATTGGTTGTTGCAGGAAATCGATGGGGAATATAAGCAGCAATGATCGTTCTAAACTTTCCAGCCTCTCCAGCCCTTCACAGTCATCTATAGGCTGGCTTTTCTCATATGGCTTCAAAAGTGAGCACCCAATTTACTTGGTTTAAATATTCATTTAAACATAAATAACATCAAGTTTTGTCTTTTGTGTGGAAGCAATTTGGAAATGGTACATTAGAGTCAATTTACAGTGCAGAAACCAATATTTGCTGCTGGCTCCTTTAGACAGCAGTCATACAGCAACTCCAACATGACTGAAAATCAGCTCTCAGCAACTGTAAGATGGTTAACGAGATGGTCAGACAACTGAATTAGGATCATCTCCTCATGGTGAGGCATAATTAATACTCTTGAGAACTTCACTGCGTGTGACAGCAGCGCTGCAGAGTGTCCCTTAATTGCCATTCTGCAGACCATAGAGTGGTCAACACAGTCCACACCAGTGCAGATTATAAATAACTCCTTTTCCATACATTACAGCTAGGTGATGCTAGGTGCTTTCTCATATCTGGTATCAAAATCATGTACTGAAAAAGGCTTAATTTTGTGACAAACACAGAAAAACAGAAAGATATAGGCAATCAGTTTACACTAATCAGCCAGACCATTAAAACCACTGACAGGAGAAGTGAATTACATTGATTATCTTGTTATCACATAACAATGGCATCGGTCAAGTGGTGAGATATATTAGGTAGCAAGTGAACAGTCAATTCTTGAAGCTGAGGTGTTGGAAGCAGGAAAAATGGCTGCTTAATATCTGGTCTCATCCATCTTGTCATAGAGGAGCTACTGTAGAAAGGTGTCAGAACACATAATCCACTACAGTCAGTGCTGTTTCAGCAGCATGAGGGAGACCCACACAATATTAAGCAGGTGGTTTTAATGTTATGGCTGATCGTTGCATAATTCTGCATTCAAGGCATGTGGAAAACTTGTAAATTTCCAACTGAAATCGTAATAATCAGGTTGGAACGTTTATAAGCTTCAGAGTTGGAAGCAATGTTTAAACAAGCTTTAACCAGTGTCTAATGAATGCAAAAAGTTTCTCTATGAGCAAAAATAGATTCTTGCCGGAATGAAACCCCACTGATTATTGGTCACAGGGAACGAGTGTGAAGCTATTCCTGGTTTTTGCAAGAACCAGTGACAAGCAGAGGTGTTTAATGAGCACCATCTGCATATCTCTGAGACTAATTAGCACTATCTTTCCACATGAGTTCATACCATTAACATAATGCATGATACTGGAGAGGATATTTTTAGGGTGAGTGCTTTAACCTGCCAGCAGCTTCTTTGGGGTTCTTGCATTGTGTATCAAGACATTCTCAGAGGTACATATCTCTCTCTCTCTCTCTCTCTCTCTCTCTCTCTCTCTCTCTCTCTCTCTCTCTCTCTCTCTCTCTCTCTCTCTCACATATACACACATGGCATGTTCTCTTCTTATTATATGTTCCTTCTCTTAGGGAGGCAACAATAATTTAGATGCATTATTTAATATCACCATACAGTGCAAAAGTTTGTGTATCCATGGTCAAATTATGAAATGGTACTGTAATGGTAATGGTATTTGCAGAAAAATGTTAAAATTATTCCCTGGTACAGAAGGTGCCAACTTACTCTCAAGTAGAAAATCAACAGATTTGACCAGAAGTATGGAAACATGGCGCTTACCTATATTTTATATGACTATATAGAAAATCAGACTGGATGAATAACAGTGCATGTTTACTTTGTCTTGATAATGGGTTTTGGTTTATCACAGTATCTAAAGAAGGTAAAACCCATATATTAAGACGGCAGCACATCAGCCTTCATTATAATACAGCTATACCTCCAACCCTTAGCCTCTACTGCATCATCTTCTTTCTCGCCAAACCACGGCGAATCAGTGAAAAATGGCATTCATAATTAAAGAGGCATTAGCATACAGAGAGCTGAGAGAGCCATGGGAAGACGAAAGGAGTGAGTGGAGACAGTGCAGAGAGAGTTTGCACGGAATCGACGGCACCTACCTTCACACGAGAGGCCATGAGAAGTGACCCCTGAGAGACTGTCCCGGCAGACGTTACAGAAGGTGGGGCGAGCGTGGGAGCAGGCATACCAGTTGTGCATCCCTGAGAAATGTTCCACATTAAACTGTGCCGTCTAGCAAAGGAGAAGTTAAGACAAATTGGCAGAACCAGGATAAGACTTTTTCAGAGCCCCTGGAAAGAAAGGCACTTTATAACACAAAGGCGAGCTAACGGTGTTTAGTCAAGGCATTCTTCCAGCCGCCGCATGCAACCCACGTGCTGGAGCACACCCTACAGTCTCATCAGTACTGCACCACATGCTCCCACGCAGCACCATGCCCACCATGCACTTTTCTCTCCTACAGTAAAACCCACCTTTGAGGTTTTATCCAATCAGTCAATGGGGCTGGCACCTTACACTGGCCATGCAAGGATCTTCCAAAAGTAAGGCTGACACACCACATGGCTTATTTTAAGGACATCATTGGATTGTGGTGTGACTTAATTATCACACTGAATGAAGGGATCAGCTTGTGCCCCACTTGGCTATTGTGTGGGTGTAGGGTACAGGCTGAGCGGGGACTGAGGGTGTGGTATTGCAGAGAATCAGGGCTTATGTAATCTTTTTCCTCCCCTTCATTTTAAAGGCAATATGTTTTCACTTTTATTGCTTTACCTTGTCAACAAAGAGACAAATGACCATTTACTGACAGGCTAAATATTGATACAAGTTACAGAATCATATTTCATTCACATTTAGTAATTGAAATAACACATTTAACACTACATATTTAGCCAGATCAAAACAATGCCACTGATTTTTGTATTATCATTATCCAGCATTGTTTTACAGCAGTTTGTCACATTTTAGTAGGAAAGAACTGGGGAAGAAAAATCTAAAAGAACAGTATTAAACCTATGGCCATCTACATAAAAAAGCATGCAATGCATTATTAGCTGAAATGGATGGACCCTGTTACAGCATACATATGGAGTGGATGGTGGATGGTGATTCTGTGGCATGCGTATTTAGTCTAAATGGTAGAAAAACACGTATCTCACATAAAAAGCAATGTACAGTAAGTTTTTTTAAGACTTGCATCTGTTTACTAGATATCCAAGTTCATGACTCAGAACAAGATCAGCTCCACCGCATGACAACATGCATGACATATGCAGAAGAAAGAGATGCGTGCCTTACCTCGTAGTGCTCTCTAGACTGAACCGATTTCAAAGAACTGATCCAGTCCTCCATCTCTTTTCTGTTCTCTGCGCACAAGATAAGTCTTCGAAACGGAGTAATTACCTACACAAAGAGAGAGAGATAGAAAGAAAGAGAGAGAGAGAGAGAGAGAGAGAGAGGGAGAGAGGGATAAAGCTGGCTGGCTGGCTGGCTGGCTCAGAGTGAGGCTGAGGACGAGTGCCCTCTTCTTAAAGCTGAGAGTTAGGACACCCCTCTCCACGCCCCCTCGTCTATCCCATACAACCCGCTCTCCCTCTCCTCAGCCCTGCTTGAGTGAGATCCAGGCTGACAGGCGGAGCGCCTCGGAAAATGCTAAAAGCCTGTTTCATAACAGAGGCAGCCTCCGCACTAACGCTCTAGGAGCAGACTAACCCTGCTTTTAATACTCACATTATTTATTGATCACACACATCTTCAGCAACCCCTTACACTTACAGGCAGTGGAGGAGCTACACAGCAACCTCAAAACTGCTAGTCTGTGCTCACCCCAGCACCCAGAACCCAAAACCCATGCATGTGAGAGGAATACACACTGATCTCATAGTCCCCGAACAATACCTAGATCACAGCAGCAGTGCTCCGATACCATTACATTCCTGTACCATAACAGCTGTGCTCCTATAACAACCTATGCCATAATGGTTCTATACCATAACAGCTGTGCTGCTATAAAAACCAATCCCATAACAGCTGTGCTCCTACAACAACCTATACCATAACAGCTGTGCTCCTATAACAACCTATACCATAACAGCTGTGCTCCTACAACAACCTATACCAAAACAGCTGTGCTCCTATAACAGTCTATACCATAACAACCTATACCATAACAGCTGTGCTCCTATAACAACCTATACCATAACAGCTGTGCTCCTACAACAACCTATACCAAAACAGCTGTACTCCTATAACAGTCTATACCATAACATTCCTATACCATAACAGCTGTGCTTCTATAACAACCTATACAAAAATAGCTGTACTCCTATAACAGCATATACCATAACACCTGTGCTTCTATAACAACTTTTACCATGACATTCCTATACCAAAACAGCTGTTTCTATTACAACTTATACCATAACAGCTCCTATAACAACCTATACAAAAAGTGAAAGTGACTATTTGTCATTGTGAACACACTCAAGCACCAAAACGAAATGTGACCTCTGCATTTAGCCCATCACACATGCACACGTGGGGCAGCGGGCAGCTACCAACAGTGCCCGGGGAGCAGTGTAGTGGGAAAGGCTGTCGCTTTAAGACTCTGTAAATGAGCTCTTTTTTGATTGGCCACCCTGAATTGCAGCTCATTCGAAAGGCAGCACAGTGCTGAAACACTCTTTAGAACTTCAGCATGAATAAGTGGGACCAAACTGCTATAGGCTGAACAATAACATATGTATAAAAGTGTCGGTTTGTGGCATCACAAAAACTATGATTTGAAAACTATTTTTGGACAGTGTGCAAAGATGAATAAACATATATTTTCACATTCTGAAACAATATTTATGTACTTTTAATTTGTTTAAATCCAGACTCAATACTGCAATTTTAGCAGTGTAAGTGCAACACTCATGTTTGTCCTTTTGCAGCCCTAATTAAATCATTTATGACATATTCTATACAAGCAGTGCATCTACAACAATCAGTATCCAACAATTTCTTTCAGCACAAGTCAACATTACCTCGCACTCATTATTTACACTTTTTTATTCAAAGACCTTATTCAGGATAAAGAGCTTGTATCACAGATACTGCCTTGAAAGTGTCAATCCTGAACAACTCCTAAAGACTTGGATAAAAAGTTTAATTTATAATAGCAATAATAATCCTGCAATGTTTGCATGCACAGTACACAACTGATGGAACCCATCTGCTCATATTAGAAGTGCCTCAATCACAAGTTGCTTCATGCATCTTCTTAAAATCAGCCATCAGCCATAACCATCTGGCACAGGGTGGGAATAAATCACTTAGTAATTACTCTGTGCTATTGCTGTTGCAGAACTGTCTGTGACATTGGCTAGAAAAGTGGCGCATTTATGAACAATCTGAACCTCAGTGTTACATAACCTAAACAAATTATTTCCCTCTTGCACAGATAACTTCCCATTACTGTTACTGATTTGTGTGTGTACCTCCGCACTGCACTCAGCTTGTACAAGCTCCATTTACAGAAAAGTTGGGATTTTTCATAAAATGCAAAAAGAATGTGTGATGTTGAACTTTTATTGAACTGAAAAACGTTTAATGAAAAGATTGTTTTCATTGATCAGCTTAAACATATTTCGTAAATATAAACATTGACACCTGCAACACACTCAGCAAAATAAGAGTGAAAAGTTTAAGTTGAGCCTTGTTTCCCAAAAACAAGCTGAAAAACGTGTATTCATCTGACCACAGCACACGTTTCCACTGTCTTTCAGTCCATCTGAGATGAGCTGTGGTCCAGAAAACTCAGCAGTGTTTCTGGCAGTTTCAGATTGCATATCTTAATGGAGTAATTCTTTATAAGATAAATCAATACAAATCATACATTCTTGTTTTAATTGCATTTTTTTTATCATAACTTTTCAGGATATTGGGTTTGTAATATAGTTATTATCATAATACACAGCTCTAGTGTGGAGCATAACAGAACAGAGCAGAACATAATCTATTCTACAATATCAGGGTTGCTATGGCAATGCATACATCAACAGCAGTGTTTCTTTAGTGTAACCTGCACCATAACAACATTGTAGCATTGTGTATTATGTGTTGTATGATACATACATATTGTTTCATATCTAGTGAACAATATTCTGTGGAACCAAAGGGATTGACAAGAATACATAAAAATAGATTTAGTGAAACAACGAGACACTTTCATAGAAAACCTAAGCATAATATGCTCATCTTCAATAGCGCAGCAGTAGAAAAACATTCTGATTAGCAAATGACCAATGTTACATTACCCAAATGTTGGGTTTTTGAGATTAAAAAACATAAATTTAAACAACCAAATGTTGCTGTTCCTAAATAAAATTGTAGTTGTTGGTTAGTTCCATTTGCAATACAATCAGGGATTCATCCACTGCATTTTGAGGTGCATTATTTTATTAGGGACAGAAAGTTTATGTACTCTAGGAAGCATCCAAGGTTTCCACAAGATAGCAATTTGAATACAAATATAAATAGCTGGTATCTTAAAGCTGATTTTTCCAATTCAGAAAGGGCTAATTAAGCTGACGTGACACTTTTCAACAGATGCTCAAATGAGGCAGATTGTTTTTAAACGTTAGGGACATTTGTTGTCACAGTTTTGACAATTCATGCTTTCTAATTAACTACTGTGATGTAAAAGGTGTGTGAGGAAGAATAATGGCATAGATAGCAAGACAGAAAGTCTCTGGGCTTGTTACTTCATTTCTACAGTGCTACTGCTGCTGCCTCTGTTGAGTGTTGAAAGCCCTGACCATGCTCCCAGACATGTGCTCACTCGCCTCACCTCTTCCTAATTCATTACTGAAGGCTCCCTACTGCCTCCACAGGCAATGACTGCACTTGGCCATTTGACAGCAAAGTCATTAGTGCGCAAAGAATTAACAGCACAGAACTTGGCCAGGGAAAAGAGACGAGCAGCCATGCACTAACTCTTACCTCGGTTCAATTCAATTATGCCATTACATAGTGATGCAGTGCTTAAAGACAGAGGAGCTTTGAATTCCAGGTTGTTTTCTGCAGAGGATGTAACATCTGCAACACTGTATGCAAGTGCTGAAATTACAGCCATAACATTATGACCTCTGAGAGGTAAAGTGAATTACATTTTGTACATATAGTTATTTCATTACAATGGCACCTAGTGGGCGGGGGTGGGGGGTGGGGTGGGGTATATTAGGCAGCAAGTGAATAGTCAGTTCTTGAAGTTGATGTGCTGGAAGCAGAAAAAATGGGTGAGTATAAGGATCCATGCCACTTTGACAAAGACCTTGTTGTGATGGCCAGACGTGCAGATATGCAGTAAATACCTACCAAAAGTGATCCATGGAAGAACACCTGGTGAATCATCGACAGGGTCATGGGCACCCAAGGTTCACTTATGTATGTGGGGAGTGAAGACTAGCCCGTCTGGTCCATTTGCACAGAAGGGCCACTGTGGTTTAAAAAGTGAAGTCTGACTCTGATAGAAAGGTGTCACAACACACAGTGCACCAGTCAGAGATGTTTCAGCAGTATGAGGGGGATCTACTCGATTTAGTTTCCAGAAAAACCTTTAATGAATAGTTCGTTAAAGAACGTTTTTTGGAAATGAGATGCGAGAATGTGACAAGCCAGGAACGTCCACTTAATAAAAACGTTTTTTTCCCCCCAGAACCTACAAGGAACCTCATTAAGAAACGGTAAAGGGTATGCTTAGACATAAACTAGGCCAGAGTACCAACACTTTTCTCCCCATTTCATTTCATTTCAGATTATACGCAACAGGACCTTAGTACCTTCCCCACAAATGACCCCCATGCTGACAGGGTGATAAGATCTTTTCAGCCGGTGCTGTGCTCTTCTGGCAAATGTCCAGCGAGCTTTTTCCTTGATCTCTGACGTGACACTAGCAAGACACTGGAATTTGAGAAGCCTCCTTAGTAAATACCAGCCAGTGCCAATGTAAGGATCTCCTGCTATGTATGGGATTAGTTTCTCTTTACGACCTTGTAAATGACAAGAGGTCTATGACACATGAGCATTTAACAGTAGGAGAGTGGAGACGCGAAGTGGCGCTGAGTGTTGGGCGCGTGGAGGATGTTAGTGGCATGCCCTCATACTGTTCTAGTGTTTATTTATACCTTCTCCATAGATACTGCAAACCTCCACAACAAGCACTGCAGCGAATGCTACTGTACTGCGCACAGCAGCGCACTGTTGTAATGCGTCTCCTAGAGAAAGTTATGAAAGTCGTACCTAAATCAGGCATGTCAAACTCTGAGATTATTACAAATAGATTTTTTTTCTTCCTCTGCAGATGAAGCCCTTGTGCACTCCTTCACCACAACAAGCACAGAGTGTCCCTATCAATTTCCATTCGTGTCTTGATACAGCAATCACATTAGCATTCATCTCCCCTGTTACACAATCACAGACAACTCCCAAAGCATCGTGCCACAGCCAAGCACTTACTCTAAAAGCCTCTTCAAAAGCTCTAGTCAAAGACATAGAAGAAGCTCTACAGAGTGATTTCTCTTGTTCTCTACTGCCGAAACCCGTGATTACATTAAAATGGACTTCGGGCAAGCAGGCAGGCTGAAGGACGTTGCCTGTGTGCTGGAGGTTGAAGCGGGACGGGGGCTGAGCTTGTTTTTTTTTTTTGTTTTTTTTTTTACAGCCACTGAGAAAGTTTGAGTGGGCAGTGTATTTGGGACAGAGAGGAAATCATTTAAATCCCACAGCTCTATAAATCAGCAGCAGTGGGAGATGGATGGGAAGGTAGTGGCAGAGCACAGAACACAGAGCTCAGAATGAGTGGGGTCTGATGACCAGTGTCAAGGGAAAGATTGGCGCTTGCTTTAATAAGCATTAAAGAGCCACTGTCACAGAGAATGGCCATATGGGAAAGCCACAGTGAGGAAAACAGAATAAGATAAATACAATACAGATTTATTGAGCATGTACCGCGGGATGTGCAATTAAATACATTACACAAGCTTTTCATCCCAGTCATATATATATATGTGCATGTGGTGGAGGGGCCATTTATATATATATATATAAAATGAAACAATATTAATCCAAAATTACTATCATTTCAATGCTATTTATATATTTAACATTTTTATTTTAATGAATTTAAATATATTACAATTTTATTTCCTATAATTAATAATTTTCCTTTAAAGTTACATGCTTTAGTACATTAATGCATAATGTTATATACCCGTCTGATCAAATTTTGACCCCTGAAAACAGCAAGTGTTTAATTTTTAACCACTTTTTTAGTAATTACTTTTTTAAATAAAGCAATCAGTCCAAAGTCTGTTAAATTCTTAAACTTGTTAATCTCATATGAATATTATCAGGGTTGGCTATTTTGAAAACTCTAAGATTCCAATTTTATTCAACACTGTCTGTATATTCAGTACAATTTACTTGTACATTCTGATTCCCATCACAAAAAAAGGTTCCAGCTAGTTTACTCAAAACCATGTGTACTTTGAAGGGCGCATCAACTGTTCGATGACTAATTGCTTATAAGTGACAAATGAAATGCAATAGTTGCTAAATTTCAACAATAATACCACAATCATTATCACTAAAGAGCTGTGACAGGCCATGGTTATAGAAAATAGCTAATTACAACATAGTGGCTGTGCTCTTCCCATTCAGATCAATTTAAAATGGAGCTGTCTTCATCAAAAACAGCTGTTTTGATGTTTTAATTGCTTAACCACAGTGGCATGTGTTTACTGTTTACCAGAGGTCAATAGATTTAACCAGCATTAAAGCAATAAAAAACCTTCACTCAGTCTCTAATTAGCAATCAACAGCTCTGAGAAATGAAAAGAGGCTATCATATATTATCATAACGTAATTTATTACACAGAATAACAGGTTTTATTGTAACTTTAGTGTACTTTATATAAAGAAGTTGATTAATAAATAAAAACAGCATATCTACCACTTACGCAGTGTATACAATTTCTAAGAGATAGGTAGAACATATACATTGTGGGCAGTGGTGGCCTAGTGGTTAGGACACTGCCTTTGAGACCTGAAGGTCTCGGGTTCGAGTCCCGGCCCGGG
>JBBPDA010000003.1:11446574-11457395 GCA_037974385.1 Arnoldichthys spilopterus | reverse complement strand
GGGTTAAATGCAGAGGTTGCATTTCGTTGTGGTGCTTGAGTGTGTTCACAATGACAAATAATCACTTTCACTCACTTTCACTCATTAGGACAGCCTCCGGTCCACCTCCCCATGTCTGTGTTACTTCATATGTTGTGTAGTCACAGTATGTCCTCTGGGCGAGATTGTTTAATATTACATTCAATGTGGCTGCATTTACTTAAAGATTTTAATCTGGAATTTGTCGAACAACCTCTAGAAGCACTGTACCAGTTAAATTAACCAAGACCCCTTACCTGACCTTGGTATATAGTATAAAGTGCTGAGTTAGTGAACACACATATGTCGTACAGAGAAGACCCATTTATTTTATTTACAGTAATTCATGTTAGCCCTTTACAGCTTGATTCATCCTCACTGAGGGCATCACTGTCGATTTGAAAGCCCACCTATCCGCCTGCACATACCTATGCAATATTCACATTGCTCATATTGACAAGTACTTCCACATTTTACATTTCTTAAGGGTCAGATTTCTTGTTCCTTTCCCCATCTTCTCTTGCAGCAAAAACAAGCATCATTGGATGGCACTGTGAGTTCATGGGCAGCAAGTGCAAAACAAATAACAGATCCATTTCCCCATAATCAGCTAAAAGCTCTGAGCCAGACGAGCTGAAAGTGAATAATGGAATCTCGCATGTCGTCGATGTAGCAGCACAAAAGCATTTGCTGGAATTCACTCACGACTTGCCTCCCTCACGTGTACCTCAAGGTGCTCCACTGTGCTCTCCATCATCAATTCAGAACAGCCCCTCCGCCACAAGCACAGACATATATATATATATGCATGCACACACACATTACAGCTGAACAGACAAACTCATTAAGAAACATAGCCAGACACAGAGGTCATCTGTGATTTAACGGCAAGTTTACATTCTAAACCGTGGCTGAAGAAACCGTGCCAACACTTGTCTGCAGGGACGCAGTGCTCACACTGCTGTGCATGTATGTGTATGCATGTAAATCTCTAAGCAATGCACTCACCAGCAGTCTTCTCTAAATTTCTGAGGCTGTCTCTTCTGCTCCTGTACCCTGTGCGCATCTGTATGCGTGTGTATATGAGCTGCAGGCGTTCAAAGCTCGATCTCTCCGTGCCTTATTCTGTCCTTCCCTCCCTGCCTGACTGCTCCAGCCCCCTCTACCGCTTGAGGAACTCGACACACATGCATATACATGTGCGCGCTCACACACACACACACACACACACACACACACACACACACAAACACACAATAAAACACCTTGGGAAAAAAGGGGGCATTATGTAGACCACCCAATGGGAGTATCTTAAAGAGACACCAGTTTCATTAGTGAACACAGATACACACATACGCTGTTTGCTTGCTTCACTGAGGCTGTTGTTTGCTTTTTTTCTGGGAGCTGAATGCTTTGCTCTGTCACTGCTCGCCCGAACCACTGGCCAAGTGAACCGGAAGAGTCATTAAAACGAGAGGAAAGCTTGCACTCACTCACCTATTCCCCTCCAGCCACTCCATCTCTCTCTCTCTCTCTCTCTCCTTCTCTCTCACTCCCTCCTCCTACATTCTGCTCTTGTATCCATCATCCTCTCTCCACTCACAGCGCTGCTCCTACCAAGGAGGCGTTCGTACGGTGACGTCACACCGAGGATTTCCTTTTGTTCCTCACTTAGACCTCTCCCTTCAAGCCCTGAACACACACATACACACTCTCTCACCCTCGTTTTGTGTGTGTGTGTGTGTGTGTGTGTGTGTAAAACACTTGGGGCTGTACTATTATTAGAAATGGAAAATTGCCCAAGCAGATAGTGACCCCAATGAACCTACAGTAAAACGCACATGTATGATGATAAGTGAACCAATAAAAAGGTTCTAAAACTATAATATAATATATTATAATATATAATAATAAACTGCTTTACATTAACCTTACATTTAAAAAAATGTTTATTAAAGTTACCATTTTGGAAACACTTTTTGGACATGATGGTATATTTAATATAAAATTTCACAAAACCTCCAACGCTAAGTATATAGTGTAAATATTATAAGTATCAGATTTGTTCACTCTTTCTCACTCACCCTACTGCCAATTTAACTCTTTTTTTATAATCTTTATAATCTTAAAGCTTTGCATATTTCTTCACATGTGCATCTAAAGTGGATAAAGGAGATATTTCTGAGGAGATCAGATACAAGATAATCATGTTTCAGGAAGGTGAAAGTCAAAGGAAAATAAATGAAATAACAGGAGTTTTTTAAAACTCAGACTCCTAACAACCATGCAATCTGCTAGGCCACCAAAACTCTTTCAATCAAATAAACATAAGCATTTAAAGCTTTTATGCTTGAAAGAGAGGAGAAAATCATGTTCCACCCCTGCTTTAGATAATAAAATTTATAAGTGTTTCTGTCCATCCTTCCACTATGAGAAGACAACTCAACACTGCAGGTCTGAAAGAATGTGTAGCTGTGTAAGAAGCTCTTACAGTGTAATCTTCACTACAACACCAAAACCCAGAATCTGAGATGTGGAGGACAATTTAATGGGCCGAGGAGTATGAGTTTGTAATCGAGATTATGAGAAGCAAATAATGCAACAAATGAACTTTTGAAATGTTTACAGGAAGCATAGAACCGAAAGCAGGTCTTCAGAGTGTAATTAATGCCAAGGGCAGAAACACTAAATACAGAAAATTTTAATCCACGCCATAGTTGTAAAGCCTTCCATGCATTTTTCTGTCAGTTATTCTTATTTATTTATTCTGTACTTAGTCCTGTTTTTTTATGATATAAAATGACATTTTTTGAACTTCCTCTATTGTCCATTCACTTGAAATGCTTACACAATTTAAAAGAAAGGTTCTGTTTTCACATTGAGTAATTAAAATAATAATTAATGAATAAATATTAATTATATAATTAATTAATATTTTAAAACTGTAAAAAAACTAGGAATATTTGATATGACAGTGATATATTCAAAAATTAGCTCTTTACTGAGAAAAAGCATTTTGCCAAGACCTGCCAATAAAAATGCAAGCAGAAGCCATTGTAAATCAGTGCTGTTATAACAAAACTGTTGTTTCTACTAAGGGAATCATTATAGAGCCTAGGAAACAGTGAAACACTATTTACTTTAGTCCTTAAAAGCCCTTAGAAGCTCCTTGAAAGAAAATATGCCCCCCCTTAAAATATGCTTCTTTAAGTCATTGATTAATTTATATGAGTCATAATTAAAAAATAGCAGAAATTCGCAGACAGAGATTTCACTTTTAGACCAAATAAAAGTTGAATGAGGGAAAGCAAAGCAGCTAAGAACACGTGTTGAACACTCACATCCACATGAGTATGAATCCACACTATCATTAAACAATACGCCTGCAGGCAAGTCATCCAAAACATGCTCACTGGAGCACTAACAGCACTGCTGCTATGAATAACTCCTCATTCTCCTTAGAGCTTTCTTAGCCTTCCTCCATGTCTTTTTATAGCCATGCCTGGAGAGAGGAGCAGTTTTTAAAAGACATGGCCACATTCACTGCTCCTCTGAAAGTTTGATGTTTGCTGACAGCTGCTGCTTGTTTGGGCTCCCGCACCCTAACGCCTACTGGTGCACACTCATGCACAGGAGAGTACTAATGTGCTAATATGCTTAAACAAAGACGCTTTCAGAAGAACTGCTGTATTCAACAGCTGCTGGTTAGGTGTGGCCACAGAATTTGAGAAATCCTCAACCAAAGCTTAACTGCAACGCCCATACGCCCAAGCTATAAAAAGACAAAGTGAATTTCCTATGAACATTTTACAGTTATAAAATATTTAACATCCATGAGTAAAAAATGCTTGGGGTTAAGAAGACGTACTTAATGTCTTTAAGTAATTACTAATAACTAATTAAGGGTGTGTTGTTTGGTAAAAGTCATTATTTTTTTAATTTTAAGAACAAGCCAAAACAAACACAAGCAACATTTTTAAAAGGTTGTGAAAAGTCAGTATAATTTTATTAATGACATTTATTAAAGTAAATATTTTGTAAAGAACAGGAGAGAAAAATAACGATATCATGGCATGTTTACAGCCCCTCTATTCTCTGTCTATTTTTAAAAAACAATTTTAAAATGTTTTACCGTAATTTTAGTTGTGGCCTGTTCCACATACAGGACTCTATCACAGAATGCCACCAAGCAGGGAAGGTCACGTGCCAGCCAGCACATTTGCTGTTAACGCAACATCACTGGACAGTTCATCATACTTGAAAGAGAGCGCTAACTGCCAACCTTTGCATCAGCTAACAGCTGCCCGCACTGGCAGGCAGGTGTGGGCTGCCCTACCCACCCAGAGAGAGTAAGGCCAACTAGCTGTCTTGGACATTAGGCCAGGAACGGCTGTGGGAGCGCTGAGAATTAAATCATTATGATACATGCGGTTGCTGAAAAGTACTGACAATGGATACCCAAGACAGAAACATAGTGCGGCATTATTCATCTTGATTGTGAACTTGTTATCCTGTACACTACTGCTGTGTAACTCTCCAACATGACACAACTGTGGAACCCTACCTGCAGAACAATATCCAGTCACTCAGGCTCAACTACAAGACATGAAGTAATGAGAGCAGGACTTCAAGTGTCATGAACAGGGAACGGTGCACCCTGCACTGCCCCGGTTTACACGTTCCCACTGTGTTGATGTAATCTACCAAAATGGCTGCCTACCGTGAAACTGTTGTTGACATTCTTTGTGCTTGATTCGGCAACACTGGCATCCGAGAGATCCACCTCGTCGAAGATGAGGGACTGTGGACAGCAGAGCAGAGGAATGGTAAACACAGATGATTACGGCAGTGCGACAGCTTGACCTCTGAACTTTCAGTTTAGAAAGACAAAAACAAAGAAAGAAATTTCAGCTGTTCAGGCAAACTGGGCACGTGCTTCTCAGAGAGAGGCCACAACAGCAAGGCAACTGTTCAGTCTGTTATGCACTACATTTACTTCATTTGTATGTATACATCATTTCCACATGGATAGAACATACATCAACATATGTTTGACTTCCAGGATGTTTATTTTTGGCAGTCATGTAATGATGTAATAGATTTTAATAACACAATCTGTGCACATCATTTTGTTTTTATCCTCTAAATCAGTGGTCACCAACTGTACCCGCAAAGGAACAGTGTGGCTGCAGGCTTTCATTCCATCCAAGCAGCAGCACAGCTCATATACTAAGCAACTGTTTGAAGACTAAGACCAACTGATGAAATAAGTGGAATCAGGCATGCTCCTGCTTGACTGCAGTGAAAACCAGCAGCCACACCAGCTCTTGGAGGATAAATACGGTGACCTCTGCTCTACATGGTCATGCATGGACATGATTTCGCAGGGTGAGTTCATTCATTGTGATCCTCTTTCTAATAGCAGTGGATGACTGAAGCACTGACAGGGGCAAGACACAGGTGGGCATTCACACAACCTTCAGTGCTAAACTAACACTTCTCCAAAAGAGTGGAAAAATGTGCTGCAAAAAGCTCCTCAGAGATTGTTTCTTTTAATGGTTGAAGATCAACCTGTAGCACCTATAGAATAAAGGTATAAACACAAAACAAGTAAAATATTCTCCTGGCTCAGGACACTTCTCAGCGGTGGGCCTCGGGCAAATTGATGGCTTGCAATTAAGGCCCGATCAAGTTACGGCCCCTAATCTGTGTTTGAGTGCTGATTGGCAGATATTTGAGTAAATGATGACTGTGTACTTGGGCAGTGTAAGCAGTGTGACATCCTGTTTATGATATGATCTGCAAGCTTGGCTGGCCTGCAGGAGTGAGTGAGCAGACGCGCCGCTAGCCGCTTGGCTGGCTGGACAGCACCAGGCCTGCAGTATCTGTCAGAGAGCAGGGTGCCATGCCAACACAAACAGAGTCCCCCATCCTCCACCCCCCACCCCCCCAATCATGTCAGCACACCCAGACGCCTGGCCACCTCCATTCTGCCTGTGAGGTCACTGCTACAACTTCCCTCTCGTTCACTCTCTCTCACACAGGCGCGCTTCCCTCACCGTGTAATTGGAGACTTTACCTCTCTCTCTCTTTCTATTTTTTTAAAGAAATGTTGATTCAAGTCACACCTGAAATGTAGGAGACTCTCTGTCTACGGATCTAGAACGGAATGCAAGGGTTGAGGTAGGTAAATATGTAAATTGAACATTTAAGCAGTGACAATAAAAAATCAGGGTGAGAAGAAAAATCACATTGATGAGTCATTTTACTACAGTTCATTTTGCAAATATGTCTAACTTTTTATCCAGACCAAGAGGCTATTTTCATTGCCGAGCCTCTACTTCCTTGCTGCACACCTCCTCTAATTGCAAGCCAACCCCTTATTTTTGCTGTTAGAACACGGTGTGTGTGATTACATTTTTTGGTCTCTAATATTTGATTACTATTCAACCACAAACCTGCAAAACTTCTTTCTATGACCCTTTAGCCTGCACAGAGCAGGGGAATGAGAAGCAAGACATATTACTTGCTGCTTTTAAAGAGACAACCGTTGGAAATTGGCCAGAAGGTGTTCATAATATTCAAATCCCATAGCCCAAAAAGTTGGGACATTTTGTAAAATGCAATAAAACAATCTCTCGACCCTGTATTTAATTGTAAAAATGCACAAAAAAGATTTCCAGTGTTTTCACTGATCAGCTTCATATTCTGTAAATATAAACACATTTGGAATTTGATGCCTGCAACCCACTCAAAAAATTTTGTGACAGGGACATGTTAACCACTGTGTTACATCACCTTTTCTTTAAATCACACATTTATTCATTTATAAACTGTTGAGAACATTGTTTGACTTCAGCTTCTCAACAGTCCAGTGTCCCTGTTGTCTGATTCTCTTCTTCATGATGCCCTATACATTTTCAATAGGAGACCAATCTTTGGTCATATTTTTATGGTATACAATTATATTAACTGGAATTAACCCTCACTTCTTAGCAGTTTGTTGGTTTATTGTGGAGTTTTAAAATTGTATAAAAATTATAGTAATAATAATATATATATATAATCATTTTCACTTCCCTGTCCCACAAAGTGTATTGCGCGCATGAAATTCAAAATGTGCTTATATTTAAAAAACATTAAAAGTCAGTTCTTTGTCCTTTTGTCAGTAATATAAATGTGAGAACTTACATTACAGAATACAATTTATTTTTTTAATTGCATTTTACAAAACAACTTTTTTTCACAGATGGACTTTGTATTTAATCAGTATAAAATGATATTTCTGTTTAACAAAACTGCCCAATTCTAAAGGCTTGTCTGCAGAGAGTCATATGTAAAAATAGACCTTGTAACGTTTTCCTGATTTTTAAAGTGAAATGAGAACACATCCTCCACAGATTGCAGAATTACTGTTCATTTGACAAATTTAACATATTAATAAAAAATGTGACCTGTGCAAATATTATGGCTCTTTGTTTCATTTATTCCCCATTCAATAAATGTAGCAAATGAACAGAAATTGTATATTAAAATGAACGAAAACTGCCATATTTTGGTTTGTTCGCTGTAGAGGATATGTACTTAGTTTTACTTAGCAAATCAACACAGCATGTAATTTGATCAGCTGGTCATGTACTGAAGCTCACTGAAGCTATACGGCTGGGCAGGTAAATCATTCTGGAGGTTTAAAAACTCTTCAAGGTTCAGCATGTGAGATGATGTCTGCCATCCTTAACGATAAGTCAGAGAAGAGCTGATGCTGCTATGAATGACATACGTAGAGAAGACGGTAATGGCACACTGAATGGCTGCCTCTCTGCAGCCTCTTCATGGACTTGACATCAGTAAAAACAGTCTCTCCTTGGGACACAGAACACTGACACACAAGGCCCAACTCCATAAAGTTTCTCTTCTATTGCCTAAAAAACGAGCAGACAGTGATGACATGATGTTTCTGCAGCCATATCGCAGCCATGGTGTTCTCAACCATTGCAGGGCTGATTTCCCAGTTCAGGCACAATGGGGAGAACAGGCATTCTTTAAATAATGCCAAAATGAATTGTCCAGCCAAATGAAAGCAGCCAATGGCAGTCAGTAATATCTCAGGGATGAGGGTAAGACAAAGATAGGCGTCCACTGCCAGAGAGGTGTGACTCCTGTTGCTGTTGCTGCTAACCCGAATCGCCACCAAACCTTCCTCGGATCCGCTGGCACCCAGAGAGGGCGGCGGACGGCGTGCGCCAGACCAGCAGACGGACAGCACTCTCCAGCACACGCGGCTACGTGAGACCCGGTACTGCCAGCGGGCCAGCACACCACCCGTCTGCCATAGGGCAATCACATACACACATACAAATACATAGATACACAGGCAGGTTAAATGTGCCATATTCCAAAATCTTCTTGCATTTAACTTTATCCCACTTCGGTGTACAACTCTAATTCAGTTTTACCTGAACATTCTCCAACTTAGACAAGAACTTTTTGGTTACCGTACGTGAGACCACAATATACAGCCCTGTGTTTAATTGGATCCCTTTTGGTACGCAGTTGAGACTGCTTGAATTGTCAAAAAAGCTGTTAATTTTGGACTTAAATCCTCAGGCAATAAAGAAAAACAAACTTCAGTCAACGCTTTTTCAACCATTAGGACAGCTAAAAAAAACATTTGGTTTCCCTCACCAAATAACATTTGTTTTCCCATACAGCGTTCAGTCCAATAACTCTTATACTACTATTATACACTGTCTGCAGTAAGAACACTCTTTATTACTATGTATCAGTGTATATGGCTATGACATCACAACCATACTTAATTCACAATGGTCCTGTCACAATTTCCAAAAATGAGTGACAAGTACATTATTAAACCTTAACAATGTAGGTGAATTTAAAGAAACAAGAGGTTTTCTATAAGAGCAGTGCTTGAATGCACATGCCAAGAAGCAGCTTTTCAGTTGTTAGAGAATTTAAAAAACTGTCTGCAGCAGGTATCACTACTCACCTACCCTACAACTGATTCCCAAGTGGCTCAGCCATGTGATCAAAAAGAACAAGCTTGTCAGTGAAAAACAGTAACATATCATTTGACCATAGTTCCTGTCGTCAAATGTTTATGCTCACTTTTTTTAAAAAACAAATTCTAAATCAAATCGCATGAAACTAAATCTTGGTGAAAAATAAATATTTCACGGTCAATTGTTTCTTAAAGAAGGCCAGGGATTTACAGGATACCTGTACATATAGGGTATAACCTCACCTTGGAATCTTTTGCGTAGTAAAGCGTCCTGCCACGGAGTTTGAAGTAGCGTTTTTTCCAGCGCTGGAAAGAGCTTGTCTGTTTCAGGAGCAGGCCTTCCTTCACACTTGTCTACACAGGGACAGAAAAGCAAAACAGCCTGTTGAGCACATTGACCTGTTCACAGCCACCTCACTCACTGAAGAACATTATATGAGTTGAAGCGGTGCAAAAAAGGCTTCTGTGAGGAGCTAGTAGCATTTCCAAGGCTGCATTATTTGAGCATAAAAGTTATGTTTTGGCTGATTGAAACCAGAAATCTAACAGAAACAGAAACCTAATCAACTTCAATAGAAATAGCATAAAATATAAAATTACAGTACATTTCATTTCTTAAAAAGCTCCTAATGGTGCAGGTTGCCTGGTTTGTAACAGCCATTAAGGCTACATTCTGAATGGGTATAATGTGTAAAGCATTGGTACAGACAAGTAAAGAGACCATTTTTTAGCTGTGTATGGTTAAGTCCTACCCTCTGTATGCAGGACAGGATGCAAGGCTTTTCTAATAGTAGACCTAGCTCCTAACATTACAACAGTCTAATTACAGCAGTCTCAGGCTGCGTGTGTGTAACGTAATTGATTTGTTCTGTCATTGCTGCCCTTAGCAATGTGTTCATTCCAGACATTCATATCACAATGATGATAAAAAATATGAGCTTATGGAGCTCTACTGAGAACCCACAGCATGTTCTTTTCACGTTAATAAGATAGTGACAGTGCTTGTAAACCTTTGCCAATTAAAAGTCATTTATACATTAATTATAAAATATAATTAAACAACAGCGTTAAAGTTATATAGCACCTTTCACAATCCTAAAACGATAACTGGGATCAAAGGACTCTCATTGCTCTCACAGAGACCAATGTTAAACAAATTCTCTTAAACAGTTTGTTGGTCTCGCGAGCAGGATTGTGCATTGCTTGATTTTTTGTTCCATATTCCATTTTGCAATGTTGCTCTTGTATTCGCTTGTTTTATAAGTGCACCCCTTTCCTTTACAGCGGTGTGCTTTCACCCCTTCCCTCATACTGCAATCTCTCAACCAGGCAGTGAAATGCTCCGATCAGCTCAAGACAAGAAAGGTAAAACCAATTCAGCTGTTTGAAAGCACTTTGGTTTCAAGAAGCCCGATAAGGGGCAAAAACAAATACTGTGCAATGTTTGTAATTGTGTTAAATAGTCAGTATCTCTTTACTGGCCAAACTAATCATTATTATCATTTTTGCCCAGCCCTTTTTATTCCATCTCTAGCTTATAGAGCAGGTTAGATATTTAAGCTGGGAAGCTTCTACAATAATAATGTGTTTTATCAGTGTTGGAATGAATGTGTTACAAAATAATGCATTACTTTTATTCCCACTACTTTTAGCAGTAATGAATAATGTCACTAATTATTTTTTATACATCAAGTAACACAATTACTGTGTAAGGTCTACGCCCCTTTGTTTTTGTGCCTGTCTGTTCCACATGTGTTGCCCTCGTGTTCTTTAGCCCCGCCTTT
>JBBPDA010000003.1:11397274-11422662 GCA_037974385.1 Arnoldichthys spilopterus | reverse complement strand
ACTCAATGAAATGCAAATCAGTTTCTATATTTTATTTAAAGTTATTTTTTAAATTTTCCTTTTGATGTGCTATCTGTTAAAATAAACCTACCATTAAAAAGATACTGTTCTGAGACTTTTCATTTTTTTGTCATTGGACAAACGTACAAAATCAGCGAGGGGTCAAATAATTGTTTCCTTTACTGTATATATATGTATATATATTTGTGTGTGTGTGTGTGTGTGTGTGTGTGTGTGTGTGTGTGTGTGTGTGTGTGTATATATGGTACACATAAGAATACAAATAAGGTTTGTGGTTCACTATAAATTATTTTACAAACTTACATTAAAACTGATGTGTTACTGGGAATAACGAATGTCCAGGTTCTGCTTATATTCCAGGGGTGAAAACATGCAGTGGAAGTCTCTTTGTCATCTGCAATTTGACACACATTTGTGACCCTTTGAAATTTTTTTGACTTTCTGTAGGAATGGCTCCTAAAATGTGATGTGAACTTTATGGAAGCCATGTAAATGGCTCAACAGATTAAGCAATTAAGGTCTAAACATGTGTATCAACCACTACATTTAGTAACTATTGGAAATGTAACATCATCCAGATGTTTTCTGTGGCTGCTAATTAGTCCTGTGTAGTGGTTAAGAGGCATTTTGACCCATTCCTCTACATAAGCCTGTCTTAGTTCATGAATGTTTTTGTGGTGTCTTGCGTAAATTGCCTAATTCAGATCATGCCGCATTGAGGTCATGACTATGTATTGGCCACTTTGGAATTCAGTGTTTTTTGCTCTTTTTTGAACCACTATGTTGTTAGTTTACTCCTGTGTTTTTGGATCATTTTCATGCTGCATAACCAACTCTCTTGAGTTTTACATCACATATGTGCACCCTGACCTTCTGCTGTAGCATTTCCTGGTATAATTTGGAATTCAATGATTTGAAACTGTCTAGCAAAGCAGCCCCACACCATCATACTTTGTTCACCATGTTTCCAAGTTGGGATGAGGTTTTGGTTTAGTATCTACTAAATATGCTTCTATGTGTTTTGTTTTCTCCAAACATAATACTTAAGCTTAGAATATCTGTTCTGTGAAGAACAGCATGCAAAACTTTGTTGCTAAATAAGACTGTCTGTTTCTTATTACTTGGAAAAACAACAGACCACATTTTAGGACTCATTAAGCTTGTTTACTTATTGCATTAATACACATTATTGGTGATGTTGATTTTTATATATTTTTTGTCTGTGTGAAAAGCCAAGTATAAACAAACCCAGAGTTATTTGTATTCAGGTTGCAGTCTGATCATTTAGACCACCTTGGGAAGTGGTCAGAGATGGATCTTGACCACATTTGACAACACAAGAGTAAATGTAGTGCATTTTTCAAATCCACATGCAATTATGTAAGTGGAAATGCATCTGCTGAGTGCTTAATGGCTAATGAGAGGATAAAGAATAAGATGCAAGATGAAGAATAAGTAAAAAGCCTTTTTGTACTCTGGGTTAATGAAAGCTTCCAACAGACTAAAAATAGTAACAGGTGAGAAACATGTTTACAGTACAGTTAGAGAAGGTTTACCAGAAGTAGAAGAGAAACGATGGGTGTGTTTAGGTGCTCTTTAGGCAATAAAAAATTTTAGCGAAATGTTGAAATGGAACCTGGCCAAAGAATGTCTAAATACAGTGCAGTGAGAAAGTACTTACCCATTCAGATTGGCTGACAGACAGACTGCATACAAAAATTTGACATGACAAAGATAATTTTTAAAATGCCGTTTAAATGATCAATTCATCTACTGAAGGGAAAAAAGTTTAATTGCCCTGTGTAGAAAGGTACCCTTAGTTACTCATTCAGCTGAGTAACAAAATTAAGTTTGCAATTGAGATCAATGAGGCCCAAACAGACTTACTGCCAGCCATGTTGAATCTAGATTTCACTTTAACTCTTTAAGTAATGTGAAGTACTCTAAAAGATGTTGACAACCAGCCCACTAAGTCATGATCAAAAGAATTTCTGGACGAGATTAGAAAGATATCAGTAAGCAAAGGTCATTTATAATATCAGTTTGGAAAAGCTATAAAATATATCAGTGTGGCCATCAAGCCATTTCTAAAACTCTAAGACTCCAAGTTCACCTCTGAATAGCCCCCAATAAATAAATACATTTAGGTTTTGAAGTGGCCTTTTCAACTTAATCAACTTAAAATTGAGATTATGTGTCAGCACATTCAATAGGCAGTTTGTCCCTGAAAGCCCCCCACAGATATGGCTGAATTAAAGCAATTGTGCGAATAAGATTGGCAAAAAAATCTGAGTGATGTGAAAGTTGTAGGAAATGCCTGGTTGCAGTTCTTGCTACGAGGCGTTGCACAATCAGTTATTAAATTAAGTCACATGGGAGATATGGATATTGCAAAACATTCCTGCTTCTGTGAAGGAAATTTGTAACCTGCTTTGCATTTCAATGTGTTCTTTTAATTTATTATTAAAATTTGTTTGAAGATTTGACAAACCAGGAAATCGGACAAATACGTTTTCATGGTGCTGCATGAATATAACATGAAATGCAAGATGTAAATTCGTGCTCATTCGTGCAGACATCAGATAATGAGAAAGGAAAATCCTTATATTATTCCAGGAGTTTCCAGTGTGTGGATGCGTACGGTTAGCAGCTCATTAGCTGATTTGATAGCAGGCACATTGTCATTCTTGGTAATGAGGACAGACTGGTCTCTGCTAATGTTTTTATAATGTTAAATGTTAAAGTTACAGGATGTCTGGACAGATATGAATACATCTATCTGATCCATTAACTGGAATTCTATTTCCTCTTTGTTCTGTTGACGGAAGTTGCTAAAATGTTTAATAAATATATTTATTTATATCTACATATTATACATATTACTTAAGTTGCCTCTTAGCATGCTAGCTCTCTGTCTAGCTTGCTGTTCAAACAACCACAAACATATATGTGTCCTTAAGATCCTGCTGGTGTTGGGTTTCCTTGCTTTCAGTGCAGATAGCACAGGGAATCATCAGCCTGCCAAACACAGCTTTAGTCCCTTTTGTCATTCTTTATCAAACTACAAATAATTACCCAAATTATTGATTGAGAGAAGATTTTTTTTGTGGTGATGTGAAGATCATTGATTTTCTCATTATAGTGGCACCTGTAAATTGGTTTGGATAGGATATATTAGGCATCACAAGAACAGTCGGTTCTTTAAGACGATGTGTTAGAAGCAGAAAAAAATGGCCAAGCTTAAAGATCTGAGCGAGCAGAGGCAGTGTGATTCTCTGGACAATGTTCAGCTGGGTAACTGAGTCCTGGCAATTATGTGGATGTCACTGACACATACCACCAACCTAAAAGAAGTACAGCCCTTCATGGCAGTGGTATTCCCTAACAGCAGTGATAAATTGTATAGGAATGGTTTGAGGAACCTAAAAAGAGTTCAAGGTGTAAACGTGGCCTCCAAATTCCCAAGATCTCAATCCAACCGAGCGTTTGTGAGATTTGCTAGCCACATTAATAAGATCCATAGAGGCCCCATCTCACAACATATAGGGCTTAAAAGATTTGCTGCTAATGTCTTATTGCCAGATACCACAGCACACCTTTAGAGGTCTTGTGGAGTCCATGCCTTAAAGGTCAAAGCTGTTTTATTAGCACAAGGGTAACCTGTTTTATGACGCAGTTTTATGCATGTGGTTTTGAAGTTATGGCTGATCTGTGTATGCCTGCATTACAGAAACTGAAAGAGCTTGTTTTGGGCATTTATGTTGCAATTTCCTGAGTATATAATTACAATTTTTTACCTCATTTGTACAATGGATGAGCCTAATAAACACAGCGACCGTGGGTGGAACAGAAGATGTTGTTTAACTGTCTGTTTTGTGAGTGTATGTATCTGAGAGAAAGAAAAAGAGAGGGAGTGATGGTGGGAGGAAGTGTTAACTGGAGCATTACGCTGCTCTCAGGGGTTCTGTGCTCTTTTTCAGACCCATATTCCAAGCACTAAAAAAACAACTTCCAGTAGACTGTTTCTCATTGAGAAAGGAGCATTTCACAATATTTTATTTAACATATTTTTTTTAAAAAGCTGAAGGGAAGTGGGCAATTTTTTCTTTAAGTAGTGGTTTCCAGGCAGTAGTGTGGACTCTGTGAACCACAGACTGACTTAAGCATTAATGTTTAGTGGAAGAGAAAGGTCATTTCAAACACAAGTCTGATTTAATTTTAATGAATCATCTAGTCAGTCACAAAGTAGCGAAATACCATAAGACCAAACCAACAGAGAGACCTTCAGTTGTGATGATGACACAAAATATTTTCATCAGGTTTACTACAATTTAGTTTGGCTACAGGGACATTGTATTAGAGCTCAGTGTCATGTGTAAAAAGGCTGCAGTGCAGGCAGAGAAGTCAGCTGCACAGGAGAAGCAATGTACTTGATGTATTTACAGAGGTGACGTCATGCATCCAGCACTTTGTTATTCCATCGCAAGCCGAATGGGAGGCTGCTACAGTGCAGGAATTCTAGGAATAGTTATTTCTGGTGAAGTCACACTTTCCACCTTAGCCCCTTTTTGCTGCACTCGCTGAAGCTCAAAGTCATTGGTCTTTTTACAAATGTGCGGATGGGAGGAAAGTTTAGGGACATTTTCCTGGGGTTATATCTGATTTGCTGTTTCATTGACAAACATAGTGTAAGGCTGTTGTGTGGCTTTTAGCTCACCTCCTGTCCTGCGTCACTGCTATTTCTAGTCATTATGGGATTATAGTGTCCATGGTAGATCTGGGTCCAGAGTTAAATTTGGAGCATCTGTCTGCATTTTTATAGGCTCTATTCCCACACAATCAGGCATATATTTATATGTTAACCTAATTACATGGCAACTTGTTTTTGGTCACTGGAGAAGTCTAGAATTTCCTGCCCTTGACGTCAAGACTGTTTGATTCTTGCACGCATATGTTTGCATGGTTGCATCTTCATAACTTGAGATCTGCTGGTTCTGCCCACATTTGGTCAAACTTAAAAAGAAAGAAAGCTTTTTCGAAATAGAAATTAGTTGTTATGGGTGGTGGGCACAGTTACACAAAGAAGACCTTGTTTTGTTTTATGTTTTCTTTTTTTTGCTTCAGTTTACTGAATTACAATCAGTTAACACTCCTTAAGACACATGGAGACACACGGTTGCAGATGGAAGGATTTTCTAAAACTCCTGTCTTTAAGACTCTACACTTTTGAAATGATTCATTCCACTAATCAAGGAGTTAAGGTTGAATGCAAGCTCTGTGTGGCATTTCCTCCTATAATTTGTCCTAATTATAGGAGGAAAAGGCACAGAACCAAAAAACTCAAGTTATTTACACTAAAGCTGAAGCATCAAAGGCAGGGAAAGTAAACCTTCCACTCTATGCAGATTACTGTATGTATGTAAGCTATGGTGCTGAGCTATATATGCATGTGTAGTGTGCAGTACGTGCGGCAACAGAGGGCAGGATTCTTGTGCTGGAAGGGTTGGAGAAGGCCGAGCGGAATGTGCTACCTGTTCTCAACAACCTGCTGGAGAACCGCGAGATGCAGCTAGAGGATGGCCGCTTCCTCATGTCTGCCCAGCGCTATGACAAATTGTTGCAGGTGAGGTTTATCTTAATGAATTGAACCTTAATCTCATTATTTAGTTGTGAATATTTATTACTAGTAAGAAAACTCAGCATACTTTAAAAACCTCTATTTAGTAATTATGACAGTACTGATGCACAGTATACTGTAAGTAATGTACATGTGGCAATGGCAGCCAAGAGCTGTGGGAACATATATGATCCTATATCCTAAGATGTTGCCATGCCAAAGTAAACTTCTCATCCTGCACGTTCGTCTCATAGGAGCACACTAAAGAAGAACTGGACAAGTGGAAAATTGTCCGCGTGAGTGAGGATTTCCGGGTCATCGCCCTGGGTCTGCCTGTACCACGATACAAGGGCAACCCTTTAGATCCACCCCTGCGCTCTCGATTCCAGGCTAGAGACATCTATTACCTACCCTTCAAGGTAGCAAGGTCACATATAATCAGTGACCACTTGAAATCTTTTCAAATAAATATCACTGAACAAGACTTTACTTCTCTTTTGCTTAGGACCAGCTAGAGCTTCTATACAACATTGGACAAAATGTGCCAGCTGAAAGGTAAAAATAATCTTTTTATGATAATTAAATAATGTGAAATTTAGGACAGCAAGATTTCTTTCATCAGTGAGATAGATAGATAGATACATACATACATACTTACCTACCTACCTACCCACCTACCTCACAACTACCAATCTACCTACACACCTACCCAGTGAGAGTGATCATTTCATCGACTTGCTGTTCTTTCCTTTCAGAGTGTCTCAGCTCTTGTCATGTGCGACTACTCTCTGCTCCCAAGAATCTGCTAACCTGGGTCTTCCAGACTTTCCTGTCGATAATCTCCCATCTGCTATCAAAGTGTTGGTGAGCATGGTTGCTATGAGGAATTGCTATGAGGAATTGCTTGTTTTTTTCCTTCTTCCAATTATAAAATTCCTTTTGGAAACAGAGATGCCTTAACAGTATGCAAACATGCAGAAAAGCTTAGCAAAACCATCCATCAGTTGTGACATGATTCAACTGAGGTTTACCTGTAGGCTTAACTGTCTACTGTGTTCATCTCTGCATGAGACATTGTGCTTCACAGTGTTTCTTATTATGACAAAGATATGCATCACAGATGGGCTAAAATATGATGTAGCTATTGTATATATATTATATATTATACAAGAACTTAGGGTGGGAATGAATGTTAATGAGGGCAGTTGACAGATTACACTTGTAAAATGCAAAACCCAGAAATGTTGTATATATTTTTAGTTTGTTGGCTGGGTTTAAGAGCCTGATAGTCACATTTTGATGACAGTGTACCATGTAATGTGTTTAGGGTGTGGGGAGAGTAATGTAAACCGTATTAAATTTGAATAAATTAAAGCAAGGTCAAGGACATTAAAACTGATATGAAACTATCAATCTGTTTATCCTGTGAGCTTCTATTGTGTTGCCATCTGAAAATAAATGGGTAAAAATGAATAATTGAATAAGTAAAGCTCAAGATTAAACTGGGGTCAAATCAGACTGTGAATCAGTATGAAATGCTGGAGGGTTGGGAACAACATAAAAGAGATTAGAAATGAGCAATGAAGTAATGGCTAACGATCTGTTGTCACTGTGGCAGGACTTGTTTCCCATGCTGTCAGCTCAGCAGCTTATCCAGAGGCTCTATCCATATGAGACCATGTTGGGCAAGGAGGGCCGTAACGCTGTGGAGGGTGTGCTCAGTGTAAGGGAGTTGCGCTCTCTCTGTCTCTCTCTGTCTCTCTGTCTTTCTCACACTCTCTCTTATTAACAATCTGTCTCATGCTCTCTCTCTCTCTTTCACTCTCTCTTTCTCTCTCTCTTTCTCTCTCATACCCCATTGTCTTTGTCTGCAGCGTTTTGAGCTGTTGGATGGGAAGAAGCAGTCACCTCCCCGAGCTGTGGTGCATGTGGAGCCTGGCCATGACGCACACACAGGACAAGCAGCAGTCACCCTCAACATTGCGGACAAAAACATCACCATCCAGGTCAGGAGACGGCAGTACTTCTTTGTGCATTTCACTAAAAGGCCTGTAATTAATAAAAATGACAGAAATTTGGCCCTGAAGCACTGATACTCAAGCTACTGCTAACGTCACAAGCACACTTTGAAGATAATGTTTTGTTTGAACATGTTTCAGTCTCCTAAATAGGGAACAAAAGCATGGAAAACTAGTGTGGAAAAATGACACAGATCAGTTAAATGGACTATTTATCTATCTTAAAGCCCGTTGCTGATATGACATGTACAGAGATGTCTTGCTCTGGGCATTTTTTTCCCCTCTAATGGAAATGCCACTTCTCCATGTCAGGTTCCAGCAGGACCGCGGCCACTACGACCACCCAACAGCAGTCCTGCCTTCATCAGCACCCCCACCCACGCCTGCCTGCTAGCTGAGATGATGCAGTCGCACCATATTAAAGATATGTGTCTCATTGGAGCCAAGGTACATAAATGACTTCCCAAGACCACAGGGAGATGAACACACATCACTGGGGCTAGAAATCTGATGTGCATTAGACTGCAATACAGAGAACACTTTCTTAGTTAGGTAGTGAAGCCAGACCACTATTTCCTTCCTTATAATGAATTTACATTGTTTTCCATTAAATCTGTCCAATTAGCTACAGTGAATATGTTATTTGTTCATGTAAAGTGCCAGGTAGACTTGTCTTTGGATAGAAATATGTTTTTGTGTCTTTCCAGGGTTGTGGCAAATCTGTAGTTGCCAGAGAGTTTGCTGAGATGTTGGGCTATAGCATTGAACCAATCATGCTCTATCAGGTATAGTAGAAATATTCTACATTATGTCAAAGAAGTATTGTGATGCGCAGATTTCACCATTATGTGATGCATTTTGAATAGAGAAACTAAATGATTCTTTTTGTTTTTAGTTTAGTTTTGCAACACCTAAATGTGTTCTTCTAAAAGCTCTTGTAGGCACATAGCACATCGCATACATGTACCAGTCTTGTTGTTAACCTTCCAGTGGCCACTAAATGCCCAATATCTTTGACCAAAATGATCTTCTTTTGATTTAAACTGTGCAGTCCTAATCTTGCATCATGCATATACCAGCAGTCCTCTCACCAATCACATGGCTGATGGTTTGTCATGTCTACACTGCTTTAACCAAGATGAAACTTACTGAGATAATAACCGAGCAAGGACAATTGAACCCACCAGGCTAACTCATCTCTCTGCCTGTCTTTTCTGTTGGTTCATTCACTCAACCGATCAAGCCAGCATTCCTGTATACACATCCAGCTAATATTTTAAGTGCATGATGGATACAACTGGGATCATCTACAATGCAACCTGCCAAATCTCTGTGGACATGCAGGTCTCTTTACTTCTTGCTTTGTTCATATCATGTTTGGTGTTGCCTCTGTGGCACAGCAGACTGGGAGTGTTGAAATGAGTACTGTCAAACATGCATGACTGCCAGAATATTAGGACCATGCCCAGACACTTCTCATATAGATCTGTATAGATTGTAATCGTTCTATTTATATTCAAAGTTTTCTGCACATTTAATATTAAACATTCTTCAGACATTTTACACTGTAAGAATTTCACACAAAGTCCTTTTCTTATATGTAATACAGATTGCTTAAGGTACAACACAGAGAATGTGTTGTCTTGCTGTTGTTGTTTTCTCTTTTAGGAATATCATGGAATATTTTAATAGAACAGAGGAAGTCATTCCAGTATATGTCAGTAGGTGTATCCTAATCCTAAATGACCTCACAACCCCCTTTTTTTAAAAAGTAAATATGGTCTCATATGTAAAATCCAAAAAGACTTTTCTCCTGTCTATTTCATACAGCTAACCGACGAGAAACAGCACTTAAACTATGGTTGGGTGGTAAGCCTTAAAGGTCAGGTGGAAAAAGTTTTTTCCTCTTCAGGCTACGTTGGTATGTATAGCCTGTAATCCGCAGTGTTTTATGGATGGATATTTGTGTTGCTGGCACATGAGCTGCAGCTGCAGACAGTGCTGTTTACAGAGAAATGTTTGTATATGCTGGGGAAACCAAAGCGCTGGCTCAGGGAGCAGCACACTGAGCCTCAGCAGAGTCATGCCAGAGGTCATGCACTCTGAGGTCATATATCCCAGTCATTCAGCGTTCTCCACCAGTCAGACGGGAGCAGGGACAGGACCAGTCTCAGATTGGTTAGGGCTTTGTCATCCCCGCAGACGTGATTTCGGAGAAAAGGGTTATTTTCAGAGATGAAAACATCCTTAAATAGCCATCACTTTATCTCATCAAAGGTCTTTTCTGTTATTGGCTCAGAATCATGTTCTCCACATTATCTCTTCTCGGTGTCTGCCACCAACAATTCTTCCCTTGTTCTGCAGTTAGAACAGCTGTTTGATTGAGATACCTTTTTATTTCTTGCTTCAACACTCTTCCTTCAGAATGAAAATGTATCATGAAGTACTGTGACTCAGTTATAGCTCCATGTTGTTTTTAAAAACCTTGTCAGCTCTTTCCATAAAAGCCTTCGAAAGGTTGTTTAACACTCTGGATTTGACATTCCTGAAGGTCTTCTTCCGAAGATGCTATTATGCGATAAAATCTATAAACCTGCGAGTCTATTATGTGAACTCTGCTTGACTATTTTAACACCCCACCCATCCACACACTGTAAAAAATGTTCTCTTCGAGGGTCCTGTGAGCACGTTGAACTCATCAGAGCGCTCTTTTGTTTTGAAACCCTTCAAACAGGCTTTGAGAAGCTGCTCCGAGAGTTGGGTAAACACTGGCAGTGCAGGTAGTAAAATTCTGGCGCCCACGTGCGCGTTCGTGTGAGCTTATGTGTGGTGGTGTGAGTATGCGCACGTGTGTGTGCGTGTGTATATAAGCCTTGGAATGCCGGGAATGCTCCCGGCGCAGTCTGAAGCAGGCAGGAAAAGGAAGCTGCCTGTGCATCACGCTGTGGTTATTTTTAGCCGGAGCAGGTCAGGGGTCTCAGCGTCCGGGGGAAAAAAAAGAATTTTGTGGCGTAATTCATCGGATCAAGCCTCTGAACCTTACTTATTTCTTTCCATAGCACATCCCTAATGACATACTTTGTTTGTAGTACTTATTGTGAAAATGACCTGCACTATAAAAAAGTGTGAATACTCCCCATAGCCAAGTGCTGGAATTTGCCTTGTGGGGCCAGTTTCAACCTTCTCTTTATATGTGTGTGGTAGATTCACTGGAGATAGGTTGGGTTATGTAACAGAGCTTTTTATTGTTTCCTGGATTTGTGATACTTTTCTTTAGACAGGCAGTCTAGAAGCAGTCTGATCTTACTTGAAAGGTCTAAAAATGGGTCCTTTTAAAAGTAAAGAGGGCTCAGACTCTCACAACCATATCAGTGTTTTGCATGTACCTAGACCAAATTTAGCCCTTGCTAGAGATGTGACGATACATACAACAACACCATATGTGGTACAAATTTGTTACACTGTGCGTTGTATCAGCTGTGTTCTATTAATTAATCCATCTAGTGCAGTTTCACTGCTTGAACACTGAAAGCTGTAATCATTGTACACGCTCCAAACCTCATCTTAACCCACAATAGTGTGTTCGATATCATACAACACGCTCTTAGCCTCAGCTTCTCAATGTATCCCACATCAGCATGTTCTTTAGTCCTGATTTTTCTTCAGATTTTAAAATGAAAACATTTTCATGAGAATCTTTAGTACAGTATCAAAAAATGAGTCAAGAAATGAACTGAGCCCTGGACTCTTATCCAGGCAAAAAGTGTAAATGGATTCTCATAGCAATGTTAAGTGTCCATCGTCATCTTGCATGACTTCTTCCTGCTCTCACCCGCCTCTCTCACCATGAACTTGTGAATGTAATGTAACGCTTTGTGATGTATGTGTTTGTGTGCATGTGCACGGTAGGATATGACTGCGCGGGACCTGCTCCAGCAGCGGTACACTCTTCCTAACGGGGACACGGCCTGGAGAGCCTCCCCACTTGTCAGTGCTGCTCAGGAGGGCAAGCTGGTGTTGCTGGATGGAATTCACCGTGTTAACCTGGGGACCCTGGCTGTGCTGTCCAGGCAAGCCCCCTGTGAATGTATTACTTAAGGAGAGATTAGCCTTTGTGCCAGCTCTGAAACATGTGTGATCCCCACAGGCTGCTGCATGACCGGGAGCTGGCTCTATACGATGGCACTCGGCTGCTGAGGTGGGATCGTTACCAGAGCATGAAAGAGGAGCTCCAGCTGACTGACAGTGAGCTGCAGGACAGGTGCAACATTTAACCCTCTTGCCAAATACACCTCTGGCGCATTACATTGTTGCACAGACTGTTGCATAATGACAGCTTAGTCATCAGAAATGCATAGAGTTTGCCAGACTGCTTGAAAACCTGAGATCTGTGAAAACATTCACAGAACACTTTATACCTGTGATTGGTCAGATAGAGGATCTCACTCCATTGAAGTGGTGTATTTGGTAACACTTGTTTTTTATGTGAGCCTGTTAAAAATGACTAAACTTTTAACAAACAATTAGTTTAGCCCTACAAAATGTAAACAAACAACCTTTATATGAAATGTGGCATATATACATTTATATGTTGTTTTTTTTAAGAATGTAAATAATACATTTAAAAGACATTTTCTTGCAATTGGAACATAGTCATACTTAATGACTATCAAAATGATTAAAACCTTTCTGTAAGGAAAGGCTTAAAACATAAACTAGAAATTCAATTTGAACTAAATAGCTGCATTAAAAAGATACTTGTTTTAAGATTTAACTGGAACTCCTTTATTCTGTACTTCCTGGTATTTATAGTTATTATAGTTATTATATATTTATAGTTAAATACAGTGAAATATCATTAAGAATGGAAAAAAAGAGAAATGTTTAAGCCCCCCCTCATTTATAACCATTTTCTAGCTTTTACTACCATCTTTGGTCATTGAGAATTAAAGATAAAAGATAAAAATTCATTTTTAATAATGATTCAATATTTATTGATTAACATGTCACAAAGACATTTTAAGTATGTTTGCTGCTTAAAGATTTATTTATTTATTGATTCGTTCATTTATTCATTTCCTGTGCCGCTTATCCTAACCGGGGTCTCTGAGGCCTGTTCCAGCACTCAGAGGGCAGAGAAACTGTCTGGACATGTTGCCACTCTTTCGCAGAGCAGACACGCAAACCTTCATGCACATAGTCACACTTTGGGGCAATATTATATCTCCATTACACTTAATGTCAGTAAACATTTAATAACAATTTTTTCAAAAGACCCTATTTACAGGCTGTAAAAATGCCTTTCCCCACATTTTTAAGCTTCGTTACAGATAATATGATCCTGTTTGCTAGAATAAATAATTACCAGAGGGGTAATTAAAAAAAAAACTGGCCCTGAAGTACTTACATATGTAACCCATGCTTTAAGATAAATAAGTACATTGTAATTGTCTCATCCCTGCCTTGTGTAGGAAATGATTTACCATCTCTCATGAGGACCATCAGTGCATGACTGTGGCGTAGCTCCTGGTGGGAACATCTAATGTTATTGTTTGTAATTACGTCAGTGACAGGGTAGTATGTAAATGGATGAGGAAATGAATGCATGTGCTTTTTACCAGTGTTTGACTTGCTAATTGACTAATACTAGCTCTCACTTATCAACACCTGTAAGTACACACATCATCTCATGAGAGCAGCCTTTCATTCATTTAAAGGCACATATTCAGAAATGTGTAATTTTGGCTTACCATGCAAGCTGCATGATTATAGGACGCAAGATAAAACAGTGGCATTAAATCAATTCACTCTTCCTACTTCCCTTCATATCAGTTCATTTATAATCTAAGTACTTTCTGCCTCCAGTGATCAGAGCATTTGGAGCAGTAGCTCATGTGGTTTGAAAGGGACGTGTAATGACTGAAATTGCCTGAAAGGGCAGAGCCATGTCTGAGGTGTTGATTAACTCGCAGTGACATCACCTCCATGTAAAGGCACCGTCTCGAACCAGCAATTAAACACATATCCGTGTTTAAAACACCGCTCTCCTGCAGGGAAACTTGGCTATAAATTAAAGTCAGTGTGCATCCATGTCTGGGTAAAAGTCTGACTTGCAATGAGATGCATTTCAGTCCATGACAAAGGACCCTTTCATCTCTGGCCACAATAACAGGAAACTGCCCACCAGAAAGACAAGCTCATTTTTTTCTGGAGGCTCAGTTTATGAGGTTTGTCTTGCTTGGCTGTTCCGAACTCACTGTTTTTCTGTCTGTCCTCACTTGCCTTCAGATGTGCTATTTAAAAATTGCTTAGAGATGTTGTGGCTTGGCGAAATTTTTATTGCGAATCACTCAGTGTAATTGAGACTTAGTCTGTGGTTGTTGAAATGCTACCATGTAAACGTTTTAAGAGTGGCACTGTTGTCCTAATGAGATGACATAATGCATAGAAATAATGCAGTAAGACTGTGTCCTTAGTGCACAGTGACCTGACTTGAAAACAAACTGGCCAGTCCAATGATAAGACATCTTCCCTTACTTTAAAACCTCACAAACTCCAGGCTTGTGTTTTTTGTGTGTGTGGTCTGAATTGAAAAATGGAAAGGATACATGATAACAAACATTGCAGTGTTTGGTTTGTCTTCTGGCCATTTGGAAGAAGGAATCGTCATGCTTGTGTAGGGGAAAAAGCCAAATATTACGAGTTGATGTTTATGTAGACTTGTTCCAGGATTCATCCTGGTTCCCTTTTGATCGTAACTTATACACACATTATCACATAAAGAATTTCATAAATCTTTCAGAGTGTTGGGCATGCCCTGCTGCTGTAACTCCACCTAGACGAGCAGGAAGGATGTTTGTGGTGGCGTGTCTGAGTCTGAAATAAAGCCTCTTCCGCTTCCTGCTTTTCCAGCCAGTGTCCCAGACTTTACTTCATGTGGTTCCAATACTGCTCTTAATTAACCACATGTGCATTCACACACGCACACACACGCAAACATGTACACACACACACACATATGCAACACATGCAGCACATAGCCACACACTTCTCACCTTACCACCCTGTTAATGAATGAACTCACCAAGCTAGCCAGGAAGGAGGAGACTGATCTCACAGAGTGGCCCAGATTGAAAGGACAAACTGGGTCTTCTCTGGACTGTGGTAGTACTGCCATAGTCCTGCACTGATTCACACTCTATGTCTGACTCCTACAGGTTGAGCTATGTGATCATTTTTTATTTACTGTTTTCATTCATTCATTCATTTATTTATTGAGTGGTTGTTATTAAATATTGACAGTAGTTTTACATGATTACTAACTAGAAATCCATTGGTGTCTCCCCACGCAGGTTTGTATCCTGCCGACTATGGTAAGTTTTAGGGCAGTGGTGGCCTAGTGGTTAGGACGCTGCCTTTGGGACCTGAAGGTCACAGGTTCGAGTTCTGGCCCAGGCACTACTGAGGTACCCTTGAGCAAGGTACTGTCCCACTACACTGCTCCCCGGGCGCTGTTGGTAGCTGCCCACTGCCCCACATGTGCATATGTGATGGGTTAAATGTAGAAGTTGTTTCATTTCGTTGTGGTGCTTGAGTGTGTTCACAATGACAAATAGTCACTTTCACTTCTTATTTGAAAAAGTGCAGGTCTCCCTGTCAGCAGCCAATCAGAACAAGCTTTTTTAAACTCAATTTTTTGCTTCAAACAGCTCTATTACAGGGCTGGGAAACTCTAATCCTGGAGGGCCAGTG
The DNA here is from genome assembly GCA_037974385.1 of Arnoldichthys spilopterus. Taxonomy (NCBI): domain Eukaryota; kingdom Metazoa; phylum Chordata; class Actinopteri; order Characiformes; family Lepidarchidae; genus Arnoldichthys; species Arnoldichthys spilopterus. Next base: position 11,407,254 of record JBBPDA010000003.1, on the reverse strand, counting down.
CCCATCACAGTTTGGTAGTTCCTCTTCTTAAGCACACTCACTAAACCTGGCAATGAATAGGTGAGCTGAACAAGGTGTGTTTGTGCAGGGAGATCACCAAACTGTACTGGACACTCTGATCAGTAGGTTAGGTCTGTTTAAACTGAACAAGTTTAAAAATTGGCAACAATTAAAATGTAAAGTAAATAAAATGTTTTTAAAAAATCATGGTGTGTCCCTTATTTAGGGACATATTTTGCATATTTAATGCTGTACCTATGTGCTGGTATTGCCATGCAGCAGCATGTGGTTATATGTAGAATATATGATCAGGATCAATCTCTCTACATGTAGGCATGTGGGTTGGTATGGTGTTGCTAGGCAACAGGAGGTGGTTGATCTGATGAGAGGGGTATAATAGTGAGGAGTTTTGTCTCTCGCTCTCAATCACCACCCCCCCCACACCGCTTTTCTTTCTGTCAGTAGGTGTTTCTGTGTATTACATGCAGGGCTCTCCATTGTTTATAAATAGCTGGAACTGTCCAGTGCGATTAGGTGGAAATGGTACCAGGAGCCACGCTATTGTCAGCTGTACACGCTCAACTGTTTCAAAGATGGCCGGGCATGGCTCTTGACACGGACATATCCGATTGCTGTTGACAGATCAGTGAACTGGCCGTATTTCCTCTCGGTCCCATGTGAACATCACCCATCAGCTGCATATTGTTTTGCCAGTCTTCTGTAACATATAGTGGTCGACAGCAAAGCTTGATGATTGAAGTGACTGAATGAATACCTGCACGTGTCCCACATACACATCTGTTATTTTCTTTAGCCTGTATTTAAAACCTACACAGGATGTAGGCTGTGGTGTGGTGGTACCCCCACAATGATAAGAGTGTAAAAACTGCACAAAAACATACTCCTGAACTGAACTGTCATGTTCTCCTAAATGCAAAATGCTTATTTAAACAGACCATAAATATAATTACACTTAAATTGCCACACACCCTAAAAACTCATTCATTTTATTCAGTTATTGCAGCACAATGAGGTCACACTAGAAACTTAAAAGTAAAGGTTCATCCACTTTTCCACTTACAGATATGTAATATTAAATGTTTCCATCAATAAATTAAAGTACACTATTATTGTTTCATTTGTTTAATTGAATTTTTTTTATCTTCTTTTAGGATTTGTGTAAAAATCTTAAGCTGTTTTGGGTCATATTTATGCCGAAATAAGGATAATTCTCAAACCATAACAATCATTCAGAAAACACTGTAATTACTTAATGAGCTGTATAAAGTGTATTTGGGGGAATTTATTGTTGAAGCTGGGTTTATAGCAGGGGTCCCCAGAACATTAGTTAAGACTTGAGCTACTTACGTTGTAACTGTAGTCCAAAGCATTTTGGCCATTTTGACCAAGTTAATACTTTTAACTGCTTAAAATTTTTTATCTTAATCTCAGTGTTTTCCTGAGAACTGTTTTTTCTTTTCTCAGGTCCATCTTCCCCATCCATCCTTCATTCCGAGTGATCGCACTGGCTGAGCCTCCAGTGGTAGGCAGCAGCTCTCAGCAGTGGCTTGGCCCTGAGCTGCTCACCATGTTCTTCTTTCACACCGTCAAACCTCTCGCCAAAGCCGAGGAGGCCCGGGTCATCCATGGCATGGTCAGTCTATATCAGCCCTGTTTCCCTCACTCATCAGTTCAGCTTTGTGTTGTAAGCACATGTGGGCCTCCTCCATCTAGATTACCTTCCGTTCTGTCAGTGTTGTTAAGCAAGGATTGACTTGACTTTCTCTTTTCCAGAGCTTTTAGCTACTACATGCACATATTCATCCCAATGATGTGAATCATTTTTTTCCTGCAGATTCCAAATGTTCCTAACGAAGCAGTTGAGCAGTTGCTTCATCTCACCCACAGCCTGAGAAAAACCAACGACCCAACAGTAAGATATTACACAAATCTTCTAATGTCAACAAGAATATATTGCTGCCCTTAACAATGAACAACAATGCTTAAGCAGTGGAGTGGTAGAGGGGCTGTCAGTCATATGCACAGCATAATGTTTATTTGTTTATTTATGTACTGGGTGAAAAAGCGCTTTGTTATAGGTTATCTTTGTGTGCGTTCGTGTGTCTGTGCGTCTAGGCTCAGTCTCTGGCATCCTCATTGTCCACCAGGCAGCTGTTGAGAATCTGTCGTCGTTTGTCTCAGTATCCTGAAGAAAGCATTGCTCGTGCTGTAAACAAAGCCTGCCTGTCCAGGTAACTAACATACATCTCACTTTCTCTCATATGCTCACAATTTTCTGCACACACTCACATGTTTTAATAACTCATTAGCTATACAATTTGTATTAAAATAAAAAAGCATTGGTAATTATATAGGAGTGTAAGTTATGTTTGGGGTGGCTGGTGATAATCACGTTTGTGTAAAATGAACACCATGCAAAATGAAATTTTCACTACACCTTAAATGTAGTCAGTTATGAGGAAATGGACAAATATACATCACATAGCTAAATATAAAATAAAATATAACCAATACAGTTATATAAAAAATAAATATAAAAATGAAAATATAAAACCCTACATTTTACATTTATATACATTTGTTTTAAAATGGGTGATGAGAGAAGTTAAGCGTGGTTTTGCCACACACCCTCACAACCATCTAAAGTGTACCTCACTTTTTGAAAAATAATATATTTTTATGGCTTGTTTAAAGCTTGTCATAATTGAATAAAAGAACAAAGAAATGTTCATATGAAAGTAAATCCAAACCTTTGACCCAGTCTGTATGCATGTGACTGTGCAGGTATTGATGGAGTACATACATGCATACATAAAATCATTTTGATTTTCATACATTTTTTAAATACTCCTTTTCTTGCTGTGAGAGAATGTTTCCACAATCTTGTTTGTCCGGTGTATGTATAGGTTCCTCCCCAGCCTGGCACGCTCGTCTCTGCAGAAGAACCTAGCGGATTGTTCTATAGAGGAGCAGGCTGACCCAGCAGTAGATCCAAAACAGGACCACACCTGTGAGTTACAATATACACAGTACACAATGGGCAGATGAGCACTGAGGATTTTAGCAATGCTCGTAACCTTTTAGCCTGTGCCATTTTCTCATTCGGTCTACAAGAAATGGGTTCAGGATATTTGATTACAGCTGTGCTGTTTGCTGTATGCTGTGTGCGAAGAGTAGATGGTAGAAATAGATTTTTTGTGTATGTGTCGAAAAGAGGCTACATTTCAAAGTGCTTATCTGAAAGGTCATCGCAGTGTCTGAATGGGCAGTCTTTTTTTCTTTCTTTTGCCCCATTGTGCTCTCTATCACACTCTCTTTTTCTCTCCTTCCTCTCTCGCCCTCTATCACTCAATCTGTCTCTATTTTCTTTCACACCAGGCGTGGTAAAAAATGGAGTTCTTACCATAGGCAAGGTCTCTGCTCCCGTGTACAGTCCTGATGAGAAGATGAAGGTGCCTGATGTGCTCTTTTATGAGAATGCTCAGGTGAGTTCATCAGCAGGCCATTATTGGCATGCAGCATACCTCTTCTGCTCCTGCTCATCAGCTCAGGCAACAGGCTTCAGACTGAGTGAGGGCTCTTCTCATTATTACATACTATTAAACTCCAAGTGCTGAAGTGATTAACTGGCCACAGTGATTGACGCTGTGATACTGCATTCATGTTAAAAACTAGCTCTATTGATTCTGCTGCTAAGCAACTATTCCTACATGATCATTTTAGAATGGAAAAAGTAGGCTAGCTTGTGATTGTAATGTAGTTTGAAGAATTTCCACTGAGTCTAGCGAAAGAGGAATTTTGCCACTACCATTGAGTTTTCTGTTATAATAATAAGATAATGCAGTTGTTGGACAGTTGATGGTTTCCCAATTTTGTTATTATACTGCAAAATTTGCCTAAAATAGAGTTTGACCCATATGGGAAATTTTGTGACTGACAGCAATTTTAATGGGCCATAATGTTCCCACAATCAATAATATTGACAGGTCCATGCTTTTATGTTATATGTATGTTATATCTTAATTTTATTCTCTAATAGTTTTAGTTGCAGTAACTTACTGATTGATCAACTGTGTTATAAAATATAGTAGTCAGTTTTCAATGGTCTCACTTCTTAGACTGAATTAAAGCAAAGAACCTCCAACTCCAACTCCAACTTTATTTATAAAGCACTTTACAAACCAAAGTGCTATACAAAGAATAAATAAGAATAAAAGACAATAAAAATAAAGAAACTAAGTAATTAAAAGGATAAAAACAATAACAACAATTAAAATTAAAAAGAGTTAAAATCAACATCTCACAAAGTGTCAAAAGCCAGAGTGAAAAAAGTTCCTCCTAAAGTTTTAAGTGGGTGGAGCTTCCCAGAAATCTGTTTCTGTTAATGTCTTAATAATAGTAATAATAATAATAATAATTGACATACAACACCAACAACAATAATAATAAACTTTATGTATATAACACCTTAAATACATGAAATAGAGACAAATAATAATAATAATAATAATAATAATAATAATGCTTTTGGCCTCTTCAGTCACTTCATGCAGAGCAGAATAAATAAAAGCCAGGTGCACTTCACTCTTGAAGTATTCATTATGATGCCAGTTGGTTCTGAGAGGTGAATGAGTTTACATGAAATAGAGGCTAAGTACTTCTCATAAAAACATTAAATTACAAGAAGATATGAATACAATAGACATTGGTATAAGATAAAGTGGCATTATTAAAAATAGATAAATAACTAATCCCATCCTCCAAAAATAAGACATATTCATTAAAATTTCTATTTTTTTTATGTGAGTCAGAAGTGTTCAGATGTATTTAACAATCAAATTTAATTAGAATTTAATATCATGAGAAAGTTCTATTATTAAAATGTTTAATCCACACCACATGTGATGTTCTGTCACAGCTACTTTTTCACTCAGTCTGTATTAATATAAGTCCTCTATGAATTATACAAGACCACCCCCTGGTTTATGTACTGGGTAGAATTTGGCATTATGACTAGGCTGTCTGCTTTTGCTCTTTGATAATGCCACCCTGCGAGCGCGCCAGGCCGGCTGCTTCTGTAGCCGCATCGAGATGTTTCTGTCCTCACGAGTAAAATGAGCAAGGGATGACCCAGTTACACCTCCCTCTCTGACACCTCTCCACTGCTGTGCCTTTAGAGGACGAGAAAAAGGCAGATGAGGCGGAGGAGAAAAAGTTCCTCCCTGTCCCACTTCCGAATGACCTGCTTTTTGTCTTTCGAGCATGCCCAAGAAAGAAGTAGAGCGCACCACTGAGGCATAAACGAGGACACGTCTCTTAGATATGGCAGTCTGCTCTGTCCACATGATTTTTATGCTACTTTATAGATGTTGGTCACAGAGGTTTACTGAAAGCATGCCATTCTCTGATACAATCCGGTTAAACAAACTGTACGTTACAGTACTGCTTACTTATGTCCTTTTTCTGTTCATTTCCTCCACATCACTTATTCATTAATAAACAGCCAGTTAGAGGAGAAATTATGCTTTTGGCCTCTTCAGCTACTTCATGCAGAATGGAAAAATGAAAGGCAGGTGCACTTCACACTTGAAGTATTCATTATGATGCCAGTTGTTTCTGAGAGGTTAATGAATCTAAATAATCTAGGGGAAAATAATCTAAACCAGGGATGGACAATTTTGGTGCAGTTTGGTGATTTCCCTGTTCAAATACATCTGAACCAACTCATCAGGTTATTACCAAGTTAAATCTTCTGTTAAAGTAGGAAGATCACTGGAAGGATGTACTGTGGACTACACACCTTAAACACGGGAGTGGCCCACCCCTAATCATTTACAGCGTTTAGCAGATGCTCTTATCCAGGACGATGAACAACAGGGCTTTAAAGTCTGTTCTTCTGTAAAGCTAAGCTCATCAACAGCTGTCATTCTACTAAGATACTACTAGCTGTGTTACACACCATAGCAAACCCTGCCAAAGCTCAGCAGTTCTGATGGCAAGAGGAAGTTCATTCCACCACTGGGGAGCCAGGACTGAAAAGAGTTTTGATGCATGTTTTCCTCTTCTTTTAAGCATCTTTTGTAATCATTGGCCAGTTTTTTTTTACTTATGGTGATCTCTCTGCAGCACATGATGGTTATGGAGGACATGCTGAAGGACTTCCTGTTGGGGGAGCACTTGCTGCTGGTGGGCAACCAGGTAAATAATATCCATCATCATGGGTCATGTATTCAGCACTATGCTTCTTCCCCATTTACTCAGTGGGGTCCTTTGCACCATTCTGCCCAGTACTGTCCTCTCTCCCAATCAGTAAATATCCCTGACATAATCAAATTAGATATTTGCTTTTTTTTACATACAAAGCAGGTTTATAGTGCCATCTGTCTGCTTATCTGCCACCCTGCCCCATTAAATGATCAATTTTCTTAATTCTAGCAAAAACTGTAGTATGACCTATATGACCTGACAACATCAGATTTTCACTGTCCTAAAGTCCTAAAGTAGATAAGGAGAACCCGGTAAAACAAATGAAACAAAACTATTATGGCCATTTATTTGTAATTCCAAACTCTTTATTGTCTAGACTCTTTTGTAACCTTTAGCACCTTGATGAGCATCATCAACTTGTATTTCATATATATATATATATGTATTCATTTAAAAAAAATAGGTATATCCTATGGAACTGGTTGATTTTCAACATATTTGAACAAGCTAACATTTTCCCTCTTTTGATATAGTACTTACAGATAAAAGTGATATACTCTAACACTCTAACAAACCATAAGGAAAAGATATGACCGGTTTAATATGCTTTTGTGAAGAAAGTAAGCACACCCTTGACCTCTTTTTATACATTCTTGTAGGTGTTTTGTATAAATGTTCACCAGTCTCTGACATGGATTGCTGAAATTTTTGATCCAGTCTTCTTTTAGTTGAGTTTGAAAACCTAAAGGGTTCTCTTGCATGTTCTGCCGTTTTCAGATCCCACGCAACTTTTTAGTGGGGTTCAAAACACGATATTTTCTTCTTTGTAAGTCATTCCTTGGTGTATTTGCTAGTGTGCTTAGGATCGTTATCCTGTTGAAAGGTCTGTCTCTGATTCAACTTCAACTTTTGCACAGATTGGCTCACATATTAATATAATTTAAATAAAATGTCATGTGGTAGACGAAAAAGGGCAAACGAGGCCAGAACGTCTCTTACTGCATCTGACACAAGGTTCCTGCAAGTACTATGACACCTACACTTCAGCCTGTGAACAGTGAGATTTTAACAGCCCAGGCCCGGTCCACTGTGACCCCCAGTCATGAGAGTGTTGTGGTTGTTGGGAGTAGAGCAGAAGCATAAAGACTGAGCGACAGTGTGTGATGGGACGCATCATGCCCCACAGTGACTTCACATTCACCCACTCAATGCTATAGTTATCTCCCCTGTCCCTGGAGGGGACTAGCCACTGGACTAGGGGTGGTTGGAGTGCATGTGCTCAGAGCTGTCACACTGCCACTGACATGCCCTATAGATTGACACAAATGCAATAGCACTATGACCACTGAACTTAGGGTGCTTTTTCGGCCTCTACATTATAAGGAACCTTTAAAATAACTGGTGCGAATAGTTTTCAGTTGACGCATTTTATAGAGATACAGGAACTTCACTCCAGAGTAAATGAAGGGGGCACATTACTGTACATTTATGAGGTGTATTTTCTCGTATGTTGACAGGGTGTGGGGAAAAACAAAATTGTTGACCGATTCCTACATCTCATGAACAGACCCAGAGAATATCTGCAGCTTCACAGGTAAATGTCTTGTTTCTGGTCTGTTTTAATCTTAAGTACAAAAGCACCTTTAATAGGAAGCCTCTTGTTACTTCCGCTGGAACTCAAATAAGGAACTCGTATCTATTTACTTCATGTGTCATTGGGAGAATTAGTCAGTAATTTACTCATATGACCTTTGTTTTTTACCACACATAGAAGGTGGAGGACATTATCTCAATGGCCAGTATTTCCATCTCTCCCCTAAGCCTTTGAACTAGTAAACAACAGGTTATTATGATTTATCAAAAGAGATTTTTCCATTAGGTAGTGACTCTTCTCTTGTGCATTTGCTCAGAGCTGGACTGAAAAAAGGTTCCTCTGTCCAAGGGTAAAGTGAATTATTTTTGTCCTTTATAAATTAGGACACCTGTCTGTGGGACAGAGGGAATCATAGCTCTTAAGCTATACTGTAGCCTTTGAAGAACTCCTATTAATAGATGGAAAAACAGCATGGATGTGGGAGTTTGGCAAAGCCTTCTACCCACACCAGAAGAGGTTTTCTGAGCTGTGGAACAAAATTACACTTTTTCATTTAGATGATTCTTAAGTCAAACATCTATTATTTAATGTGGATTCAACTTCAAGTAATTGGGGTTTTGTTGAAAAAGTCCTGAAGAGATAAATAAACAAAGCTCGATCACCTGTTGAATAAGCAGTGTTTGTCTTTCTGATTACTACTTTGGGGATTAGATGTCAGGTGTTTCTTTGTAAAGTTTATATCCTGTCTACAAATAAGAGGATGTTGAGTAGGCAAGAGTGGTTTAAGTTTAAAGGATGTGTGGTTCAGCTGTGTGTTGTAAGGTGAATAAAAGACTGTCACCTTTTGATTTATGGACCTTCTGTTTCTTCTCCTATCAAAGTTATTTGAAAGTCAACCATGTTCTTATGGCCTGGTTAACTACTACAGAACTCTAATATTAGACCAAAGTAATCACTTCAGGGATTCTCCCTGCCAGTAAGTCTGCTGAGATATGCTTCACATCTGAAACCTACAGAGACAAGAGCTCACTCTGTCCATTAAGAATTTAGGTCACTTTGTTTTATGATTATAATGAGACCACAGGAAAAAGCTTTGCAACTTCAACTCCCCAAAGATAATTAATTGGCTTTGTCATTCCCTTTATTCTTGGATCAATACAGTAGAATTACAGATACTAGACATATTGCATAATGTATGACTATTTACTTTGTCTCCTACAGAGACACCACAGTGCAAACGTTGACTCTTCAGCCATCTGTGAGAGATGGGATCATTGTATATGAGGACTCCCCACTGGTTAGTGTCCAATTCTGATCTTGGGTTGTGTTTTAACATTATTGTGATCATTGTGTTCTTTTGAGGTTTCGTCTTGTTTGGGTTTATTTTGTTTTCCCTAGCCATGTGCCCTGCCCTTGTTTTGTTTTGTTTTTTCTATATGCTTCCCTGTCTCGTGTATGTTAGCCACGCCTTGTCTCCGCCCTCGTCACCTGTCCCTCATTTCCCATCTCCTCCCTGTGTCAGGTGTTCCTCGTTTGTGTGCTGTATTTAGTCTCCTGCGTTTGTCCAGTCTTCGACGGTTATTTGTCATTTGTCATTAATACCTTAGCCTTGTCGTTAGTACCTAAGTCTTGTGTATGTTAGCACTCAGCTTCGTCATGTTTTTTCTAAGTCTCATTTGTTTCTTAGTTTGTTTTTCTTCGTGTTTGTCGTTTTGTTTAAATAAAACCCCTTAAATATAGCCACTCGTTGCACTTGCTTCCAAACACCCCACAATCGTGACAGTTCTTAAGTCTGGGCAGTTTGGCAGCATTCACCCGTACTAAAATAACGCTGAACAACTGCATGCTATATTAAAAAGAGCATAACCAGTCCTAAATTTATTCAGTGCAGCTCAGTTTGTGAAATGCGGAATAAAAATGTATTCATAGTTTTGAAAGTATTTTTTAACGTAGCACCACTGACTCTTCTTGTTTTGTCCATTTCAAGTTATTAGGTGTCAAAAAATAAATATTTCTTCATATATTTTTGTCACATGCTCATGTCCAAAGCTATGAATTAAATTCAGGATACGCTCATCAATTAAAGCTGCAGAGTACAAACTTGGGCTGGAAAATATGACAATATATATCATTATCATGATAAATTACACCTTGATAT
>JBBPDA010000003.1:11359430-11388563 GCA_037974385.1 Arnoldichthys spilopterus | reverse complement strand
AACAATTTTGTTCACGTGTGTATATATATATATATATATATATATATATATATATATATATATATTTGTGTCCCATTCACTTTTATGCATTGAAGAGATTGTTATGAAAGAATCATTTCTGTTTCTGCACATATTAGAGGTTAAATGTATGTTTCTTAGAATCTGTGTTAAATAATGAGAAGTGTATTTTAATTTTTAAGTGTTAGGAGGACACTACATCCCTCAGTAGTGGACTTAACTGCAAGCAAACAGTTGTGGTGATGTCATGGTTAAGTATAATGCTGTAAGGCAAAAATCTGTCTCATTGGTCCTATAATATTTAGATATATTAGGTTTATCCATATTCAGGGGTTATTTGAGGAAATGAAGACACTTCAGCTTAGAAGTGTGTATCAGTTGTCCATTGTAACTATTTGGCCACTTGAATTAAGTTACTGTTAGTCTTTTATCATGCCTTGTTCATCCCTGTCTGAAAATAGTCCTATCCCTTGCAGGTGCAGCACCTAACTGCATTTCACTTGCCTAATAAGGCACCAGAGCTACAGAGTACAAAGGAAAAACAAACTCTCAATTTCTATCAACATACGCAGCTGCTGCATATTAACGTTGGGGGGAGAAGAAACCTCTAAAAATACTTTCTGCAAAAAGTTTGTGTGGAGGAGAGACAGGATGGCTGCTTATTACTTTTGTCCAAAAATATGGGATTCCATGCATCACGAGGGGGGTCATCCAGGGGTTCTGGTTCTCCCAGTGGAGTAAAAACAAAGCCTGAATGGAACAGTTGGGCCAATAGTCCTGACAGCTCTCCTTAGCCAAATCCACCATTTATCTAGCCCTGACGCAAGACTTCTATTCTTAGCTCAGACAGTGTGCACTGTATGTCAGGCAGGCCATAAGGAACCCATTAGGGCCCAAATGCAGGGAGGCAAGGTCTAAGCCGCCTCACTCTTCTTTCCCATAAAAGTAAATTGAAGATTAAGCAGATGCGTCATGAATGAAGGCTGACCTGGCCAAGCAGCCGTGGCATATCTTCAGCTCGACCGGCAGCAGCATCCAGATCGCAAGTTTGATCTGCCAGAAGCTAAAAGTTACAAAGGCTTGGCTGCCTGTAAGAATAACACAGGCCTGTGCTGCTGGTCTGTATTTAGATGTGACGCTTATTAGGGAGCCTACTTACTCAATTTTTTCTCATTAATCTGGAGTGTGCCACTCCACATTTCAGCTAGCAATTGGATATAAGTTAACAATTAGTTAGATATTTGATATGCAGTATGTAGCTGATTACTACCAATCTGAAATATGTTTAACCATTTTAGTGAAACCCCAAATCTTGCATGAGATAGGAGTTATCAGAAAAAGTGGTAAGGCACAGATTACCTAAATTATACTCTACAGCTTTATATCTTTCTTGTAGAGTAATACAGTCCTGCACTTGGACCTGGTGACCGGTGCTGTGAGAAGACTAGTTCTGGCTCCAGGTAAAGAGGATGAACCTGTGCGTAAAACATCCAACTGGTGGAACACTAAAGACAATCAGGTAAAATCTGGCATACCATGTCTGGCATAAAAAAAAATATTCACAGCTAATGCTTAAGCTGTGTTTTTTTCCTTTTTGTTACTGTTAACTTCCACAGGCAAGATACAAAATGTGCCGGGAGTTTGCCCACAAGAATTGGCTTCTGTTCTACAAGTCTGATGGGTAAGGTGTTTTTCTCTCCATTTGACACTTTCTGCTGTAGGTCTACCTTTGTAACATGTCCTCTGCTTTATACAGGAATCAGCTGGATGTCCTAGATGTGTTAGAGGGCCAAGTCCACACCATCTCCCTCCCCATTAACATTAAGTCTGTGTTCCTGGTAGCCGAGGATCGCTGGCTACTTACTGAAAGCAAGACTGACAGGTACCTCCTCCATGACAATGAAATTAAAGCATTCAGTTGTAGCTGTTTCTCTCATCCCCATTGGACCATTAGTTTGAAGAATTTGGATGTTGATGCAAATGTGTTTCTGTTTCTATATATGCAGGAAGTTCCTGTTGACCAAGCCCATGCACATGGGAGCGGAAGAGTCAGGTGTTTGTCAGCTACACGTCATCAGTGAAGAGGCCGTCAGCACTGGCTTTGGCAACAGCTCAGGTACAGCGGCTCTGTGGAAAAAACACTATTCATTTAATCAGTATGTGCATTTCCTTAAGTTGCCTTGTTAAATTCACTTTTAGCTTTCATAGCGCTTGTTCAGACTCAGGGTCAGAGCAATTCAAGTGTGTTCCCAGTGTTCTAGGAAGAAAGACTAGGAGAGGCTGCACGTTGTAAGCTATTTCACTGGCCATGATGTTTTTTTTTTTGCTATTGAGTGAATTTTATTCATAAAATCCGAAAGGTATGACAGGAACTCTAGCACTTAATGAACACCTTCAGGATGGATAAATCTGTGAAAGTCATATTATGAGAATATTATCTTGCATTTGTTAATATTCTGGCAGATTTTAAATTTTACTGGGTCTTCTTGGATGATTTGAGCTGTGTGATGACGAGAGATGTTTAAGATAAGTGTCACTGTGAGATTCCTTTGTGTAACAATGAATGTAAATGTCACACTCTTAATAGCCAAAAATAGTTGTCATGTATGAAATAGCCACATCCTGGCCATGTCAAATTAATCCGTGATCTGTCTTTAGGGTTTTAACCTTGCATTCGCTCTCATGTATAGACACAAACTTCCTGTTATGGCTGTTTATACTGGCGTTAATGACATGGTGTTAACTATTGGCCCAGGTTCTCATTAACCACCCAGCATGCCTGCTGGTGTCCATGGTAAAGAATAAGTAGCAGAACATGTTGTTCATATTCTACCAGAAGTGAACCTAGCGTTTCCCACAGGCCTGAAATACAGCTATGAGAGGGGGTGGGGATACTTCACATCATACTACTTGAAGTGTGTCCTTGTTTATGTATAACAAAATGAAATATTTACATTTATTATAATTACAGTATAGGTTATATACAGTATAACCTAAATATGGAAATGCTGGATCTATGAGCTATAAGCTGACTCTGCTGTAGGTCTCTCTCACTGAACGCATAGTCAGTGACCTTCTCTGTCTAACTATCAAGAACGTCTACTACATATCTGTTTGGTCTGGCCTGACATCTCAGGAGTCTACAGCTTGATCTGGTTTAAACATGGTTCTGTATTGGAATATCCATAATTAGCTTGCCTACTAAATTAGATGTAATCATAGGGGTTGTGGTTGAGATTTACTTATTATTTACTTGTGTGCATGTTTGCCTGAAGCGCAAGTACACTTTGACATCCTTTACCCATGTTTACGCACAGTGCCTATACATCTATATTCATCCATTCCACTTAATGAATGACTTTACACAGCCATCTGTCGATTTCCATGTAGGGTGGCACTTACCCCGTAGCCTTATTATAGGGCAGATCTCAACAAGGCATACACTTTGTGTGCCTGATGAATGATGGCAAAGATTTGAAGGCTTTATGCTTCATTTAATGGAAAATAATCCTTGTTTATTTTTAAGGTCTGAAATAGCAGGTGAAATTGCTCAGCTGCTGTTTATCTACTTCTGGAATGTTGTTTGTAGAAGATGAATATCTCAGTGGTTGTGCACACTAATGAACAGCCACTCGGCAAGTAAGACAGCCTTCTGCTGAAAGGCTGCAACTCTACAGGCCAACTTATCACTTTATATGGCTTAATTAGCATCAAATGACACACATACTTAATAACAGTGCAGTAGCAGTTATGGAGATGGATGTCAGTGTCATAGAGAAAGACTAATGTCTGCATTTAGTGCATGTCACAGACCGTAGAGCGGTATGGGGCCTGACCCTTTGCTTTGAAAAACGAGCATGCTTCTGGTGACATCAAACTTTTCTTCAGTTCTCACCAGACAGGTCTTAATCAAGCCTAGTCTGACAGAATGTCATGAAGAATGGCCAAATTATGGTCCATTAGAGGGAAGTGTTCAGGTGTCATCAGTCAACAGCTATAGAACAGAAACACCCCAAACTCTCTGGAGACCTTTATATCAGGCAGCAGATAATGGGCATGTCTGGGGAACTAATGCACAGGGTTGATCATGTACTTGGGCTGTCTGTCTGTCTTTGTCATGGCTCAGAGATGGAACCTGCTGCCCCTCAGGAGGTGTCCAGTGAGCAGCTGCCCAACGAGAACTTAAGCACTGCCCTGGGACAGAAGATCGTCTCGCCTAACCGCCTTGTCTGTGACACCAACACCTACGCCACTGTCATAGTGGGCTTCCCAGACCTCATGGTTAGTTGCTGTCAAAACATGCCAATCATTCATCTATTTCCCTGTGGTGACATGTTTCATCAGTGTTACAAAATTCATAACTTAAGAGGAGATGGTAGGAAAATTTCAAAATGGAAAATGGATATAAATGAGCAAAATTAGATATTATTAGGATGTGACAGATACAAGTACACATTCAACAACAAATAAAAGGCAGAAGTATGGGAGCAGGGCACTGCTTTTTTTTTTGTTTTAACATAAAAAAGTATTATAAATTATCTTGAATATAGTTATATAAATATATAAATATATAAATATGTATATGTAATTTATATAAATGTAAAATATAAAAAAAAATTTGAGCACTTCAGGCAGATAAAGAGTGAGAGCAAATGCACAACCAACAAAGTTAATTGTACCAGATTCTGGGGGTAACTGTATCAGTTGCCAAAGTCTGGCAGACACAATTAATTCAATGCAGTTCTATGTGGTTTTAACTACATTAGCTTTGTAACCCAAATTTTTTAAAAAGACTGCATTAGAATAGATATTAGTGAAAAAAGTCCCTAAATCATGACAGTTTTACAAGGAAAAGGAAATATCAGCTTGGTAAAACTGAAATATATTTATTTAGATATCTGTATTATGTTTCTGATGAATCAGAAAAAAACATTAAAGATTAACTGCTTTGGATCTATCTTGGAGGATATGGACTTTTCTTGTTTACTTGGGAAGACTTAGCACTAACCCCACCATGTGGAGACTGTGTGAATTATGTAACTTACACAAATAATTTAGTAAGTAATCAAAAAATGATTAAAAAGAGTTATATTCATGGTACTTAAACAGTTTTCAGGGTGTATCTTAAGAAATATCTGATTGACGTCAAAATTCACAGATGGTGTTGCTTAGGCAATCTAAGGAGACAAAAAGCAAAATGTTAAGGATCCTGTTTAACTACATAAAATATTCGTAGTTACAGTTTAGGCTTTTCTCACCCATGCACTTTGAAAAACAGGTATTGTATGGATTTTTTATTGAAGCTTCTCTATTTCTTTATAATATTTCTTTTCATAGCTTAAATAAGTAACGATCATCAGCACTTTTACTGTTCACTGTTTGCATTATAACTGTTTAAACATAAAGCAGCAGTAGAGCAGTGAATGCAACACAATGTGCACATATTAACATTAAAAGTGAAACAAGAATGAAACAAATCCAGAGCAGCTTCCTCTATACCCCTTCCCTCCACTATGAGTTTGCACATACTTGCAATTAACTTGATGCACATTGCATGTTGGACCTGCATTGTCCTGGGACGTGCTCTGCAAGGAGACTGTAACAGCAGGCTATTTGCTTTGACTACAATGTCGTTAAATTGTTAATTGTTGACAATTTAAACATTGTAATTATATAGGTTTTTATGCCATGGCATAACAATAAGACCAGTTATTTTCCTGTCCCTATTCACCAGTTATGAATAGGTCAGATTACAGCAGAAGGCTTTACTGATTCACATATGAATATATGATTTTCTTTGTGGTGGTTCTGTGTTTTTTCTTCAGTCCCCGAATGAGGTGTACAGCTTTAGAAGGACTTCGCCTCTTACAGAGGGCAGGGGTCCTGACATGTTTTTTGGGTCAAGCCGTCGCACAGGGCCTGCAAAGAGGGTTAACTGTGTCAGTCTGGTAGGAGCCAATCAGGTGGTGCGAGCTCTACCCTCAACACATGTACCTCTGGGTGACATTTACCCTAAAGGTAAGAGAAAGAAGCCCAACAGCAGGAGACTATACAGTGGTACTTGAGAGTTTATGAACCTTTTAGAATCTTCTATATTTCTGAATAAATATGACCTAGAACATCATCAGAATTTCACAAGTCCTAAAAGTAGTTTAAGAGAACCTAACTTAACAAATGAGACAATATTATTATACTTGGTTGGAAAATGATCCAATATTATATGTCTGTGAGGGGCATAAGTTAGTTAGCCTTTGTTTTAGTTTCTGATGTGACCCCCTTGTGCAGTAATAACTGTATTATAACTGTAATATATGGATTTTGTTGGGTTTCTTTGCATGTACTGCTGGTTTATGTCCTTCCACAACATTTCTATTGTGTTAAGGTGAGGATTTTAAATTGGTCATTCTAAAACATAAACTTTATTCTTCTTCATTCAGTCTCTGGTAGAACAACTTGTGTGCTTAGTTATTCTGTGATATGAAAATCTGTGATTTGTAAATTCGTGTGAACCTTTATTTAATTAACAAAAGTACAAAGGAAAGATTTTCATTAGTTTTACTAATCAACTTAATTGTATCTTATATGCATACATATATATATATATATACACACACTCAACAAAAGTTGGGGCAGAGTCCTGCTGTAATTAGCATGGTTGTCCTGGGAAGAGACGTCGACTTGATGGCAACATATGTCTCTCTTTAATCCTAATATACACTTCAGAGTCAATGGTACAGTGATAACAGTGGTGGCCTAATCATTAGGACATTGCCCTTGGGACCTGGAAGCCGCAGGTTCAAGTCCTGGCCCAGGCAACACTGAGGTTCCCTTGAGCAAAGTACTGTCCCGCTACACTGCTTCTGTTGATAGCTGCCCGTGTGCATGTGTGACGGGTTTAAGGCACAGTTCACATTTTGTTGTGGTGCTTATGTGTGTTCACAATGACAAATAGTCACTTTCACTTTCACATGCAACTCAGACATGCCATGGGCACTGTTGACGCCATAACATCACAGATGCTGGCTTTGTCACATTTCTTAGATTACAGTCTAAATGGTTGTTTCATCTTTGAATCTACAGCAGTTTTTTTTCCAAAAAAACACTCCTGAAGTGGGTAACCGTGTGGTCTTGAATTTCCTGTGAGCAGTCTGACTGACTGATTGGAAGAGTCAAAATTTTTACTTTACACTTCCACAAATGTGTTTTGAAGATAAGACTTTAACAGATCACTGTTCGTTTTCTTAATGCAACAGGGTGCCCACTCTTGCCTGATATCCCACTAATTGAAAACACATGACACTCATTTCAGCTTAAATCCAATCCTACAGATTACTTTTGCCATTCATAGATATGTAATATTGGATCATTTTCTTCAATAAATAAATGTCCATTCATAATAATTTTGACTTGATTGTTTAGTTGGGTTTTCTTGATCTACCTTTAGGACGTTTTAGAAAATCTGATGATGTTTTGAGTCATTTGTATCCAGAAATACAGAAAATTCTAAAGGAATTACAAACTTAAGCACTATTGTTGATCCTTTCTTCCAATAATTGACTAGAAGAGACAGCACACGGAAATCTATATAATCTTATATTGCTTACAACCACAGATATCACCCCACCTATGACTGCTGCCTACCTGGAGGTAACCGACCTGAACTCCAAAAAAGTCAAATATATTCCAGTCCCAAGGTAAATACCCCAGTGTTGTAGGAGAATGCCATGCTTTTTTTGTTTTTCTTTTTACAAAACGTTTCAGTGTACCTGAATTTTTCAGAGAAAAATTGCTTAATATTATATCTGGCTGCCTTGTATGAGGTGGAAATTATAATTCTTCCCAACTACGCAGAAAATGCAGTGCAAACTGTGGAAAATGTGCAACAGTTTTTTAATATCTTACCATGTTCACATTTGCAGGACTACATCCATGTCTCCCTACACCGCCTGGGTCTCTCAGGTGTCAGACACTGATGTGGTGATAGCTCCACTGGGCACAGGTGGGGTAGTATCTGTAGACATGGGGGGCTATGTGAGGCTGTGGGAGACAGGTTTGGATCGTTTGCAGCGCTCTCTGCTGGAGTGGAGGAACATGATTGGCTCTGAGGATGGCCGACCTGTACAGGTAAGAGGATCTTTAAAGTAAGGGGAATACACCATTGTATAACATGTGGTTTAAGTTTTATGTTTTAAGTTTTGAGATATAAGTATAGTAAGGTAAGTGTGTTTTGCATCTCTCTGTATATGTGTTGTTTTATCTGCATGGTTTGTTGTTATTTCAGACTTTACCACGTGGGGCTACTAAACAAAAACACTGAATATATTTAATTTGTGGAGTCCTTCCAGACTATTGCAATTCTCTTATTTACCATATGGTGGCAGTGTTGGGTCAGAAATGCAGAGGTGTTTTTCCCCCACAAGCTTTAATTGCCAGTAAAAGTGCATTTTGGCTTTCACTCCTGCACTAATATTGGGATAGGTTAAGTGATAGTTTTATTTAATTTTAATTTTATATTTTAAACTGGAATGGAAAAGTTTTTTCATTCTTTTCTTCCTTTTAATGTCTTTGTAGATCAGAGGCCATCAGTTCCAGTCCAGTTCAGTTTGGTCATTTTTACGGCTTTAACAATAAGCTTTAAATAAGTCACAAATTAGTTGAATCAGGTGTGTCAGAGTAGGGTAAGCTTTGAACTACGCTGGACGCTTCAAAACCAGAACTGATGCCCTGTTTTAGGTGATGAAACTTTTATTTGTGGTTTGCTGGGATGTTCCTCCATTTGCATTTAATTCATCTATATAGTCTTTCCTTCACAATTATATCATATACACCCCCAGACATGTGTCTGTGTTCTTTAAACGTTTTGAACCTTTAAAGCTCTTTTCTCTTTCTCAGATTATTGTTTCCATGTTTATCGTTTTACATGTTGTTAAGTGAGAAGAGGCTTATCAGGATGGTCTTGTTGCTGAAGCTTTGCAGTGTCCCTCTTGAAGCTGCCAGATGTGTGGCTTTTCATGGCAGTTCTCCAGTGCTAGCCTGTGTGATTTAGAGATATAGAGGTCTCATGTAATTGGGCTGTTCCCAGTATTAGGATAGCAAGGTCAAGGAGTAGTGAAGTACATGTAGCTGAACCAGTAGTTAAAACTACATTTTGCAGTGCTTGAACAGTGTGTTCATCTACATTTACTTTTGCATAGTGATTCAAATAGTTATATTTTGCTGGCGTGTGACCTTTTTGTATATAGTATTTTGTTATAATTTTGAACCAGGTGCAGAGTAGTTTAAACTAGTTTTTTAAAGTGGCTTTAGTTAGCCAAACAAGATTTCTTCCTAAGGTGCCTTTGCTGTAGTTTACCTTCTTCCAAAATGATGTAGTTAGTGACTTGCAAAACTATGCTTTCACAGTAGCTTCCCATCACTAGGTCACAGGCCTTTAATGGGGAGCCTTGATCTGCCAACCCTGCTCTGTTCATTGAGTGAAATATATCATTTTTAAAAAGCTGTAATGCCAGTGAAGACCAGTAAGACCATTAATGAAGATTACATGAGGGCAGTGTGTTCTCACATTCACCTGATTCTTTGAAATAGGAGCTTGGTGTGTGAAGCATGCTTGAACTCTAAAAGTCAGTCCACTGGCATGTGCTAAGAGAGGATATGCATGATTAGCACACTCAGTGAATAGATGTTTTGTATGGCCACACACCTTAAATGCACCGAAGAGTGTTTACCAATGGCGTGGTCGTGCGTCATTCAGCACTCATTAATTTAATTCTGCACTCTGCAGTGTGTGTTCTGGACCAGTATACCCACCCTCACTCCTTAGCTTCTAGATCGACACACAGGAACCCAAGCACAGGGGTCTTCTTTGATAGCACTTTCCGAGCTGACAGTGCCGCAACTCTTTTTTCTTCCATCAAATATTTACCCAGATCTCTTCCCTCGGTGCTGCTCAACAAACATCTTTGAACACCTTTCTCTTAACATAGTAGCACAGTTATGTTGTGTAGATAGTGCAAGTGTATGGTATGTTGTGTGTGTGTTCACACAGGGTGTGTAAGATGGTGTGAGAGAGAAAACTGCGCTAAATTTGACAGTTGTGTCAGATTCACTTTGCCTGAGATCAGCGTTTGTCACAGGGCCTGAGGCTGGATTATCATGCTGCTGCACATGGCCCCATATAATGGAAAAAAATTAATTTAAAAAATAGTTTAATACAACACTGTTGAAGTTTCAACATGTATTATGCACTCCTCAGGCCATATGGTCCATCAAGCTTTGCAGCAAAAACAGCACTGTTTTTGTGACATCACAAAGACCAAATTGTTTACATTGCATACTTACACTGAAGTTATAAGACGTGTTGCAGCCTAGACTGCTTTTTAAACGAGGAATAAAGCAAGGTGGTGATCTTTTAGAATGTATATTTTAAAGGCACAGTAACAAAAGCAGTCTGCAAAATTCTAAGGGGTTAAAAGAAATTGAAAATTGTTCATTTTAAAATACAATTACCTAAACATCATTGGAAAAGACCTGGGGGGGGGGCAAGATAATTGCAAAATGTGGGAATATGTAAAGGAATAAACCAGTGTTTTACTTAATCTCTATCTGTAGCAGTCCATCTATGTACTGGATGATCATTATATACAGCAAAAAACAGCAACAAAACACAGTAATAATAGAACCTCCACACTTATAATAGCTTTAACATCTGTGCGCTTTGTCAGTCTTTCTCTTATTTATAGAAAAACACAGTGAAGTGATTGCCTACAGATTAGTTTGAGAAATGCTGGATTCTTTATTTACCATTGCCAAAGGAACAGGGCCCCCATATTCTGCTTAATCCTTTCCTCCCCTGCCAAATACACACACATGTGCACACACCATATTCACACACACAGTGCTGGCTATGTTGGGCCAGCTGGACTCAAGCTCTGTGGGTGTGCTCGGGTGGACAATCTGGACACAGTAGGATTAGAGGAGCTGGACATCCTGGATTAAAGAAGCAGTGTTGACATTTGCATACTCTGTGCATGGGCTGCAGCCTCACTGTGTTTGCTGTTGGCTTTGGTCTGTTTTGATGGGTATTGGTGCTGCCTGGTGTGTTTGAGCAGATGCTGGATGAGAGATCTTACTTTAGTGAACTGGGGTGTGAGTAGTAGGAGTCCAAATCATTCCAAATAGTGTTAAGTGCTCATACTGTATCACAGTATTGGTGGTTGTGGTATATGCACTCTTAAAAATAAAGGTGCCATGAAAGGGTTCTTTGGAACAGTAGAAGAATCACTGTTCTCAAAAGACCAGTCAGTCATTTTACATTCCAAACTCTCTTTCATTTACAGTTTTTAACTTTAAAAACTTTAAAGTTAAAGTGACTTTAAGACTAAAAAGGTTAAATATGTGTATTGTGTTTCATCCAGAAACACGTATAACTTCATTGTGTACGGATGGAGCTAAACTGCAGTAGACTGAAAATTTGGGCATATGAAAATGTAATGGTTTTTGTGACATCATTAGAATTTAAAAGGAGCTGTTTGTGCAATTCAGTTTCCATACATTAACTGTATGGACTGGGCATGTTTTAAAACAAACCGTATTTGCATACCATATTAAATTCTTAGAAATAAAACAACAAAAGTTTAGCTTCCTATGGTATGGGCCCTTATAAATGACGTCTGTAAATGTCATCTGTGAGTGTGAAGAACCTTTTAAAAGAGCCTATACCAATTCCAAGTTTTTCTTAGAACTCTACAGCCAAGCCAAACAAAGTTATCGAATGAGCCTGTTTTTACACGTGCGTTTATTCCTCATGGTCTATGACATTATAGGCTGTATGAAATTATATCTGGGGTTCTCCTGTCCAGATACCTTTCCTTTATCAGGTCTGGAAATCTCTCAGTATTGGAATAACTCTTGCATGTTGCCGCTCTGGCCTGCACTGCTCAGAGTTGTCTGTTAAAGGACTTACTGGGTAGACATTCCTCCAGTGGACTCCAAAGAGAGCATCTTTCTCTCTCTCTCTCTCTCTCTCAGGCTCTGGTGGGCTCACTGCCACCACTGCTTCATTCCTCAGCCCTAAAACCCCCTGTCCTCCCTCCACAGTCACATTTTGAGTTCCCCACCACCCCCCACTTCTCTCGCCACTCTGTCTCTGTCTCACTTACAACGTCACTCCCATATTTTCACACTCTGTTCCACTACAGCATTCTTGTGAATGGCACCACTGTTAGGGACCTTAGCAGGGCATTCCAGCAGTTGGAGGTGTTTTCCCCTCCTCTGCACTCTGTCCCGGCCCTTCTCCGATTAATGAGCCTGTAAATCTCCCTCCATTCTCTCTGGCTGGACCCACCTGGTGTGGATTTATGAGAAGGCCCCAGACAGAGTGAATCAGCCTCTCATTCGCTGATGTGGCTGCCGTCACACATCCAAATACTGCATGGTTGGAAAAATGAGAGGAGAAATGCTGGCAATGCTATGTTCTTGGTGATGTCCATGGACTCTGCAAGGAAATGTTCATGGCATTACATGAATTTGCATGCACTAATGCTGAAATTCTGTTGGAAGTTTAGTGGCAGCATCTTACATGCTTCCCAGTTGAGTTTAAGCACTCACGTTTTATTTGGATTTCTAGTCTTTACTTTTGCCAGCACATTTGATTGACAGAGTTTTTATTTTTGCTTTTGACTCATATATATATATATATAGTCCTGCTATTTGAGAACAGGGCTGTCAGACACAAATCAACTTGATTAAAAGGAATGATATATTAAATTTTAGCTTCTCAACAAAACAGCAGTGGTGAGTTGGCAGTTTTTATGCTATTGCATATTTGAAATTTTCCTGCTGGTCGCACTTAAAGTGCTGCGTGATTCATAAACCTATTGATACATGTATTGTTTTGCCTCATTGTAGCAGATATTCTAATGTGCCTTCGCAAGTCATATTTTGCCATTAAAAATGACTCTTGATTTGTACTATAGAGGCACAAAGAGCATTTAGCAGTTTTGCTTCACATACCTACTTAAACTTAAAATTCTACTAGGCATTTCCAGGTCCAATTTCTTAGAATCCAAAGACCTAACATTGCACAGTTTGAGACACAGATCAAGGTTAATTGCTGTTACAGTGCTGGTTGTTTAGCTTTGCACTGACATTACTGTCACACTTTCTCAAGGCAGGTGGCACATGAAACAAAAACACAGACAGCAGGAGACACATGCAGACAGCAGAACCTACCCTATTTACTAACATAACTTTAATATCGACACTTAAATTCAGTCCCTTTCAATGACTCATGTCTATTTATGTCTGTTTTCCAGGGCTTCAAGGCTCCATCTGAGCTCTGTAGTATGTTTAAATATCTTCTTTTATTGTCCTAGTGGCAGTGGAGGCCTAGTGGTTAGGACATTGCACTGGGGACCTGAAGGTCACAGGTTCAAGTCCCAGCTCAGGTACTACTGAGGTACCCTTGAGCAAGGTACTGTCCCACTACTCTGCTCCACGTCTTGGAAGTTGCTTTGGATAAAAGCGTCAGCCAAATGAATAAATGTATCTTTAAAGAATTTTGCATTTTAATAATAATGTTTTAATAATTCATTAAAGTCAAAATCTGGAGAAAGTAAATCATTATTTTCACACAGGTAAACATATTAGCTTAATAAATCATTATTTTGAGAGGAAAATGTTTGAAAGGAGTGAAAATATGGATACTGAGATGGAGGAAAAGCATATACTAAAAAAAACGTTTTTTTTCATTAAACTCATATTTATTATCATGAAATTTCGATAGTGTCTGATAGTGTTTTTGTATTTTTTAAACATGTCTTTTTAAAGGATTTAATAAATTATGGGATGTTTGAGAAGTTTTGCATAGTTTGTAATTTAATTAAGTGATTTTTTTGACTGCTCATTAAATTACTCACTTACTAACATAATCAGAAGTGATGTAGCCTTTCTAAGAGGAGGCTGTAGCTTTGTCCTGTCAACCCGATCCCATGAAAGCCTCCATTATGAGCACATAGCAGTCTGTCAGTCCTTCTTTCCACTATGTAAAGGTAGAGCTTCACTCCTCTCTCTAATTAAAGCCACGTTATTAGTGCACACCCCCCACAGGCACACTGATGTCAGGCTTGTGGAATGTCTGCCTTTGTTTCTACACTCTTATTGTTCACTGAGGCAGTCGATGCTATGATATGATATGATGCTATGATTTTTGCAATGTTTTACTATAGAAGTAAAAAATCATACATTGTGGTGCATTGATCTGAAGGTGGCAGTTGAACTAGACTGATTTTGAAATACTTTGACATAATGATTATTACATTAATATTTCATAAAATATGTTCTTATGGCCAAAAACATTTAAAATATTTTTTTGTATTGTCTTGTTTACTCCTACAGTAAGTAGTTCCTCCTTCTGCATTTGTATATTAATGTATTTTTGAGAATTTTAATCAAAATAATCAAATGAGATTTTGAAATTTTGATTTTTGTTGAACCGATGATTAAATTGGATTTTTTGCGGGATCATATTGTTTGCAATAATTTGGACATGAACACAGAGAGTTACAGTAACGAGCTTTCATTTTCTCACCTGTGGAAAACACTGACATAGCTGTGTACAAGCACTAGCTTCCATACACAGTAGTGAGGAGGTGTATGGCCCCAGGGGGTGCATGTGGGGAATGCCTATTCCTGCCATTCAGGCAGTTCTGACGTCATTGCCTCTTGCCAGGCCCACCATATATGTTCTCCTGTGAGACGGAGCCACATACTTTCCAACAGTTTAAAATCAGCAACCAGAGAAAGTCAGTCATTCAGGTGTAAGCTGAGACTGTCTGTGTAAGTGTCTGAAGGGAAGTGATCGGACACTGACTCACCTCTGACCGGCACCCAGCCTTTAAGTGGGAAAACGCTCATGATGGTATTGGATAGCAGATGACAAATGCTATATTAAGCAAGGAAAATAGCTTGATAATGACTGCAGTGATTGTGATTATTGGTAAAATGCATCATACCAAAGCAATGACTTTTCTTCAGATTCAAATCGTAGTAAACCTTGTCCTACTTATAAAACCAGAAGGATTAATGTGAAACACTTTGGGATTTCTACATTTGACAGACTTTCTTTATTTGTTTCGGTTACGTTTGGGTAATTAATTTTCATTTAAATTAAACACATTTTTTAATTATTTGCAATTCCCAACAATAATGAGGGATTCTAAGGATTTAAGCGGCATCAAGGCTCGCCTTGTCTCTGATGATTCTGATTAAAAATTATTTAACAGTGTTTACTTGTTCTTTCTGATTCTGTTGGATTTTGCTTCAATTTAGATTTTCCAGAAACACAAGTATGACTCTTTCTATCCATTTTGTGCATTTAAGTAACACTTGGTCCCAAAATAAGACAAATGTCTAGTTTCTTGTGCTGTAATGTTCTTCATCTGTATGTTTATCATTTAATTTTAATTAATTATTTTTTTAAATGTATTATTTAATATTTGGAAATAGTATATTTATGTTTTTATATTATTGGTTGAACTGCTTCTTACAAGTAAGAGTTTCACAATGACATAAGATGGGGTTGTGGGACCAGAAGTAGGCCAGCTGATGGTGATAGATGATTATCTAACTGTCTTACATTAAAGAGAGAGCAGGGTGCGCAGAGCTGGCGACAGTTTCCCTTTAACCTCCAGGACATTCTGTCTGCTGTCTGTAGATGAGTGCCTCAGATTAGGCTGTGTATCTATACACATTCTCCTTGTAGGGAGCAGGTGTGCTGCATACACCCGCCGCGCATGTGTTTGTGTAAGTGCGGGTGTGTAAAAGAAGCCGGAGTCATGTGGCTCCGGAGATGTTTGACGCAGACGCATGCCACTGCTGTAGTAACCGCTGTCCTCATGCTCTCATGTCTACGGAATGGTCAGTGTCACCCTCCCATTTACTTTTGACCCAGAATTTAGAGTGTGATGAGCTCCAGCAGCTGGAGACATAGAGGAGCACTAGGTAGAATTGCATGATATGGGCAAAACATCATATTGTGATTACATTGCTACTAAGGGTGTGATGATGCATGATTTGTTTTTTAATATTGGGCTCATGCTTTCATATTCTCATATGGTAAACTAGACAAAAATCATTTTTATTTGACATTAACATAAAGCTAAAAATGTAAATATTTGTGAATAGAATGAATAGTTACACAGCTGTAGTTCTGAGTTCAACTAGGATCAAAACGTTTCAGACTGTCTTACTCATTTCTTCCATCACCAGTAATTACGTCCATTGATTAGAACCTCTTATTTAAACTAAACAAGGGTCATATGTTATCTTTGCTACTGAAGTATGTAATGTCATCATGTGAAGATCTAAAGAACTCTATGAGGCTTTCAGAAAAAAAGGTCAAGAACACCTATGAATCTGGCAAGGGATTTAAAAATATCTCAAAATTATTTTATATAATTTAATCCACTGTAACAAAAATCATCTGCAATTTGTATAGATTTCCAACAACTAGTTATTTATCCAGGACTGGCTGCCCCAACAAATTTAGCTTGAGAGCAGACCTTTGGATGTGTAAAGAAGTCTTCAAGAACTTCACAGAATCCACAGGTATCTCTTGCTACTCTTTGTATGAAAGTCCATAATTTTAAGCTCAGAAGGAGATTGTGCAAATTTTACCTGCATGGAGGCATGTCAGGAAAAGGCTTTGCTCTACAACAAAAAACATCAGAGCCAGACTACAGTTAGCCAAAGAAAATAACAGGCAAATACCACACCTTTTGGAATAATGTAGAGTTACTTGGCCACAGTAGAAGTTCACGTGTATGGGGTAGACCAAAGACAGCTTTTTTTAGGAAAATGACCCCACACCAACTGTGAACCTCCAACCCTTTTGAAATGTTGTGTGGCAGTACATTCCAGAAAACCCTCAAACATCTTAAACTCAACCGAAGGAATTTTGTATGGAATACTTGGTCAAACATTTTAGCAAGCCAATGTCAGAGCGTGGTGGACAATTATGCAAAATGACATACAAGATGTTGTTTCTGCTAAAGGGGGTGCACTTGCTTTCTCCACAGAATATAACAAATGTTGGTATTTTTGTTGAAAATTTAATTGAATTGTTCCTTGTGGTTTTGTTCAACTATATCACCTTAGTCTGTATATACTGTATTAAAGTGAAATATTTGTTTGCTCAAATATGTGAAAAAAATCAACACTTTCCATGGGGTGTACTTATTTTTCACATGACTGTAGAAATTTAAAAAATTGCATTAGATTACACAATTAGTAGAATGCTGCTGACATTGCCCATCTCCACATATCCACATTGTAAGATTTTTTGCATCGTAGTAAATTATGTGTTCATGTATTTTTGCATACCTTTTCGCCATATGTGATTTTATCAGAAACGATTTACTTTCGTTGTATCACATTTTCCTTGATTTATCAAAAACTCATCTGGTTATATCTGCCTATGTGCATTCCATTTATGATAAATTTGCTCCTCTAGACACTTGGCTTCTCTTGGCTAACACTTTCTCCAGTGTACCACTTTCTCCTTTTGTGCTCTCAAAGAATGTTGCATTTGTCCACAGCTTTAGGCCGAATATTAGCCAGATTTCCAAGACACCATTGCCATCAATGTAAAACTGATTTGATGGTCTGTGAGTTTCATGTCACACTGTTGCATTAATCACAGTAAGACATTTTCATGAAGCTTGAGGAGATTTTGGCATGCTGTTGTTTATTCTTCCACAAATCAGATTTCTTAAACATTCAGCCCTTTCTGGCTACAGTGAGACAGCAGCTAAAGATCATTTTCTCAGTGTGTGTTATTGTAGGGCTGTTGGCTGTCACCGTTGAGTAATATAAGTGTTAGTGAGTAAATGGATGAGAAAACTTGTCCATGATATAATTAAGGGCCCCCCTGGGCCTCCTGTGGTCAGTAGCTGGTACAATGTGTCTGTCTCTATTGTTTTGGTGTGTGTGTGTGTGGGTTCTATGCTAGACGTTGTGGCTTCTCTGTGACCAGGGCACTGCTCTTCTTTATGGAGAAGCAGGCTCCGAGGAGAGCATTCCTCAAATTCCGACCCAGGCTGCTGCTGTGCCCATTGGGCTGTGTGGCTCTGCTCCAGTATCCAGGTTACTCTCTGGAGACACCCTGCTCAAACTGGATCAAATACTAAATGTATTCCCATAGAGGCTTCATCACATTTATAATCTGTGTATTGTTGTACTGTAAGTTTTCCTGAATATTGCATTGGCTCTTTGTTGAGCAGTACAGTAGCTTTTGGAATTATGATTGAGCTGCATCTACTACACTTTGTGGAAGCTATACACTGCTCATCAAAAGACATAAAAAAACATACAATTTTTCTTGCAGAACCTGTAAAGAATTGCTAATAAACATCATACCCTACACATGTCAAAACTCATCACTCACACCTTTCGGATGTTTTGACATTGCTACTAAGGGTGTGATGATGCATGATTTGTTTTTTAATATTGGGCTCATGCTTTCATATTCCCATATGGTAAACTAGACAAAAATCATTTTTATTTGACATTAACATAAAGCTAAAAATGTAAATATTTGTGAATAGAATGAATAGTTACACAGCTGTAGTTCTGAGTTCAACTAGGATCAAAACGTTTCAGACTGTCTTACTCATTTCTTCCATCACCAGTAATTACGTCCATTGATTAGAACCTCTTATTTAAACTAAACAAGGGTCATATGTTATCTTTGCTACTGAAGTATGTAATGTCATCATGTGAAGATCTAAAGAACTCTATGAGGCTTTCAGAAAAAAAAGGTCAAGAACACCTATGAATCTGGCAAGGGATTTAAAAATATCTCAAATTTATTTTATATAATTTAATCCACTGTAACAAAAATCATCTGCAATTTGTATAGATTTCCAACAACTAGTTATTTGTCCAGGACTGGCTACCCCAACAAATTTAGCTTGAGAGCAGACCTTTGGATGTGTAAAGAAGTCTTCAAGAACTTCACAGGATCCACAGGTATCTCTTGCTACTCTTTGTATGAAAGTCCATATAGTATTTAAGCTCAGAAGGAGATTGTGCAAATTTTACCTGCATGAAGGCATGTCAGGAAAAGGCTTTGCTCTACAACAAAAAACATCAGAGCCAGACTACAGTTAGACAGACACTTTTGGCTATGTAGCTCTGCCTCCACACATTGTGTTGCTGTTGCATGTCATGACAGAGAAGGGGCAAAACTTTGTCACCTAAGCATCTGTTAAAAACGTAACCTCTTCATGTTTAAGCTGTGATATACATGCAGCACCAATGTTTTTCTTGCACATTCTGAAGTTAAGAACAGCCACTTCCTAAAGACAGCAAAACAGGAAATTCAGTCTGACTGGTCAAACTGAGTTGCATGTCCATAAATCAGGAAAGAAAAAACCTGTATTTCATGACTTTCCACCATTTAGATTAAAGAAAATCTGTTTTGCCCAAATCAGACATACTGAAAAATCAGACATGCGGAAAAATCAGATTTGAGTTGCCTGTCTGAACAAGGCTTTAGTCACTGAACTTGACTTGACATGTTTTGTTTTGTCTTGAGCTTGCTTTTTTAAATTATTTTTTTTAACTATTTCAAGTTATTATTTTCACAGTGTTTTTTAAACCCTTCACCACATTAGCGTGTAGTTAGTGGTTGGAGCTACAAGTAGTTTGCTTGATAATCTGCAGTAAATTAATGTCAAATTCAGGTGTATTGTAAGCACATATTCCAGTAGCTATAAGGCACATTATTGTGTTGTGCTTGCGTTTTTTATTTATTATGCTCTGAGACCATATAAAAACAATGGGGGATTTACTGAAAGTGTGTCTAAAGTTTTGCACGTGTTACTTTGTTTTCAATATATAGTTCAGAAAATACATCACAATGGTGCTTTTAAATCTGCAGAAATGTGTTAATGTTTAATTTCTTCCTTGAAGATTTAGTACCTTTTTTGCTTTTTCTAAAATCAACAACGCATGTAATTGTAAACCAGTGTCCAGACTTTCACATGCAGCTGTAAGTAAAAAGTAACAGCGAACCTTGTTCAGAAGATTAAATCAGAAGACACAGTGTCCCCAGTCTTTTGATGGGCAGTGTAGCCTCTGTGTGCCTGCCCTTCAGGTCAGAACTTGCTGAACTTGCTTACTTACATAGAGGCTCAGTGTGAGAGGGAATTCTAAGAGCTCGTATTTTAGTCTGTGTGTACTTCATATCTTTACATCTGAGTGCAGTCAGACGTCTCTGTGTCCGCAAACACAGCAAGGCCAGCAAGCTGCTGTGCTGAGACTGCTTATCGAAGCAGACCTACATATATTAATCTGATGTTACATCAAGGCCACATGAGGGAGCAGACCACAGTGCAGTGTCTTCCCATTTAAAGGCTTAATATTTTAAGCTAATGTAGTGCTGATAATGAAGTGCTTGTGGTATTTTCAAGAAAAAAAGCCTCAAGCTCCTCAGGTATTCTTCCTGCCATTCCTTATTTTTTTTCAAATAATGTTTGTGTTCATGCAGGTAAAAGGATGCTGTTGTAATGGAGAAAGCTTAGGCAAATAGACTGTTAAAGAAAATTGCATTTATGATAAAATGTTTTATAATATTTTAAAAAGCACATGTGTGTGTGGGGGGGGGTGTGTGTGTGTGAGAGTACATCTTTTTCCTTTTTTGTACCTAATCTAAGTGACACAGCTTATTACTACTAGTGATTGATCTGAATATGTACATTAAGTGGGACACAATGCTTAATTTGGAGCAGTGGCCCACTTTGAGATGTCTGTTGTTGGCTCTTTGTGAGGATGACCCATTTTAAAGATATATAGAAGTGAATGCACACGCTATAGTTAAGATTAAAAGTTGTTGGGTATTGAATGTGTACATGATTGTGAATGTGCAAATGTGATAAATGTCCAGTGACTATCTTTGTTAATGTGTATGTTTGTTCGTGTCCTTGTAATTGTGAATGTGCTTAGGTATCATATGTGCACTATTATCTTTGTGCGTATGTGTGTAGACGCAGTATGATGGTCATGTGTGATTTTTAATCTATACTTTTACAGCAATGATGTGATAGAAACAGATGGGAGAGACTTACTTAAGGCCGTTTAGAATGCTGGAATGTCTTAGTGTTTGTCCAGCTCTAATCTTTGCTAGCAAGGATTTTTTTTAGCTGCCCCTTTCTCTTTGTTCTCCCCTCCCTCTTTCTCTACGCCTCGAGGCTCTGCAGGAGAGCCAGGATTTTTCATTGGGTGCTCATCCTGCTCAATCTCAAAGACAACAGCAGTGGCAGCAGCTCTTGGCAGTTGTTGTGGTTAGACGCACCTGACTAAGTTTCACCCGCTGTGTGGCTGTGAGAGTAAATGTGCGATATAGCCTGATGATTCATGACCACACATCCAGCGCTTACATTTCACTTACCCCACCCATCAAAAGTTTGGGAACAATTTACCTCCTTTGGAAATTTGAATTTGTAGGCTGTGCTTTCAATTAAGATAAAACATGAAAAGCCTTGTTAACATAACATTTCTTTTTTAATATAGCTGCACGGTGACTAATGCTGAATGACTCCAATGATAGATCCCTGAATAGTTTTACAGTTATTGTATACTTTTACCTTGTTTATATTAATATTTTACATTATTTAGCAAACACTCTTATGTAGAGCCGTTAAAGTAGTAGGTAAAATGTAACTTTAGGAATGCTGACCAAAGACACTAATTGATATTACAGAATATGCACATATTCTTATTAATATAGGTGTAATTTTTCTGCCTGGATGAGAGATTAAACCCTGGTCTGCTGGTAAAGTGGTGTTATCCTATTAATTACAGGGTATTATACCTTATTATGTGCATGAATATGGCTCTAATTTTTAACTATAATCTCTAATTAAACATATCATTCATAATAGTCATTTCATTTTTACCTTTATCATTGAATGATGTAGTGAATCAGTGACTGTTTGTCATTGTGAACACAAGCACCACAACGAAATGTGACCTTTGCATTTAACACATCACACGTGCACACGTGGAGCAGCGGGCAGCTACCAACAGCCCCTGGGGAGCAGTGTAGTGGGACGGTACCTTGCTCAAGGGTACCTCGGTAGTGCCCGGGCCAGGACTGGAACCTGCGACCTTCAGGTCCCAAAGGCAGCATCCTAGCCACTAGGCCACCACTGCACACCTTATTTGTTGGCTACTGATACATCGTGCTCCCCTTCTTTATAAAAGTTCTACATATTAATGCTACACAAATAAAAATATTTTTGTGTTACTTGACGGTACCTGACATGGTCATGGTGAAAGTGAAGGAGCTACCTAAGGTTCTCAGGGACAGTGCTGTAAATCAACACTAAGGGTTAGGGTTAGCCCAACCCTAACCTTAACCCTGGAAAAAGCCAGAAGCACAAACCTTAAACGTCCCTGTCAATATAATTGGTTCAATTATTTGTGAGTGGAAAGTTCATGGAAAAATAACTAATCATCCCTGGACAGATGCCCAATGAAAGATTTATTTCAGCCTAATTATAGGCCAGGTATAATAGAAGCCAGTAGTCACATGAAAAGAGTGACAGAAAGACCTAAAAGCACCTGGAACCTCAGATATATGGAGAACAGTAAGCAATAACCTGCACCACAGTCATCTCCATTACTACACCCCACACAAAACTCCTCTACAGCACAGAGAAAAACTGCATAGGAGCATTTAGACAAATAAGAAATGTTTTGGAATGAAGTACTTCAGTAGAATGGGCAGTAATTTAGCTCATCACCAATTACACCATATCCACAGTGGAGTGCAGAGCAGTGAGTGTCCTATTATGGGTCTGCTTCTCTGCAAAAGTGCAGAGGAATTTTATATGTGTAGAGTGATATAACCGAGAAATGGTGTCAGGGTCAGTTTGACTGCAGATTTCCATTCCTTTGGAGAAAGAACACACCTGATTCTACTTGTTTTTCAATTTGTCCCAGATTTTTTTTTTTATCCATATTCAAATTGTCCCAATTTGTAGCTACACCCAACACACACTGATCTAAACAAGAGATAAAATAATAGTTATGCTGCCATAGCCAGATTAATCCAGTAACAGACTCTTGTTTATCTGATCGGTTGAGTAAGTGTGTTGTAATTGTAGGTTGGAGAGAGATGAATCAGGGTAATGCTTATGGTGTGAAATCCAGACTTTTTCATTGCCATGTCACAGATATGCACACTCTCACCACCTTCTCCTTAACTAGTCTGTCCCTGATCCTTTAAGGAAATAAGAAGCATGTGTGGCCCTGCTCTGTTTTACTGTCCCTTCTCTCCCTCTCTTCGGCTCAGTTTCTGTACAAACTCAGTGCAGGATGTAGAAGAGCAGCACCAGAATCTACATAAACTAC
Organism: Arnoldichthys spilopterus; assembly: GCA_037974385.1. Taxonomy (NCBI): domain Eukaryota; kingdom Metazoa; phylum Chordata; class Actinopteri; order Characiformes; family Lepidarchidae; genus Arnoldichthys; species Arnoldichthys spilopterus. The sequence goes on along the minus strand of JBBPDA010000003.1, from coordinate 11,365,130 downwards.
CACACTCATCTGTGCTATAAGGACGCTTAGACTGAAACAGGCACAATAGTTCAGCATCAGTAAGATTTCTTTCATTGGTCTTAAGAATCATCTTGCTGTCTAGGCATTTCTGTCCATCTGATCCATGAGAGAACTGGTCATCTTTAAGCCACGCCTCTCCTATTTACCTCTGTTAAAGAAAAAGAGATTTAGTTGTTTGCAAACAGCATGATGCATATAATCTGCCTAGTCTTTCTATACTTATCAGCCTTATGTCAAGGGACCTTAATGTGTAAGTAGGACACTAATGTTCTTCAGTTAAGCCTTATTACACACAAGAACACGACTGCACATCGTTATTTTTATATCAAGTGTTCCTCTCTAACTAATATATATATATATATATACAGTAAGTGATGATAGATAGTCTGGGGACCACCAGTAAGGACACAGGTGTGCTAAAAGAAAAGGGTGTGACCTTTGTGTGTGTGCGTGTGTGTTCGTGTTCTGCTGCAGTGAGTAAGCAGACCGAAGGCAGTAGAGGGGACCTCTGGTGCCCTTTGCATAGCAACTCCAGTGCTGCATAATGGCCCGTGTGTGCTGGCTCCAGCACTGTCGAGTCCACACCTGTGTCCAATCCACACAACCCTGAAGCAGCGGCCATATGCACAACCCTCAGACACTGCCCTCATAGAAGATCTAATAGAAGATCCGCTTTGATTTATGCTTCCCTTATGAATATTTTGCCTAAGGTGTGTTCAGTGTTTTTCCTGAATGAGCTATGAATTTAAATGAGCTGGCTGACTAAGATGCTGATACGAAGCATTTTTGACCCCTTAAATGACAAGGGCCTGTATGACGGTCCTTACTTCAGTTCCCCACTCTCATAATTATATAATAGTAAAGTAATTTCAAGATGTCCAAGATGAGCAAACTGTGCTCTATACATATACTGTAATGTTATTCTGTATAACCAATTCAAATAACCAATGAAATTAATTCAAACGAATGATAATTAAAAATTTTGTGTATTTTAATAACAATGCACCTTCCTTACTGCACACCTGAAAGATACAACATCATTCTTGTTTATTTAATAGGTAATGAATAAAAGTCTAAAGATCAGTAACTGCATTTGCAGGATTTAAGTCCTGGGTTCTTCAGTCTGTTCCTCCAAATGTAGATGTAATAGTGTGTTGGCTGTAGGAGAATCCCCTGAGAGTAGAGATCATGGGCCACTCCAGAGCAGCTGTATGTTGATTGTGTGTGAAAGGCTATCCAGTATGCACAGCTCAGCACAACTGATATCAGTCAATGGAACAAACTGGGTGGTCCTAACAACAACTTTCTGTTTCTCTTAGATTGCATAAGACTGTTTCCAATGTTCTTCCTAACGTGACTCAGCAAAACATGAGTTATGGCTGATTTCTCCCAGCTATTTAATACTTTCCTTATCGTGGGTTTTTGACATATGTGTTTTTCTTTAAGTACAAAACACAGTTTACATGTGACTTTCCCTTAGAAAGCTGTGTGAGCACTGTGTTGTAGTGATGTTAATCTCACAGAAAAGCATATGCTGCATGCTTTGTTCTCACTGGTGGACCCTTAAAAAGACCAGCCACTGATATGCAGAGGTAGGCCGTTCATACTGTGCTGTAGCAATGCTTTTAAGCAATAAAAGCACCCCAACATGAACTGTGGAGGAGTGTGTGAAGGTCATGAGAAAGTCCCAGTCTTCAGAATGTGTATGTATGGGCTTCAAAGAGACACCCAGTGGCTTACACGTTTAATGGTCTGTGTGATGGGAGATCAGAAAGGAAAGAGAGAATGATTTTGCAAGGGAAAATTGAGCTGATACAGAAAGCCTTCTGTTATAGGTCAAGACTTGGTGGAGATGAGGGGTTTTCCCAGAACATGGGGTCTCTGTCCTCCACTGTCTGTTCAAAACTCTCTCAGCTATTTAGTCTCTGGAGAGTCTAGAAGGTTTTGTGAGTCAACACAATGATGAAACGCCTAATTTGACAGAAAGGAGCCATTTCACTTATATGTAGGGTCGTAGCCATAACCTTTCTACTGAAAGGGCATCTAGGTCCAGTCATTTTATTAGGGTGGCACTTGGCTGATTATGATAAAAGCTGTTAAGATTACAGTAGCCTTAATAACCCCATTATGTAAGAAAGCAAGTTAACGGTTCTTAACTGTATACATTGTGAGCCAAGTGAACAAGATCTAGCTTAACCAAGCACATTACTTTCATAGCTTTTTATGCTTTGTGAAATGATTGCGAGTACAGTGATACTTTACAAGGTACAGTCTGCCCTCTCTTCTGCATTTCTGTGCACAGAGCTAAAATTAATAGTTCTTCCTCAATTTCATAACAGAACAGAAAAAAATGAATTAGGAGTATATTAATTTATGCTGACTCATACATATGTGACAGTCCAACTCAGTTCTGCTTGCCCTAAGTCGTGACACATTCCAACAACCTTACGTCACTTTTAGAAAATACATTCAATTTCAGTAAGGGTTCATCTACCATCAGTTTTTACTGTGGCTAGCTAGAATTGTTCTCTGGGCATTGGTTTATCCAACAATCACTTTGCATTACCTTTGCTTTCTGCCTTTGCTGCACTCCCTCCACTTTGGTGGGTGGTCATTTGCTGCACTATCTGGCAAGATCAATGACTGTAAAACTCTAGGCTGTCAATTTTTAGACAAATGCATTTCTAATTGTTGTAGGCTATTGCTTGCACACTATTTGTTTGGTAGTATGCAGTTTGGGATGCAGCCATGTATTTCTATTTTGTTTGAATGGCTGCAGCCAGGGAGGGGGACCAAGTTTTAACCAGTGGGGCAACGGAGGGGGGCCAAGCTCCACCCTTGCTTATGCACAACAAACTGTTGTTTACTGCCAAGTGAGACATAAACAAGAAAGCACAGATGTAGAGAGCTGATTGTCCTGTTGTCTTGTTTTCAGATTACCATTCAGCGAGAGAGTGGTCTTAATGTCAGCTCACCAAAACATGGCAAGATTGACCCCACCAATGCCCCCCACGTAGGTGGAAATCAGTGGGCAGGAGGCACAGGTAGGCTGCTTTCTCAGTCTTACCGTGGCACTGCAGCTCCTGATTGGGTCGTATGCCTAAATTTCCCACTGGATCAGTAAAGTATCTATATATGTATCTATAGTATCTGTGTTGTGCTTTAGGGGGCAGAGACACGGCTGGCCTTGGAGGGAAAGGAGGACCCTACCGTCTGGATGCCGGCCACCAAGTGTACCAGGTCTCACAGGCAGAGAAGGATGCTGTGCCTGATGAAGTGAAGAGGGCCGCCCGAGAAATGGGAGAGAAAGCCTTCAAAGAGAGGTACGCTCACCCCTTTCTCTCTGATTACTTGCTGCTCTTTCCCAGGCCACATACACTCAGACTGTGTCTCACATGTAGTAAATCATTATAGTGAAAAATAATTTAGGCACAGATTGGGTCCCTGCAGCAGGAACATTCAAACAATGATGACTTGTTTGGCAAATATGAGGAGAAAGTACACACCAATGTAGTACCAAAAACATCAGCTGGGCTATTGTGCTTAGCCATATCACTTTTTGATTAGACATTGCCATAGCCTTGTCGACATAGACATAGACATAGACAAAGCTTTTTCTGTGACTGGAACTGGAAATGTGGCGTAACAAATATTTGTAGGAGTTACGATTCATAAAGAGCAACAGACAGTCAGAGGTGGCATATGTCTTTCGCTGCAATATTGCTGTGCAAAATGGAAGAGAAGATGCTAAAGTACCACAACAACAAATGCAGCGACCACAGGTTCCAGAGCTCAGAGCTGTGTTTGGACTGACATCCTACACAGTCCACATGCAGCAGCCCATTCTTTCACCCAAACACTTTTCTTCTTTTACTGTCGCTTCTCTGTGCAGATCAGAGCGCATACAACTTGCAGTGCTTCTTGCTGTCAAGTGGCCATGTTTACAATGAAAGTTTTGCATGGGGAAGTAGCATAATATCCTGTCTAAATTCATTTGACAACACATAGTTCGGTGACGTCGTGCTGCGATCTGGGACTCTAGCAGTGATAAATCTTGTAGTGTGTACACAGGTCGCAGATCGTTCATGTGGCTGTCCGAGAAACTCCCGATCACATGAGCACAAGTAACCTAATGTGAACACTGTAGAGATCACAGCAGTGTCTGCTAAAGTCATGTAGTGTGAACTAGAAAAGTTCTGAGATCCTAAGTGGAAGCTTCCTTCATCTCCTTATTGTGTCTCAGCTATTCTGCAAAGTATCTGCTACTTTTAAAGCTGAGCATTGAGCTGAATTTTTTGTTGATGCCTTGTTAATACCTGTGATTAGGATGTGTGTGTCCATGAATATGTGTGTAAAGACATGTACATGAAGAAAAAACTGTTAATCAAAGCATGAGTCAACAGAAGACACTTTGCTACTGACTGCCTCAGAACCCACTGAAGGCTCCACCAGAGACAGCTATCTCAAATATGCACCCCATGAATACCACGATTCATGAGAGAGAGAGTGAGTGAGAGAGAGAGAGAGAGAGGGAGAGTGAAGCCACACGAGCAGTGTGAGAGGACATGGTCATGAAGGGAGCTTCTGTTTGTGCCTGTGTGCTTCTTCATGCTCAATGTGTCCACACCCAAACTGCTCATACACAGCACATTACACCTGATATTGCAATCACACAAAGAAAAATTCAGAGCTAAGTGTCAGTTAGTGACAGTATTAAAGCAGTTCTTACAGATAAGTGAAGATGAACCTTTGCAATCTGATAGTAACAAGACTGAGGTCTGAAGAATCTGAGGTGTCTAACTCATAGGATGCGATTTTGTACTTACTTTCCAAATGTCTGACAACCTTAACATCTGCTTAGTGTTTTATGTCACATGATAATAATATGTGCTATTGTAATGTGTAAAGTAGAATCATTACATGGGTTCAGACACTTTGTCATCCTCAGTATGTCAGTTTTCACCAAGCCAACATGAATTGCTTTATTGAGGCTGAAGCTTCATATTTGTAACTGCAGGAATTTGAAATAAAGAGGACTGGAAATAAGAATAAAACTCAACAAGACTAGACATTTCATTTTTTAGTCTGTTCTTTGCAGCGGTAACCGTTCTGTTATTTCTGTATGATGAGCAGTAAGCAGTAAATACAGAGATTGCAGTTCCCTCTCTTAACATCTTTCCTCCTGAGGCTGCATTGTGTGACAGCTACTGCATGCGTCTTGTCACGTTCTCAGTGGTCAAATCTCTGTTAAAGTGTGTTGTTATGGGGGGTTGTCACAGGAAGTGGGATGTTATCAACTATTTGTGTTTAACTGCGACACAAACTGGCTGTTTGAACAGACGTCTGACGGAAAAGTGACGACAACCTGCAGAGCCTTACTTACTTTCTTCTCCGTTTTTTTTTTTTTAAAGATGTCCCTCCTTCTCTTTTCCTCTTCCTCTCCCCCTTCCTCTCCCTCTCTATCTGTCTTATCTTTCTGTCTTTCTTTCTTTCTTTCTTTCTTTCCCTCTGTCTTTCTTTCTTTTTTCTTCTTTTTTACTGTCTGTCTGTCTTCCTATTCACCTCTCCTTGTCTGTTTCTCCAACCCACCTCACCCCCCCCCCACCCTTTCCTTTTTCTCTCTTTCTCTCTCTCTCTCTCTCTCTCTCTCCCTTTCTCTTTCTCTCTCTCTCTCTCTCT
>JBBPDA010000003.1:11328611-11356636 GCA_037974385.1 Arnoldichthys spilopterus | reverse complement strand
CTCTCTCTCTCTCTCTCTCTCTCTCTCTTTCTCTTTCTCTCTCTCTTTCTCTCTCTCTCTCTCTCTCTCTCTCTCTCATACTGGCCATTATGGCCTCTTCTTTCTGGTCTGTGGACAGATGTGGAATTCCAGAGAAAATAGCAGTGTGGCCTGTACCTTCTCCAATAACGCTGCACAAAGAATGTGAGCTTCTGAGGCGAGTCAGGAAACCCACAGCCATGCAAAACTCTAAATGTGTTCGTGTGAGAGTGTGTGAGTGAAACAGAGCAAGAGAAAGGCAGAGCAGGGAGTATATGGGCCGTTCAAAGAGCAAGCCTGGAGGTCGTTACTGTTTCAAGTCAGGGTGGTTATCACTCCCTTACACTGACCTACACTGATTGCCAAAGCTGCGGGTCAGCATGCTTCCCTGCAGTCAGTTAGTGGAGGCTTCTTAAAGTGTGCTTTTCGCACATCTGCTCCAGATGGCAGTGGGAGATGAAGGTGGATTATTTCTTTTGACGTGAAACAGTGTGCAACAGTGTGACAAGATGAGAAGGACCCTCCTCTGATCTCACTCCTGAAAGAACCTGTGTGTGTATGGGTGCACACCTGAGATCATACATACTCAGCACTGCGGTCTGCACATAGTACGCTCTGCTTCCCTTCTATGACTTCAAACAGCTTGCAAATGCACCCCTCCCCCGTCTGCCATACACTTGATTGCCCTTGTACCCTTGCTGGATCAGAGTGCTGTGAGATTAGCATGAGCCTGTTCGGATTACTGGCTTTAACTGCAGCATGTCTCACCTGGACAGCGGATCACAGAGCTGTCAGTCAAATGCAGCAGCCATTAGGGCCGGACCAAGCTCCAAACACCCACTGCTCACCCCCCCCCAAGAGAGCCATGATCCAGGATGAGTGCAGGCGGGGCAGCAATGTGGGTGTGCTGCCACCAGGGCTGTCGGGGCTTGTCACACACACAGCAGTGTTTATTAGGGGCCTCCCACACTCAAGTGCTGCCTATTGTTCTCACTGATGGATGGCTGTGTTGCTTAAAGAGGCTGTATTCATGCAGTGTCACCAGGCATTCTCCATTAAGCAGCAGTATTCACTGCAGACTGTGGACATGTTTAAAGCTGTAAGAAAAATCACAAAACTACTGTCTGAGAACTACTTTTACCTGGTGAGGTACGATATTTTAAATTATTACTGACCAGATTTTTTCTACTACAAATCTGCAGTGTCCATAAAAGTCTGGCCAGTAATTATTGGAAAGTATCTAATACATTTCACTGAACCTGCAGCTCCCCCAGTACAAGTGGTCCTGTTTGAACTGGCCTTATGAAAACCCATATTGTTGGTCCAGAAAAAAATAAAATAGGATAAGTAAAGTTAATAATAAAGTGGTGAGTTAACTCAGTAAGTGCATAAATTAAGTAAAAATAAATAAATAAATAAATAAATAAATAAATAAATAAATTAAAAAAACACATTTAATAATGAAAAACGTAGTTGAAAAGTTAAATAATGAGTTAAAGGAACTGCCAACAAGTCTAGGCCTCCATTCTTCACTCATGTAATGTATGCATGGTTCAACTAGTTAACATTGCTTTTTGTGTAGTTACTGAATGAAAAGCTTATACATTTAAAGCGTTGACCCTAAATCACCTTATGGCAGCAATTACTTTGTCTGACCACAGTGCAAAAATCAGAAAACTGGAGGCAAATCTGCTGTGCATATCATAGGAAGAATTAATATACTTACATTGGACACTGCTAATTGGCACTTTAATTGGCAATGTGTATATATCTATATATATAGCACTGTGGTTTTTAATAACTTAGAGCATTAAAGCAGAAGTGAATTCACAGAGCACAACGTGACACTAATTAGTACAGCCCTAGTGTAAGCAGTGTTTGTGTTTTTCTGTTTCTTTTTGGCTGCCATGGTTTCAGTGCTGTTTTTGTAAGAGTCTCCTCTCTGTCATTGGATATAACATTTCCATCCACATTATCTGTGGTCATTTGAGAAAATTACACAGATACTCTGTGCCGTATGAACTGGACAGTCGAATCTCTTGCAAATTACATTATAGAACGTCCGGTGGTGGAACTAATCCAGCTTGAATACTGCTTTAGAGTCCTTTGCACCTTCTCCTTTAATAAAGAAACCTCATGATGTTTTAAAGTACAGTTCTCTGAGGGGAAATGGCATCTGCACTTCACTGCCTGTGGTATTTGTTTCAGGCTGAAAGAGATTGAGATGAGTGAATATGACGCTGCCACATATGACCGTTTCTCTGGAGCAGTTCGGCGCCAGGTCCAGTCCCTTCGCATCATTCTGGACAGTCTGCAGGTAAACACTTGACATTAGCTAACACAAAAAATTAGAAAAAGATTTTTTATAAGTCAAGTGAAATATCACTTACAGGGAATTAGTTATGATACAGAAATATAGTAACTAACTAAATTTACAGAATAGTAAGTAAATAGACACAATATCCACTGAGCTCTGCTGTTTGTATGTAAAAATTTAACTGTTTATGAGTTGTTCTACTAAAACAGGACGATTTGTCCTTTACGTTAATGCAACATGTTAAAAGATAAACTGTGCATTTTTTTAAGATACTTTTTTTTTTTTCAAAGTTTTGCAGGTATTTATTATCACAATTTGAGGTCAAAACAAATAAGATGCATTCAGAGATAATTTACATTATCTGTACTATTGATTTTATAACCATTGATTTCAGTGATCAATGATCGGCAGGTGGGGGTGGGTTAGTTGGACAAATGGCAGGTGGGGATGAAAGGGGAGTTGAATTTGGGGGGGGGGGGTCGTTCTAAATATTGACAAACACTCTGACTTGGGGGACGTTGGGCCCTAATTTGCAGAGCCTTTGCATAATTTGCAAAACACTATACAATTTACATACAGAGTGTAAAGAGCCGCTCATGTCTGAGCTAAGCACATCAACCCTGTTGGACTAAATTAACATGGATGAAGTGTTCATGTTTTACCATACCATGTTTTACTTTTCCCCTTAACTTTTTTGAGTGTGTTGGAAGCATCAAACTTAAAATTTGTCAACACAGACAAGTGGATCAGCCAAAAGTGATTTATTTGTACTTTTCAAGAGTTCAAGAGAATTTGCACATTTGTTTATTGTGTTTTACAAAATGTTCCAACCTTTCCAGAAATTGTGTTTATAAAATGACTCATATACTGAATTCTGTAAGATTTTTCAAGGTCTAGTGAGAATTCAACTTGACTGTAAGATATGGGATTGTGAGGGTGTGCATGGTATATGCATGTATACACACACAGACAAAGAAGCCTCATCTCTTTACCTTGATTTCATTTTCAATTCACAAAATAATTCGTCTGTGACCCAGAGTGGTAGTGTTGCTTCCCTGAGTGACCTCTTTGAGTGGACGGCGGTAGTGCAGGCCACAATGGTGCAATGAAGCAGAAAGAGAGCAGCTTTTTGGCTGTCTGTCATCAACGCTCCTGGGATTTCCCTGTGCAGTGATAGGGAGCCCTATGGCCTCAGGATCATATTCCTCCCAGGGAGCTATAGACACAAGCTCTACTCAAACACCTCAGTCATGTTTATGAGAAAACACTGTGACAGGGATTCCCACATAACACACACTCCCTCTTCTTTCCCTTCTTTTTTGTCTGCCTCCCACTCTACCATAAATACCCATGCACACATGTATGGCCTCCTTCAGTATCTTTTGAAACCCGTCTGCTGCTGTTTGAAACATTAGTATCTAAGACCACGTGCATATGGCTGTGATAAAGATTTGCCAGGTGACATGTGTACTGTATGTGTGGTCGGCATTGCTCATTGGTCCATCTTGTTCAGACATGGCAGTGCACAGAGCTGAAGTTACCCTTCATTACCAAGCCAAAGACTTTCCTGTCTGCACACATTCACTGTTTTCTATTCAGGCCAATTTCAAAGTACTCTTTTTAAGAGATAGTTCAGTGTAAACGAAAATGTGCACAATCTCCCTCTTACCCCAGATGCTAATCACCCAAGGTGTGTGTTAATGCTTTTGCCATTTTTTTGCTTTGCACCAGAGCTAAGAAGCTAATTTAGCAAAGAGTTGTAACAAATGTTTATAGCCCCCAATCAACAGTGAATTATATGCCTAAATCATCAACCTAGAGTGTCAAGTGTTAAGTAGTCTCAAATAGACATGCTTGTAGACTTGTTAGTCAAATTAGCTTTGAAGCTATAGTGTAAAGCTAATATCGTGTAAGTGAGAATGGGCCATTAGGGCTTGCACTAGACAAGAAAAAGCATGAAAAAACAACAGAAAGCGTGCCTCCCGTGCCACAACCCACAGCACACAGGAACCTGCAAAGCCAAATGCAAGCCTCCCTGGTGCACTGGCTAACCAGAACCAAAGAACCACCTGCTACTACAGTTCACAGGCTGCAGGGGAGCGGAACCTCAAGACACTAAAATTGAAAGCTCAGCAGAAACCCAAAACGAGCACCACTCAAGGTCTGTCTGCTAAGGACATAGGAAGGGAGAGGGAGGGAAACCCACAGAATAAACACTCAAAAGCCTTTACCAGATTACCGGCGAGTCTGGTGTGGCCATAGCAAACATGCTAGCCACACCAGTAACCAGAGACAAGGACTCTGTGCAGCCCAGCTAGACAACCATGCTTACAAGAACTTTGGCCTAATTGAAACACATAAGCACGAATCAAACGCCCCCAGACAGCCCGTCATGGAACAGTCATGAAGACAGAGCTCTCAGTCACCCCCTGCCGGCCCGGCCGGACATTAACCCTTACAAAATATTAAATTTGTGAATAATATTTAGTCATCTTAAGGCTTCCTATTAATGTGCACTTGTGTAAATGTCAACACATACAGCATATCACATGCTCCATGCTTTTCCCAACTGCCGTAGTCTCTTTTCAGGTAGATGATCAGATGACTCCTGATGTACTTGCCTGAGGGTCACTGTGATCTGAAAGAGAGCCTCTTAACTTCCCAAGGAACAAAAGGAAAAACACAAATGACTATAGCACCTCCTCTTCACAGGAATGCAAAGAAAACTTTAAAGCTGGAAAGCCAAACTACATATTTGCTTGCATGCTGTTCCTCTGTAATCAGTGCAAATGGTGGCGTATGTGTTTCTCCCACACAGCTGCGCTATGAACTCATTCACACCCCACACAGTTCACAGTTCATACACAGTTATGTGTACACTCCAGTTCAAACTGTAATATTAGTTTGATGCACTGGTGCAAATTATGATTGCAATTTTGCTGGAAATATATTAAAATCTAGTCAATGTGCTATCGATGGTATTATCCAAACATTCACAGTGCGTTTGTTTGTAAAATTCAGTGGAGGTCTAGTGTTTAGGACATTGCCCTTATGAACTGAAGGTTGTAGGTTCAAGTCCTGGTCCAGGCACCACTGTGGTACCCTTGAGCAAGGTACCATCCCGCTACACTGCTCCCTAGGCACTATTGATAGCTGCCTTTCTCCATGTATACATGTGTGTTGGGTTAAATGCAGAGGTCACATTTCGTTGTGGTGCTTGAGTGTGTTCACAATGACAGTCACTTTCACTTCACTTTTATTTCACTTCACTTATAATGTCTTTACACTAGGGACAAAGTCTAATCCTTCAACCTCTTACAAAACGTAATGTCCCTCATAAACCTCTAGGTATGTTCCATGACTGTGAGGAATGACATAGAATAGCCTTGCTGATCTCATCTGTTCAGGAAACCTCTGGACTGTAGTAAATGTCTGTGTAGAATTGAAGCAACTTGATACTGATTCCCTGACTTGCTGAAGCATTGTGGTTGTAATTCTTTGTTCTGTTATCTGTGTTTGAATGATGGGATGATACAATAAAGCAGTGTTTGGAATGATGCAGCAGCTCCAGAGGGATAAATGGGATAAGCGTCTAAATGGGAAGCACATGTGCAAATGTGTGTTTGTTGATGTTCTGCTCATTGTCATTAGCTGGACAGTGATAAACGTGCTGCAGAGGTTATGGCAACATCTGTTACTCCCTATGCTTAGAAACAGCACTCATGCTTTATAGCCAGTACACACTTACTTACTCTAACTTTAGGGGATTTATTTAAACTCTTATTTGAACTGAGCTGTTTTAAAAAAAAGTAGTTTGGTGCAATATCTGATTTACCCAATTGTGTACTTACTTCAGAGATCCAGCTTTATTCTCTTTAGCGCTGGAGCTATGAGGCCATGTAAGACCAAACGTCACCAAAGTTGTTTCCATAATCACCAAAACATACAAAATCAACAAAATGTCAGTCAAACCAAGGTCACAGACTTTCATTTATTTCGAAAGTTTCAGATAACACCAGGGTTGATGTTCACAGAGCACTTAAAAGAGGACTGATTTTGGATCAGTCAGTGAATTTATGGAAAAAATAAAGGTTGACCCATGTTAATCTAAAGAAGCAAAATCTGGGGTATGTGGAACATTGTGCAAATGTAATATTGTGAAATATTACTTATTACATCACTAATATGGGCATTTACTAGTTCCACACAGTTTGTAAAATCTCTGTTCTGGAGCACCTGCATAAGCCAAAGCTCACCATATCTATCACAGAGTGTCAGTTAGAGGGGTATTAAGCCCCCAGCACTGAAGTGTATAGCAGTATAACTGTGTTCTCTGGCGATGTGGAGCTGCACTGAATAGTTCTGGAATGAGTTCAAGTGGTCTTGGTGAAATAATCATTCACCATTAGTACATGACTTCACTAAAACTCTTGTCGCTGAATACAATCAAATCCTCACAGCAATGTTTCAACATTTGGTGTAAAGGCTTCCTAGAAATGCAGAGGCTGTTATTACTGGATGGGGGACAAACTCCCTATTAATACTCTTGACATAAAATGTTGACTGAACAGGTGTCTAAACCTTAGCACCTGTGGACTTATTGTTGCTAAGGTCTTTTATAGTTGTGTAAGCAGACCCTCTTGGTTTCAGATTCTAACATTGCTACTGCCAGTGGATTCTTGTTAAAATCATGCTATAATTTTAACAGTCTGGCTGTACTGTTTCACTCACAGGCTAAAGGGAAGGAGAGGCAATGGCTGAAGAACCAAGCGCTAGGGGAGCTGGATGATGCTAAGATCATTGATGGCCTGACCGGAGAGAAAGCCGTTTACAAACGCAGGGGAGAACTGGACCCAGAGGTGAGAGCAATTGTCTTTCTGTGGCTCTGATAGTGATATATCATGGTATCTTTATTCAGACAGAGAAGAACGCACTGATTGCAGTTTTATTGCACTTCACACATGCTCACAAACATATAATTGCTTCTAAGCACATGCAATACTTTATATATCTGCTGGCACTGACACTTTTATCCAAACACTTTGGCCTTAAGGGCACTGTACTCATTGCTTTAAATGACATGTACTCAAGCTGGGTGGTAAATGGCTTTCACCACTCCGGTTGAAGTCTACACACAAAGCAAATACTTTTCTCTCTTTATCTCATTTTCATCTACACTTTTGGAATAGGATGGTGTACATAGGGAAAAAAAGACTAGATGACTTAAGGCATAACCATTTCACCTCTTAGCTATTTAGCACATGCTTGTAGGAGAAATACAGTGAAAAAAGAGAGAATTATAGGAAAAAACAGGGAAAAATTAGACTGAAATATAATAAGATAAAAATAGGTATTATACAAAGGGAAAAGAAAGAAAGACGTTAAATATGACTTTTAACTGAACAGTAAATAATGCATTTCTCCCAAAAGCAGAATGGTTGGCAGGCTGCTGTGTTTATAGTTAAAGTGCAGAATGTGCCAGCCTCGCAAAAATGTTTATATTAGCTGTTCTGGTCTCAAGTTTTACTGCTTGTCTCTGTGTTTCCTCTGACATGTTAGATTCCTTTACTTCCCTCTGTTTACGTTTTCTCGAAGTAACAATTTAAAGTCAGATTTCGAGAGTGTGTTTGTAAGGCAGTAGGTGTATAAAGGTCACTTATCACCTTAAGAAGTTTAGATATTCCATTGAATCCACAATGTCTGTTTTATAAATGAACTGGCTAAGGAATTAAGAAGGTGCCCTGATGCTTTATGTAAGCGGCTTCTGTAAAATCTATTAGAAACCTCATTGCATGTTATACCTTTCAGGAGGGGAGCCTGAGCAAACAGAGAACTGAAATTAAGGAAACCGCAGAGCGCTATATTAAAATGATGGATTCTCACTCACGGTTTCAATTTTTTTGGTTTCATTGCTTGTGTGTTAACTGGATTGTGTCTCTGTCTATAGTTGGGCACTCCACAGCAGAAGCCCAAGCGCTTGCGACTGCTAGCTGACGTATCAGGCAGCATGTACCGATTTAACGGAGTGGATGGACGGCTGGAGCGCTCGATGGAGGCCGTGTGTATGGTGATGGAGGCCCTAGAGAGCTACGAACACAAGTTTAAGGTGAGACCTCCAGCCACTATCAGTGCTCCAGTCCAACACTCACTGTCATAGAGACATGAATGAAGAAGAAGACACATTGAGTAACTTGCCATCTTTCTTACTCTCAGTTTTTACTGTTGTACCAAAACACCAAACAAAACAGAAAGTTATGTTTATGTACAGTAAGCTGTCTCCATGGCAACACACCACGGAAACCATTGCTAAGTTTACTTCTATGGGGTGTGCATGGGGATCTCCACATCTGCTGACACGTTGTGATGGAGGTTGCTACAGGAAACTGACACACACTTTAGTCAGAGCTGTGTCTATGGCAACAGATGTGAGGGGATAAGCCTCAGAGGTTAGTTTCCCCCTTCTTTTCTCGCTCTCTCTATCTATCTCTCTCTCTCTCTCTCTCTCGCTCTCTCTCTCTCTCTCTCTCTTCTCTCTTTTCTCTTTCTCTCTCTCTCTCCATCTCTCTCCATCTCTCTCTCTCTCTCTCTCTCTCTCTCTCTCTGTCTTTCTTACTCTCACTCTTATGCACACACACACACACACACACAGAGAGAGACATTCTTTTGTCTTTTTTGCCTCTTGGTATTACTCTTTTTCTCTCTGTTTCTCGCCTTTCTCTCCTTCCTTCTCTCCTCTATCTTCCTTTTCTCTTTATCCATCCATCCCTCTTCCTCCCTCTGTTTCTCTCACTTTCGCTGTCTCTCTTTTTCTGTCTCTGATGCATGCCCAGCTGTTGGCTGCTGTGCAGGAGGCAGTGAATCATTCCTTTACTGGAAGCTGCTCCCTTGTGTAGCGACAGCGGCACAAAGCCGATCTGTTGTCTCTCTTTTTATTTCCATCTTTGAGAGTCAGTGGGAGGAAGTATCGTGGAAGGAGTGTGGTTGGGTATTACAGGCTCACATTATGTCACTGAAAATAAATGTGCATTAGCACAGAGACATGTTTTGTTGCTGCACTTACAGAAGCGTTTTTATTTTAGTTTGCTGTGGTTTAATTCCAGATGAGTCGGGGTTAACCGGGACTAAGATAAATGAGACGAGAACAGCGACACATGAGAACTCCGTATCCATGCTCTCCTTGCATGCGTGTGTGTAGGGAGGCGCCAGACACTATGGCCCCATCCTTCCCTTTAGAAATTTGTATATGCATCCAGCTGCCTTTTCATATATCTGTCTTTCAGCGTCACTAATGTCATCCACGTTATATAAAGTTCCAGCTGACTTTGCAAAAGTTTTAGGCGCCTATGCAAATTGTTTAAAGCCGTTTATCTCAGCAGTAACATAATTCCAGTAAAAACACAAGTAAATATCAGAATAAATGCAAACAAAAAAGAAAGCAAAGAGTAAAACCTATGAAGATTTTTTGATTCTAAAACGTAGTTAATATTTTGTGAGCTGGTTAGTAGAATAGAGGTTTGGTGCCAGATTTCTCCTCTATGCCTCCAGCCATTGCATGGATTTGTGAAATTCTATCAGCACTAATGAAGAATTGATTGAGCCGAGACAGATATCTGATGGTAACTACAAGTAAGAGTGGACTTCCGTGACAAGAGGACTGGAAATGGCTAAGCAAACACACTGATAAAATCACTATTTACTCTGGTAATGTTATTTGTATTTATTCTAATATTAGTATTATTAAAAAAACACTGCCAGTTTTGCCACTGCAACTTTTAAATATAATTTTCTTAGGTGGCTGAGACTTTTGCACAGTGCTGTTTATACACATGTACATTTGGCATGCATGTACAGTATGTTTCTGATCAGTTTCACAAAGATTGTAATTTCAGACATAAGCAGTAGTGGAGCAAATCTCTAGGCACCTCACCTTGCATGGTTCAGTTTAGATGTAGGATGCCCAAATGAAGTTATAAAATAATTCCTGGTGTAATCAAATTAAACTTTTATTTCTTCCATATTTTCAGCTTGTTAATACAGTTTAGGTCAATGCATTCACGTTTCAATTTCGAATTGCTAAATCACATTTTTTTTTATTTATTAATTTGTTTTGTTTTGTTTACAGTATAGTCTGTAGTCATTTACTCTTTATCAAATGTTTGGTACTGGTGACATTTTTTTTAGCAGTAAAAAATCTGTGCATGAGCCTGTGTACAAGTCTGATTATAGCATTTTGTACACAAATGTGAAATCTTTTAAGAGAGAATTGTGATTTTGCATTACCTTTGCTTTCCTAGATAAGTTACATGCTTTTTGCCATGGATTTGAGTACAACTGCAGTTGCTCCTGTACTGTACCTACACATTGTTATCTAATACACAAAACACTCTTATGAAATCGGTTATGAAATATTGTGGGTGTTTATTTAAAAAAAAAACAGCTTAAAAATATCTTCTGCTGACTCATCCTGTACTCCTCTCTTAAGTAAGAACTGATATGTGTAACTTCTGCTTCTCTCGTTTTTCTTCCCTCAGTTTCAGCATTTGACTGTATATTTGTCATTTTCTGGATTTGTAGTTATTTGACTGTGTGCTTGTGTGTGTGTGTGTGTGTGTGTTCTTTTAACCTCTCTCCTCTTTCCTGTTTTTTTTCCTCTAGTATGACATCGTGGGCCACTCAGGAGATGGTTTTAATATAGAACTGGTGAGATGGGATAAAGTGCCCAAGAACAACAAGCAGAGGTTGAAGGTTTTAAAAGTACGTAGACTGCGTGTGTACTGCATGCCTTCTCTCATGTTCTTTCCCTTTGTTTGGAAATTGACTTCCTGACAAGCCTTTTTTTTGGGATGAGGCCATTCTTCTGATCCCTGACGCATAGCAGTGTAAATGCACACAGACACGTTTCAACTCATACGACATGATTCTGCTGTAATTACTTATTCACATCCAGTGAAACAATCTTAGTCAGACTTGGATTTTGAAACCCAAACACTCTCAAGCTCTCCTGCTAAAGAGGTACACAACCACAACCTGCTCTGTTCTGCAGTCTGGGTTTTCCTATGGTTGTCTGATGAAGGGCAAGTCAAGTATGAGTAATCCAGACACGGCACACAGCTACTCTTCTCATATATAGGCTCTGAGTAGTGGAGCTCTTGCAGTCATATGTTGTTAGATTATTTTCATCTTTGTACATGTACTACAGTTTGGAATCACCATTTAATCCAGTTGTGGAGGTGTTAAGAATGTCGAGCTGAGGTGTGTATTGCCAAGAATCAGTTTATAATAAAAATGAATATCCAGAATGCCTCCTATTTCATAATAATTATAAAATGTTGTTCTTTACTTCTTTTTATTCCCCAATTTCCTGAATATTGAATAAAACATCAACATCTATCTATCATCTAAGATTTAGCTTTTACAATATTTAATGATGATCATACAGTTCTTTCTGAAATAGCGGAGGTGTAACTGTGACCCTTTCGCTTTCTGACATCTTGTTCTTAGACCATGCACGCTCACTCTCAGTTCTGTATGAGTGGCGACTACACGCTAGAGGGCACAGAGCACGCTGTAAAGGAGCTGGCGCGTGAAGAGGCGGATGAGCACTTCGTCATTGTGCTGAGCGATGCCAACCTGGAGCGTTATGGCATCAGCCCTGATCTCTTTGCCCGCACACTCACCAGCAACCCACAGGTCCACGCCTTTGCCATCTTCATCGGCTCACTCGGAGACCAGGCAGACAGGTGAGATCATTTAGCCTTGCCACACACAGACACACCAACACCACCAGAGTTGGCCCTAAAATTCTTAATTGCCATTTATAACAACAGTGCTTATGTTAGTCATCAGTGTTCTTAACTAAATGTTAAAGCTCTGTTAAGGCTGAGGGTTGCCTCAGCAGTGTTATGCCAGGCAGAGCTATGCAGTGACATGACCTTGGGTGTAAAAAATAAAAATGTTGAATGATTTTGGTAATTACAGCCCAAAGACTGATCCTTTAAGCACAACAAAGAGCGTTTTGAGATGTAATTATACTGCCATTTTCTTGAAACTTTTTATTACTTTGTTGTGGCCTGTATAGTTAAAAAAGGCTTTTAAGGCCTGAACCCAATGAAAGAGTATAGTCTATAGGCTCATGTAAATGACTTTGTTTTGTTTTGTGTGGCAGCAAAAGCACATGGGAGGAATATGCTAACACGAGTGTGATGTACTGTGGTGGTCAGAGTGCATTCCACACAGCCTTAAGCTGGGCCTGCACTCTTTTCAGGCCCACCATGATTTAAAGGGCAGGCCTTTCAGAACATGTGTCCTTCCTGAGGGACAGAATGACATTAATGAATGGTCAGTGAAATGGGGAAGAGAGGGTGGGAGTGTAAAAGGAGTGGGGAGTCACTACGCTTTCAGCCCCCTACTGGCTTTTTCCCAAGCCCCTGCCTCTTACAAAAGAGCCTGTGTGAATGACAGCCATTGTGGGCCTATTGAGGACTAGAAGCTCCCTTTGATTGCAAGCGAAAGCACATTTGCATTGGTAATGTTTCTCTGACGGGGGGGCTGGGTTTTTTTTTTCTCTTATTCTGACACCCAGGCTCCAGAGAACCCTGCCGGCAGGACGTTCTTTTGTTGCCATGGACACCAAGCAGATCCCTCAAATCCTGCAGCAGATCTTCACCTCCACCATGCTGTCCAGTGCTTGAGCAGCTCTAGACTAAGTACCACCCGTACTCTTCTTCCGACTTGGGTGGGTGTGCTTCTATACTGGCCTCAAGGTCCCTCCAGCACTTACAGGTTCCAGTTTAAAGAACTCTGCCTTGCAGGGGATCCTGTAACAAGCTTGCGTGTATTGTATCAGGGCAATGTTTTAATGTTTATCCCTTAATTTTGAACTCCATGAACACCTTAGCCTTATTATTCAGTTATTAAAGCTGATTATCAAGCAAGCACTATAAATTCATCTGTATCTGTTCTTTGAGTAATGTTGTTCCAGGATCGTGGAATTGGAACTTGGACTCATTGTCAGGCTTTTGGAATCTAAGGTGTTGAATAATTCTGTGACACTGGAATGCACTTATTGAAGAAATGTTTGTTAGTAAGTTTGTACGTTATGTGTTCACTAACTGTTAATTGTTATATGTTAATTTGGGATTGATTGTTCTGTTAACATGTGTGTGTTCATGCGAGGATACTTTTAGATGAAAAAGTAGAACAGTAATTTTCACATGGCTTTTTGGCACATAAAGCATGTCCAACTGTAACTTTTGTGTCTTGTTAATGGAGGCCAGTGTTGCATAAGGCTTGGGCTTTTCCAGGATCCTCTTCCCACCTCATGATTGCAGAGTGGACACGTCCTGTAAGGGAGAGGTACAGGGAGGCAGAAACTTTCCACTCCTCTGTCACTTGAGTCTGATCCATAAATCTCTCCTCATCTGGAGAAACAAGAACCTCAAGTGCAATTTTACACTGCATGTCTTTGCCGCCTCCAGCATCAACACCCTTGCTTTTGTACATCATCTTTTATGCTGAGTGAAAGTGAATAAAAACATGATGCTGGTATTTGGCAAGGTCAGCTCTTAAAACCTGTCATAAATACTTGCCCGACAGGGGCCAAGACAGAAAGCTGTAAAGGAATAGCAATGATCAGCCCAGATAAACTACATGCAGTTTTGGCAGAGAATGCCAAGGGTGTTTTTACCTCTATGGATTATAGCCGTCTGTACAAATGAATGAACTTGATTTTTTTTCACCACTGCTTCCTGTCTCTTTTAACCTCCTGGCTTTGCCCAGCATGGCAATCAACCTTTGCGGCACTGATTGGAATGTTGCCACCCTGACCGGGCATTCCCCACATGACTGCATGCACTCCTTCACCAGTGCTTGCGTAAGCCCTCCTCAGAACTCAGCCCAGAAATCCTCGGCTCTGTCGGGATGCGTGTGTTTTTCCTGTGTTCCATGTATGTCAACAGAGCGGCCTTTTTCCTTCCTGTGCTGACGCTCGGCCAGGCCTCCCCGCGCCTCTCCAGAGAGCTTCAGGATTCCAGCCCCAGGCTAAGGTTGCACCATACTGGCTGGGTGTTGCTGGGGAGAAAGTGGGATTGTAATTTATAGGTACTGGCCAGCAAGCCTGCTGTGGAGAGTCAGCAGGTGGCAGGAACAGTGAATACGTGATGGAGGGAAGATGGATTTGGTTGTTGGTCACGTGTGTTTTCACACAAAACACTGGGTGTGTAGAATGGAGCAGTTCCACAGTGCATTTAAGGGCAAAACCCCAAAGTGAACGAGGGAAATGTGTTAGTATGTGTGTCTGTATTTATTTTTTAGCTGCAGTCTACAGTAGCATAAAATATCTATGGAGCAGTCACTACATTTGCCATGCCAAGCCATTAGTGATTAGACTTGGTTAATTCAAAGTGCATTCATACTGCTTACAATGTATTTCAGCAGTGAAATACATAAAATTGTTGTACATAACAAGAAATTGTTTAACACAAGTGTGGGGTGCACATGGTCACATCCTGTGATTGTGATATGGTCCAGGTCTACATCTCAAATTCCTTGAGCATTATATTTTAATAAAGATCAAATAAATCTTCACAATAAACTCTGTTGTTTTTTTCTTGACCTCGGGGATTTCGAATGGGGAAGATGCCTTTTCATCAGTAGCAGCACCCTGCTGACTGTGTTATGACTGATATTTGGAGTACAGCTGTTTCTAGATAAGAGCGGCGACACTTGGCTGTGTGTACTAGCACAAACCTTCAAAGAGGTTTCACTGCCTGCAGAGACAGCTAGACAGTTTTTCCTCTATTGGATCACTTTTTCCATCTGTAAAGGAACAAAATGAAGCATCTCCAAATTGGTCTGCTGTATTTTACTGTCCTGCCCAAGGGCTTTTCCATTACATCTACCTCTTGGGGGTAGTTATGATTATAATTACATAGCACTGCTAATGTACACTTCTCCGCTCTCTCTGAAGCCAAGCTCTGAAAATATACACCCTTTACTTCGACCCTCTCTTTCCTCTTTCATCTCCCTGTCCACTCAAGGCTTCTTGCTTTGCTATCCCAGCGAAAGCAACTGCAGTGTCTGGAAAAAGATGATCATATGACCAGACAAGCTGAACATAGTGTACAATTCTGGCTTCTGCTAGTTAACAGTCATTTTTAACTTTTTAGTTTTAACTTTATCACCCTTAACACACTCGACTAGTACCCTGCAGCACTTGCATACCACAGAGGTGAAGTACAAGGTTTACCGTTAATTATTGAACCAACTTAGGTTTGCCTGTCAAAGTTACTCCATGTGATCATGGCTCATTGTCAGAGAGTGATTTCTGAAGGAACATTTAGAAAGTCTACTATCAGGATGTACATGCTGTGCAAAGGTTTAAGACCACCTGGTAAATATAAAGTTACTGATTTGGGCAGTTACAGTGGTTTTGGAAGTGAGAATGAGTACATATCCTCTACAGGGAGCACACATGTGCACAATATATGAGGTACCATTTTATAAAACAGGCTTTTTCCCCAGTATGAAAAATACAGCAAAAAAACAGTAATAGAGGATGAACAAGTGCCAGATTGTGTAATTGTTTCAATCTGAAATTCAACATTAAGCTGTGGTGTATACTGACATTTGCATATGAAATGTATTTGATCCAAAAAGCAGTACAAAAAACTATGATTTTAACGTGTTAATTATTTGAAAACCTCACTTGAGGCAACTCAGTATTTACAATTAGCATCCAACTATCCATTGGCTACATCAAGAAGAGAACCGGGTTCCTCTAATTGAGTACATCTGTCACTTTCATGTATACATAGTTTTTTTCCACAGTTGTGTTGTGTGCTGTTGCTCAGTTGAGGTGTTTTGACGTTGCTGGGTCATGACAGCTTGACTAGAGGTGACTAATACACTTCTATCACACCTGTTGGTGTTATTTATACACCTTTGTCCTTTAGGCTGGGGAAATGCAATGTCTAGACTTCTAGGATATCATGATAACTATGAGCAAATGTTTACCTTCAGTGTCACTTCTGCGTATCCACTCAGCTGCCAGCACCTTTTTGCTGCCTTTGTTCAAGCAGTGGCATGTAAAGTTTTTCTTTCTCTCCATATGTGTCAGAGGCTCATTACCGCTGTCCAAGTGCTTACCACAAATGACAAAGACTCTACCGCTTACATGTCTATGAGCACATATAATACCACATTGTACGTTCTGTAATTTTCTGAACAACCAGCCATTTTAACACACAATTACTGTGTTGTTTCCTCTAACAACATAGATCACTTGACCTGTATTTGCATGTTACTGGATTGGGGGCTGTGTTTTGTCCTCTCTTTTGCTTTACTCAATAATGACAGATTGATCTTCATGCAAACATAGCATGTGATCTGACCTTGAAAGAATGTGACTGTATTGTGACTCTTTATTGTGTAATGATCTGTTACTGTACTTATTTCATCACCAGGCCACTCATCAGCATTATCTAGGCATTCTCTGACATTTGGAGGAATGTGACCTTAGCTTGCACTGTGGGTTCTATATAAAGAAAGGCTGCGATATGGCAATGTACTGTTTGTTAGCATGCTAACTGGAAGTAACATTAGGAACATTACAGCATGTACATACAGGAACTAAACTAAAATACTAAAGAGCTGCACTCTGGGTCAGTCTCCTGGATGTGGATGAAGCCTTGTCCTAGGCAATATTTCCTTTCAATGGAAAATCTCAAGTCTTATTTCAGGCAAAACTAACCATAAAAGTCCAAATGTACTCAGAAATGGCTTCTAATTTGTGATTTTAACAAGTTAAAGTGCACCTGGAACAGACGTTCCCAATTGCTCACAAACAGCTTGCATAATCTCCATAAAAAATAATTGCCAATAGGAGGCTCTGGAGCCATGAATAAGCCTTACCATAAGGTTACCATACCCATTGCTGTAGAGTAGTGGAACTGAGGGGCGAGTTAGAGTGGTGTTTGTGATCCAGAACTAATCATCTAACATCAGTGCCTGACCTCACTAATGCTCTTGTGGCTGAATGCAGTGAAATCCAGCAGTGTTCTATCTATTGTAACACCTTCCCAGAAGAGTAGAGGCTTTTACTGCAGCTAAGATAAATTCACTGTTTTTGTAAAGTTTTATGTTGTAAAAAAACTGCTATAGTTTCTAAACATTATATTAACTCACTAATACAAAAAGCCCATTTAAAGATTCTTTTTGCAATTAGCCCCATCCATTCACATTAAAGTTATAGAAACTGTTTTAGCCCTGACTGCTTAGTTAACCGGGCAAAATACAAAACAGCCTATTGTTTACATACAGTATGTTTTTAAGGTACAGTAAAAAAATGTTTTAAAAATGATGAGCATATTATGTTTTATTCCTAAATCAGGCTTAATACATGTCCAGAGAAACAGTGCACACTGTATGTCATTGGGAAATGGGTTTCTAGATCAGTTCAGCAACTGTATAGTTTTCACTTTTCACTTTCACTGATTGTGTAACTTTCACATTGCTGAAGATGGCTTCAGTAGTGTGTTTGTGTGTGTGTTTGTGTGTGTGTGGGTGTGGAGGAATTTCTTGTAGCATATGGGGATGCGATTAGACCAGTTCACGTGAGTGTGCATGTGAGCATTGGCCGGCGTGGTGGGAGGCACAGGCTGTATTAATGAGCTTCCTGATGCTGTTGATATGGAGCTGCGTGCTGGAGAAGAGAAGCCACTGATTACCTGTCTGTGTTTCTGGACCTCAGTAAAGCCCAGTGTGAGCTGTGCTGCACTGCTGAGGCTCCACACAGAAGAACAGCACTAAGCCTTGAGTCATACACAGCTCATGATGACTAGATGACACAGTACATATCAGACTTTCCTGTCACATGCTCACTGCATGTTGAAAGTTTTGCCACACATTGCCTACTTTCTAAATTGGGATTTTCTTGCGTAATACAAATAACACAAAGCAACTGTTTGCTAGTACTAGTACAAGCTGTTTGTTACATTTTGGAATATTCAGCTTTATGTTCATCAAAAAGTCTTCCTTGCTCTGAAAGATGGTCTTCTCAAAGTAATTATTTGTTATGTAAGCTCTGGTCATTTCAAAAAGAGAAAAGCATAAAAATGCATATCACATGGCATGAATCCAAAGATATTACTGTCATGAACATCGTCACAAAAGATTAGTTCTGTGCGAAAGCTCAAAGAATTTCATTGGTGGTAATGATGTTCCATTGTTTCATTGAACATTTCTGAAGTGGAAATACGTTAACATTCCCTCAGCATGGAACAAACATATCATGTTTATTACTTTATGAATTTAACTTTTTTTTTTAAGTTTTGGCACCATTTCAGTCAGTAATTAGGTAAATCTTTTTGGCCAAACTTTGGCATTGTTTACAGCTGACAGTCTTTCTTTTCAGAACACTTCCAATACAACAATATTTATTGGTAGCCTTGTGTGATTAACAGTTGGCAAGGTGTTCTTTTACTAGAATGCTTGTATGTTTTTTCCAAACATTCCTTTGGTTTATGCAACCAAAGATAAAATTTGTATTACATAGGACAGCAAAACATTATTGCAGAATGCCTGTAGGTTATCTAAGTGTTGTGTTGTATACTTCAGATGCTGCATACTTATGACTAATAATCATTTCATATCAGTTAAGTTTATGCCCATTGGGCCTGTACATCCCTTCTCTCTTTTCAGCCAGGTCTGCAAGCAGTTATTTAGAGATTATTCTTACTCTTATTCTTCCTGTCTTGACTTAAATTCCTCAAATTCCATTTCTTAATTATATTTAAGGTTTAACAGTAAAGACAAATTACATGCAATAAGTTTTAAATATCTTTAATTCTCATTTTTTGCTTTGTAAGAGTCCGATTTTTTATTTGTGAGAAGCTTTGTTTGGTTTAAATTTTCATTGTAATGATATAATGACAAGGAATAATGTGTTATGTGTTAAGCAAACAAAGGGATTAGGTGAAAAGTTTCAGATCTACTGTCAAACACTTAGATCAGCCGATGGCTGTTGAGAGTAAGCACCAGAATCAAAGAGATTTAAAGCATCCCATGATTTATTAATATTGAGAATTCTGATTTGGATTAAGGCCTTTTGAGTCAAATAAGCACTGAGCCCTTAGTTTTTGCTATCCCATGTCAGCCAGAGGAGGATGGGTTCCCCCTTCTGAGCCTTGGTTCCTCCCAAGGTTTCTTCCACTGCTAGGGAGTTTTTCCTTGCCTCTGTCGCCCTTGGTTTGCTCTTTGGGGGTTCGGACCCGGTTTCTGTAAAGCTGCTTTGTGACAACGTCAGTTGTAAAAAGCGCTATACAAATAAACTTGACTTGACTTAAAAAAATCCATAAAAACACATATTTTTTTAAATCCATGTATAAAATTCAGCAGATGAATAGTAATCATGCATTAACATTTGTATCTTTATTTCATGCAGATATGAACTACTTTTCACTTAGAAAATCAATAAAACAAAAAATTTCACCAGCAGTGTCCAAATATGTTCATGTGAGGTTTTTTTCTCATACTGTTCCAAATTAGCATTTAATAAAAGAGTTCCAGAATGTTTAACTGTCAGGTTGACAAGTTAATGAGTAAGCCACAGAGTGAAAGTCACACGTCTCTGTGAAGTTTCAAGGTTTCCATCATGTTAATTAGTGACAGTTTGGGCATCACGGCTAACTGTACATTCAGAATCATTCAAAAGTCATTCAAAACCAAGGGCAACTTTCACTTGAGATGTAACATTAGTTAATAGGATTTTCTCTGTCATCCATCATCTGCTCTCTTTTCTGATCTTCATTAACCATTACAGGGACTGGAGGAGGAGCCAGGTGTTTGTAGGAGTGGAATGAGGCAGTGCTAAATGCTGTTATCGCAGCCACGCTGCCTTATGCCGGCCTGCTGACGGCCTGCTGTGTGTGGTGCTGGAGGCAGAGGGAAGGCAGTTCATTTTCGTGTCCCCACTTGAAGGTGCGTGTAGTCAGAGCTGTCATTACTAACTAATTAGTATGTCATTAAGCAGCCAGTAAGACATAGCAGTGAGTAAAACTACTCAGCCTGCCCTCTGAGTCCTCTGAGCTTTTCATTTACTGAAGACCGCACTGAAATACTCACCTCATAAACACTCCACCGTAACTCACTAATGCCAGTAATGACCTGCAATTTATGCCTCTTTAATTTGTCCTTCTAGCTGCACAGCTACTGTAGCTAACAAATAACAGAAGCTTTTATCTCAACAGTTAGCATTTTGTACCACCTGCAAGCCTTAAGCCCTTAAACGCTACGGATCCCTTAGCAGGGTTTATAGTATCTGCAAGATCAGGGTTCAGTTGGTTCCTCTCCTCAAACACACTTACTAAACCTGGCAATTGACAGGTGAGCTACACCAGGTGTGTCTGAGCAGGGAAATCATCAAACTAGACACCAGCCCTCCAGGACTGCAGTTGGAAACCCTGTGCTAAATACTTAGCCTTGACATGTGGTTTCTGACATTGTATGTTATCTATAAAAATGGGAAAATCAATATAACAGTGTTTTGATTTTAGGTGAAATAAAGACTGACACATGAAGACCCAGCTGTTGTTGATGTTGAAGTACTCAACTCTTTGGTGGACTAAGAGGATAATTCCTATTACTCTTTCTCTTCTGTCTTCTGTGGTGGCCTTTGTAAGAGCACCTTACCTATTAATTCTGTGAAGGAAAAGGTGCCTCCATCAGCTCATGGATTGTTAATACAGATAAGTAGTTTATGTTATTTCAGGTTGTATCATGACAATGTAAATCCATATCAGTGCAGAAAAAGCACTGGAGCCTGTTGTACAATTAACAGTAAACCGAATTTGGACTCCACTTTGACTTGATCTTAATGCCCTTTAGGCTCTGTCTTGAATAGATTTAGACATGTCTAGATGTGACTATAGCCCTAGCTTGAGAAAGTGCTACTGAAGCAAATGTAAACTATATAAGATTTATTGCCTTAAGTTAAGCCTTTTTGGAGAAATAATTTGTAATATACTTCATAACTAATAATGTATTAAACTTCACATACTTTAATGTCATTTCACAGTATTTAATGTATCACACATCTTGCAAAACTTTTTGCAATAAAATCATATCACAGCTTAAGTGTCATATTATATTGTGTCTTCTGGCATCTACTAATTCCCACCTCTGATGGAGTCTGGCCCAGAAGCTCCCCTGGGGCAGGGTTAAGCGTTTCTCCGGCTGCCACTGCAAAAGAGAAGAGAGTCTTGAGAGTTAGCTGCACTTTTGTGATAGATTCACAGTTTCACACCCTGAGCAGATCTTTCTCTGCTACTGGCTGACATGGCTGTGTAGAGTCTAGCATGAGACTCTATGGTGACACTGCATCCAGATGTTATGGAACAGCTTGTTTTTCTATTCCAATAACCTTATTCTACTGTTGCATCAGCCTATTCACTTTCTCTCTGGAACTGTTGGTTTCCACTCTGCCAAAGTGTGAGGCATTTTGGCAACTCATTTACTGTATGTCATCCTACTGATGATTCTCCTCCTGCTTTTATTTAGAGAACTTGTGCTGTCTGTTTCATTGCTTGTCTGTTCTGGACGGGGTGTGACATCTCTGGCTCAGGAACACTGCTGCACTGAACAGTATTTGAGAGACACTGATTAAATTAACAGAATGTGCATGTGTGTGTGTGTGTGTGTGTGTGTGTGTGTGTGTGTGTGTGTGTGTGTGTGCATGTGCCGGTATGTGTCTGTGTTTTTTTTGTAAATTTTCTGGAAATAAAATGAAGTTTTTTCTTTTTCAGAAGCAACATTAGACATGTTTTTTGTTTGTTTTTACTGAAACTGCAGAAAGTTTTGGTTACTGTGGTTAAGGATTGGGTTAGGTATACAGTTCCTGTCACATACAGGGTATTATAAAGATCCTTATGTTTTGTCACTTGCAGAGCAAAACCCTGTAACTCCAATATTGTCTTTTTGCTGTAATTTTTACCCTGTGCAAGAAATCCAAGGTGAGCAGATAAATAGAACTGGCCTAAAATGACTTGGACTTAAATTCTGTAGAGCTGCTATGTGACAATGTCAGTTGTAAAAAATCGCTATAGAAAAAAACTTGACTTGACTTGACTTAAATATTGATACATTACACTTCCAACATGGTATTATTTGGAGATAAAAGGCTTCTCACAGCAGAAACACACCTAAATAATAGTAATGTTCAGGGGTAAAATGTCGCCCAAATTTCTGTTCAGTTCCTGATACTAAGTTCACGATTAGATATACTCACAATATTTTGAGAATTGTACCAGTCTGGGATAAGTGGGAGTGGTGTTTGTGTTCCAGAACTAATGATTCAACATCAGTGCCTGACCTCAACAGTCCTCTAGCTGAGTGCAATCATATCCTTACAGCAATGTTTCAGAATCTGGTGTAAAGCTTTCCCAGTAGGGTAGAGGCTGTTACTGCAGTAATGAAGGTAATGCCCATGGCAAACCATTCGACATGTACTACATGTTGTATACACCCACATGTCCTGACATTATATAAAAACGTGTGTGTGTTCTCACACCAATGTGTCCAGCTGGCTCTGCCTAGCAGCTCCTCTCACTTTCCCAGCCTTGAGTCCAGGCTCTGTCCACAGCTGCATACCAGCCTTTCAATGCAGTATTCTGCTGCCCAATGTAAATAAATCATCACTGCCCCTTCCTTCATTTCTGTTGAGAGCCACCCGAAGTGTTCCCATACACATTGTCATCTGTGACAGTCATGCACATTCACTGCTGCTTTCAAATCATCTCTGAGTAAAGGCAGCAACTGTCAGTGTACTGTGAAAACAAAATGTCTTTCTATACAACTAAACTATTTTGACCTCCATAAAGCATCTCATTTTTTCTAATATTATTTAGCAAAATTCTATTATACCAAATTGTGTCCTTGGTCATGAGAGTCAGATCATTCAGAAATATGTCAGAGAGTTCTTCTGTTTACATCAACTTAAAATGGTAGTGTAGGTGTCAGCAGGAGGCTTGTGGGCAGAAATAGTGTCTGATATGGTTTATGTGTGTTTTCCATTAACACAAACACAGACACTCCCACTTTTTCTGATTCACTTATCCCATTACATGAGAAAATCCCAAAAATCCCTGAACATTAACCCGAAATACACAAACTCTTGCATACATAGCTTTTTCACGGCTGTTCTCACTGCTCTTCACTCTCCAGAAGCATCCCACCCTGATTTCATTAATAGGTACCATATGTATTGCTCTGATGGCCTATATGACATGACTACTGTTGCTCAATAGTCCATGAATCTTTATGCTGAGCTTTTTGGCTGCAAACCAAAGCAAAACACACTTTTCCATTTATCACTAGCAGCGCTGGAGAGAGCAGTGAAAAGAAGCCTTTCATGCGATGTGTATGTTTAAGACGTTTACAGTAATACGTCTGAATGCTCTGTGTGGGTCTGTTGGTTAGACATAATTACGTGTGTACCTGCAGTCTGGAACATTCCCCGCCTGCTCAGCTTCTGATGTTTTGAGTTTAGATGTCAGTTAATGTATCATGGTATTATGTATTCTGACACTGTGAAGTACGGCAGTTTTTTGATTAGCTGAGAGATTAGGAAGGCTGGATATGCCACATGAAAGCATATTTGACATTTTCATGTAAACTTTTATAGCACCTATGGCCCACTAAAAACAAATCAGAAATAATTATCTTTGGTCCACCAAGTTTCATAAACGTCTTGATCCCTGTTTGGAAATACCAAACCTGCTGCTAGAAACCTAGGTGTAATATTTGACGGTGGCCTTTCATTTTAAAACATTCTACAGTTTCTACATTCTACAGTGTTTTTATCAATTACATAATATCTCAGAAATCAAAAAATGTTATATTTAATGTAGGTAAGATTACTACAGCTCTTTCACTCAGGGTGAAACCAAAAATTTTCTGGAAGGGCTTTTACAGTTTTACTGATCACTTTTAAAGCATTTCATGCTTTCTTTACCAGCTTCTTTGCTAACCTGCTGCTCCCCTATGATCCATATCTTTGTCTAACTTTTCTTGCCTTTTTATGTTTGCGATTGTATTGTTTCTTCACTTCATTTCTTCTTTTTCTTCTTATAATTACTATATAGAGTCTTACGTAGCTATAATTGCCAAATGTTAAGACACATCCATTCAAAGTGAAAACAAGTATACATCATCTACAGATACAAACATAGCATTTTAAATTTTTATAAAAATACAGTTTAATTTTTTTATTCTTTACCATCTGTTAAATTCAGTAAAAAGGCAGTTTATTCCCAGAGGAGGGTGTGTAACATATTTTCTGCTTAGAAAATCAATTAAAAATATATATATTTTGACCCGGGTTGCCCAAACTTTTGCATAGGATTGTACCTCTCCTGTTGTCTGCTTTTGCTCACTGCATGTGTTGCTGTTGGTTACAGAGCTCAACTTGGAATTTGGATCTTATCTTTGTGAAGAAAAAAAAAGTGTAGGTTAATTTGCTTCATTTGAATAGAACCCCAGGGCTTGTGCTGTGCTGGCAGGCATCTGTGCTTGTTTGTTTGTTTGTTTGTTTGTTTGTTTGTTGTTTTCATGCAAGCAAAATGCTGTATTTACTTACGTAGTGTTATATCTTTCCATGGGGTCTTCAGGCAGTTTATTTAGGGAGGGTTATTCTAAGGAGTTCCTCTGCAGAGAATGATTTAATGCTAGTGGACAACCACTGGACCCATGTGAATTTTGGATTGGAACAGATGCCTAAAGGTCATGTTCCGCAGATCACAGTGTCATGTGATGATATACCCCACCACCACCACTCTGCCCTCCTGCCTGTATTATTTGAAATGATGACTGCAGCTTGAATCCTGCAAATGACATTGCTGCACGTGGCTTCTGAAACCACTTGTATGATTGATAGTCATCTCAGCATGTTTGGGATCTTTTGCATAGATCACAGGAAGCAAATACAACCCGTTTGATCTTTCGGTTGAAATCTTGCCACAGGTAACGACATTTAAAACATTGGTGTCTTCAGCACCTGGCAGTCATTTAAAGATATAGTAGTGACTCAGGGGCATCAGAGGACATTCCTCTGTAACTGAGCCAGAAGCTTAACGGTATCACACCTGCTTCAGCTGTCTGCTATTTCAATGTTTTAATCATTGAGTGTATTTGCATGCACACTAATTCTACACCTAGTATTTCAGCAACTACCGGATTATTCAAGTGGTCATGTAAACAGTGTACTACTATATTGGATTTATCTTGGATTGATTTAAGCTCTGTAATCAGGTTATTCAGTGCATGTGTGCTGTTAATTTGATCTAATATTAACCATGGATGTTGAAGGGGGCAGTACTGCAGAAGTTGTTAATGTGATACACAATATGGTTTTTAATATTGTGGCTATTGTCAGTACTTGAAGAACACATTTCAAATGCATTTTCAATATAAAAGAGCAAGATTAGAAACTATTATAGCTGTGTTTTTGTAAAAATGTCTTGTAATATAACTTTCCATATTACCCAGCCCTATGGGTATGTATTTAGAAGGAATCTGATTGACTGGGGATGTAACATCATGAATCTTCCCTCTGTCAGATAGCTTAATTGGATATAAACACTCTTAATTTATTATTGTTAAAATCTGCTTTTTTACAGTTCAGCTAATTCTGTACATGTGAATGTACTCACTGTACATATATTGTCACTATCTGGAAAAACAATGTATCTCATTTGCTGTTATTAATTTAATTACAGAAATTTGAAAATGGCCGTTGCCCATTTTAGTTTAGCGTTTCTTGATGAATGGACTTACAGAAATAGTCCAGGACTTGGAAAAAAAATCTTTTCCTTCTTTCAATGTTACAAAATGTTTTTCCTTTTCTTGTAAAGTTACTGTTTTGGAGATACAAGGTTTTCCCCAACAGTGATGATATATAGTTTTATTTGTTTTGTTGACAATCTTTATATGACTTCTGAGAGGTAGGGATAATGTGGGAGGCTGAAGAGCAGCTGTCCCTTTTATTTCAAAACAGCCCACACTTTGCATATAGTTGCTTAGTGGAAACAGAGCAGATGATGGGCACTTTATGGCTCTTGCCTCTTGTCTATTGAGTAATCAGACCTGGACAGACATAACTGTGCTCCATGCTGGAGGTAGTCTGTTTCTCTTTTTGTGCTATTCTGTAATATATGTCCTTTCCCTCTAAATAACTGTCCTACGCGAAAGAGAATGTAATCTTGAGAAAGCTGCTTGATTAAATATGTGTTAAATAAAGAGTAAATTAAAAAAAAAAAACTTATAGAATGTGGCATGTCAGCCAACAGGCAAATTGACTTGGCATTTGTGCAACATTCCTTTGAGCCACAACTATGTGATGAGTCTTTGAGCTACACTGTGCTTGAGCAGTGTGTTGACAGTCACTGCTCATGCAAAGTGAGCTTATGCAGGTCACTTGCGCTGGCTGCGCTGATGAGTGGGTATTGACAGACGATAATTAAGAGGGCTTGGGCTGTACTCAGCCCTGAGGCTGTGTGGGGCACTGCTCTATCTACCCACTTGAACTCCCCACCCAACTCCCCACCCTTAATCCTGCCCATAGATGTAGTCGGTGAGTTGGTTTTGAACTGTGATTAATGGACCAGTAACTGAGAGCAGTTTACAATAAGCACTCGAAGATCCGTAGCATGGAGTACCATGAACGGAAAGCAAAGTTGTTGATTGACTTGAATGTAATTGTGTGTCCATTCTATCTCAGTTACCCCAGTATTTACACTTCTGATTGATTGAAATGGAGAACTGACTGCAGAACAATGTAAGGAAGCTGTCGAATTTGTTTAAAGAGAAGCCCCTGGGAAGGTGTGGCCAAAGTAAGCAGATACCTTCTCAGCTTTTAGCCTCCAGGTACAGAACTAAATAAGAGGGTTGCAGTTCCAAATCAAGCATTTATCCACCCACATCCATGACCTGCCCAAAAGGCAGCAGGGCTTGAGGCAGATAGGGGAGTTGTAATGCACTATTTAGTGGTCACTTTTTAACATTTCATGAGTAATTGATCATAGAAATAGTCAAAAATAATTTTATAATTAAAATTATTTTACAGTGGCTTAAGCTGCTTTCTCCTTAAAATTAAGTTTAGGAGATAGATAAGAGACTGACTATGATTCATGCTCCAGAACAAAGAACAAATCTTACACAAAAGTGCCTAATCCCAATTAAAATCGTATCAAATGCTATTTGCATTTCCCAGATACTTCCCAGTGAAATAAGATGCATTAAATAAACTGCACTGCTTATGTAACATTTGCTTTCTCAAGGCAAGGCATGGGTTTCCTATGTTATTTAACCTTTTGGGGCTGTTCAAGGTGGTTTATGAGATTTAATGAGTTAGTA
The DNA here is from genome assembly GCA_037974385.1 of Arnoldichthys spilopterus. Taxonomy (NCBI): domain Eukaryota; kingdom Metazoa; phylum Chordata; class Actinopteri; order Characiformes; family Lepidarchidae; genus Arnoldichthys; species Arnoldichthys spilopterus. The sequence continues at coordinate 11,328,897 of JBBPDA010000003.1, read as the reverse complement.
ATTTGCCAGAAAGAGCCGCTATCTCTTTTGCCCCATGTAGGATGGAATTTCGCTTAATTTAAAAGGCATTTGCAGGGGACAGCTTGTTTTTCATGACCGTTCTCTAGGCCTGCTAAATTGAGCCCCTTCATGTCACTGGCAGACCCCTGCCTAATTCTCATTCATGCACTCTGAAAGTAGCCTTTCTTTCCTCTGCTGGCAAACACTGGCCTGCTGCAAGCAGATAAGTGAGCTGTGCTGAGAGATGCATTGAAGAGTGAATAGGGACAAATTGTTTAGCACTGTG
>JBBPDA010000003.1:11311660-11328511 GCA_037974385.1 Arnoldichthys spilopterus | reverse complement strand
CCTGCTGCAAGCAGATAAGTGAGCTGTGCTGAGAGATGCATTGAAGAGTGAATAGGGACAAATTGTTTAGCACTGTGGATTACAGTCAGGGCTGAGTTCACAGTCTCTCCCCCCTCTCTTTCCATGCCGTTCTCTTTTACTCTGGAACTCATTCTCTCACATTATCAGCACAGCAGCAGCCATTCTGAAAGCAGTGCCCTCAATTTAACATTGCCCTGAATGCAAATCCACATCTGAGACAGTGCAATCTTATCAGAATCATTATCAGACAAGGGTCATTCTGTTGTGAGTTGAGAGCGTGACCTCCTGCAGTCCAATTTCAATTGTGTTCTCTAAGATTTACTATTTTGAAGTCTACCGCTAGATCAACAAATTGCAGCAAAGATTTCAGCTGAGGAGCCTCCTGAGTCTCTTGTGTTTCAAATGTTCTTCTTTACATGTGGTAATCTATTGTTATGTAATATTCCTCCCTCACAAAGGCCTGACCTGATCTGCTACAGGGAGCTTTTAGCACTCCATGCCTTAAATCTTGCCAATTCAATATTCTTTTGAGGAACCCTGGACTTTTTGGGGCATAGGATTACCAGCTCTGACAGTAATTCAGAGGAGTTTTGTGTAGCATGGCCACTCTAGTAACATCCTCATCAGCATCTTCATATATGAGTTTCAGTACTATCATTATATCTTTTTTTTTTGTCTTTTTGTCTTATTTGTTTGAAGAATGGGTTCCCCTTCTGAGTCTTGGTTCCTCCCAAGGTTTCTTCATCAGCTTAGGGAGTTTTTTTTGCCTCTGTTTCCTTTGGTTTGCTCATTAGAGGTTAGGATGTGAATTCTGTAAAGCTGCTGTGTGGCGTAAAGGCACTATAGATATAAAACTCAACTGACCTGAATTGAACTGAACTATGTTGCCCCACAGTAATAATGATGTCATTCAATCACCAACATCGCCAATTTGTGAGGAAGGGAAGTTGCACATGCTATGTTAGAGTAAGATTAGTATCTTTTACTCATTGTGAGAAAAAAAATCCTTCAGGATTATGATACCAATGTGGATTTCCCTTCATCTTCTTCTTGGAATCTGGCACCAGTGATGAATACTTTTACACTCTTGTAAACCAGAAGAAGGCCTTTGCTAATTCTTTAAAGGGGAATCTTTTTGGAGCCTTGATAACACTACTAAGACATGATGTTATTCACATTGCCAGGTTATTGCTTCTGTCTTGAGAGCAATGATCAGTCTTTGCTACAGCGGATACCACAGCAGATGATACATTCTTAGCAATTTAACAATTGGAATGGAGCTCACAGCAGGCCATCTGGGCCCTGCATCTGCACTGGCCTACATTCTCAGACTGATAATGAGAGCTGATGTGTTGTGTGCTGAATTAGAGTGGTTTAAACAGGATTTTATCTAGCTTAAGTAAATTATCTTTGTGTTTGACACTGTGATCAAATATCTAATAAAGAACATGAGATGATATGTAAGCTTCACAGAAATGTTGTATTTACACACAAACACACACACACACAGTTGTACACTAAACATGTCAATGTTTGGGGTAATGTGAAAATTTTTGTAAATTTGACTTTTGCTGAATTGTGACTTTGACTAATGGTGAAAAGCTCTGTTTTGTGCTCAGAATCCCAAGAATTCTCTATTTTGCTTTTGGAGATACTGTGAAGCCAAATTAAGTGCTGCTTCCTTTTCCGTACACATCAAGGACATAAATTGTTCATCCGGCTCTTTTCTCTTTTTGGGCCCACCCTTTGTGTGTTATAGTGTGACCTTTGACCTGGGCCTCCTTTGCTGTGTGTTTGGGTGAAAGGTGCCTGGTGACTCAGAGGTCAGGGGAAGGACGGAGACAATGCAGGGCCTGCACAAGAGATGAATGTGCTTGGCCTGGGTGTTCCATCATTTTAAATCAATCTGCCTTGCTGGCCTGGGGGCAGCATACCATAACATAGCCTACCATCGGCCATCTCTGCAGTGCATTGTGTTTAGCTCAGGAAGATGAGGCTTACTGTTTATAAGGGCAAGTAATGGCTGTGGATTTAAATGCATCCCTGCAATGTATCATGTGTTTGGGGCATTAAAGTTGACTGGTTCTGATGCTGAGTGTTTTCATCATTATCATCAAGGCTGAATTGGTTTTAAATCATAGTCTTAACATTGGCATTCTTTTTGAAATGATCACATTCTGCTTGGCCGCTGGACCCCACTACAGTTAGTGTAAGCCAGAAAAAATATATTTTATCTTAAGAGATTTAATGCCTCTGAAATCCCCTAGACAGGATTACTCAGGTTGGTATGCAGTCTGTTGAAGCTATTCTCTAGTGTATTAGCATTACCAGCTCCACATGGGGAACTGCAGCTGGAGCAGACCCATGACAACGCATGGTGACATCACCGTTAGCAGCTGTGTAACAAAAAAATTACACATGCAGTTACTCACATGCTCACTTGTATCATTACTTCAGTTATACAAGATACACATTATGTACAATTCAATACATCAGTAGTCAGTACCAGAATTAAAGTATTATTATGCATGCCATGAGTTTCCTTTTAAAAGGTTTTCTTTGAGTAAGTTACAATGAATTAGCCAGGACCACCAAGCCCCCAAGTTGCATTCCAATCATATGTAGTTAATGAACAAGTAATTGAATGTACATCTTAGAAACTTTGAAAGTCTCCAGATGGGAAAAATAGGAGGGGAGTTTTGATGTTTGTTGAGTCAGTTTAGCACTGGGACTGAAAGACTAATGCAAAGAAAATGTTAACAAATCATCCTGCAAATACAATCCTGAATTTTTCTCAACCCACTCAAGTCACACCAGAGTCTTCATTAAAGTCATGTGTACTTATCACTTTGGTTTAAGCAGCCATTTCAAACAACCCCATAAATCTTTCACAAAACAGTCATATGGAAGACTTGGATCATATTACTCCACAAACTGATTTTAGGTCAGCAATATGACAACTAGAAGATCAGCACCTACAGTTCTAGACTAAAGAAGCACACACAACATGTCTTGGCTGGTCGACTACATCTGGGGTAAGTGGAAAGTGTGTGTGTGAAGCATTTGAATTCATTTTTTTGCCCAACAGTTTCTTTAATATAATAAAACAAGCTGCTGCTAGTTCTGCACTAGTGTTTTAGCTTTTGTCTCGGAGTTGGCTGAAGAGCCACAAGCTCATTTATAAACTTGTAATGTATTGAGACCAGTGTGCTGAACTGTAAGCAGCAGTCCTTTGCCTGCAAGCTCTAAACATTACCAAACTGGCCATGTTTCCACTTTTTTCCATGTTTTCAGAGTTGGAATCCAGCCAGAACATAGTCATGGGTTTGTAGGTCTCTCAAGGTAAAGTGTAACTCATTTTTGCCTGCAGGTGTTGTCACAAGGCAAGATGTGTCTTATTTCCACTCTTGACAGCCTGTTTTATGTGGAACAACTGTGGTGTAGCATTGTTTTGATTTTTTCCTTCCTTGCTGTAAAAGGAACTACCATTGGGATATTGTAGTATATTTAACATGACATCACTTGGTCAATTTATTCTATTGTGTGCCCAGCTAGACTCCTTCCTTACATTCCTGTTGGATGGTAAATCACTTGAGTATCTAAATACATTTGACAATATTTGTATGATGTTTTCCTGTAAACGAGTTTGTGTCAATGGCTTGTTTATGCAATGTTCTGAAGACACGCAGTCTTGGGAGGTGTACAATTGCCTTTGTTACACCGTTATCCCCTGATGCATTATGTAACTGGCATTTTTGGGCACTGGAGTAAAGGCGCTTTCCTCCTTTTGCCTGAGCTTTAAATGAGGATGGCAAGCACCCCGCTATGCTGCAGATACAGTTATCACACACTACTTTCCCACACTTCCAGACCAGTAGCCCTTCACTGCCCGCCAAACTCATACAGACAGCGCTGCCAAAAAGGTGCCAACTGCTGCCAACTAGGGGTTCTGTTTTAAAAATGATAGACCACAGCCCCAGGGAGTTAAGCTGTTGTGTCAACACGTCTGGCACTAACTGGCCTCAAGCCTGTAGATGAGACACAAAAGACTATTGCCCAGTTCAGAACAACCAGTAAAGGAGGGGGCCTGCTGTAGTACAGTAGTCTCTAGTCTGTGCCAACTTTATTACAGAACTGAAAGGAGGAGAATGTCTATAGCAACTTGTGGTTCAGCCATTATAACCAGACAAACATTTTTATTCACTGATTCTTTAGTAAGCAATCTTTTCATATGTTCTGCTTTTTCACCACAACATTTCCCCTTATAGCTAAAGCATTAATACTCCTTCCTTTCACTTAGACAAAGTGGAAGTTTGCGGTCACCCTGCTGCAAATCCTTCTGCATGCCCACCTGCTTATTGGGTCATGCCCTTTGGGCTTAGAATATTTTCAGATATCGCTGACCTGTACAGTTTTTGGACACTTTATTTTAAAATATGTATAAATATTAGCTCATGAGACCACACACTTTGAAAGCTAAAATCAATATTTGTACTTGTAAGTGTAAAAAAGCTTGTCAACTTGGCTGAATATACTGCTGGAGTCATGAAGCCAGGCTGAGAAAGAGCAGCAGGCTGGCAGGCTTTATTAGGTCACAACCTCTCTCTCTTTGACTGTAGGCAGACTCAAAGTGCTGAGGTGCTGACCAGCTGTCATGTTCTGCTGTTCACAAGCTTGGAATCCCCCTGTGTGTGGTCAACCATTTACAGATTGCCCACAGACCAGGAGTAATTTAATCACTAAATGAATTTGCATAATTCCAATAATAAACATGATATATATATATATATATAAATTAATTTGAATCTTTCACACAGTAGTTTTACATGTAAAGATATGTAATATATGTATGTATATGTATATGAACAAAATAAAACAGAGACTGTCACAGTTTATCCATTTTAATCTCAGATAGTCATATTAAATACACTTTAATGTGGCTTTCCAGTTTTTTCTAGTGAATTAAAAATTAAGTTCACATTCACATATTAAGCTTGTGGCGCTAAACTCAATTAGTAATGCAATATCCGAAACAGAAAAGCTTCTTATAACAAAGCAATAGACTTTGAAACATTTGATATTTACATGAATACAAAAATATATATATATATATATATTCACAAAAAAGCTGTGTACATTTACATTAACCTCCTCTATACAATTACAAATACATTTCTATAAAAAGCCATTTAAATAATCTTCCAGCTCAAGAGGGCCTTGAGATGTGTGTTTGTACATATCTGTATGTATGTGTGCGTGTGTGTGTGTGTGTATGTGTGAGTGAGTGAGAAATATTTATCAGTCTTCAGGAGTTACACAATAGTTCAGCATGTTAGTCCATTTGCATGCCTTGTCCAGGCTTCCAGCAATCCAGTGTGTGCCCTGCTGCCTGGCTGTTATTCCTTATGGTGGGGATGCCTTGGGCTGGCCCACGGTCTTTACATGCCTGCAGAAAGAAAAACACATGAAGAAAGGGACACTAGTTAATTTGGCTTCTCCTGTCTTCAGTTGTTAAGGCTGTTCTCGAATGTAGGGGTTCTGTTTTAATGACTGTAAACACTGCCTCCCATTTAACAAGCCAGTCTTAACTGCCCTCCCGCTCACACGGGGGAACACTTCGTTCCTATCAGGGATGTGGAAGTGCAACATGTGTAAATGTAAAAAGCCACTCCCACTCTGATTTTTTCTCTTTATGTTTTAAAGAGTTACATGTTATAGGACTGAGCAGATATAGCACAGTGCATCTAAAATGACACATTGTCATGAAGCATGTTTTTTGCAGTCAAAAATCTTGGTCAAGGCCTGTTCTACGGGTCTTCCCACCGGCAAAAACAATGCAGCCTGTGGGGTTATGTTAAAAGTGCTTACTTGCTAATGTCTTGTCAAGGTCAGCGATGAAGTCTTCTAGTTCTTTTGTGTCACCAAGTTTAGCTGTAAAGACAAGAGTCAAGCGTTGAGAAGAGAAATCGACAAATGATGAGCGATGCAAAATGCAACCTTCATATCTAAAGCGTCACTCACGTTTGGGTGACATGACTAAAGGACTGGTAGGTGAGGGGGAGAAGACGGTGGGAGAGTTGAGCTTTTCATCACTGAAGCTGAAGCTGTTTCTGTTGAGCGATTCTGCACCTGTTGGAGGGAGAAAGAGCACAGAGAGGCTCAAAAACAGTCGTCTGAACTCGGCTTCTACAACAGGTGAACATCTCACTCATCCTCATACAAAACATAGACCTGTCACACTGTGCACTGACCCATAACCCAGGGGCTTCCGTGTTTGTTAGTAGAGTGGGCTGAGTGTGTAATCAGTGCATACTCCTTAAATGATAGCCTCGCTCTCCACTCCTGCACGTACACACTTCCATGTTCAAGAGTCCTACCCACTGCTAGGTTAATTTAAAGCCAAAGGCCAGTATGCTCCCTTCTGTGAAAAAAAAAACCCCAAAAAACAATCCTTGCTCCATATTTGTACATTCTTATCCCTGCTCGCACCTCAGACAAACCAGGCATGTCATTACAGGGAACGTCAGTTTGTTCTACTTTTCGACTCACTCCAGTCATGTAGCTCAGTGTCACTCTGAACTGAGCATTCTTCCTTCACTCCTAAGTACAGGCTTCTATTTGCTTCTCACAGCTCACTCACACCACAGCTCCAAAGCAGCAGCACAAGTGCCAAAAAAGTGCAGGTTGCTTGTGTTCCACATGCAGTAGTTAGAAACTGCCTGTTTGATGGCTGAGTGACATAATGAGTGCTTTGATTTTGCCAGGAGATATTTTAGCATGCCACAAAATTCAACACATTCGACTGTTTGTTTCAGCAGGAAACGGGAGGGAGAAGGAGGTTTTTGTCACTTTTTGATTAAGCACAGGAACACATACTCATACAAAAATATTTTGGAAAGTGGGAAAAGTTCTTTAGAAGCCTGTGCTTTAATCATTGGTCTTTCAGATACAATGTGCTGTGTAACAAATATCCTGTTATTTTGCCATTCAAGAACCAGATTTTGGAAAGGAAAGAGGTACATAACCCACAACCTTTCATACCTTGGCTTTTGTGTTCATTACTAAGAAGGAGAGACATGAAGCTTTAAACTTACAGACTTTGTGAGTGACTGTGGAACCTGAAAACACCCTATATTCTCCCGGCCTTGCTTAAACCCACAGACTCCCTTGCACAGCTCCAACACTGTCTTTCCTTTTTTTTAGAATGCTCCCGGAGACTACGAGACTACCTGTTCAGACAACTCTGTGAACATCTCCTGCTGTTGTTCTTGGCATTAAACACCACCTCAAGAGCTTGACATTATCTGTATTAGTGAGACCTCAAAACTCACGGCATCAGTCCAACTCTGAATCGCAGACTGACATGCCTAAATATGTTGTCAAAAAGTTTACTTGGGGGCACACAAGACCGTGCCTTAGATAAACACCACGGCTTTCACCCTTGTGTATTTTCAAGAAAGAGCTTGTGTGGGCCTTCACCTGAGCTCCATATACCTGCTCTGAGATCTTTTACACTCAGAGTGTACTGCCACACAGCTGCTTCAGCTGTTATTCTAATTAGATGGAAAGCAATACAACAGGGTATCATAACACTTTATTTTGAGTGGCCCCAGCTGATGTTCTGTAGAAGCTCATCCTGTGTTTGCTATTACTAAATAAACTAAATATATATTAAATTTAACTGAATGTTAAGTACAATCTAATAAATGCTATTAAATCTGACTCTAAACTTAACCCTAACTCTTGCCTTAGCTTCAAGCCAGAACCTAACCCAAAAACCTAGTGCTGTTGATAATTACCTTTACCAGATTGTTGAAATATGAAAGTATCTGTAGATAATTTATTGGCACCACTGAGAATAAAGTGTTGCCCAAAATACTGAAGTAAGAAGCAACAAGAGGAGAAATCAAACCATTTATGAATGTTAGTTAGTAAATAGGATGGCATTACAGGCTATTAATATGCTGTTTATGTGGTTATTATACTCTGGTTGTTTGTGTTTATAAACTGTCTGTATCTAAACCTGGGTTTGCTGAAGAACTGACAATCCCTATATGCTCATATCCTTTGTGGCCCTATGGGTGGTTCAAGGAGGGTCTTGGTTAGGAAAGCAGCACTGACAGGGGGCCCTCAGAGAACAGAGCCTCAGCATAACCAATATTATTACTTTCATAGGGTACATAGTTTCTATTGCTGCTCCAATCAGTACTGTAACACAATTAATCACGATAACGATACATTCTGCTCATATTGACCACCCCTAACACTACAGTAGAGGCCAGACAGCATGAACTACCTGTTGTACACACTTTTCTATGACTGCTGTATATCCTCACAGTCTTAAAGTCTCACTAGAAGTCGCTACTCACTCTCCGAGTCGCTGATGCCGCTGTCGCTGACGCTGGCGCTGCTCCTCCTCTTCATCGTTTTGAGGTGTTCATCATATCTGAAGTGTCTCTTCTCTATGGGGGACGTGAAATCCTCAATGACCGCGTCGAACTCGCACAGCACGGCGTTCAGGTCGTCGTCGTCCTCGGGAAATGCTGTAAATGAGCAGGAAAGAGGCTCTAACGAGGCACTTTACTCGAGCGGCACGAGCTTTAATACTCAGCTTGTACCAGTCGAAGTGAACCTGCACAGGTCACAGGTGCTATAACCCACAGCCGCACCTCATGGCGGGTGAGAGTCCAGCTGGGTACAGTGAACTCACCTTTACTCTGAGTCTTCATCTTTGGAGATTTCATGTTGATCCGGGTATCACAGTACAATCCCAGAGGCCCTGCACGCAGAGTACGTAAGTGTCCCAACAGGATTTGTGGATGCGTGTGACAGCGCAGTCCGCTTTTGAGCTAAGCCCTCTTGCATGCATTAGAAGCCGCGTGAGCGCTTTTAAATATTCCCCGCCTCCTGTCGGTGGGCGGGGGCAGCAACAGGGGTGGGGAGGCGTGAGCAACGTTCACTGCGTGCCGTCATTTCTAGCACTAAACATGCAGTTCCTCTTTATTTTTAACCCGGAGCCGACCCTTACACGGCCTTACAAAAATACAGCAGAGGTGTTCATCATCCCCCGCTTTTAGTACCATTCATCAGAGAGTCGATGTCACCTCTGGGGATTTTTAATATTCGTTAGACTCGCAACTCACAGTAACTCCAAAACGTTTGAAAAAAAAGGAGACAATGCTGTAGTAGTGTAGTAATACAGTTTATTAAACCTAGACGCTTTGATAAAGACGTTTTACTACAGTGTCGTTAACAGTGGGTACGCGAGTGCTTGTTATTATACCGTAAGTATAATATACACCGTTCATTCCCAGATACTTCAGCAGTGGGCGACAGTTGCCGTGTAACACTGGGTTAGTGGCGACACCTGGTGGTTGGAAAGTAAATACACGTATGAGACGCGCTCTAATGGATTTTAGGACGGAAAGCGACTACAGGGCTTAGAATAAATGTTTTAAAGGCGACGAAATTAAAAGACTTAAACCGATAATAATATATTTTTAATAATTCTGTATTTTTAAGGTTCAAAGGTTCAGACGTTAATCAGTTGCTTTCCCTGAAGTGTGAAATCCAGCCATTCATCACACCTGCGCTGTCTGGTTTAGCGCGTAGACAAATGGCAAAAACAAAGCGTGTTTACATCTGCACTTTATAGGGGACATTTAAAGCTGCCGAGTAAGGCAATAACATACTCAGTGTCGCACAAGGTGTTAAATTTAACACTTGCTGTCTGAGGGATAGAGAGATTTGTTTGGTTCACAGGCCTCTCCGTGGGGTCCTTGTCTTTAAGCAGGTATGCATTACTGTAAGTGGGGCCACACCACAGGGGCCACACCACAGGGCTCAAGGTGGCTCAAACACTTAGGACAATCTACTGCAAAAATACACATAGAGAAACAAATATTTTAATAATGGCTAAATAAAAGAAGAATCTTTTCATGCATATTGTCTAATTATTATTATTTCTGATTATTATTGGCTCATGGGATGTTGTTGCCATGCAAAGGGAAAGTGGGTGTTTGATCTCCAGTGCTTGTTTTTAGAGAAAAACAGTTTGGCTTTAAAGAAAAAAAATAATCTTTATTCAGATCTCACAAGAAAACTGTTAAGGTATAATTAAGGTAGAACATTGCTTATTAATAAGGCAAATTTGGTTTATTTTAGTTAAAAACACATCTAGTGTCACTCAAAACAATACTGTTAACTGTTTAATCTCACTTTTTAGGTCTTTTAAAATGATAATCATTATCAGTATTAATATAATTATGCATTATTGTTGGATTGCCCAGGGGCCTCTGAAAAACATGTTCTGTCCGTTTTTTCAGATTCAGACAATTTCATAGATCTCGGAGGAAACTGTTGATTTGAAATAATATATAAAATGCTAAACTTTGTATGGAGGATAATTACTGTTGTAACAAATTAACAAAGCTTGTATTTCAGCTTGTATTCGGGTATGACACCTGTTTGTACTGTATAGTAAGGTTCACACTGTTTTCAGTATGTGCTAGTAAAAACTCAGAAGATTAAAGAAGATTGCACTGTGTGTTTAAAAAAAACCTTTCCCCATATTAAATCCCCATGTAGTGATACAAAGTCCTTTGGAAAACCGTATTTATTTTCCCAATGCTTTTCAGCAATTACACACACATTTATGACACATTTTTGCACACACCAAACATACTGTAGTGCTGAATGATCAAGGAGCTGAAGAAAAACATAAAATGCATTACCATGTTTTAAAGAAGCTATTGCTTTCTCTCAATAGCTTGTCATGGTTACAGCCTACATTCACATCAGATTTATATTGAAAGTTTTTTGTTGTAGCTTTATCCATTAAAAATGGCTGCAACAACATAGGCTGAATACGTAAGACTGAAGGAAAGTGTTCTGTAATACTCAGTTGCCATGCTGGTAATAAAGTGCCTTTTCTGAATAGCTTTCCACTGTCAAAACAAACTGTGTTTAAAATTTTAGGATACTGTTTACATCGACCAACAGGAGCAACCGTGCTTGCCTTAGCTACTGATATATTTCACAGTTCCAGTTGTGACTCATACAATTTGAGAACATTTGAGAAACTGGTCCAATTTGAGGCTGATTTCAAATGTCGAGCAGCTGTAAATCCAAATAGGTTTTTTCAAGTTCTTTTGAAACAACACAGTATAACCATGTGAAACAGGCATGGTGCTCTCATGAACTGACATTTTCATGTTCTGTATGAACAAAATCTGGAGTGATTAATGCATGTATTATATCTCCTTTAGAGTGAGTGATAAAAACCTAATGAATGTGGTCAGATCATTCCCTCTTAACCCCTAAAACTAAATCTGTAGTTAATTTCATCATAACTTAGTTGCTTGTAAACCCTTACACTGGCCTCCATAAGAATGCCATATTTCAGATGAGAACTTTAGCTAACTGCACATAGTTCAAATCAGAAAAGACAAAAAAGTGCATCCTGCTTTCCCATCTTTTCCTTTTCAGTTTAACACAGCTGAATGTTCAAAACATGTGGCATCTTTACTGTCTTAAATATTTCATGATTTCAAGGCATTTAAACAAGGCCACACTAACTCAGCAGAAACAGAGCTTCTCCTCCTGCTCTGAAGTTGGATGTATTACAACACTTTCACTCGGCTGTCTCAGTCTCAGAGGTTTGTGATTTTTTAGTTTGTAGGCCAGCGTGAGGAAAATGGCATCTATATGCTCTTTCTCAGCAGGGTCCTTAGCAGATGTCTCAAAAAGTGGGAAATTGTAGCTGTCAGCCAGACGTTGTGCCAACGAGGTGGGGACCTCTCCTCTTCCTAAATCACATTTGTTCCCCACTAAGATGCGGGGCACCATAGGAGGTACTGAGTGTCGGCTGCATTCCTCAATCCATTCCGGCAAACTCTCAAAGGAAGCTAGACTGGTCACATCGTACACAAAGATGACAGCATGGACACTGCGGTAGTAATGTTCCACCATACTCTTTCGGAACCGCTCCTGCCCTGCTGTGTCCCAGATCTGCAACTAAAAATTAATTACTAGGGTCACTTTCCCGGCAGAGAGAAAACAGTAGTGTTATTGTTCTGGGTCTGTATTTATAATGCTCCTCTGAGTTGGAGTGTTGATCTAGGATCAGATTCTGCTCTGATTTTCTATCATCTCACTGATGTGAATAGATCCTAGATCACCCTTACTCCAAGACGCTTAATGGATTTGGGCCCTGGTCTCACTCTCTTTCCTATATACATATACATATACACACACACACACACACACACACACATATATATATATTGTGCGTGTGTGTATATATATATATATATATATATATATCTTAAATATTTCAATTATATATACACACACGCACACATACATACACAATATATACATTTCCACAAGGCCCAAGTTCATTTAACCTATTTACATCAGTTGAATGTAAGGTTGTTACACTGCCTCGGCCTGTACAGCTTTTGTACTGTCTGGATTCCTGACTGTTCAGCTGTTTCCACCGTAATATTTTATTGTAGCAACGCACGAGCTAGGAGGGCTACGACCCACTGTCAATAACCGAATAACGGTGCGTGTGCGCCTGTATAGCGGCTTAAGAAAAAGCCATGTCACAGTCTACTTTCTTACCTTGATATTTTCTCCATCAAGTTGAAGGGTTCTTTCTCTGAAGTCAACGCCGATTGTTGCTTCTGGGTTTTTTAGAAATTTACCGCCACAGAACCTATAGCTTAGACACGTTTTTCCAACATTTGAATCACCAATCACAATGATCTTAAATATTCTCGTTTGAAGGCTGTCTTGAAACGAGTCGTTTGCAAGACTATCACCGTTAAGAATGGTGGCAAAATCATTATCGGCATTTTTGTTTTCAACTGCCATAGCGCAAGAGTCCCATGGTGTATCGCGAGAACACAGGAAGCCGTAAGCCGAGCGTGAACTCCACATGACCACGCCCCCAACCACTCACTCCAGCTTTAAACAGAACTGCTCCTGTTCTGTCTCAGATCTGCAACTAAAAAGGGACTATTATATAGTTATAGTTCTGGGTCTGTATTTAAAAAGCGTCTCACAGTTGGAGTGCTGATCTAGGATCAGATCCCGCTCTTACTTACAGTAAGCTTTATGACTGGGCTAGATTGCTAGATCAGCACTCTGACAAGCTTTTATCATTTTATTAGGCCTTTATAAATATGTCTTATTGAATACATATCAAAAAGCTACTTTACTTACAGTATAAGGAAAAAAGCTTTCATTTTGGAAATTTAATTTTGAACAATTTCTATTGGTCTCTTAACATTTTGACATCATATAAAGCACAGCTTCCAATTATGTACTAAAGTAAATAGAAGGTTTTGTTCTGACAGCAAATATATATATATTTATAAAAAACACAACTTCTAATAATTGTGCAAACAAAAGAACTTAACTAAGATCAAAACTAACTTAATTAGGATTGAACATATAAATAGGACAAAACACAAATCTGACAATTCCCCAATTCTCATGTAGAAATACTGTTTGCATGAATGTATGGATACAGATGCATCATGATAACACTAACATATAAGACATTTTAGAACTTAATTGCATTAACACCGCTATTTAGCTGCATCTCTCAAATTATATACCATGACACTGTTCATGCTGTAATAATGTTTTACTAAAATGGCATCATAATCCTGAGTTTGTCACAGTACCATTTCCTTCTAAAATACTACTACCATGTAAATTCAAGTAAAAGGAGATCCTCTGCACTGGTACACAACTGTAAAAAAGTCACTTATGGTTGGGCAAAACAATATCAATACAATTCATGAACACTTATACTTTAAGGGCAGTTAATCTAGCTAGTTTATCCCCCCACATACAGCCCTGTGTATAACACTATGATTACCCAATACAGTGTTTGCTACCAGTTCTCATCAGAAAAAGAGCTTGAGCTGCCGGAATCCGAGTCTGCATCTGTCAAACCATCAAAGTCCCAGTCTGCACTGGACCCGCTGTCATCATCCTCCTCTGTAACGAAGTTCTGTCCTGAACTAAGGCATGCCGTGTACACACGGGCAGAGAGACTTATTGAACCAAATGAGGAACCAAACATGGTGACCACATTTTTCCAGGTGTCTCTAGTGGGGTCATACTCATGTATGACAAGCCTGTTTTTGTTGTGATGCACAATGGCAAGAGTAAGCAGAAGAAGTTTGCTGTTGTGTTGCACCACTTGGTAGTTCAGAGCACTGCTGTCGATGGGTATGTCTCCAATGCGTCTCCATTCACCTCGGGCCGGGTTATATGCTTTCACCACTGGGATGTCACAAAGGCAGATGATCTGCTCCTGAAAAACGCAGGCTTTGTGCAGCTTGTTGCGTTTCAAAGAGCCACGCTGGAGCCAGTGGTTTCTCTTGGGCTCATAGCAGAGCATTCTTCTCTTGTTCACTACGTACAGTCTTTCATTTACTGTCACAACTTGCATCTTACCTAAGGAATGAGGCAGAGGGGCAACAAACATCCACTGGTTTCTCTGAATGCTGTAACACTCGACCTCCTTGAGCCTGGCGTCAGATACAGAATCTCTGCCACCAAGAATGTACAAGTGCCCACTGAGGTAGCCAATGTATGAGTGCATCCTTCCCAGCAGTCTCTCAGCCAACTCCTGCCAACAATTTAACAATGGATTATACACCCAGAAGTGCTTTGACAGGTGCGAGGCCAGATACAGGTTGTTCTCTGGAGTGGCACACACTAAAAATGTCTCCATGGGAGACCTTTTAAAGTTCTGATTGCTCAGATTAATGACGGGGGATGCCATAGAGTAGATTTCTTCCGTGTAAGGATCATAGCACATGAAAGGCTCATTTGGTCGACCAAAGAACAGGACCATTTCTTTAGCACTTTTACCAATTCTCTGCTTTGTAAGGGTCCTGCCTTTTGAAATTACACTACATTCTCCAGTGCAGGCCAAATCTATGAAACCAGAAAGGTGTTTCTTTAAAAAAGGCTTTGACTTAAGGCTTTCCAAGTAAACCCTGTCTTTCTCTGTGAACAGTGACCACCGAACACATTTAAGGATGTGCAGCGCATCCTCAGTTTCCGAAGGCAAATTATTTTCAATCCAGTGAATTGCAACTGAGCACACTTTCCGTTCACAGTCCACATCCAGGGAGTCCAAGGTAAGGATCTCCTTCATTTGTTTCATGTCCAGCTCACACAGCTCCTTGCCACTGGCACTGAGCTGGGCAAAGTGTTTTGCTATAAATGTCTGAGCCTTGCTTTTCAGCTCAAGATTGTCAAAGGTGTCTGCAAATTTCAAAACCCCTGCGCAGTTGGAGAGGTCCAGCCTTCTGGTCATAAAATCAGCACAGGCATGCCTGATGTACTCCAACTGCAGCATGTTAGCAGCTGCGTAAAGCCTTTGCACGTTGCCTTCTGTGATTGTCACTTTCCCAGTGTAAC
Source organism: Arnoldichthys spilopterus (assembly GCA_037974385.1). Lineage (NCBI taxonomy): Eukaryota > Metazoa > Chordata > Actinopteri > Characiformes > Lepidarchidae > Arnoldichthys > Arnoldichthys spilopterus. The sequence goes on along the minus strand of JBBPDA010000003.1, from coordinate 11,313,037 downwards.
AGTAGTCGATTATGACAGCCATCGAGTCCGCGTCCACGTCGTGGATGGTTATCTTGCTCTGAGTGCTTTCGTACAGCCCCCCCGTAAACATGCTCTTGAAATAGGGACTGGCTGCGGCCAGAATGTTGCGGTTGCACTGGAAAAGTTTCCCCGTTTCAGCTCTGGAGGCGCAACCCGAAGACGCACAGTGAGTCGAGGTCTCCGTCTCTGGCTCCACTTCAATGGTGACATCCACCAGAAGCCGGGAGTCGTAAAACATTTTTAGCTCTTTCATCAAATTCAGGGCATGATTTGAATCTTCGAGCTCCTCTGGCCCACTGAAACGGTTTACCGTAGCCATTTTCAGCTTAAGAGGCATCCAGAAGCCGGCGAATTTCTTCTCCAGTCGTAGGTGCAAGACGGGAAAGTTAGTTATGTCCACTGTATATGTGAAAACCTCATGTGAGCAGTCACAACGGTCCCCGGCGCAGAAATCCGCTTGCTAATTCACATTCCCAAATTGAGAGGTAACAGTCACCCAAGGCAGAAGCAGGCATATTTTCTTTGCTTTCTGGCAAGAAAAAAACATCGTCCGTCAATAAAAACGTCAGTTTATTTTCCTCATAAACGTGAATTTTGATTAGCACCGCTTCGTTGCCCTCTTGGTTGACTCATCTTGACGTAGCACGGTGCACTCAACCTTGCTTCCAGTGAGCTGAAATACTTGTTGCTGATTGGCTACACTGGGACATACGTCCCTTGGTTTGGTTGACTCGATATGTCCTTGTTTATTATGGTACTTCTACCTGTCCGAACGTATTCGAGCAGTAAAACACGTTTTTGTTTTTGACTTTATTTGCTAAAAGGCAGCATTTGGGCCAGTCCTCGTGCAGTTTGAGAGTGCAGCGAAGCTTTTGCACGGAATAAAATGAAATTGTTCTAGATAACCTGTATGTCATGACGTGACCTCTTCAGCAGTACAGCTTGGTTTACTCACTCGAAACCGGTATCTTATTAAATATCAGTCACTGGAAATTAATTAATAAATTAAAAAATAACACATTTGACCATTTGAGCTTTATTTTGGCATACATGTATAAAGATTTAACAGATTTTATGGGATTGGGGTCAGTAAAACAGTAATGCTGCCTCTCGTGACCTAAATATTATAGATCCTGTGTTAGCAGAGATCATAACTACAGGACCATGAGCGACACCAGCACAGCCAAAAGCAGAGAAACACACACACACAAGTAGAAACAATGTCAAAATTTCCTCAAATAATTAGTTTTATGATTAAATCATGGCTTTCATTAAACTATTTTTTTCCATTAAATTGATTTTAGTTAGATTAATTTCACATCTTCTCTTTCAAATATCCACAAAGAAATGCACTGC
>JBBPDA010000003.1:11274274-11290731 GCA_037974385.1 Arnoldichthys spilopterus | reverse complement strand
TTTCTCTAGAGAACAGTAAAGTAATCTAGACTTTACACACACGTTCATCACTCACGGATCAGTGGTGTCCTTTGAAGAAGTTATGGTGATGATCTCTGTCTTGGAAACACTTGAGCTTCTGGAAGAAATATAAACACCAACCATAAACTACCAGCAGGGAGTTCTCACCACTCCCCTTTCACTCCCTCCCCTATTGCTCACTAACAGCTTAACACAGTCAATGCATTTCATTTACAGAGCCAGCTGGGTGTTAGTTAATCTGATAAGAGAGTTAAAGGAAAACATATTTTATTTGATTACATAACCTAAAAATATCCAAGCTGATTCTGTGTAAAGAATGGCCAGTAGGCCATAAGTCTGAAGAAAGAGACTACACTAAATCATGTTTATACCTTTTGGATGGTGCATCTGTTGCTGCCACTGGAGACTGTGATGGAATTTTCCTGCAAAGAGATTAAATGGACTTTTTAGACAAACAACTACAAATATGTGTATTTTAATTTAACTAAATGGGTGTGTAAAAGGTTAAATTATTATTATTTTTTTATTATTAATAATAATTTATTTATTCACTTACATATTAATTTATTAATTTTAAAAGATGTTTAGTGTAAGGTGTAGATGTAGTGCTAGAAATACAAAATAAGTAAATTTACCCGCTTGAATCAAGCTCATCCTGACTTGCACTGAATCTGAAAGATGAAAAAAAAATTCTACACTGAATCTTTAGAACACTGTACAGCTATACTAACAGTGTAGTGATATGAACTTTCATTATTTTATGTATGTGTATCTGTACACTGTATCTATACAGTTTTGTTTACTGTATTACCTTTTAGCCAGGTTATGGACTGAAGTTTTTGGGGTTTGACTGGTGGAGGTAGTGGTGGTGGTGATGAGTGAGGTGGTTTTATCTGGAGAGCTTCGGGGAACAATATACAAATGCATTTATTGCTATTAATAGAGTGTAGATTGAATGGACATTTTCATTAAATGCCACTGTTCTTGCTCATATACATATAATTAACTTAATTATAATACAAAACATATGTATGTGTGTGCGTGTGTGTGTGCGTGTGGGGGGGGGGGTAGTACAGTACCTGCTTAGATTTTCATTGGATCTAAAGCGGCTTAGGACAGTTCTCCCAAAGTTTGAGTCCTGGCTGTAAAATGATCACAAAAATTTAGCTGAAAGTAAATGTTTCAGCACAATGTTTTTTTGTTTTTTTTTACTGTAGATTGTACATTTTTAGTGACTAAATAAACGATACAATGGCGAAAGACAAAAAAAGAATTTAAAGATAGATACAATACTATAAAGTGTAGGGAAAATATGGCAGTCTACGTTTGAATGTTAACTCACTCCACTGTATTATCGCTGTTTGTATCCCTCTTGATCCAGCTGCTGTCCTTCAGCAGGGACGTCTTTTTTTTGCTGTCTTCCACAGCATTGTTTGAGCTGCTCTTGTCTGCAGTTAAACAGCATGCATAGTTAATTTAATATATTAATAGTGGCAACTTTTATCTAAAGTTTAGATAAATCAATGAGTGTTTCAGGCATCCATGTCTTCAGCTAGCATGGCCATTGCTTGGTTTAAAAAAAAAGAGAACACTGAGGCCAGGAGGGTGGCACATGGCAAACAAGCAAATGTTAACATGAAAGCAAACCAGTTTTTTTGACGTTTTGGGCAATTTAGAAATGCCTTTTTGGGGCATTTTTAGGTTCCAAAAAAGGACATGTCTCTTGAAAAAAAGGATGGTCAGAATACTTCAACTTATGGTATGAGGAGAGGTTGTACAGATTTAGGAGGTAACTGCACTGTCACTGTCAGAAAAAGCATCCTGAATGAAGTCCACTAGCAAAAGGACCTACTGCAAATGCAGCAGTTCCTAGAATACATGAATGAAACTATAAAGGTAAAACATCTTGCCATGTTATCTCACCTGTCTGAGCAGGGTATGATCTCCTGTTGATGTTTAAAGACATGCTTTATGTTGGTACCCTGAAAGAAAATGACATACAGTGCATGTGATATTTTATAAGAGTCAGCCATTTTTAATCCATTTCATCCAAAGAAATTAGCTACACTCCACAAATGAAATTCTCTGTTGTTTGCTTTGTGGGGTTTCTCTAAGTGGTTTTACTTAACAAATGCATGTAACCTAGTTTTGTTGTTTCAATGAAAATGTCTTTTCAGATTTATCTCATAAGTGTTTGTTTGATCAATGCAACTGAGTAAAACTATTTTCCTCTGAAAAACTTCTGTATAAAGTTTGTATAAACTTTCCTATAGATGTTTCCCTGCTGCTCTGCGTATTTCTATAACAGATTTGACAACTTAACTAAAACACACAGATCTAATCTATTAACCTGTGCTAGTTCTGCTTTTATCAGTTGAAAGAATGAATTATTGTATAAAAATGATCCCTTTTGTGTGATTTATCTGAATGTTTTAGTGTAACTGGTTTAGATTAGCACATTTTTTATATTGTTTAATTTTGAACATTAGATATGACATTTCTGCTGCCTCTTTCATGCTGTTGATTGATCTCCAGACACCACCCTGATGCCCTCCTCTGGTATTCTGCAACCCTTGACTTTCTCCTTTTGAATGCAAAACTTGTCTATCTTGCCCATCATAAAGACACACCCTGCTCAAACACACCTCTGCCAGTTCTTCAAGGCTGCTCTACTGGCCTTAGATGACAGGGATTACATTGTCTTATGCATCACCACATACTATGTGAGCCTTACACAATGCAGACTTAAAGCACATACAGTGAAGCTAAATGCTGGCCCAGTAGCTTTGTAGAACTATAATGAGGGAAGTACTATGTGTCTGTTTTATAGCTTATGACATTCATTAAAGGGTTTCTGTGGGTTCCACAGCCACTTCATCTATATTTGTAAATCCATGTTAAAGTATATTGTATAACACAATACATTAATAAAGATTAGTAATTTGTCCACACATATAGAATATGGTTTAGATCTTGAACACAGCTGAAGTGTTATCTCCTTTTAGTCTTATGTACTCTGCTCATGCAAGGTCATTTAAACCCACTCCCCATGAATGACACGCTAGGAAACCAATGGTAGGAGGTATTTTTATTCTATATACATTTCTAATGTGTTTTATATGCAGGGACTACCTCAAATGTAGCATTTACTCAAGCTAAAAATGAAGGTAACTTATAATTCTGACAGTAGCTGCCTAGTTAATATCAGTCTAGCCTGTCTGTACAGTGAGGTGATCCAGTATATACAAAAGAGTGAAAAATAACATTCTGTAAGAAAAACAAACCACTCAACACTGTCATACAAATAACACCCGTCCTCAGAATAGAGTACTCACATTCTGAAAAAGAATTAAAAGGGAAATGTATTTGTAATCAAGAGCAGACCTACCTTATGGTCTCAGGTGAACAAAGGTTGAATGCAAATAACTTTACAGAGTGTGTGTTTCCAACTGTATTTGACCTGCTAGGAGGAGGCAGTGAGGACGGCTGAAGGTGTGGTCTTACACTGTACACAAACCACCACCGAAACCTGAACAGTCAGTTACAAACCATGGATACGAAAACCTGTGATTAATGTTCAGGTGTGACAGGTTGATTAGCACAATGACCCCATAAAGTCGGGGAAGAGCCAAAACCCTTCTGAGGGTGTGAAAATGTTTAAACTCTGAGTCAGGGAATGTATTTTTACACATTTTTATGAGCAAGCATCAATCATCTGTGACAGCTTTGGTTTTAAAACACAGCAAAAGGCTTCAAATTGGTGGCTTGTGCTCTGTCCCACATTAGTATGAGTATGAGTTTTTGCTGAACCTTTGTTTAGCAGTGATTGCAGTTACTCTGTAAATCCCTCACTATATCAAAAACAAGTCTGCAAAAATGATATTAGGATTGAAAAAAAAACGTTGAATGTTTCCTTTCTAAAATAAAAAGTATCATTAATATATTAAAAGCCCAGGTAATACCAGCAGCCCTCTAAAAATGAGTCTCACAGTCATGTTCTGTTGCTTCTTATCGCTTTTCACTACAGCAGCTTGTAAATACCCTTTGTACCTAAGATACGCATGCATGTAATCAATGGAAGCTAGACTAGGAAATGATGTGGCACACTGAGATGTCAGAACAGGGAGGATCTCCACGTGTTTAAAGAAAATATGAAGTCCACATACTCTTGTGGGGTGTGACAGTGCATTTAATACACACACCCTCCGAAAAAAAAAAAAAAAAAGAAGAAACATCACTGAATAGCTTTATTTATTTTAATAGCATTATTAGTGGTTAATTAGTTAATTTGACAGTGAAAATTAGATAAAATCAGAAAGGAAACGTTAAAAAAAATTTTGTCTAAAAAAACAAATATTTTTTACAAAACCATGTGCCAAAATTATTGGCACCCTTGCAGTTAGTTATTTGTGTAACCTCCCACTGCCAAAATCACAGTAATATACACTATTCACAGAAAGGATGAACCAGGCTGAAACACTTTATAACTTTATTCTGAGTGGGTGAGACTAAACGTCTATAGGCGGTAGGAGGATAAACACTGATGTGTCACAACACTAAAACCACTGACAGACAGATCTTAAAGCTGACGCATTGAAAGCATGAAAAATAGATGAGTGTAAGAAACCCAGCCACTTTGACCAGGGCCAGATTGTGATGGCTAGATCACTGGGTAAGAGCATCTCTAAAACAGCATAATGTTAAGACTGATCAGTATGTAAATGTGTTCGTTTTTGTGACATCATAAAAAAAACCCTGAACTTAAAAATGACTGTTCTTGCAGCTTCATTTCCATATATGGCCTCCATGGACTGGGCAGTGAACTGTACGTTTTGAAACATTAACAGTTTTAAGAGACAGTGAAAAGTTTTTCATGGTACAGATCTTTCAACAGAAAGTCCGTTTTTCTCCAAATAATTTTAACCACAACAACTGGCATATTCAAACTGGCATATTCAAACAAAACACTGTCATGGTGCATTAATATTTTTACGTGATCATGTATTATTTCACTGTGTTGGATAATGAAATATTTCTCATTACTGTCCAAGTGTTACTGCTGTACATCAAACATTCTCGTAACACTTTCCTCTGAACATTTTTGAATGCAGATTGTCTCCAACCACCACTAGATGGTGCAATCAATAAAATTTACAGAGGGCAAGGGTCTTCTCATCACTGATGTCAGAGGCTTAACTATGATTCATAATTCATTTTAAAATGAAGGAAAAAACATAAAAATGCATTAAACCAACATCACATACTTTTACATAAATTTTTATTTTATGTGTTTCATTATGTGATTTATGAAAAAGATACTAAACCTAAATGTTTTGTTTTGGGTGCTATTGAAACCCCTGGCCCTTAGAGATGCTGGTACACTTGCTTATCAGCTCCTCACTCCTTTGGCTAATAAAGTGGTGAACACTGATGAAAATGTAATGCCTACGTTTGCATCAGTGCTTCAAATCATCGGAGCCTATCAGACTGTTCAGAGCACAGTCCGTATTTGATAATTGCATGTCTTTGCTCATACTTCAAAGAACACATTTGTTCCTCTGGCTGAGGAGTAGCAGACTCTTGTCCAGAGAAAAGGCTCTATTTCTGATTTGCAGACCCAGACCATCACTGGCATGAAGAGGAACTGAAGCTAATAGGCATCTGCTGCGTAAACCTGAGCCTTCTTGAACTGACACAGTTGTTAATAATCTTAGCAAAAGTAAATCAAGTTTTATGGCAGATTTTCTCATTTCATGCCAACAAATCTTATTTCTTACTCTGATCTACATATTGTAACGTATTAATTATTATCTCTCTATATATGCAAATTTTCTAATTTGCTTATTAATAAATATTAATAAGTGAATGTTGTTGAGCTCATTGGCAAATTTTTGTTTTGCTTTATATAAGAATTTACAGATAATTCTCAGTGTAGTTTCTCTAGTTTCTGTAAGTTTTGCTAAAAAATTTGGTCTGCATATTTTCAGCCAAAAAATCTTTTTGAGAATTTGACTCTTGGGTCAGCTTGGGTGTTTACAGTGATACACTTTATGTCTGACCGTTAATGACACCTGCTTAACCAACTTCTTTTTGAAAACCAAGAGTATTAATAAGGTTTGTTCCTCCAGTGCTGGGGAGCTGGATCTCTTTAGACTTGACTTTTGTTTGACTCAATTTGTTAAACTACATCAACAATACAAATGAGTGTCCCATTGTACTGACAGTGCTTTTCTATGGAGAACACCTGTGTCAGCAGTGGATGCACCTTGACATAGCAGAATTCACTAATTGGAGGGGAGGCATGAACACTTTTGGATCGATAGGTAATTTCCCACATCTACAGGACACTTATTTGTAAAACATATCTGCTCTTATTGTACGTGCTCTCTCTTTTACTTGCTCTTTCTGTAGCAATGCTCCAGTGTTGTTGCCATGGTTAGGTCTTTACTCAAACAGCATGGCCCAGTGAGACACATGCTGGTCTCTGTTCACTTGTGATGTTGTGATGTCATGTGCCTCATCCATTTTCTTGCTACAATAAAAGCATTTGGACTAAAACACTAAAATTTGAGAGCTTTGATACTGAGAGGTGATACAGGATGTTTTGATGTTACGTCTGTTTGCCTGTTGTTAAGGTAAATCTAAAGAGACTTTGTTGAATCATTTGTAAACAGAACTCAGTGATGTATATTTACAGTGTTTGTGTACACTGACCTATATGCATGTGCGCAAGGTCTAATTATTATTATTTTTCTCCTGTGGTTATTCCATGTTGTTGCACCATCACTTCCCCATCCCCCACAGTCTGAAGAACAGTTATTCGTGTGTCCAGGACTGAACACTGTACATGTAATTATAAAGTGAGTAACACATCCATATGTTTTATGTTTAAAACATCACACAAGCTGGATTGTGCAATTATAATCACAGAGATGATCTTTGCTCAAGAATGGCAGTTATTTTCATTGGTCATAGTTGCCATCGTGTCTGCTACTCCTGCAGTAAAAGCCCAGTAAAACCATCTCTTAGGAAATTTCAAAGTAGCACAGTAACTTTAAATTTTTCCCATTAAATAGAAATGGCTTTCTCTGATAGTGGGAGCACTGTCTCTACATGTCCTTTAAATTGAGCTATCTTTGCATCACGATACATTCTTTCAAGCCAGCAAGCTCACTTTCATTCAGAGCAAGTTCTGACTGATCCAACAGATTCTCCCACAGAAGCCCACAACTACTGGCTGTGTCAATGTTCTAGTAAACACTAAACAACTGACAGAGATGGGTAATAATCACATAAAATCAGAGCATGGACAGGTCCTTAGTAATAATGTGGATGTGTTAAGGTAAGAGCAGCTATTAAGACCTAACAAGGAAGATTAGCTCCATTTCCCAAAAATATTTAGAAATGTAATGTCTACATTCATAAACCATTAAAGCAGTTAAGCTGCATTTAAAATCTTTAAATAAATTTCCTAGTGCTGTTTCCAAAAGTAGCCTTATTCTATTGTGTGGCTTTTTATTAATAGTACATTTCAACATATATATTGAATGTCAAGTTTTCTAGCTCAGATATGAGCCAGAAATTCCAAAATGGCCCATATCAAATAAAACTAAATTTTATTTTATGTGGTACATTAAAGCTGTTAAAGTTTCAAACACCTACTTAGACCTCAGTCTATACAAACCATGTGTAGGAATTTAGCTGCACTCTGTTTCGAAATCACAGTTTTATTTTTTTTCACCAAAACCAATATTTCATATATTCATCTTTTCAGCGTACAACTGTTTAACTCCACCCACTCACAATGAAGCTATAAAGAATGTCAACCCATTCTGCCTTTTGAACGAGGCACAATAGAAGGCAGCCAATCAGAACAGAGGAAATATACATCTATCGATCTTTAAGAAACAGCGACGAAAACAGCCTATTCAGTTCTAGGGAATACAGAGAGCCTGGATATGCTCATATAAATATGATTTGCAACTGTTTTTGTTGAATAAAACCATACAAATAAGGCAAAATGCAGGGCAACTATACAGGATACGTGAAATATCACGTTAAATGATAAGACAAGGTTATCAGTGTCAAAATTACCTTACAGCTTCAGTGTGTGACTAGCTAGCTTTACTTGGGGGAAAAAAATTATCAATGCTATTATGTTTTATTAGATGTCATGTTGTGAGAAATGAATGGGGGGAGAGTGATATTTAATGTGCGTGTTTATGCTGCAGTAAGCAGCGCTGCTACACCCCCATCACTACAGTGTTATTGGGATGGGAATGTATCCCGGCATGCTTGACAGAGAAGCGAACAGGGAAGGATGGTGAAGTTAAGATGGCAGCGCAACTAGGGGAGCTGCCTGTCCGAGCTAGAGAAAAATACAAGGAACAAACGAAAACAACGAACGACAGCACGCGGTTTTGAGAGACTTCGACGTGCGCGGATGAAAATGAACATTTGGTTTGAGCTAAAAGGCTGTTCTAATCGAGGCGACGGCTAAATCTGTATCGAGAAAGCGGCTTATTTTGCAGTCGCACCAGCGGCTAACGCGCACACTGATACCACTGCTGGAGTCTAGCTGGTGGATGTAGCAAGCTGCTCTTGGACCTGCGCCTTTTAAATTTACATCTGGGATATATGGGGTGTGCTTCGTGCTTTTCCGCTGTTGGGAGTACCTACTGATCCCCGGCTAGTGACTTGTTGGTGTGATATATGCGTTGTTCCCCAAAACGATGATGTGTGCTGCTGCGGCAGCTGGAGCCGGCGGTGGGATCCTGCCCTCCTCAGCCCCCTCCATGGGGCTGGGTGTACGGGTCATATCTGGTGCCGGGAACGAGTTCCCTTCTTTCGGAGCGGGGATGGGCTCGGCTCCCGCTCCGGGGGCCCAGCCGGACTGTCGGAGCCGATACCAGCTTCTCCTGTCAGGGCGAGCTTTGGCTGAGAAGTACAGGAGGATTTACACGACCGCCGTCAGCGACAAAGAGCAAGGCATCAACCTAGGGAGGTTAGTAATGACTTGGCGAGTTTGGAACATTATTTTGGTCTGCACGACGTGTATGCTGCTCGTGGATTCGTGTAAACAGTGCAATGTTAGCTAAACAAACGTGACATAGAAACGTAGCAAGCTAGGTGGCTAACGAGAAGCGAAAGCAAGCCTACGTTGTGGTGGGGATGTAGCTAGCGAGCAGCCAAGCTAACTTCCTTAGCTGTGGATGGCTAAATAATCACGCCAACTGGCCGTTTTTTGAGTTTACGCTCGTACCCAGAAAAATGCCGTTCCTGGTAAATCCATGAAATTTACAATTCATGTGGTGACACGATAGCCAAATCTAGTAAACATTGTTGAAACCTTCCACTGACACAGCAGAGCTAGCCGGTTGGGCTAGCAAGTGCCTCGGCCCTCCAACAGTTAATTGAATAAGCAGCTAGCAAGACGTACATTCTGTAATCGCTAGCGGCATGAGCTCGCCCAACCCGTGCCACACCTGAGCAAAACACCATCTTCGCACACAAACGTTAGTCGAGGAAACAATGTTGTTTTGACGACGCCTGTTACTAAACATCGCATTTGTAGCGACCTGGCTGCCTCATATCAGTTTAAGCTAATCTCGTTTTCGGTGACAGGCGTAGCCGGCGCTGTAGTTTAGCCTGCTAGCTATAAGATCACGCAAGTCCCCGCATATATACATTTAGTGCTGTACGTTTCTCTCCAGCTTTCACGTTTAATGTGTGAACGTTGGCTGCGCGGGCCTGGCTGTAACCTAAACGTCCCTGGAAGGCAGCTGGGCGGCTTAGTAGTGAACTATTGGGCAGAGTGTCTTCGCCAAGCCGCCTGTGCCTTACACCAGCCAGGGGTAAAGTAGGAGGGGTATTTTGTTCAGTTAAAGTGATGAATTGAATAAAGCGAAGAAGAATTGTTATGGTTTGTTTGTTTGTTTGGCTTATTTATTTATTTATTTTCGAGAAATCAATACCGCACAGGCCACGTCCATTCTGTCAGCTTTGCGGAGGCTCGAGCGCGTTGGGTCTTACGTCACCTCGTTCACATCGGGCAGCGCCGAAACACCGGCGGCCTTCACTACCCTTCTGCTGCAGAAGCTGCCGTCTCCCGTTACGCCCCGTCCCGCTCGTTTATCGTGGCACGGTGTTTTAATGCGTATGCGGTGTTCACTAAACGACAGCCAACCAAACGCTCTTACAGCCGCAGAAAATGCGATGTAAACAAGGGCAGCGCATCTGCACCACCCCCATGAAACTGTGATCAGGGTTTATCAGGCCCAGTGCCTGGAGGATTCCAGCCCTTCGCTGCTTGATCGGGGAGAGTTTGCATGGCAAATCTCCCTGGCACCGAAGTAACACGTAGAGAGCCAGTAATCCTTGTGGGGATTGCTCTTGTGACAGCACCCAAACAGACTCACGTAGGCTTTGTCAGGGAAGGGACCAGGTTAGTGTAGCACATTTAAAAGACAGCAAGGAGACCAAGCATCAGGGACGTTTGGGCGTGCAGATCAGGCCAATGTGACTTTACTGAGCATGACTTCATCTCCCTTTCCATAGAGGATCTTTATTAAGACAAATATGAACAGGCTCAATAGAAGAACCAGTAATTCAGCTTGCCACAGGAGCCTTATTATGTCAACAGTGTGGAATATTTGCTGAATTGCACCATTTTTTGAGACTGTGTGTTTTTGAAATGTTAGTTATAATAAGACTTGATTATGTAAATATGGACAATAATCCATAAATAAATGAATGAAATAATGTTTCTGAATTATTTATTATTAGACCAGTACATCAGTATAGCATGAGAATATTCTATTAGCAGTTTTACAGCTTTATCCTATCTCACAAAATGTGTAATTGAATGCACTAGAAGTCAGATAATTATGAAAAATGGTATGTTTGTGTTTCTGGGTACATTTGCAATTAATAAGAATAATAGGACAGTCCTCTGTTCTCATGCTTACATTAGGGGCCCTGTAAGATTATGTCAGTAAAAGGTGTTCTTGTTCCAAAAAGAAACATTTGTTCTTCTGTTATTTATTTTCTTGCTTTCCGGTGTCAACCAGAGGAGGATGGGTTCCCCTTCTGAGTCCTGGTTCCTCCCAAGATTTCTTCCTCCAGTTTAGGGAGTTTGTCCTTGCCTCCCTCACCTTTGGCTTGCTCATTAGGGGTTTGAACCCAGACTTTGTAAAGCAACATTGTGACAACATGAGCTGTAAAAAGAGCTATATAAATAAAACTGAGTGGAGTTAAATTGTTGGAAATACAAAATAAACAATGAGGAAATAGCTGTGCAGCATTTGCCAGTGTACTTTGCCAGTCAGTGTACACAAGCGTTTAATACATCCCTCATTAAACAATAAAAACAAAGACACCTGTTGTAATCTAATGTAACATGTCTGTTATTGTTGCTAATGTTTATATTCTGTTTCAACGGGTCAATAAATGTATGACATTTAAACACACAAACCTTAGGATACAAAATGTAATATTTCTCCTTGTTTATTCCTGAATTTAGAAATGGGCTACATTCTGTATTAAATTTAACTATCTGTTTGTTCTTGTTTCAGGGGCAAGAAAGCATTGAGTAAGAAAAAACTGAAGAGGCGGCAAAAAGTCAGATCAAAAGTAAAAACAAGAACAAAGGTGAGGCTTTTGGAACCGAACAGTTTCTTTCTTCTTATTTTTTGATTTATATGTTCATTATCATTAGACAGGATATGTTTTACATGGGAATTGTGTTAGTTATTTTGCAGCAGAACAATAGACAATATCATGCTGTTTGTGTTTGTTTACCAGTTTGCGCACAATAAAAAAAAACCTCAGAATACATTACAGAGAGAGAAGCTTGAGCATCGCTGTTGGATTTGGCCGATAATTTTCAACCATTATTTTCCGACTTTGTTGTATTGTGGACGAGCAGAAATTTTTATTTGTCTTTAATGCTAATCCTGGTATGTATAGTATCATTTTCTTTACACTTTATTAATATGTATGTATTTGTATTAACAGGTAAATACATAAAAAGTATCAGATACTGGCTTCGGTTTACAATTCCCATGTTGGTGCATGCCTAGTAGATAAGAGAAGTAAATGCTTATTTGTGTGTCTCAGATCTTGAGGGGAAAAAGAAAAACTCAGTTTCCAGAGGATATAATATTTGCTGACATGGCTTTATGGCAGGGAAGAATATAACCTAATGTTGTTTCAATGGCTCATGTTATAATAGGTCAAAGCTACCAGAATCTTTACTGATCCAGGAGTATAAATAACAAATGGTTTTGTGCAGGTTTCCCACTTGTATTTTTTAAATAAGACACACTGTCGGCACATTGCTGTTTGAAGGCAGTGAAATGACCTTGTGCTTTTGAAAGCACGGTTAAAGTCTGTGGTATTTTATTTAAACAACGTTTAAAGAGCACCTTTTACAAATGTGCGGGTGCACTGTGCTCATTACAGACACAGGTGTGCACTTGAGCTGCACTATTGGCACTTGAAAGGCTTAGGTGGAAATGTGCTGCACCCATAATGATGCACTCGCTGATTTTTCACTTTGTGCCAGAAGAGGTCCATTTTCTCAGGTGACAACAGATCTGATTTGACTGGTAAACGCGCCATTATTAAAGGCATGCACCATAGATTGTGCTTCCCTACGTTTTAAAGGTGAGATGATGTGCCATTTGGCATTATTCCATGTTAGGCCCAAAACACACCTCTGAATAATGAAGAGAGTTAGGACGATCTTTTACACATTACAGTCTGTTTTTTTCTGCCGTCAAAATAGCAAAATGGATAATCTTTCAGCTTAGATTTTTTTATTTTAAGGCATACTGTACAACACACCCATCATACCTTTATAATCTGATACATCCTCTGCTAATAAATATGCAATAGTGCTGCAGTTTATTCACCCTGTGCATGTTTATTTTTTTTTAAATAAAAAGGTCCCTTTTTCACCAAAATGTCAATTTTCCCCCCTTATAAGTACTAAATATAATCTTCTTGTTAGCTGATTCACAACCTCTGCATCGTGTCATTATTATTAAACTCCTTCAGTGAAAACTTTCGGACAATGTTAGATAATATGGTATTTCATCAAAATTGCAGCCCTTGCGATTTAAAATTGCACTCTTTCAGGTTTTCATGTAAAAACTGATTTCTTGTTCAACCCTTTTCAGCAGTACCTCAGTGTTATGGATTAAATCTTCATCCTTGTTAAATCAGTCATTTCCACAGCTGGAAGTTAGAGGCTTAGAGTTCAGCTTGGTGTTGATTTATGATTGATTTGTTTCAGGCCAGTGACAATAATCAGTAAATGATGATGATTCTTGTGCAACCTTTTGTTCTTCTTATATCAGGAGTACTGTTTTAACTAATTGCTAGAGCTGAGCAGATGCCAGTAAACACTTGCACACTTGGAGGAGATTGGGGCAGTGACTGGGTCATGATTGGCTGTTGCTGGGCGACCTGTGTTGCACATTTCCACAGCAACAGCTTCCTCCATCTCCTGCACTGAACACCTATAGTGTGGCAGTCAGCTGGGTTTTATGTCCATATATAGTGTGTCTTGGCAAACCTCTAGCAGGTCTTACACTAGATGTTTTTTCCCCGTTCCCAGTTGTGTCTGTGGAGGGTAAATCATGCCTGTGTTTGGATATCTCTTTTCCTGCACTTACGTTTTCCCCAGCGAGTGAGGATGGCTCACGGGAAGGGGTAAAGGAGATTAATGTGATTGTTGCAGATAGCAGGCACATGCAGCAGTAGTTGTCCATTCTAAAGAGCTGCTGGCTTTCTGCTTCTCCGTTATTTTACATCTCTTACTGTCTTTATCTGTCTCTCATTGCTACAGTGTGCTTTGTTTGCTCCCTAACAGACATGGGAGGAGTCTGTCATGGAGGGAGGGCTTGGTTTGGCCTAAAGATACAGTTTAAATTACTTGGGCATTACAGTGTGTATCTGCTGCCTATGTTACACAGCAGCCTGTGTTACACACTACATTTAACAGTGAATTTTTCTGACAAGGTTTTTCAGGCAGAAGTGGGGGGTTTTTGGGGGGGGGTTGTCTTGCTTGACCTATTTTGTGTAGGGAATTTTTATAGATTTTTGCTGATGTGTTACTTCTTATTGATTTCTTAACTAATGTACTGTAGCTGGCGTTCAGTGTTTGCTGAAGCTTTGTGTGAAGCCAAATAAAGCATGAGAGAGATTTATGGTTATGTAATGCCTCTGCCTCAGCAGAGTGGGTTGGCAGACAAAGGTTGACTTAAAGGTTGACTTTAAACGTCACATGATGAGCTGTAACGCTTGGCTTTATGGTGATAAGTTTCACTTTCCGTTCTTAAATGTTCAGTGTGTGAGCGTCAGTTTAATCAAGCATTTTAGAAGAGTTTCCGTTTTAACTAGAATGCCAGACTGTTGTACAGTGTTTGGGTAATTCGCTAATAATTTGGGTATAATGTAATCTGCATCAGTCATATTTTTTTTTTACTATATTGTACTCCTGTTTTGGGAACAGTGAAAACAAATCAAAACAGTATTTAAATTTCCTGTGTTCTCAATATTTCAGCATTTTATTTATTGTACAGCATCAGAGCACCCATAGCATCCAGTTCATTTTAGTTTGTGCTAGTAAGATTATGCTCGTCAGTAGTGTATTTCTAATAAGGGTAAGTGGGTGAGGTCCCTTAGATAACCTAATTTCTGCTGCATGTTTTTGGTGAAATAAAATATTTGCTATTTTGAAATTTGACATTCCCTACCTGTACAGCTGTAAATATGATTAATACATGTTCTACTTATTATTTGGTATTTTTTCCACAAATAGATCAAGTTTAACTTCCTTTTAATTACATGAAGCTACAAGGCTTATATGGACTTACTCTGGAGTCTACACACCCAATTTCTGGAAATGTTTAAACATGTGTAAAATGCAATAAAAACAAAAATCTGCAAGTTGTAAATTCTCTTGAACCTTGAACATTTTTTTACAACATATTTTTGAATTTGGTGCCTGAAAAACACACAATTTGGAATAAGGTAAAATAAGTGTGAAATGTTTATTGATTTTGTTACACTATTTTAAAACATTCCACTACATTAACTAACAGGTGAGGGTATTCTTATAAAGGAAACATCCAGCAAAGGATGGACATTTTTAAATGCAAGATTGCAAGGAATTTAGGAGTTTCACCATATAGAGTAAAAAATTGTGAAAAGATTCAGGGAATCCAGAGAAACCAAGAAGGCACTGCATGAAAAACCATCATGCTACTATGGTACATATAGCCACTTTGGTTTGGGAGGACTATGGAAAAACTTTGTTCCTTAATACAGTCATCATCAGGAAATGCTACCTGAAACTGTATTATGCAAAGTGAGCACATGTATGAAGCTACCATTGATGTGAAGGCAGATGTGGTATTTTAGGGAGATGCATGCTATCGTCAAAGCAACGTCTTTCCCATGTAAATAGTTAT
The DNA here is from genome assembly GCA_037974385.1 of Arnoldichthys spilopterus. Classification (NCBI taxonomy): domain Eukaryota; kingdom Metazoa; phylum Chordata; class Actinopteri; order Characiformes; family Lepidarchidae; genus Arnoldichthys; species Arnoldichthys spilopterus. The sequence continues at coordinate 11,275,231 of JBBPDA010000003.1, read as the reverse complement.
TTCAGTAAGGCAATGCCAGGCCTCGTTCTGATCAGGCTACAGCGGCATGGCTTCACATACTGCAAGTCTGTGTGCTCGACTTGTCTGTCTATGGTGAACATCTGTCTTCTACAGAATATTTACTAAAAACAATTGGTATCCTCAGTTCCCAAACAGTTACTGTAATTAGAAGGAAAGGTGACACTGTGATAAACAGGCCTCTGCCCCAGCATTTTTGTCTGTTGAAGGGATTGAATTCTAAAGTTGTTTGTATTTACACAGTGCATTTAAGTTGATCAGTGAAGACATTGGAAATCTTTTCTTTGCACTTTTATCAGAAAATAAAGGTTTGAGAAAAATCACATTCTTGTTTTTATTGCATTTTACAAAATGTCCCAGGTTTTCTGGAACTGGGGTTTGTATATAGTTTGTAGACTAAATTGAAAAAGTTTCCTTGCCAATATGATGGATAAAGCCCTTCTTTATGCACTGTGCAACATCAGGGTGTATTGGAAATTACATGCAGCATTTGCAATGAGAAAAATACACTTTGTGTAGTACACACACACACACACGTATACATTTAAACAGTTCACTACCATGTCAGTATCACTGCTGTGCTAAGAATCCACCACTCAGATAATACCTACTCACTGATAGCCCTGTGGGAGTCGTGAGGGGTACAGGAGGCTCTCATGATGTAGAGAAACAGATTAATTATGATATGTGGATGTAAACTATGAAGAGCACCTACATTTTGCCATTTGGGAAGTGGAGCTGATAAAATCAACAATGTGTTGCGATAGAGGTATGTGAGCATAATGACGTCACACGAGTATGTGTATGTGTGTGTGTGTGTGTGTGTATATATATATATATATATATATATATATATATATATGTATATGTATATATACAGGGAGTGCAGAATGATTAGACAAGTTGTATTTTTGAGGAATAATTTTATTATTGAACAAC
>JBBPDA010000003.1:11194364-11242972 GCA_037974385.1 Arnoldichthys spilopterus | reverse complement strand
TACAACATTTTATCTAAATGCACCTTTCAATGCAGTCTTTTGCCTTACATCAAAATATTTTATACAATAAAGTATAAAACAACAAGTATAAAAATTTTATAAAATTAAAAATACAAAAATGCATCATACATCTTAAAGCCAAGTGTAACAGTCAAGGCTGCTTTAGGGAATATGCAGGCTTAAAGGGAAGTGTTTTAAATCTGGATTTAAAAGTAAAGACTGCATCAATGTCAATTTTCCCAGTACTTCTTCATTAGTGTAGTTTTTCAGATACATTTTATGCATGTTTGATTGCCATTGTCAATAATCAAGCAGATCTAATAGTTGTTGTTCATCTTTACAGTAAAAATCAGTCCATATTGTGTATTTTTCAATTTCTCTTGTTGTAATTTACTTGTTCAGGTGGATGGGCTGAATTCCCTGCACTCTGTAAAGTCCACTCCCAACCGCTTTACTAAGACCAGCCAGGGACGCAGCTGGAACACGGGCAACGGTTCCCCTGATGCTATCTGCTTTACTGTGGACAAGCCAGGCGTGGTGCTGGTGGGCTTCTGTGTCTACGGGGGAGGGGGCATCCATGAATATGAGCTAGAGGTTCTTGCTGATGATGTAAGATTTTTGTTTGTTTCAGTCATATTAAATGTGGGCCACTTTTAATGACACTTGTTGAATAGAAATTGGCAAGGTGCTTTTTTCTTACATATTAGTAGCAGTTGTAGCAAAACTCCTTAAACTGAATGTGGAAATATTTATTCAGTAAATGTCAAGCTTTTGATGTACCCTCATGTTTCAGGCACAAACCGAGCACCCGGGAGACTCCGCCCACTCCCACAGATGGACATCTTTGGAACTGGTCAAAGGCACATACAGCACTGATGACAGCCCCAGTGATATTGCTGAGATCCGGCTGGATAAAGCAGTTCCTCTGAAGGTGATTGAACTGTTTACCAGATCACAAACACCCTATTTCATTAGTGAGACTTCCTGCATATTTGTTCCTCATATCTCATACGTTTCCTACAGGAAAGTGTGAAATATGCTGTCCGTCTGCGTAACTATGGCAGTCGAACGGCCAATGGGGATGGAGGGATGACCACGGTGCAGTGTTCTGATGGAGTGACCTTCACCTTCAGTACTTGTAGTCTCAGTAGTAATGGCACCAACCAGACGAGAGGCCAGATCCCTCAGATCCTGTATTACAGGTTTGATATCACGCCGTTCTATATGTACATATGTCTGTCTTGTTTTACACGAGCTGTATTTAACTTTGGGCTCAAATGTGATCCCAACGCTATTACGTCTTTTGAAAAATACATTTCATGCATAAATATGTAATATGTCACTTAGTTGTTTTCCTTTTCCAACATTGTTACGTTGTGTCTTTCACAGAAGTGAATATGATGGAGATTTGCAGTCCCAGCTACTGAGCAAGGCCAATGAAGAGGATAAAAACTGTAGCCGTGCTCTCTCAGTGGTTAGTGCTGTGGTACGGGCAGCTAAGGATCTGCTGCACCGGGCCTTTGCTGTGGATGGTGAGCATCAATTCCACTAGTCTTTACTGAACACTGTATTTGTTTGCATCACTGCAACTAATGTTTTTTTTTCCTCCCTGTGCAGTTGAAGACATTCCAGAGTTACTGAGCTCCTCCAGTCTTTTTTCCATGCTGCTTCCTCTCATTTTGGCCTACATTGGTCCTGTGGCAGCCTCAGTACCAAAAGTGAGTCTGTCAAAAAAAAAAAAAGTGTTATTTGAGAATTCTGATCATTTCTGCAGCATCGGTTGTAATTTTGTGCCTCTTCCTGTCAGGCTGCTGTGGAGGTGTTTGGTTTGGTGCAGGAGCTTCTCCCTGCTGTGTCTGCATTAAATCAGAAGTACGCCCCACCTGCGTTCAATCCTAACCAGTCTACTGATAGCACCACTGGTAACCAGCCTGAGCAGGGTCTGTCAGCTTGCACCACCTCCAGCCATTATGCGGTTATAGAGAGCGATCATCCCTACAAGCAGGCCGGTGTCACCCAGTACAAGGTAAAACAATGATCCTGTTTAACTCTGGTGGAATTTTTGTGGAAATTTAATTCAAACAGGCAGCTGTACACATTTATAAGCATATATTGTGTTTTTATGAAACCAAGGCTATGTAGTGTACAATACTCAGAAGAGCTTTTGTTCACAGAAGTCGTTTTTTGTTTCTTGCAGGTATCCTTCCCAGACTGTGTACGCTGGACAACCATAGAATTTGACGCTCAGTGCGGCACAGCTCAGCCGGAGGATGTGCTGCGACTGCTTATTCCCAGTCGTGCTCTGCACTTCTCTGGACTAGGCTCCAGGCCCCTGGCCCATGAGAGTATCAATGCCTGGACAGAGCTTAAGAAGTTCTCTGGTTCTACCGGCTGGCCCACCAGTGTTCTTGTTCTGCCAGGTAGGAGCATAGTATCAAGCACTTAAACATACAGAACACTCCTGCATCTGAGCTACTGTTCAACCATTGTTCAAATATTGAGTAATAACATACAGCCAGTGTCTTTTGTTAATAGCTGGCAGAGCCAAGTGATAAAGAAGCCAGAAATTGCTTGATTTAGCAAATTATTAAAATTTTTTAGCATTTTAATACAATTCTACAAGTAGGTGCCTATTGACTGGAAAAAAATAACTAAAAAGTGGATTTAAAAATATTCGCAATCTTCATGGCCCACGAATCTTCTAGGTGGCTGTTATTAACTGCTATATATTTTTTTCTTTAATATAAGGTAACGAGGCCCTCTTCTCCTTGGAAACGGCATCAGATTATGTGAAGGATGAGAAAGCTTGCTTTTATGGCTTTAAATGTGTCGCTGTGGGGTACGAGTTTAACCCTGGCCCTGATGAGGTACGCTGCCTTTTTAAATCCATTGCTTTGGAAGACAAGACGTTAATCTAGATAAGTGTGAATCTAATGCTCGCCTACAAAATATGTTGTTCCAATTTATTTCTGTGTTTAATGAAGGTGGCTGCAGACAAATGACTGATCTTTAGTTGCCCAGATGCTTATTGTATTAGCTTAGTGTTTTTATGGATTTAGAAAAGGTCTTTGTGATCGCGTATCATGCATCTAAAACTGAAACTCTTGCCATGTGTTTGTGTTTCTCAGGGCATTATTCAGCTGGAGAAGGAACTAGCATATCTGGGAAGCGTGTGTGCTGCTGCTCTCATGAAAAAGGATCTTGCTTTGCCCATCGGTAAAGAAGTTCTTTTCATCATGGCATTTTACAATGATGCTTCTGTTAGTTATGCCTGCTTTTAAATATGATTCCTAATATTTCGGTGGTATCTTTCTTCCTCAGGAAATGAGCTGGAAGAAGATTTGGAGATTCTTGAGGAGGCGTCACTCCAGGTGCTACTTTTAAAAAGTTTTACTACTCATTTGGGTTCAGTAAGATGAATTTCTAATCCAGCTTCTGTAATCGTCTGTGTCAGGTATGCAAGTCTCATTCTGGAATCCTGGGGAAGGGTTTGGCTCTCTCTCACTCCCCCACCATTCTGGAGGCGCTGGAGGGCAACCTGCCCCTGCATCTGCAGAGCAACGAGCACTCTTTCCTGGAGGACTTCATTACTTGTGTGCCCAATTCAAGTGGAGGCCGCCTGGCAAGGTCAGGTTTCCTAAAGCATGCTTGCTTGCGTAGTGTAGTCTCCACCACCTTCCTCATATAAATGATATCTTCTGCTAGTTAAAACTGTCAAATGCATTTTGTTAATGTGCTAAAGTGAACAGCTGGAAGCACATGCCTAGAGAGGGTGAGCTATAACTTGCTTGCCTCTACCTTTAGATGGCTTCAGCCAGACTCCTATGCAGACCCTCAGAAGACCTCCCTCATCCTAAACAAAGATGACATCCGCTGCGGTTGGCCAACTACAGTGGTGGTGCAGACCAAAGACCAGTATGGGGATGTAGTGCATGTGCCAAATATGAAGGCAAGCCTTCTGGTTTTGCAGAGTAAATGGTTTACTGTCTCTAAAGCGAATTTGTAATATGCAAGTTGTTTGAAATCTAACCCCTATGCTCTGTAGGTGGAAGTGAAAGCTGTGCCTGTGTCTCAAAAGAAGTCCATTCAACCAGACAACATGAAGAAGCTGCAGCGACTGCCAGGGAGTCCTTCTAATTCAGCGTTAGGCACAGATCTTACCTTTGGCGGATTACCAGCCCCAAAACTAGAGGCTACTTATGAGCCCATGATCATCAAGGAGGCCCGTTACATTGCCATCACCATGATGAAGGTTTGCTGTTTGTATACACAAAATGACTAGGGCTAATGGGTACAGGGCCTGTAAAAAGGTACTTTCATTAGTGTTTCATGCTTGGATTGTGGCCATTTTCCCTTTAGGCATACGAGAATTATTCCTTTGAGGAGCTGCGCTTTGCCTCACCAACTCCGAAGAGGTAAAGATGGGTTACTTCACCTCTTAATGTTCTTTATTCTTCTTAATGGTAGCACTATTCTCACAGCATCTGCTCTTATTTTCATCAGGCCCAGTGAAAACATGCTTATCCGTGCTAACACAGATGGCACCTACAGTGCCAACTGGACTCCTGGTGCTGTTGGGCTCTACACCATCCATGTGACCATAGATGGCATTGAAATTGGTAAATGATGCTATGATTATCTTAGATAGGTGCATCAGCAGCAGTGTAGGTCAAGAGAGGAGTGCACGAAGCGGGTCTATAAAAAGTGCCTTTATTTGAAGAGATGTTTAAAGTTATAGATTGTAAAATAAGCTTTTCGGGATATATCTTAACAAATTGATTAAAGAGTACGGCATTAAGAGAAGAATTATGAGCACTGAAAGCACAGAGTTTTCTGCAGATGCTGGTCTGGAAGTGGAAGTCAAAGACCCGCCCAAAGGGATGATCCCTCCAGGCACACAGATGGTTAAACCCAAAGCTGAGCCACAGCCAAGCAAGGTGAGCTTTTAGTTTCCAACAGCTAAGTCAAGTCCTGGTCCATTTGAACTTGCAGGTGGTGGTTTTTTTTTTTTTTTTTTTTTTTCTTTGGGCTGGAGTGGCAAGTGAATTTTTCTTTAAAGCCTTGATGTGCTTATTTAACGTGAGTTTAAGTTGGGAAACAAGCAACACAAACACACCTGCTCATAATCATACAAGCTTTTTTGTGCCTTTCTGCTGGGACCCCAGTTTCTGTCTAAAACGTATCACCGCTTGATTTAAAGGCCTTAGGAGTTTAAATCAGAAGACTGATGTGATAGTCTGAACTGGAGCTCTTCACAGCTTCCTCTGCTACATGTCCCTGCTATACGTTTGTCTCCCTCTCTCGTGATTTGCGGTGCTTTGCTTACTCCTGCCATCTGCTTGCCTGTCTCACCGTCTCCCCGTCTCTCTCTCTCTCTCTCTCTCTCTCTCCCTCTCTCTCTCTCCCTTTCTGCTTCTCTCAGGTGCGCAAATTTGTCGCCAAGGACAGCGCAGGGCTGCGCGTGCGTAGTCACCCCTCTCTGCAGAGTGAACAGATAGGCATAGTCCAAGTCAATGGCACCATCACTTTCATTGACGAGGTAAACCACTGTAGATGAGGGTCACACGTAATGTGTCTAATCTTTCCAAATACCATGTCCTTTTCTCTCCTGTATTTCCTCTGAAATGAATCAGAATGAGCGTGATGACAGTAATTATGTTCTTTTATGATTCCTCCGTTCTTAAATCACAAATTGTTTTAAGCCTTTTAAAATTAGTTCTGCAACTCTTTCTAAGCTTACATATTTTGATTTGGTTACAACTTTTTTTTCTTTCTTTTTTTTGCCTTTTCTTTGCTTCACACATGCAAGAGACTTTGAGGCTGCAGTTCTGAGCTAAGCCTTACTTCAAGTAGAGCATTTCTTCCCTTACATGCTCCAGTCTCACATACGTCTGCACCTTAAGTGCTGTCAGTTCTCCAGTCTTTATTGGCAATGTACGATGCAGATCATCCAGTTCATTCTAATTTCACCAAGACCTGCTGTGTACTTATCACGTGTACGGTCGTCTATCAGCTATAGCACTTGTATTATACTGCAGCCTCTAAGGATCATGCAAGGGCCTTTAGGCAGTCACAGGAGGGCATGGCTCCGCTCTGTTGCTTGTTTCCCATAGATCCACAATGATGATGGTGTGTGGCTCAGACTGAATGATGAGACTGTAAAGAAGTATGTTCCCAACATGAATGGGTACACTGAAGCCTGGTGCCTCTCTTTTAACCAGCATCTGGGCAGAAGCCTTCTGGTACCTGTTGACGTAAGTAAAGGACGCCCATTTGTAGACTAGCCAGAGCCCCTATGCTTCCCATTTGGGATCGGGAGTTATGCTTCATAACACTTAAGGTTAACGGGAACACTGTGTCGGTGTGTTGAGTGATATACAGTTTTACATTCACTCTTGAGTGCAGCAGTGCACCCAGTAACCCAGTCCCAAATGCCTAAAAGCATGAAGCACTGATCTCTTCAAAGCCAGCAAAATCTGTTCTTGCATGTTGTAATTCAGTGGCGCCACACTGTGGCATTTCCTTTGAAGACTTTCACTGGGACATACAGAAATGAACGCATATGGGCAAGTGCATATGTGCATATATTTATTTGAAATATACTAACACTTGCATAACTGGTATGTTACCCATCATGTGTGGTGTGGAAAAAACAGCATCTTGATGTCAGTGCACTGTGTAGTACTGTTACTGAATGTGTAGAGAAAGTCACTGGATGTGCTATATTAGTTTGACTCAGTGGCTCAAGCTGTCCTGCAACTAACCCCCCTACTGCCTCTCACTTCACACAGCCTGGCACTACTGCATACAGTGCAGTCTATAAGTAATTTTTTGTTGTTATTTTGGCACTGTAATCCAGCACATTGTACTAACACTAAACAAATGACTGTTTTAACTTCAGGTGGATTTACATTCACAATGGATGCTGTGTTTAGGAATTCCAGGAGATTTTGTCCATAGTTCTCCCATTTTAGTAATGGTAAATCAGAAGTAATCAAAGACACAGTTTGCTCCTCACTTGTATAGATGCCAGCTGTCTTGTGTTATTGTTTTAGAAGAGATAATGAAAGTTCTGATTCAGTTTTGTACTTTGATCTGTACACTGTTGTTGTTGGAGGCTCAGTTTAAAGACCAAAGAAGAGTTAATGTCAGAAAGCAGGACGCCATGGCACTGTAAAATAAGACTGACATACCTACATACTCAAAACATCAAGTTTGGGAACATCAGCTGTTCCCTGAATAAGACAAACAGAAGAAAATACCAACATAAGCTTATAGCATTGACACCGAGGTGCAAAACATTTGAAACCACCCCATAATTATATATTTATTTATTATTTTAAATTTTCCTTTTGAATCTTGAAACTCTAGTGAAGGCCTTGCATGTGGCTTTTGACATCATGGATTTAATCACATAGGGATTATTTAATATGTAATTAATTACATTCTAAATTATGATTTAAAGTGAGCGTTGAGCATTTTTTCAATAGGCCTCAAGAAAATAAGAAAGCACTTGACTTTACTTTATTGATCTGGGTGCTGATAACAGGAGGATGGCTTCCTAAGTGTACAGCAGTATCTTAATAAAGTGCTCAGAAGCCAAAAAAAACTCACACATTGAATGGAAATTGACCTTGAAACAGGGAAAAGGTCAGAAACAAAGCAACTGTTGAGTTTAACGATCACTGTGTCCTGGTTCACCCAGTGTGAACTTACATTCAACACCAAACCTGCACTTTAATCCACAGACATTGTCACATTTTATAATCAATTTAAAATGTGCAGGAGTACAGAATTAAAACAAAAGAATTGTCACTGTCCCATTACTTTAGGACTGCACTGTGAATCTGAAGGTCATCTTAACAGATGAAACTGCATTTGCTACATTTGCTTCATGGCACTAAAACCTTCAACTTACATCTGTGGATTAACGTTTGTTTATCTATTTCCAAGTATATATTAGAGGTGTGAGAAAAAATGTGGTATTGTAATATTTTTCAGAACAATATTACTTTATCAATATTTATTTAACATGATTTAATAATTGTAATTATTTGTTTAATATTTATATTACTATATGCATCTAATCTGATAACATTGCTTCTGAAGTCCACAAGATGGCGCAAAACTTGTTCTTGTATTGCGTCAGAGTGGAAATTGGAAAGGAAGTCCGAGATGAGAAGATGGCAGCAGAGACTCCTGTATGTAATGTGCCATGTGCTTTTAAGTCGATGAATCACAAAAATTTATTGTTACCAAATATTGTGGTAGTATCTTCCTGTCGGCTTTGCAGCTCTTCCCACCCCTCGTATATACATACCAATGAATTAATCATACACACCAAGTCACATGTTTTCTGCCATGAAGCAATTGGCTGTCCGAAGCCTGCTTTGCTGGAAAATGTGCCGTGATTCTAAAAGCAAAGTTACTCACAGATTTGAAAACCTCTTTATTTGGAGTCTCAGTGTGAACAGCATGACACACCACAACTTTTTTGGAAGATTGTTTATGATGGTGTAATTGGTTGTTTAATTATTTTTTTTGATATCTTAATCATTTTATTTCTGTGCATTTCTGGAATGAATGGATTTTAGCTACGATTTCTGCTTTAGCTGCAGTAGATTCAGAAGACCTTCATAACTCGTACCTTACTCTTAGTGTACAACTCCTATTTTTCATGCAAATAACAAAAGCATCATAGGAACGGATTCCTCTCTTCCAAAAAAAGACAATTCATCTCGTCCGTGCCTTTTTCTCTTCTGAGTGATTCCCTACCATGATTTGACTTTGTTACAATCTGTTGCTCAGAATGCCTTTAGCGCTAGCCAAGGAGTCAGGGATATCGACTTTTTGTCTTGGACGACCTTATCTTGTTTCCCCCAGGTGAGTTGTCCTGAAGAGAGATGTGTATGGCTTGGCTGATTCTTTGTTTTCCACCAGTGTTTGTCTCTTTTTTGTTTTGTCTTCTTGAAAATTTGTGTATTTCTAGAGCTCATGTGCAATGTCACAAATGTATCCAAACACAAATGCATGGTTAATTCTGTGGGTTGTGTCACAAGGAGGACGTAAGATAATATACAGCACATACCAAATGAATGTTGTTTTTGTGCTGATGTAGCTGATACATTTCACTTATTACTAATGAAAGTGTTCTATGAAGCTCTTTCAGGTTTATTGTTTAGTAGTTCATAAGTCATTTGCATGGTGATTTGTTTTTTGGAGTAAGAGAAAAAGAGCATATGTTATATGTCCAAAAGTTTGTGGACACTAGCTTGTTCAGTGTTTCTGTTGACATCAAGGGAAGTCATTTTGAGTTAGGATTGCATGCTGGAATATTACTGAGAATTTGACTGCATTTAGCCAAAAAAAACATTAGTGACGTTCTGTATAACAAATGCCACTCCAATTCCAAAAACTAAAGGTATCCAGTGGTACTGCATCATTCCAGAGAACACATTTCCACTGCTCGGCAGCCCTGGGAGTTCTATACCCTGGCACTTGGCATTGTGCATGGTAAACTTAGACTCCTGTGTTCCTGCTCTGGGCATGCTATTCTTTTGCAGTGCTTTTTTATGGAGCTCATACAAGTTATGCTTATATTAATTTACCAATGGGGAGGAGTGCCTAGACACTTTTGGACATATAATGTGCAAAACCCCAGTTCCAGTAAAGTTGGGATTTTTCACAAAATGCAATAAAAAAACAAGATTGTGTGATTTGTTTACTTTAGGCCTGTCAATGGGACCTTTTACACTCATGATGTGGCCACTTATCCCCCGCCTCCTCCATACCATGACAGATGCTGAAGATCTCTCCCCATTCCCTGAATCTTTTTGTTATATTATGTAATCTAGATAATGAAAGAACTCCGTTCTTTGTAATGTTGTGTTAAGAAATGTTCTTTTTGAGCTGACTCACAATTCTCAAAAAGTGGTGAGCCATGACCCATCTTTGCTTGCAGAGACTAAACCTTTACCTATTTTTTTTATACTCTGTCAAGATACTCTCATCTGTTTTTTAATGGGTGTTGCAGGTGTCAAATATTAAATTTATTCATATTTACAAAATACATTTAAGTGGATCAGTAAAAACATTGAAAATCTTTTTCTTTGGGCTTTAATCAGTTGAGTAAAAGCTTAAGAGAGTTAACAAATCACACATTCTTTTTATTGCATTTTATGAAAAATCTGAACTTTTCTGGAAGTGGGGTTTGTATTCTAGCATGTCTGCTTGACAGTCAACACTACTCTGAAGTAAACCAAAAAGCCATTCTGTGTACAAGTGTATCTCCATTCAGATGTTTAATACATTCACACCAGTGAGATGCTTATGTTTCTTCTCATTGTTTATTTTTGTTTCGTATATTGTTATGGATTGACTGCAGTTGACATACATTGAGTATGTGTGTAAATGACCAATTTGCCAAGTGCTGACTGACTCTTAATTCTGTTGGCATTTGGGGCAAACCTTTTTAAATTTGACCACTCATAGGAGCTACATAAATGTAAAGTTCTGTACCGGTTGTTTTATACTGCAGACATTGACTTGTGACCTTTGATTTTGCAGGAGGTCAGGCCCCAGTCAGATGAGTGTATAAGGGAGACCAATGGCCGCCCCACAAATGAAGCCCCCATGCGCAACCTGGACAGGGTGGGCCTGGGTGGCGGACCAGGCCTTTATAAGGTAGTGAAGACGGGACCCTCGGGTCACAACATCAGAAGCTGCCCAAACCTTAGAGGTATCCCCATTGGAATGTTAGTTCTGGGGAACAAAGTCAAGGCGGTAGGCGAGGTATGAACTCCCAACTGTGTTCTTTTGGCTGTTAGTAAATAATTTAGTTCCCAGATTTCGTGCTGTCTTGCCAGTGCTACAGTCACTGCAACACCAGTTTCCTTTTCTTCTTTGTGTCCCGTGAAAGCCTAGACATTGACTTGTGTGTAACTTCCTCTTGAAGAGACGATACATAATATGCCTCTGGTGTGGATGTGTGATCATTCTATTCCTATTAAAATGTTCTCAAAAGTTACACGCATGGCTTCAGCTTTTGCTACCACTCTTCTTAAATAACAGCCCAGTAAATCTGTTTGGAATGGTCCGTGAATAATATGGTGCATCATTTGGACTTTACTCCTATGGGCAGAAATATTTCTTATATGCTATGTTTATAGTAGAATTAAGCATCTATACAAAAAGGCTGAAGTCATCTCTTAATTGACCTTCTCTGCCCACTCTTGAGTGTTTCTTCCTTTATAGCACATTTGAATTCTCTCCATGCTTTGCCATGGAGGTGGTGGAATGTGCCTCTTCCATCTCAGTCTCCTTAGAGGGTGTGGTGTGTCATGCTGTCCTTGAATGCCCCTCAAAACCACTGGCTGCTTCTCAAGTTTGCACTTACAACCGCTCTATCAGTATTCCCTTCATCTGTCAGTTTGAAAATAGAACCATGTGCTCTGTGCTGGATGCAGTGTCTCACACCTGTATTTGTAGTAAATGACGTGATAAATTTGAATAACTTCAGCTGCCCTGATATTTCTTGTAACTCTAATATTAATGTTTTTTTCAGTTTCAGTGTGAAACTGAAACTGTGAAATATTCTCCAAAAGTACACTTGCGCAGGTTTTTATGGTCCTGTGTTATGAGCAGTGGTGAGGAGTTGCTTGAGAGGAAATCAATCATGTTCTCTGTGTATCAGGTAATTAACTCTGAAGGTACATGGGTGCAGCTAGATAAGAACAGTGTGGTGGAGTTCTGTGAGAGTGATGAGGGAGAGGCCTGGTCCCTGGCCAGAGACAGAGGTGGAAACCAGTACCTGCGTCATGAAGAAGGTAACGCCACACCCCCAAAGACAACTCCAAAATGTTCCAACATCATCTGCTGAAGTGAACCTTAATCACCTAGGGCATGCTTTGCAAAAAGCTTCTGAAAAGTATTTGACCTTTCTTGAACTTTCCTTTTTCATTACAGAACAGGCCATCCTGGAACATGGTGCTCAGACACCTCCCCCCAGCCCCTTCTCAGTGCAGGCCTTCAACAGAGCTGTGGGCAGCAATGGAGCCCAAGGCTTTGATTATGGCATCTCCAACAACAAAGGTTAGTTTAAATGAACATTAAGACCGGAAAAGGCAGATTAACCTACCATTCTGCCTCAGTAACACTGCATAGTATAACCAATGTTTCTCCAAACGTGTGCATGTTCAGCCATGACATCAGTCATCTTCTTGAATGGTTTTATCATAGCTTTATGTTTTTATATATATATATATATATATATATATCAATCATTGAAAAACTTTAAACAAATCGCAGACCGAGGGTTTTGCACACAGGCCATTTGATTTGTATAACACAGTGACTAGTTGGGTATGTATAAATTGCATACATGCTCAAGTTGTCAGGCTCTGTGCTGGACTCTTTGCTTCTTTCATGTTCTTTTTTGTATTTACCCAGGAACACCAACACTTCTCATCAGTGTTGTATAGAAGAGTCTAAATGAGTGTATATTGTTGTTGTTGTTGTTGTTTTTGCCTGTGTATTTTCTGTTGATAAAACTCACAGATTGAAACTTGCAGGATGATGTCTAATCTAGCAGTCACTGATTTGAAGGGGTTGAGAGTTTGGGCTTCTAGTGCACATATGTGCGAGTGACCAGTTAGGCCTGTTACACTTCTTTGCTGCCCTTTAATTCTTTTTTCTAGTAATTTATTGGAAATTGTGAACAGGATAAAACACACCGGTTTATACATGTAAAATTGTTATACACAGAGGTACAGTTATATCAGTGATCAGTGAAGTGTGTGGTGGGACTCCCTGGGGGTGCTGTGACCCTGCAGGGGGATTGCGAAACATGCCAAAAAAAAAAAAAAAAAAAAAAGTGTAAAAGTAAGCAAGCAAACAGTGCCTTCAGTTTTCTTTCCTCTTTCAGACGATGAAACAAATGTGAGGTAAAACGTGTCCAAAGTTTTGTTAGAAAACCTAGGTAGCAGCATATGTCTGTCAGTGTACGCGACGGTACTTTTACACATACATACATACATGCAACAGACACTGATGCCGTCAAATACATGACCGATGTTGACTTTCACCAATCACTGATAGTCTGGATGGTCTATTTTGTCTTCGCACAGAAGACTCATGCTAAAACTTGGACTTGTCTTGACAACAGCACACGTTTTTCTCATCTCTCAGTCTGTCTGAAAGCACCTCAAGACCAGAGAACTCAGCAGTTTCTGCATAAACTTGACGACTGGCTTTCTCTTTCCATAATAGAACTGCTGGTTGAATTTCCTGATGCAGCACCGGACTGTGTTAAGTGATCGTGGTTGTCTGAGCCCTCTGATGACACTGCATAGGAAACCACTGTGCTACTCTAAAATATACAGCCACATGTGATTGGGAAAACTTCAAACATCACACCGATTCAACAGTGATTTCTGTCTTTGCCCTGCAGGGACTGAATCTTTTCACAATATTATGTACTGTAGATTATGAAAGACCTAAATTCGTTGCAACCTTTCCTTGAAGTGAGATTATATTGATTAGCCAAAATGTTTCAGTTAAATCAGTGTTAAAGAGAATTTTTACAAATTGCAGATTTGTCTTATTTACATTTTATAAAATGTCCCAATTTTTAAGGAAATGTGGTTGGTACATCATTATTTTTTTCCTTAGCATTCCTTGCTATTTTGTTTTTGTTGTGGACTTAAGTTAGGGAGTATTTAAGAAAAAAATTAACTTTTGTAGTATTTAGTTTTTTTAAATGTCGTGCTATTAATAGCTTAATTACACAATACTATATTCTTAAACATCCTGATGCGACATATTGCATTTTTATAAAAGCGCATTCTGGAGCACTTTTTAAGTAAGAAAATACCCTTACTGTTGTTTTAGGTTTCTAGAATACTTGGTGTATCTTTTCCTGTGTTGTGCATGCTCATGTGTCGTTGTGTGCCATGGCTAGCTTTGGTGCCATGTATAGCGTGCATGGGCAAAACTCTGTGTGCTGCAGTCAGGCCTTACCAAGTTTTGCCCCATCATCTCTTTCAGGACTTGCGTTAAGGCCTGATTCTTGTCATACTTTTCTCATTCACTGCTGCTGAGTGGTGCTCCCATAGACCCTTGCTACATACTGTGGCGTCTTATGGGCTTTTCATCACTGCCTTATGCTCATATGTTACAGTTACAGTTCAAGCTGGTGATAGAACCCAAGTTAAACTATGCTGCCGTGCAGCCACGTCCTGCTTCGTGTTTTTAAAGTTAATAGTTAATGATCGTTAAATGTAAAAACCAGCCATGAATTGTGATCAACTTATAAGTGATGAAAGAAAAGTCAAGGCAGTATTGCCAAAGCCAGTGCCTTATCCAGGGCCTGGTGTGGTGTGGCTTTTTTAAACCAAACATCTTGTCCCCAAACCCTTTACCTATTTACCCCATAGTTCATCTGAACTACTGAAACCCCTCTGTACTGCCAGTCAGTGTGTCTGTGTGGGCCATTGATCAGACTAGCATTTTTTTTATGGTTCCTACTGAGGATCGTAAAAGCTATAGTCTTCCCGTTGTCTTCCACATTACAGGTGACCGACTGAGTGCCATACTGAATTCCATTCAGTCTGGGCCTTTCCTCCCAGCTCCCTCCGTATTTGAGCAAGCCGCCAAACCTCCCTCTTCCCTTGTCCACAGCCCTTTTGTGTTTGGACAGTCCCTTTCCCAGCAGCCTCAGCCACAACCACAGCTTCTGAGTAAGTCTGTCTGTCTGTCTGACAGTGGTAGTGCTTGCTTGCACAGGTGCTGCTTTTGTTTGTTCTTTTATTCATTGGTTCGGTTTCTTGATTAAGTGTCTTCTGTTCAGGCTTAGGTCCCCTGCTCAGCCTGTCTTCCCCACACACTCGCTTGCTGTGTCATTGTCACATTTCCCCTTCCTCATCTTGTAACCATTTAACCATTAGTTTCTCTATAACACTGTCAGATTTCTGCTGCTCTGTATCTGCTTTACTTTGAAATGTTTTGTTCACCTTATTACATTGTCATTGTTTTATTTTATATTTCTTTGTCTGATGTACAGCATTTACTTTTCTCATTCACTCTGTTTTACAACAGATTTGAGGAGGATTAGGGAGTGCAGTAAAACAGCTGAGAGCATTTAAAAATACCCTAACTTACTAAGTATCAGTGTTATTAATTGTGCCATCATCCAGTGTGTAATAAAACAGTGACTTTGGTGCTCTGTTTAAAAGTGTATGTATGCAGCTAGTGTAGACTGAAGTGGTGGGTGTCAGACTGTCTAGCTATTCATCCAGCTGTTGTAGGCTCATGCACGCTCAGAGGATCAAACACCAGCCTACCACCCCCTTGTTGGCCTTGGGGACTGCAGATCCCTTTTTTTTTTTCTTTCCAAGGCCCCCCCCCCCCCCCCGTCTCTCTCTCTTTCTCTCTTGCACTCAGTCTTTTTGCTCTCTCTCTGGCTGCCTCTCACTCCCTTCCTTTCTTTCTATACCTCTGTCTTCCTCTCGATCATTCTTCCTCTTTTTCGTCACCCCTCTCCTTTCTTTCTCTTTCTCCCCTGTGGCTCTCTCACTCGTTTTCTCTCTCTGATAGTTTTCTTTGGTTCAAGCCTTGTTGCTTACTCTCCTTGCAACTGTTTTCCGCTGTAGATGCTTCATCACGCAGCCTTGCTTCACGTGAGCGTGTGCACAAAAGCAGTGTGACTGGGCCTGGCACCGCTCTCTCATCTCTTGCTCTCAGACAAAAGGGTGGGTAATGCATGCCTTTCCTGGAGCACCCAGGAGACTCACTACTCGGATGAGCTTTGTCTCATCCACTGCTCCATGATCTGTGTACTTTCCTTTAGGTATTGGTATGGAGTATACAGCTCTGGTTCTGGCTGTTGTCAGGGTACACTCTTAATAATTGTAGAAATACATTTGCAGATACATATAAATTTCACAGAGTTGCCAAGATTCATTGCCTTAAGAAAAAAAACAGTTAATGAACTGAAGGGCTAACTAGGTTTTCAGTGAATTGTCATGTTTTTCTCATTACAGTTTTTTCATTCCTCCTGTCCCACATGTTGTTTACAGTTTTCTCCCCCCCCCCACACTTTTTTCAGGTGTCATGTTTCATTTTAATGTATTTTATCATTATTATTCCCTTTACCAGAGTGTAAAAGTTCAGAAACCCTAAAAAGTCTGTAATTTGTGAAGTTTCTTCCCATAAATGGTGACTGTATATTGTGGTAATCACTGGTGTTATGATGCTCAGGTGAGAGAGGGAATGTGGCAACCCGATCCCTGTCTCCAGCAAGCAAGCACCACCAGGAGAGTCGCTCACCCAAACTTGAAAGCCGCTCCAACCGTTCTGCTGACCAAGGGAAGATCAAGACCATCGACAGCTTGTCTGCCAGCGAAGCCCTCATCCTCAAATCGGATACAGGCAAACTACGTTCTGACTCCCATAGCCGCTCACACTCACCCAACCACAACACTTTACAAGCCCTGAAGGCTGATGGTAGGACTTCAGGCCTCCGAGCTGAGTCTCCAAACCCAGGTTCCCGTTCTTCATCACCCAAACAGAAGACCCTCACCTCAGGCAGGTCAAGTCCCTCTAGCACCACTTCCCCACGGTCTTCCTCTCCGCATGATAAGAACCTGCCCCTTAAGGTCAGCCCCTCTTCAAAGGCCCGTCTTGACCCTCCCCGTGAGAGATCTAAATCTGACTCCTACACCCTGGATCCTGACACGCTGAGAAAGAAAAAGGTGCCACTAACCGAGCCCCTAAGAGGCAGGTCTACTTCACCCAAACCAAAACTTCCACCCAAAGAGGGGAAGGGGGGAAGCGGCAATGCTGAAAATCGTGCTCCGTCTCCCCATGTTGTCCAGGAGAACCTCCATAGTGAAGTGGTGGAAGTATGCACTTCCAGCGCCCTGCTGTCTAATGATGTAAACGATGAAAATGCAGAATTGCGTAATGCTGAAGAGGGCTCCTCCAAAGTGCATTTCAGCATTGGAAAGGCACCTGTCAAGGAGGAATTAGAGAGCCGTTCCTCACCTAAAGTCAGCCGCAAGACCTCTAGCAGACATGTTCGTCCTAAAAAGGACAAATCTGGCCCACTTTTTAAGGGGGAGAATGTGCGTCTCACTGAGCCAGCTAAACAGGCCATGTCACCCTCTGTGGCTGAATGTGCCCGATCTGTCTTTGCAGCCTTCCTGTGGCATGAGGGCATTGTACATGATGCTATGGCCTGCTCCTCCTTCCTAAAATTTAACCCGGAGCTCACTAAAGAGCATGCACCCATTCGCAACTCACTCAGCTGCCAGCAAGGCCTGGATGAGAAGGAAAGCAAGCTGAAAAACCGTCACTCACTAGAGATCTCATCTGCTCTCAACATGTTCAATATCTCACCTCACGGGCCTGACATCTCCAAGATGGGCAGCATCAATAAGAACAAGGTTCTGTCCATGCTTAAAGAGCCACCATTGCCTGAGAAGTGTGAGGATGGGAAAGGTGAGCCCATCTCTTACGAGATGTCTAGCCACTCGTCCATGAGGTCCAAGTCTCTCCTGCCCCTCACTCTCCAGCACCTGGTGGCTTTCTGGGAGGACATCTCCATGGCAACTATCAAAGCTGCAACACAGAACATGATCTTCCCCAGCCCCGGTTCCAGTGCCATTCTGAAAAAGAAGGAGAATGAGAAGGACAGCAAGAAAGCCAAGAAGGAAAAGAAGAAGAAGGAGAAAGCAGAGGTGCGCCCCAGGGGGAACCTATTTGGGGAGATGGCACAGCTGGCCATGGGCGGCCCAGAGAAAGACACTATTTGTGAGCTGTGTGGGGAATCTCATCCGTATCCTGTTACCTATCACATGAGGCAGGCCCATCCAGGTACATTTTCTGTTTAGTATGCATCTACATTTTGGAAGATGAATAGAAGTGAATGAGTGGTTTAAGGATTTTCCTTTGTACTCCTTCAGGCTGTGGCCGTTATGCTGGAGGCCAGGGCTATAACAGTATTGGCCACTTCTGCGGTGGGTGGGCAGGTAACTGTGGAGATGGAGGCATAGGAGGGAGCACCTGGTATCTGGTTTGTGACCGCTGCAGAGAAAAGTATCTGAGAGAGAAACAAACTGCAGCCAGGGAAAAGGTAAATTTTTACATTTGTTTTTGGATGCGTAATAATCTTACCTGTTGCCAAGTTTAAGTTCTAGTTCATTCCTGCTCACTGTTAAAGAAACTGTGAGAAGAACAGTAATTGCTCCTTGTGTATTTGCACATAGTTTGAAATCTCAAACCCACAAGGACACGCAGTTACATCCATTTGATGCAGACAGTAATACTCTAATATACAGCAGACACACTTCTCAAGATGACACACATAAGGAGTTATTCTCTGGCTTATTCAGGATTTCCTCTTGCTATACAACCAGTTCCAGTAGTTTGCATGAGTTACTATCCAGTGTTGACATGGGTAATTGCAGATTTGCTTTTAGTTTAGATGTGTTTTTTTCATGAGCACATGACCACCTCCTACCCAGAAGAGCTGACTCTGGCTTTTCCATCAGTAAAGAAGTTGAAACATGTAAATGAAGACATTGTGGTCACACAGACACGCTCATATTTTTTCACATATACTGTTCTTTTTTTGTGCTATAAAAGTCTTAATTTTAATGATAAACTGCAAAACAACTCTGCATATCAACTACTTGACTTGTAGTATTGATTATAAATAAGGTTAAAATTAAAAATGCACCAATGTTGGGTTTTGTAGGCTGATGCCAAAAGTATTTTTTAAAAATGCATAAAATCAGGACTACATCTACATTGTAGATTAGGCTTATATAACTTGCATATAACATTTCTATCCATCACCCATTGATCACACGTAGATATACTAGAAACCACACAGCAGTCTTTCCTCAATTCAGGAATACTAAGCGTAGCTCACAAGTTAAATAGCCACATCTGTATGCAAAGGTTTGCTTTGTGAATGAAGCAGGGCAAATATGAAATGTAGGCTTAAATATAAACTGATAATGGACATGTACTGGATTATGAAAAAATAACAGGGTTGTATGGAGAGAGGTGTTGAGTATCTGCTCTCCATCACATGAGCTCTCAATGCAGCTAGGTCATGGATCATGTGTCATGAAGTCATGAAGCATTTCTTTCTGTTTCACTTCATTGGCCTATATGTAGATGTTTTTTTTTTTTTTTTCCCCTTTTCAGGTTAAACAGTCCAGGAAGAAGCCTCTGCAGGTGAAAACTCCTAGAGCACTTCCCACCATGGAGGCTCACCAGGTGATCCGTGCCAATGCCCTGTTTCTACTGTCCTTGAGCAGCGCAGCTGAACCCAGTCTGCTGTGCCACCACCCACCCAAACCCTTCCACACACACCTGCCTAGCCTCAAAGAGGGTGTTTCTGAAGAGCTGCCCAACAAAATTGGCTGCCTGTATCTGCAGACCCTGGCTCGGTACACACAACCATCCTGTTAAAATAATATTTGTTTGCTGAAATCTGTAATTTAATACTGTATAGTTTAACTGTACACATTGTCATTTAGCATTTTTATTCAAGATGAGCTTGACCTATGCATCTTCTGTTGCAGTCAACACACTGAGAATTTCGGAGCCTACCAGGACGAAAATCTGTTTCAAGATGAGATGCGCTACTTGAGATCAACTTCTGTTCCAGCCCCTTATATTTCAGTCACGCCAGATGCTTGCCCTAATGTGTTTGAAGAACCTGAGAGCAACATGAAGTCAATGCCACCTAGGTAATCGCTCGTAGTCTGGATGACCGTTTTATTATTTGAGGGGGCGTTTCACCTAACCTGCTTTCTTTCACTTCACTGTTTGCTTTGCCAGTCTTGAGACCAGCCCCATTACGGACAGTGACACAGCCAAACGAACAGTGTTCCAGCGCTCCTACTCTGTAGTAGCTTCTGAGTACGACAAGCAGCACTCGGCCTCCCCAGCACGAGTAAAGGCAGTGCCTAGGCGAAGGGTACACAGTGGGGATGCAGGTATGTTCTACTATTATTTACTGGCACAGCCACAATATTATCACAGACTTAATAGATAAGTATAACTTGGAGATCCATGTTTTCTAATGCGATAACGAAATCACATTTGAAATAGAATAGTTCACCTGGATTATTTCATCTGGGTTTGCATATCTTTACTTTCTCCAAAGTTTCCACAGATGAAAATGTCAGCCCCATTATAGCTGGCCTTCCGTTTTCCAAAATCCCCTTATTTCCCCCTATGGTGGTGATCTGTAAATGCACAGGAAGAGTCATGTTACCTATTTCTATTCACCTGTATTTGCATTTATTTTGAAATCTTAGTTTTTTTGATTTTGGGATATAAATTTGAATATATTTGAGTAATTTTGTTCTCTTAAGCATTACGTGCCCTGCATTCATCGTTTTTTTTGTGTTTAGAAGTGGGGTCTTCCCTCCTGCGTCATCCTTCTCCTGAGCTGTCTCGTCTGATCTCAGCCCATGGCTCTCTTAGTAAGGGTGAGAGGAATTTCCAGTGGCCCGTGCTTGCCTTTGTCATTCAGCACCATGATTTGGAAGGCCTGGAAGTGGCAATGAGGCATGCTCTGCGCAAATCAGCCTGCAGAGTGTTTGCTATGGAGGTTGGTAATAACTAGTCACATATTTTACCCGGTGGTGTTACCTGTTTATGCCTTTACTGTGTACAGTACCTATTCTGTAACAAATATTCACCTTTCCCCTTGTTAGGCTTTTAACTGGCTGCTGTGCAACGTGATCCAGACTACATCTCTCCATGATATCCTCTGGCACTTTGTTGCCTCTCTCACTCCATCTCCCTGTGAACCAGAGGAGGAG
Source organism: Arnoldichthys spilopterus (assembly GCA_037974385.1). NCBI lineage: Eukaryota > Metazoa > Chordata > Actinopteri > Characiformes > Lepidarchidae > Arnoldichthys > Arnoldichthys spilopterus. The sequence continues at coordinate 11,222,129 of JBBPDA010000003.1, read as the reverse complement.
GAGGAGGAGGACAACAAAGGGAACAAAGAAATTGTGGAGCAGGTGTGTAATTCTTTGTTCATATATCAGCAATGCTTTATATTATATGTGGGGTTATTTAACAGAACACGCTGTACAATCTGTTTAAATCTTTTGTGGATGAATCCAGTTTGTCTGTTTAAGGAGCGTATAGCAGGAATTGCTTTTGCTTACTGGCCTGTTCCCTTGCAGGAGAAAGATTTGGGTGTGTGTGAGCATCCACTCTCTGATATCGTCATTGCTGGAGAGGCAGCTCACCCACTGCCTCATACTTTCCATCGACTCCTTCAGACCATCTCTGACCTGATGATGTCGCTTCCCAGTGGTAGCTCCCTTCAACAAATGGCCCTCAGGTAACTGATCCTATGTAAAATATTACACCTATTATTACCTGTTATTACTTATATGTAACACACTGAAATCTGTCATGTTGCTGACATTTTTTAAACTTGCAATAGGTGCTGGAGCCTCAAATTCAAACAGTCAGACCACCAGTTTCTGCATCAGAGTAACGTGTTCCATCATATCAACAACATCCTGTCTAAATCGGATGATGGCGACAGCGAGGAGAGTTTTAACATCAGTGTGCAGTCGGGATATGAAGCAATCAACCAGGTTTTAATTTCACATTTATTCTAAATAGTTTAAAAGATTCTTCAGATGCTCAAAATGGGTGCCAAACCTAATAAAAGTGAATAATTAGACAAAGAAACTGTTTAAATTCAGTAATAAGTGATGAATAAAGGCAGAAAAAAGTCACAGCAGAATTTCTGGAGTCTCCTGTTTGCTGTCTTTTATGGCAACCATTTGTCACTGTTCAAAGCTAAGCTTCTGGTTACACCGTGTCAGAGTGACATAAAAGGGGATAGAGGAAGGATTGTGCTATGCACCCAAGCTTGACTTGCCTTTTGTTGGGATGTCACATACATTTTACAAATTGTATTTGTAAATCTGTAGGTCATTTGTCTGAGTCAAAGCAATCTGTGATATATATATATATATATTTGAGTTTTGTGGAGTCAAAATAGTTTTACACATAAAAAAACTGAAAATGTAATCACATCTTGACCTTGAATTCAAGTCTAGGAATCTTTCAGTCTTTTGTGCACATTTTGACATGTTGTTTTGAATGTAGGAGCTGTGTGTGGTAACCTGCTTGAAGGACTTGACCAGTGTAGTGGACATAAAAACATCTAGTCGTCCAGCTATGATTGGCAGCCTGACTGATGGCTCTACTGAGACTTTTTGGGAATCAGGGGATGAGGACAAGAACAAGACTAAGAGCATCACCATTAGCTGCGTGAAAGGCATCAATGCTTCTTATGCGTCTGTGCATGTGGACAACTCCCGTGACATTGGGGTGAGTGGATGGAACATCCATTTTATAGTAGGTAGAGGTGGAAGAAAGAAAATTATCTATAGCAATATTTTTGGACCTGATATATAGTAGTGCTATATATAAATATGTATTCATTAAATGCTGTTTAAATATTAGTTTATAAATATATTTAATATACTTTTTGGACACATATGTCTACTCTGATTAACTTGCTTCTGAAATTCGGGAGATAGTACAAGACAAGTCACTGGATCTGAAAGGAACTCAATGGGGATTTTTAAGTGTAATTTTCTTTTTTTATGCATTTTAATAAGATGGGAGACAAATGTAGTGCATCACTGAATCAAATTACAGTACTTATAATGTAACTGTGATTCTTTAAAATTTACAATATATCATAGCTGAAATATTACATAATACAATTCCATAATATTAAAGTTGTTTTATTATTTTGCAATTTATTTGGCTTTACAGATCATTAACACTTTTGTACTAAATATGTTTTTCTCCTTTTTCTGACCCATTAGAATAAAGTCACATCAATGACATTCCTCTGTGGAAAGGCAGTGGAAGACCTGTGCAGGATTAAACAGGTATGTCTTTCTACTGTCACTTTGATTATAGGTCTGCACATTAAACATCCCTTCATGCCATGGCTCACAGTCTTCTGGTTCTGTTGTTCTTTTTAGAGATTACAATGTAAAAGACAATCAATAAATATTAAATTCATTAAAGTTCATGGAAATTTCATCCACATAGTCAGCTGCCAAGTCACTTTTTTAAACAAGCGATATCTTTGGCCTTTCAGATCGACCTGGACTCAAGGCACATGGGATGGGTGACCAGTGAACTACCTGGAGGAGACCACCATGTGATCAAAATTGAGATGAAAGGCCCTGAGAACACACTGAGAGTAAGACAGGTCAAAGTGCTTGGCTGGAAGGAGGGTGAGAGCACCAAGATAGCTGGGCAGATCTCTGCCAGTGTGGCCCAACAAAAGAACTGTGAAGCTGAGACCTTGCGTGTGTTCCGCCTGATCACCTCGCAGGTTAGTGTGTTTAGGTCTATGGTTAAACGTTCTTACTCAAAAAACAATTCGTTTTTTCTAAAGTTAAACCTTTAAAGAAATATTCAAAAATGGCATCCATTAGCATTCCCTTAAAGCCACTTATGACCTCTGTTCTAAATTCACGCATCCTTGCAGATAAGAACGTTATAGAATTTATGTAGTGAATAATGTCGTTTGTGTAGGTTTTTGGAAAGCTCATTTGTGGGGATGCAGAACCTACTCCAGAGCAGGAGGAGAAGAACCTGCTGTCGTCACCTGAGGGTGAAGACAAGGTCAGTAAATAAATCTAATGTAACCATCTAATGTAACTAAGAGAGAATGACCAGTTGTGTTACTTTAAGCTTATTTCATCAATTTTTCTCAGGCACCATCTGATGCTGACTTGAAAGAACACATGGTTGGCATCATCTTCAGCAGGAGCAAGCTCACTAATCTGCAGAAACAGGTGCAGTATCATGACAAGTTCATGTCTGACTATTATACCACAAAATCTGAAAATGCTGAATCTCTTTCACCTTTTTCCATCTGTCCTCAGGTGTGTGCCCACATTGTTCAGGCTATTCGCATGGAGGCTACACGTGTGCGAGAGGAGTGGGAGCATGCAATCTCCAGTAAAGAGAACGCCAATTCTCAGCCTAGTGATGATGATGCTTCCTCTGATGCATACTGCTTTGAGTTACTGTCAATGGTGCTTGCCCTGAGTGGGTCCAATGTGGGCAGACAGTATTTGGCTCAGCAGCTCACACTACTACAGGATCTTTTCTCCCTCCTGCACACAGCCTCACCACGTGTCCAGAGACAGGTGTGTCTTCGTCTTAATTCGTTACCCGCAATGTATCTTTACTTCTCTAGTAAACTTCTCTTCCATAGTCTAGGTTTAAGGATTTAACGACCCTCCTCTCCAAACAGGTGACCTCACTGCTCAGACGTGTCCTTCCTGAGGTGACTCCTGTGCGCTTGGCCAGTGTAATTGGAGTGAAGGCCTTGCCACCAGCAGATATTAGTGACATCATCCATTCTACGGAGAAGGGTGACTGGAACAAGTTGGGAATCCTGGATATGTTCCTGGGCTGCATTGCCAAGGCCCTCACCGTACAGCTGAAGGCCAAGGGCACCACCATTGTTGGCACAGCCGGCATGGCAGCAGGCAAAGGCGTCACAACAGTTACATTGCCCATGATTTTTAATTCAAGGTAAGCTTACCTGTAATTGCTACACTAACCTAAAAAAGTAATTATTATATGATCCTATAAATGCTAATAAGGATTAGGTTTCATCAGCTCATTTCCCCTTTCTCCCTTTCTTTTCCCCCCTGTAGTTACATTCGGCGTGGGGAGAGTCACTGGTGGATGAAGGGCTCAACCCCACCTCAGATTGCTGAGATTATCATAAAGCTGGTTAAGGATATGGCTGCTGTCAGTATTCATTATTAATTAACTTACCATTTTGTGTCCATGAGATTAAATTGTGTTCAGACATTGAAAGATTCAAGGCTCATGATCATTTCTTTTCTGCAGGGCCATCTTTCAGATGCTTGGTCAAGAGTGACCAAGAATGCTATTGCAGAGACCATTATTGCTCTCACTAAGATGGAGGAGGAGCACCGCTCACCAGTGCGCTGCATTGCTACCACGAGGGTATGACTAAGCTTATCGTTACTCAATCCGTTCTGCTCCACTGTAGCACAGGTCAGCTTAGTGAGCGTTCTGCAGCAAATCGGCCACTGAGGTGTCCGTTGTAGGCCAGGTGGAGTGCCACCCACTTGGTGAAGTCTTTTGTTAAACAGACTTGCATCAATTGCATCAAATGTTCAGTTGTAAAGCAAGCAGAATTTTAAACATGGAAAACAGAGCACTATGCAATCAGTGTAATTAAACATTTGATAGAGATTTATCAAAAATTGGATGAAATTTAATATAAGCTGTGCTATGGTATTTGTAATACAGATCTGATGATTTTATTTTTGTTTCTGCACAGCTCTGGCTGGCTCTTGCCTCGCTGTGTGTGCTGGATCAGGACCATGTGGACCGGCTGTCCTCAGGCCGCTGGATGGGCAAAGATGGCCAGCAAAAACAGATGGTACAGCACACATATACTAACAGGGCCCTGGGGACACAACCTATAAATAAACAATTACCTCATAGTTCTACTGCTGGCTCCTTACCATCTTTCATGTTTGTTCACAGCCTATGTGTGATAACCATGATGATGGAGAGACGGCAGCCATCATCCTATGCAATGTGTGTGGAAACCTGTGCACTGACTGTGATCGCTTTCTCCACTTGCACCGCCGCACACGCTCCCATCAGCGGCAGGTACACTACCTTTCATTCATATTCTGCAAAATATGAACAAAATTCCAGATTGTGATTATATTTCTACATACTGTGATTAAACACACACAGTCATATTTTTGATATTGCAAAAGCCAGAATTGCAAAAACAATATTGTGCAACTCGCACACAATACTGTATGTACTTAAACTGCACACTAGATTGTGCAACCCCAAATCACACTGACTAGGATGCATCATGACACACAACAGTCTGTGTGGCGATTAAGACTAGTGTAGCAAAGCACCACATTGTTCTGATGGCTGCTTGCAGGTTTTTAAGGAGGAAGAGGAGGCCATTAAGGTGGACCTACATGAAGGCTGTGGAAGGACCAAACTCTTCTGGTTAATGGCACTGGCTGACTCCAAAACCATGAAGGCCATGGTGGAGTTCAGAGAACACACAGGTGAGATGGCCTTACACTCACTGCTTTTGGAGTTCCGTTGTATGCTGTATTGCTAAGAAGTGGAATATGCACACCCTGTTTACGGCCATAAATCTCAATGTCCCAGGTAAACCAGCTTCAAGTAGTTCAGATGCCTGCCGTTTTTGTGGCACCAGGAATGGCACAGAGTTGTCTGCAGTGGGAAGTGTGTGCTCAGACCCAGACTGTCAGGTACAAAGATTTGCATGTGCTAAAACATATGCAGTGTTCTCTGTAGGGTGTCTGTGTCTACATCATATGAAACAAATTCAGCAAAAGGACAATCTGTAATTGTAATGTGACACACTGAAATGCTGAGTGTATGTGTGTGTGTGTAGGAGTATGCAAAACTAGCCTGCAGTAAGACCCATGCGTGTGGTCATCCTTGTGGTGGGGTGAAGAATGAGGAACTGTGTTTGCCCTGCCTTCATGGCTGTGACAAGAGCACTGGCTGTCTCAAACAAGATGCTGATGACATGTGCATGATCTGTTTCACTGAGGCTCTGTCTGCTGCCCCTGCCATCCAGGTACTGGATATCTTATGAAGGAAAACTGTGACTATGACCACACAACCAGAAGGTTCCTCAGTGTTCCTTTTAATGCCTTAACTGATCCTTTCTGCTTGCAGTTGGACTGTAGCCATGTGTTCCATCTCCAATGCACACGAAGAGTTCTGGAGAACCGCTGGCTTGGGCCCAGGATAACATTTGGGTTCATGTTGTGTCCTATCTGTAAGGTATGCAATTCAGAATACACCACTGAAATCAAGCAATGGATCATGGTTTGCATGAAGAGAACATTTTCTTTAGTGCACATGTAGTCTTTGGTAACACTCGTTTGTCTGTTCTAGAATAAAATTAACCATTCAGTCATCAAAGATCTGCTGGATCCGATTAAAGAGCTCTATGAAGATGTGAGGAGAAAAGCTTTAATGAGACTGGAATACGAGGGCCTGCACAAGAGTGAAGCCATCACAACGCCTGGAGCTCGCTTTTACAATGACCCTGCTGGATTTGCTATGAATAGATATGCTTATTATGTTTGCTACAAGTGCAAAAAGGTTAGCTCCACAAGGTTCCAGACACTTTATAGTTCATAATTTGAAAGGATTATTTCAGTTCAAATGTAATTAAGTATATTTTGTACCAAAACATACTCCCAGTATTGTTGCTGTCAAAGAATAAGAAGCCTTTAGGAATCTTCTAGGTATAGGAATGTCTTTGCACTCTAGAGACGTTCATGTAAGGCATGATGCAAGGTAAAGCAGCATATCACATTTTTTCTGAAAGCATTGCCTGGGTGTCATCTTAAATTATATCAAAGTAACACTAATTCAGCCAGTTTTCATTAGAATGTCTTCAGTGCAGGAAGTTAATTACCTGCTGTTGTTTTTTGGCTAAAAGTGTGACCTGAATGTTAATTTCTGCAGGCCTATTTTGGTGGGGAGGCACGTTGTGATGCAGAGGCAGGACAGGGTGATGACTATGACCCTAGTGAGCTCATCTGTGGAGCATGCTCCGATGTGTCCAGGGCACAGGTTAGTGTTCTTAAAAAATGTGAGGAGAAGCAAGGCGTATTGTGCTGACGTATGAATACTTGACGTGTTCCGGACCAATGTGGTGCATTTATTTAACAGTTTGTATTTTTTCCTCTAAAACTGTTGTGTTAATTGTTCTGTTCAGCTTCATCTTACTCTGTTGCTACCTTTTTTGTCAGATAAGTAGTTGCTGTTAACAGGGTTATACTGAGAAGAGTATTTTTTTTCCCCCCATTTTCCAGATGTGCTCCAAACATGGGACAGACTTCCTTGAGTACAAATGCCGTTACTGCTGTTCTGTTGCGGTTTTCTTTTGTTTTGGGACCACACACTTCTGTAACGCCTGTCATGATGACTTCCAGAGAATGACGAGTGTCCCCAAAGAAGAGCTGCCTCATTGTCCAGCTGGTAAACTTCAATCTTTCTTCAGTTTTTCTCTTTTTCAAGCTTTACTTTTCTTGAAAAAATGCACTGCTTAGTCTCACTTCACACAAATGAAGGAAAAAACAGCTTGCACCATGTTTGTGATTATCCACATATTAATAGTTTTTTCTCCATTCCTGACAGGTCCTAAGGGTAAACAGCTCGAGGGGAGTGAGTGTCCCCTGCATGTTGTGCATCCTCCCACTGGAGAGGAGTTTGCCCTAGGTTGTGGCGTGTGCAGAAATGCCCATACTTTCTAAAAGGTTGGGCCCTATCTGACTCCCTGTTCGAGTCTCCCTCATGTCATGCTAAAACTGCAGACCCCTGCATAAGTCCAGTCTGAGAGCATATGCCCTGGAAGTCTGGCTCTGGAGGGGGCAGTGATAAGCCACTGTGCTTCAGGATTCATTATCTCTCTGTCTCTCTTTTAGTGGACCCTGAAAATATAGAAATTTAAAAGAAAACATATGGAAAAAAAAAAAAAACGCTCTGTGACGTGTTTGCATGCAGCCGTTGTAACCCTCGGCTCCCATAAACGTTGCACACCACCTGATCACTGACGTGTAACAATATGTAAACTGACTCTTTTCGTAATCCTGTACAGTATTCTCCACTGTTAAGTGCATCATGGCTTGGCAGAAAAGATTCCGGTAAAATATATAAGTGGACTGTCCAAGAATGTTATGTTGGGAGGAAAATAGTGTACAATTTATCTAATCTTGTATATAATGATACTATCCAAAATAGGTGTATTCAGATGTTGCTACTTTACACTTCAGTTTTGTTTGTATTCTGGGTTTTGTTTTGAGCCAGAACTTTTAATGAAGTGCAATACTGGGTGTGCCTCCTATCTTGCAGCTGTAAACATATGGAATGTATGTCAATAAAACCCACTGTACATTTTTCTACAGTGATACATGCCATTGTGTTTCTCCCCCCCCCTGGCAAATATAATCTCTGTGCTCAGAAAACTTTGATGGGCGTACGTCTGACATGTCTGAGGGTCAGTGTGATCCCTTTCAACTCCACAATGATATAATGTGGTACAAACCCTTTTTCTGTCTTTTTAAAATGTTCAAAGGTGAGTATGTTCTACCATTGTATTGTAAGAACAGAACACAGAAATCTTTGGGCTGGGGCCAGTCTTCACACCAAAAAAAGAAGAAAAAAATAGAAATTGTGAATCTTTTTGGAAGTGTGAGAATGTGTGGAAGTGTGATGAACAGCTGCTGTAAAAGAAAAACAAATGCTACTTGTAAATCTGCTCTGTATTATCTGTGGTGGATAGAGTTGGATGGTAATAAACCAGATTCTGTTCTGCAAGGTACATCACAAATGTGTTGTGTTTTTTTTTTTTTTTTCTTATTGTGGCTTGTCCAAAGCATCTCATTGTAGTTGCAGCACTTTTCTAGGACATACGAACAGTGTGTGCAGCTGCATGAGTCAGTAATAAACTTAAGAACATCGCTGAATTTGCTAAATGAAAGGAGTGTCTAGGTAGTTTTTGAAATTGGTTTCCCAGACAGGGATTAGGCCTAGTCCTGGCCTACCTGACCTTCTGAATACAAACTCCCCTCTGCATGGAAAATTCAGTCCAGGATGAAGATTAGTCTATCATAATGAACCAAACCAAACAGAAAAGGCTTGTTATGGGTGGTATGGCGAGTTTCCCAGCCTTCGATTAAGCATAAACCTAGATTATATATGTTTAGGGTTGTTTTGTCACTGACCATACAATTTAATCTAACATATAGCTTAATCTACCATACCTTAACACCAGCTGTCTAATACTAAGTGGGTCCCCCTCATGCTGCTGAAACAGATCTGACCCTTTCTATCAGAATCAACATTCAGCACAGTAGCTCATCTGTATGATTAGACCAGACAGACGAGCCTTCACTACCCACATGCATCAATGAGCCATGGGTGCCCATGACCCGGTCACTGATTCACCCGTTGCTTTTCCTTGGATCACGTTTGATAGGTACTAACTACTGCACACCTGGAACACTCCACACCACCTGCCTTTTTGGAGATGCTCTGATTCAGTCTAACCATCACAATAAGGCCCTTGTTAAAGTGGCTCAGATCCTTACACTCAGCCATTTTTCCTGCTTCTAGAACATTAACTTTAAGCATGATCGCTGTCTGATACACCGCCCTGGATAGTTAGTCCCATTCACTTCACCTGTCGGTGTTGTTAATATTCTGCAGATTGGTGTAGCGTGTCCCTTCCACCACAGCACGGAGCCGTTATGAAAGACCCGCCTCGTGTTTGAATATTCCCCATGAGTCTGTGCACAGCGCCAGAACAACATCGCCATTTTCAGAAGTCTCGGGGCGGAGGCAAATCTCCCGCGACGGAGCGCAGGAACTAGGTCAGCCGGTCACGGAAGACTTACCAACAGGCTCAGAGCAAAACAACGCATTCGCGTTAGATAGCTGTGTGCGACCTCCTGCTTGTACTGGCTTCCAATGCACCGGGTCTCGCTTGGTCGGATGTGTTGGAGTGCGGGTCCGGGCTGACAGCACAGTGACTGATTTTCACTGCTTCGGCTTCAGTTCAACTCATTCTAAACATCAAAAAGAGGTAAAGGGCTGCGGTTAGTAGCACCACTGCTGGCGTGGACAGTAAATTCACTCGCGTACTTACACGATTTTGCAGTGTTGGTTGTGGCAAAATATTCAATATCGCAGTTACGAGCTGTCTAAGCTAGTTAGCTAAGTTGTCTACATAAAGTATGTCGCATCTGATCTGAAAGTAGGGAAGCTAAGTGACCAGTGCGCCCTGAGCGGAGCTGCTAATGTGGCCCAGCCGGCGGCTTGTTGTGGTTGTGCAGTATGTACACACAGCAAGCTACTGCAGCTATCTAGGGCCAGCGCTGTAAATGGAGAATTGTACACAAACAAGAGCCAGACAGACTCGTTTAACACTAGTTATTCAAAATACTCAACATCGATTAAGCATAAGAGCAAATAGAAAACAGACTGTAGCTAACTGCCGTGGAAAGATCTTGTCTGTTCAGCTGGCGACCTTAATCAGTCTCTTCGATAGCTGTGTTGTTGATGGCACAAACCGATCACATCTCCACCCGAGAAATCAACACTCAGTACGCAAGATCCCCAACTTGGTGGGGGAAAAAAGAACTAGTCATCGTCTTTTTTAATGTCCAGATTATTTTCAATTTGGGCGAATAAAGCAGATCTGGTTTTTGTTCATTTTGTTGGTCAGTTCAGCTTATTGGATATTGGCTACGTCCTTAAGAAGATGTTCTGGAGCGGAGCATACGGCGTCCACGCACAATATTAAAACGACGGACAGGCGAGTAACACCTCGTTATGGTGACGTAATGGCCCCTGTCAAGCGTAAGGATCTGAGCAACTTGGACATGTGCCACATCGCAGTGGCTAGACAGCTGGGTCAGAGCATCTCCATAACCGCGGGACTTGTGGGCTATTTCCGGTATGCAGTGCTTCGTACCCACCAAAAGCGATCCACAGAGAAATAACTGATTACTGGGTCATGTGAGAGGGTAGCCTGCTGGGTCCAACCCCAACGAAGACCCACTGTAGCACAGATTGCTGAATAAGTGAATGCTGCCTCTTTTAGAAAGATGTCAGGACACAGTGCTTCGTAGCGTGCTGGGTGTGGATCTGGCGGTGTTCTGCTGGGAAACCTTGGATTCTGGCGCTCATGTGGTTGTTAATTTGACATGTACCACCTACCTTAACATTGTTTCAGGCCAAGTACAACCCTTAATGGCAGTGGCCATTTTTTTAGCAAGAAATACACATTGCAAAAAACTGTTTTGAATGGTTTGAGGGGCATAACAAGAGTTCAAGGTGTTCGTGTGGAATCCGTCACACCCAAATCTCAATCTGATTTGACCAACTGTGGGATGTGCTGGACAAACTAGACCGATCCATGGACACCTCACTTTGCAACTTAAAGTATTTGCCTCTGAAGTCTTGGTGCCAGATACTGCAACACATCTTTTAGAGGTTTTGTGAAGTCCGTGCCTTGATCGATTAAAGCTGCGGACACAAAGGGGACTTGCACTATAATTAGGCAAAGGGTTTTAATATTATGGCTGATCAGTGTATAGTTAGTTTAAGTACCTACATTAAGTAAACGTGCTGTGTTTCAGTGGCATCTCTAGTTAAATGGCTCCTTTCCATGAGTGCGAACCTGCTGTATTTGGTTCTTAAAAGAACCTTGTAAAGTAGTTCTATATAGCACCAAAAAGAGTTGAGCTGTTTTTAGAAATCATATAACTCTCCTGCTAAGATCAACTTAACAGTTGTCAGAGATTGTGACTTATGTCCGATTAACATCATCTTGCAGTGTGTCGTCTGTTGTGACATTAATATATCTTTCTTGTTACTTTTGTTTCACTGAAGAATGAAAAGAAGACTGAGCAGAGACAAGGAGGGCAGCAGCTCATCCTGTGTGGAGTTGATGGAGGGTTGCAAGAGATCCAGACTTCCTTCTGAAGACTCCGGAGATCTGGCATCCAATTGGGCATGGTTACCCCAGGAGATACTGCTGCGCATCTTTCAGTACTTGCCACTCCTTGATCGAGCCTTTGCCTGTCAGGTGTGTCGAGGTTGGAACCAAGCCTTCCACATGCCTGAGCTCTGGAGATGCTTCGAGTTTGAACTCACCCAACCTGCAAGCTCTTACCTAAAGGCCACTCATCCTGATCTTATCAAGCAGATCATAAAGAGACACTCTAATCATTTACAGTATGTCAGCTTTAAGGTAAGCGGCTTGTCAGACGTTTTGGTTGTATTGTCTGATGTATAGGAGATTTCTTATAGCAAAGGTTTACAAATGTACCAGCTCAGTATAGTTTCTCGCGTATCGCACATTATCTACTTGTCAGAAAGTAAGTTCTGCACATCACTGTGTAAATTTGTGGAATATGTCTCTAGGTGGACAGCAGTACAGAATCAGCAGAGGCAGCGTGTGACATCCTCTCTCAGCTAGTCAACTGTTCACTAAAGACTCTCGGGCTCATCTCTACAGCACGGCCAAGCTTCATGGAGTTGCCAAAGGTAAACCAACAAGAGCAACAACAGACCATTTTAAAAAGTACCTCACTGGCATTGCAAGATGACATTTCTTACCTACATAATTATTGTTTTTTTTATATCACCAGTCCCACTTCATCTCTGCGCTCACAGTGGTCTTTGTCAACTCTAAGTCTCTGTCATCACTCAAGATTGATGACACACCAGTTGATGACCCATCACTTAAGGTCCTGGTGGCCAACAACAGTGACACACTCAAACTGTTAAAGATGAGCAGCTGTCCACATGTCTCCCCTGCTGGTATGTCTTCCTGTTGTGGGTGAAATATATATTAGGTGTTAATCACCTGAAGTTGGCTTTTAATAGTAAGGCTATTACAAATTTCCATACAATATATAAAATAATAATAATTCTCGAAAGTGTGTCAACATTTAAAACCGTGTTCTGATGCATGCTTTGGCCAAGGGTCAGTCTTTTTCACTAGTTATTATATTTATATATATTTATATATTATATATCTAGGCATCTGGGTATCTATCAGTGTGAAGTGGGTAGAGTGGGTAAGTTATGCTTTTCTACTATACTCAATTGACTGGGCTTTTCCAGATCGGAAATCACATGACATGTAATTAGAGCTCTGTAGAAAGTTTCAATTTTGAATTGAAGCTTGACCTCAGAATCGAAAGAGGGATATAGCATTTAATAGTGTGTATTATTATGCCTTCATTTAACTAGTGAGTCAATGTTTAAATGTTCAAACCGAAAGCAAAGCCGTACAGGCAGGTGTTATGGGTGTATAAAATAATTATCTCTGAGCATTTAATAACCGTGACTCAGGGAGCTTAATCATGATCTTCCACACCCAAAATCTATGAACACCTTCTGTAAGAAAGCCACTTTTCCACAGACACATCCCACACATGCATCTGTCAGCAATGCCTCATTCATGACTACATTTTTGAGAGTTTTTGCAGCATATACAGTACATTGCAAAAGCCTTGAAAGTGAAAATGATTTTTTAAAGCTGTGTGTCTGAGAAGTGTTTTCTCTCACAAAAACACTAATATTAAGATAAATGGAAATAACATTAATACAGTAAACTGTGATGTTTGTGTGTATCAGTGCATTGGCTTAACCACTTCTAGAGCTCTCTTTATGGAAACCCAGACTTATTCATTCTATTCGTCAAATCGATGGGTTTGGGCTCAATTCAGTTCTTCATTACATGAAACCAGGTGCTGCTAACGGAGCTTCACACATCCATGCAGTGGCAGGTGGCATGATGGAGAAATATGGAGCCAAACCTGTTTTAAGCAGCTTACACATCAGCTACTGTTTACACACCACCATTGATTGTAATATGAACTTGTTTTTGCTGCAGAAAGTTTTTGCATTCACTGCAAAGAAAAAAATATCTTTAATGTATTGCACAGTACTGTAAATGTCAGTAAAATGTCAGATTTTGGAGTTAGAATTGCAAAGTGAACATTTGAATGTGGTATCTCCAGGCATTCTGTGTGTTGCTGATCAGTGCCATGGCCTGAGGGAACTGGCGCTGAATTACCACCTGCTGAGTGACGAGCTCCTCCTTGCACTCTCATCAGAGAAGCATGTGCATCTAGAGCACCTTCGCATTGATGTGGTGAGTGAAAACCCTGGTCAGCAGTTTCACACTATCAAGAAAAGCAGCTGGGATGCCATGGTTCGCCACTCCCCGAAGTTCAACCTGGTCATGTACTTCTTTCTGTATGAGGAAGAGTTTGGGCCCTTCTTCCGTGATGAAATTCCTGTCACACACCTCTATTTTGGCCGTTCAGTCAGTAAGGATGTGCTTGGCCGTGTGGGCATGAACTGTCCTCGGCTTGTGGAGCTGGTGGTGTGTGCTAATGGCCTGCGCCCACTGGACGAGGAGCTGATACGCATCGCAGAACGTTGCAAGCAGCTGTCTGCCATTGGCCTAGGGGAGTGTGAAGTGTCTTGCAGCGCGTTTGTGGAGTTTGTGAAAATGTGCGGCCGACGCCTCTCACAGCTGTCCATCATGGAGGAAGTGCTCATCCCTGACCATAAGTATAACCTGGACGAGATCCACTGGGAGGTATCCAAACACCTTGGCCGTGTCTGGTTCCCTGATATGATGCCTACCTGGTAAAAAAACTTGCAGGCAGTTTCACACCTCACATACCTTCATACATAACCAGTATCAAACTTAACATTTTACCCCACAAGGCAGTCAGTTTCTACTCTGACCTGTTATGCTCTGCAGTGTTTCCCCCTCTCCTGAAGAAGTATTATGATTCTCTTTGCATTTGAGATTTTGTTTTTCTTTATAAGAGTAATATTGGAACATGGGCAAATATCAGTGGTATGTAAGGGTTTATGGTTTATGTCAAGAAGATCAAACACTTCATTATCTATAGTATGGCTTGTTTTCCGAAAAGACAGCTGTTTGCCTAAATGCCGTATGTAAATGCTGAAAATTATAGAAAAAATAAGCTTGTTTCCAGCTCATAATGGAAAAAAACTACAATGTAGTAACCCTATTGTAATGCATTCTATATATTCTAATTGGATCACATAATGCAGCACAATGCAATTATGCAAAACCTGTGGAATTTTACTATGTTAGACATGTACCTATGTATTCCCAATCCCAAATGCTCAGTATTTCTTATGGCACCTATATGTAGGATTTCTCATGTACATCTAACTAATCCTCACTTTTTGTTCTTGGATCTTTGTCAAATGTGTATAAAAAACAGAAATTGTATTTGTGTATTGTTACATTGTTCAGGACAGTCAGCTATTGTAAGTAATTGTGGAGGGGAAATCTTGCTCTTTATTGACGTAGCACCTGGAACACTGTCCTAATTTGACCCGCAGTAGGTGGTGCTCTTGAACAGCTGTCCGCTCTAAGCCTTTTTTTTTTTTAAGCTCTGCTTCAGGCATTGCAACAGACTGCTTACTCTGCAGTGAATGTTGGGAGGTTTGACACAGTACTTTTCAATTTCAGAGCCTTTCCTGGGTAGCACCTTCTCACTGTTTTGCAGCTTTGTATTTTCACATCTTACTTCGATGGACATTTGTTTTTTGTGTTTCTCCTCAAATATGACATCTTTTTTTTAACCAAACTTTTTCTGTCCGCTCATGGGATGCCCCAAATACATGTTCCACCACTAGTCGTGCTAAAACCTGATTGCAGGCTCTATAATATTTAGCACAGTTGTGTGAAATGGACAACTTAATTGTGTTAGGGACTTTAAAAAGTGATTGTTACAAATAACTAGATTTTCTCCCACAAGGCATACACAGACAGAAAGTTGGATTCAAGTCTTTGCTGCGCACAAAAGTGAGATACTGCCCATGAGTCTGCCAACTGTTTTTAATTTCATAAAGGGGCTAATGATTTGTATTTTTTTAAATGTAATTTAACAGATTTCCTCCTGCTAGGACAATGACTTTTGGTTAAGCTATTGTTTGTATTTGTATAAATGGATTTGTACAGTTAATATAAAGCACCTTAAATGCATACCAAATTAATTATAGAAACATAAGTGGATGCAGAGAAGAGTCTTTCCTTTTGAGGTTTAAGTTGTAAGTAAGTGGTAAATCTGATTATATGGAGTGTAGTGTTCACCAGCATTCACACTACGTATAGTGAAGGTGAGGCTGCATAACACAAGCAGTTCAAATGACCTGACAGTGTTTAGGCTGAAGGTCACTTATTTTGGAAGCGTCTTAATGCAGTGGTTCCCAAACCAGTCCTGAATTCCCTCTGCCCGGCACATTTTTGTGTTTACACACAACTCGAACTGGGTAATTAAATGATCAGTTGGACCAGGTGTGCTAGGAGCAGGAAAAACTCTAAAATGTTTAGGACGGGAACAATGGTCCAAATGTATTTTTGGCATGATTTTAATGTGGCTTTGCAGAACATAAACCAAGAGTAATCTAACTCAGCACCCGCTTAAGTCTAACACGTTTCTAGTTATTTGATTTGTTCAAGAAAAACATGCATTATGAAATATCAAGACTTGACTGGGTGTGTTGTGCTGTTTTAGATAAGGTAGATTTGTAGTCACTGGAGTGAAGCATATAAACATTTCCCTTAAAGAAGGAAGTCCTGTATGTTTTTTATATAAATTGCTGTGTTTAAAACTGAATAGAAGTGTACTTATTTCTCCCTCTGTCAGGGTTTAACGTTTCAGCGCTGATCTTTTAATTGAGCAACAATGGTTATTTGGTAGATCTTCTACTCTTGTGATTTTTATATAATTTATTGCTAAATCTTTGAATTGCTAGATCTCTGAAATGTTTGTATTTGTTTTTGTTTTCCCCCACAATTTTGTTAGAATATTAATACATGCACTAATAAATTGCTACAAATGAAATTGAAAAGCTAAACTAAATAGTGAATCATTGAAGATTTACAGGACTTAATACAGTATAGGATCAGGTTAGGCAGCTGAAGCTTAACAAGAGGATACAGCCTGGTTACTTATAAGAAATGACTGACATCATGAAGATCTAGTTCCATCACCTATTTAGTCCTTTAATCAAGTGGTTTCAAAATGAAGTTGGTTGATCAACCATGCTTTTTACCCCAGGATGCAAGATAATTAATTAATAATTTAAAAATGTCGTTCAGTTGTAAATATTGATTTATAAGAGTGAAAGATGTGCAATGATTTGTTTACTTTCAAAAGGTATGCGACCCATCGTGTAACTGATGATCGTATTTTTCCAACATACATAACTGTCTTTTTGGGGAAAAAACTCATTTTCAACATTCTGATTTGCTTCACATTTGCATTGTTCAAATAAATTATGTAAATAAATAGTTGTGTGGACTGTGATTACAATCAATACAAATGGAAGAAACATTTATTATAATTTCATATACAATTATGACATATTACAAATTTTACTCCAATCAAAACATGGTCTGTTCTGATGGACCTTTTTTAAATATTCACAATACAAACAAGTAGTTGTTTTACACATTGCCACCCTCTGACAAACCTAAAAATATACAGATATGCCATATCATTAAAACCACCTGCCTAGAAATGTGCCTCTCCCTCTTGTCTTCGACTGTCAGGGCTGGACACCACAAGACCAAGACAGTAGCAGTAGAATGCGTTCCAAAAATGCTTGGTGGAATTGAGATCTGGGGAATCTGGAGGCCAGATCAACACCTTGAACTCTTGTCATGTTCGTCAAACCATTCCTGAGTAGTTTCAGTATAGCAGAGAGACTTCTCCTACTGAAAGACGCCACTGCTAATGGGGAATAGTGTTTCCATTAAAGGCTGTCCTCAGTCTGCTACAGTGTTTAGGAAGGTGGCATTTGTTAAAGTAACACCCACATGAAGGTAAGGATTCAAGATTTCCCAACCAAATATTGCCCAAAGCGTCACACTGCTTCCACTGGCTTGTCTTCTTTGCATAGTGCATTTTGGTTCCATCTCTTCCCCAAGTAAGCAACACACACACCCTGCTACAGCCAGATGACATAAAAGAAATCAGGCAACCTTCTTCCACTGCTCCATCATCCACTTCTGATGCTTATGTACCCACTGGAGGTGCTTTTGGAGATGGATGGGTCAGCATTGGGACTGTTACACAACCCCATGTGCAGTAAGATATACTGCATTGTGTTCGGACACCTTTGTATGATAGCCAGCATTCAATTTTTCAATTTGTGCTACAGTAGCTCTCCTGTTGAATCAGACCGGATAGGCTAGCTTTTGTTCCCCACACATCAATGAGCCTTGTGTACCTATGACCCTGTCACTGGTGTTCTCCCTTGGATCACTTCTGTTCAAATTTAACTTATGCATACTGGAACACTCCACAAGACCTACTGTTTTGGAGATGGTCTGACCCACACATCTAGCCATTGTCAAAGTTGCTCAGATCTTTACACATTTTACCATTTTTCCTGCTTCCAACAAATCAACTTCAAAAATAAACTGTTCACTTGCTGCCTAATATATCCCAACCCTTGGCAGGAGCCATTGTAATGATAATGTTGTGGTTTTAATGTTGTGGCAGATTGGTCGGTGCATAGTCATTTGACACGGTTAGTAAAAAATTAAAGCAAAGTTACTCTCCTTAGTGTGGTAAAGGAACTTCCTCATAAGTAACCTGGATGAAAGGTTCCTTCATTGGCAAGTGCCAGTACTCAAAGTTGTAGTACAAATAAAACGTCTTCTCCAGTACCACTTTTTCATAGGCCTCCATTAGGCTGAAGATGAACTGAACCATTGACTGATGAGGCTGGAAAGAGTGGTAAAACTTTTTGATATCCATGGCCAGAGTTTTCATAAAGGACTGACCAAATATAGTGTCCTCGTCCCCAAGATAGGTTGGCTCTCCGCTGTACAGGTATATTTTGGTATAGTTTGTCTGAGTTTTGCTTGAGAGTTTGGCTCCTAGATCTGCCATTTTCCTGTATGTGCGGTGTACAAACTGTGAACAATCATATGATTCAAACCATGTTGTGGCATTAGCCCCTGGGTCTGATCGCACAGTCCATGTCTCATAATAAATACCAGTCTCATTGTCCTCTTGAACCCATCGTGCCAGATCATTAAACTGCTCACCTAAAAAAAATTGACCATTGCTATTTAGAATGCAAACTGTACAATTAACTATAAGCATGAAAGGCCTTTGTACACAATTGTGTGAAATACAGTACCTGAAATTTCTCCCACTTTTTCCAGAGTTCCATTTTGTTGCCAATGCAGGTCATCTATCCCTTCGAAGAAGCAGCCTGCTCCCTGATTACACCAAAAGGGAGCTGCTGTGTCCTCTCTCTCATGGGGAAAAGTGCAGTTTCCAAGCTGGAAAAGCTCATACCACTCCATAGTATAATTTCTTCCCGTCTCTAAACTGGCAAACCCAATGGCATCATGCATTATATGCTGTAAAGAAAATTAAAACTTAACAGTGTCAGACATGTGGTATGTTTCAGCAATATGTTTCATAGTAAATATCAGTATACAGTTGAGTCTTTTAGCTTTTCAGTTTTACTTAGTGCTTTTTACTCATTGTATCCAGGGCCTGATGGTTCATTGTTTTCCCTCTTTCTATGGGTTTTTTTTTTTGTAAGATCAGCTTACAATCCAAAAAATCGGTGGTGGGTATCCTTAATGGACAGAGTTTTGTCTGGTAAATATTTACAATACTGTTTTGTTTGCTAACTTATATAACAAGACACTGATACATGTGGAAATGTTATACATATGGGCCAGCCCTACAAACACTTAACTAATGTGTCAGTAAACATCACTGAGAGCTTAGACAGTTTACTCAATTAATTACTCACAAATTTGCCCAGAAGATCTCCGTATTTGAATTCCCACACCGGAGTTTGCAGTCGAAACACTGAAATCACATCAGAGTCTCTAACGTAGGGTATTCGGCCGTCTGGGTCCCCAGTTGGACAGAAGGGGTACAAAGCCTGGCAGTATGGGTCAGTGGCCGGACGCCGGTCAAATCGTCTATTAACGCATAGAACAGAGAAACACACAGGACAGTCAAGCATGTAAACTCATGCAGACACATGGTGTCTGTTCAGCAGCCTGGTGGAAGAATGGGTCCAGTCACTGCTATAACCTCAGTCAGCTGAAAGGAACAAACAAAGCAACTAAATCAGAAACAGTATGCTGCTGCGTGGCTTCGCGTCTATCTGGACTAATGAGGACCCCAATGTTTGCTAAACGCCACCGTTTAAAACAAGACAGAATTGGCCGTGCTAGCTAAACACACAGAAGCAACAGGTTCAACTGCTGAACGCAGTCATGGCTTGCGTGGCGCCCTTACCTGTAAGGGACAGGCCAGACTTGCTTTCCATTAACATTCTGAGAAATGGTCAAGGCCAGAAACCAAAAATATAGCACCGAACCAGCGCTTAAAAGTGCGGGAAGCTGCATATTGAAACCACTGGAGCGAAACTCCTGCGATCGTTACCCTCACCCTGCTGTGCACAAACTTCCTCGTTTCGCTGCATGACCGCTCACGTGGTTTTGTCAAACCAAATCAACAAGCGTCACGAGACGGCATGTATTCCGACAAGCCCACCCCCGAGCGCTGGGATTGGCTAGCAGTTCTTTCTCGTAGTTTAATTGGCTGGTCTGCTAACTAGCGTTCATTCTTTAGCCAATCTCAGCGTGCGCAGCGGGGTTTTCGGAATACGAGTCACGAGGGTTTTCTCTATTTTTCTATATTTACGTTATTTTTCTAAAGGAAAATACAAGTCACGAATAAGATTAAATATATTTATTATTACAATGACCTAATCACCTAAAATAGTTCCAGCGGCGACAGCAAGAAAAAGTGTCCACATCACAAGGCGAAATTGAACAGCTTTTTATAAGTGAAATTTTACTGCAAAGAGGAACAGTGACCTTTACTGCGGTGTGAGGAGGTCTGCAAAAATCCCACCTGCTGGTTCTGAATAAGTGAAATGAAACCGAAAACAAAATAACAATTCCTCTTTCATGGGTCTACTGCTGTAAAGGCCAGACCCCGCTGGACGGTTCTGCGCATGTCTGGGTTCGGTGCGTGAGCGTTGTTATGGTAACAACAGACGCATTTCAGCTGGTTTTCTGTATGTTCTGTTTTCTCTGTCTTTCTTTTTTGCCGTCTCTGTATTTCTTAAGCATTTTTCCGTTTACGGAAAACTTGAAAGATGTCTGATGCTGGATCTGAAGACTTGGAAGATGAGCAGGGTTATACGGGAGTAAGTGTGTGACGCTCATTATCGTGTTTGTTGGGCAGTGAAGCTGAGTTCTGATCAGGGTGTGGTGGGGTCGCTGTTTCAGGAGTATGAGGGTGAGCGTAATGAAGCTGGAGAGAGACACGGGCGTGGGAGAGCGGTGCTGCACAACGGAGACTCATATGAAGGAATGTATGAACATGGGAGAAGATCTGGTCAGGTATTATAGCACAGAAAACATACATAAGCCAAAGGTGCAGAATATCCTAGATAAAGTTAATTTGGCCGTGCAACGTATCACTGTCGCAGCTTTTTGCTCCTTCCCTTACTGTTCAGGGTCTGTTTTTTACATTTTACAGAACACTATTAACTGTAAGCTGTTCATTTGCTTTTAGTCTAATAAAAAAGACATATCACTTTACTAATTTAGCCAAATTATATATATAAAAAAAAATTAGAATAAGACACATGTTTTGTCTTAATGCAAATAAATGGTGCCCAACCTTTGACTAACCACAAAAAAAGTTTAATTTTACTTTTCTTTGACTGTAGTGGCCTTTACGGGTATTCTGTGTCATGTTTCTTTATATTTAATTTATATTCAATTTAATTTCATTTTATGTTATAATTTAGATTCATGATTTGTAGTTTTTTTAAATTTTCTTTATACTCTTGTTTTTATTTTAAATGGATGTGATTTATGATTCAGGGAACATACAGATTTATGAATGGAGCTCGATACATAGGGGAATATTACATGAACATGAAGCATGGACAAGGTATTTTCTACTACCCAGATGGTTCCAAGTATGAAGGTGAGGGATTGGAGTACTGTTTTTTTTCAGAATGGATTTTGAGTTGGGGAGTTTAAGACACTATAGGTGAATAACACAGAATATTTGTTCTTTTCCTTCTTTCAACCTATTAGGCTCCTGGGTGGATGACCAACGACAGGGTCATGGCATTTATATGTATCCCAATGGAGACATATATGATGGAGAGTGGCTCCAGCATGAAAGGTACAACAAATGCCAACTATCATCATCCACATAGTTTAGTTACAGTCCTATCATTAAGGTATACACACCACACAATAATGTCACTCTCATAGCTTAGGCCAAAAACCAGTCCTCATGAATGATGTAGTCTGCTGACTATGCAAATCCTTAACTGTTTTTAAATATTTCAATTCTCTATATAATTTAAATATTATTGGAAATAATAAATAATAATTTTTGTTTATGCATTATTTGGGCCATTTAACTCTTCTTTTCCTTACAGGCATGGCCAAGGTGTGTATACATACCATGATACAGGCTCTAAGTATGCTGGCACATGGGTTAGCGGTAAGATGGAGTCTACTGGAGAGTTAATCCATCTAAACCACAGATACAAGGGCAACTTTCTGAACAATAATGTAAGTCTCAGCTCTTTTTTCTTTACATTACCCTTGCTTGAAATGAAAACTTGTGTTTCTGTTTCTTCATTGTCATTTTTTCCTCCAGCCCTCAGGTCCAGGAAAATATGTGTTTGATATTGGCTGTGAGCAAAATGGAGAGTACCTGCAGTTGGATCAGGTCTGTTTTTCTCTTAGTGCATGAGCTATATTGACTATACTGAGTAACGATATACTTTTAGCCAATCAGCTTCTCTTTTCTGTTGCACTATAATATTGTTTTGTTTTTGCAGCTAGATAAAATACAAATATAAGTGACTAAAGAAACTGCTGCCTTTCAGACATGAAGTGTGGTGTGCTGAGGATGTCACTGATGTATGTTCTAATTGATTAAAGTGGTTTTCCCCTGCTGAAACTCCAGCCAGCACTAGATGAGGAGATCATTAAGGATGGAAAGGCCTCCAAGTTGCATTCCCCATATGCTCTTCAGGGCGAGCGCTATATCTCCATTGCAACTATTGGAGATGAGGTTCTATGCGACCAGCCTGACAGACTGTTGCTGTGCCTCTTAGAATGTAGTTATAGCGTAACTATGGTCTTTGTGCATGCCAACAGAGGCTCTTGAAAGTAGATCTACTCATTGCCTGTTTGTCTCATTGCTTGAAATTTTAGCCTTAGAGAATGGACACGACACTGGAGTTTCAAATGTTTTAAAGTTTGATGTGTTTTTTTAATAAATGTACTTGGTTTAAAGTACTTAAATCTGTGGCCAGTTTGATCAAAAACACACACCAAGCCTTAAAACATCTGTGCACTTTACACAAAGCTGGAGAAGTGGTGTGAATGTCATTAGCAATAATAGTAAAAGTTTATTTTAGTGAAGCCCTTTTTAACTTATGAGTCTTTGGGCTGCAGGAAAAAGGAGATGCAGAGGAAGAGGAGCCGGTCACTACCACCATTCTTAAATGGAAACCCAAAGCTGTGACTGGCCTTTCACTCTGGACCTCTGCTAAGGACGACACTCCTCCTGGTACGCCCACCCCATGTACTTAAATAGTTGCAGTGATGTAAAAGCAGTTGTCGTCTTAGAAGAATCTCCTGTAGTAACTGCAGATCCTTTTGTTTCTTTCTGTGATGGTCAGAACTGAATATTGATGATTAAGTTACTAGTTTGACAAATGTTGAAATTTACACAAATTTCCTCTTTCACCAAATATAGCCAACCAAGACCTGCTTGTTTTCTGTTGTTTGTTCCTTTAATTTTATACCGAAGCTATAAAAGTCTATGTAAAAATTGACTTTAAGAAGTGAATGTATCCATACTGTTTCTCTTTAAGTTTACAACAGGTCCTACTTTCCCTTGTAGACCAGGGTTTATCTGAGGGGGGAGAAGGACAGGCCACAAAGGAAGAGGAAGTGAGGCAGAGCCCAGTGCAAGACATCAATGATCAATAGGATGCAAGAGCAACTGCACTGATAATACAATAATATAACAATGCAGGTGTAATTTTTTCTGATCCTTTATATTAAACTGATTTGCACTGTTACTGGTTTGTTGTGTGGTCATATGCAGAAATCATAAAGGGAAAAATGAATATTTCAGATCAGAAGTCAGTGGAACTACATTGAATTTTCCTAGTACAGTCAGCAGGGGGAGGCATTTACTGACTGATACTTGGCGCTTGTCTGGGTAACATTGTATACTCAACAATGCGGTATAAAAGGCTGTTAATCGCTCATGTCCTCCTACAGCCTGCACTTATTTCAGTGCCACATGACCTAATAGATTATAAATAGAGGTGCAAATTTTACAATAATTTTTATTGTCTAATGTTTACCAGATAACTGCAGCATTTGCAGCAACTAATTTCAAAATGTACAGCATAGATATACTGACAGATGTATATTGTGACATAAAAGTAACTTGAAAATTAATTCAAGACCTTTCATGGCTTTCACATGAAAATCAGAGATATTGTATGTAAAGAAAACTATACAGATCCTTGATCAATGTATGCATTGCTTGGAAAGAAGGTGCACAGAGAGAGAAATGTGTGTGTGATATGTCTACAGGTTTGTATTATGCCTGAGTCACCATAAAGCTATGGTGGTACTCAGTTACACCTTTGTTTACTCTTGGTGCACTTTCTGCTTCCTCTTTAAGCGAATCCTGCTAACTGTCTGTATTGGTACATTGGTAGCAATGTAGCCATATTTGTTCTCAGTGTTTATTTTTCTTCTGGCTGGTGACATCCTTATGTCGAGTGAGACACTACAAGAGGAAATAATGTTTAAACAACGTTTTTCAGTACTTTTTTGGTCAGATTTTTAGGTAAATTGCAACTATGTCTTCTCTGTTACAAAATGAATAAAATAACTTCATCTAATACACCATGTTGTCATATGTCAAGTAAAGATCTTGTTTCATGCAGAATCTAAATAGAATATCCAAATGTGTCTATTTAAGTCTTTTCCTGCAAGTGGTGTACCTGCATTCATTAAATTGTTGTTTATTCCTGACCATATTCTGAAAGATATAACAGTAAGATTTCCAAAGACATTACTACTATCTGAAGGTACACCTGTGTTTTCTTCATTCAAAAATATATATATATCTAACATTCAAATGCAAGATTTGTGTCTTTTTAAAAAATGCAAATGTATACAAGTTTAAGTAGCTAAAATCTCATTTTTCAAAACACCTTTTAAACATATTTGTAAGAATATCAGTAATAAACTTGCAAAAATGTATTTGTTTAAAAAAAATGACCATATTCATGTTGTGGTGTCTTTGAGAAAACATCTGGTGTAGCACTATTGTAGGTTTATTCCACTGCTTCATAAGGCCAGAGATCTTACACTGAGCTTTGTGTGTGTGTGTGCGCGCACCCATGTATTAATCACTTTAAACGTTTTAATAATTTAATGCTTCTTCATGGGCTTTTTAAGGTGGTACTCACACTTTATTGTTATTACACGGTGTCCTCGTCATTCCACCAACCATTTAACATCTCACCCTACCACCCTGACTAGATGGTAGCTGAAGACAGAGTTAGCTTAAAAGGAAATTTAGTTTAGTAAGGTCAGCATTTGGGTTGTGATTGTAAGCCTGGGTGCCCATCCAAGAGTAAAGAAATGCAGCTCATGCAGTTCATTGCTCTTTGATAGATGGATGTACCCTCTATCATCATTTCACTTCTCTTTAGTGGGCTTGCTGTTTTGAAACTATTGCTGCACACAAACAACAATGTAATTCAATGTAAACCAATGTTGCTGAGCTTGCATTGCCTTCCCCTCATGTGTCTTCTCTGTACTGAGGAAAGCAGCACGCTTTCAAAAGAGCATTCTATTTGCTTATTGTTCCAGAATCAAGTATCACTCAAGATTTTTAACTGCTACACAAATACTGACATGTATGACATGTATGTGTGTGTTCTGCTTTTCATTGTTTTTTTTTTTAGTTGGCCTTTGTTGAATTTTTAGAGAGATGAACCAGGACCACCTGTGAAGCATGGTGGTGGAAATGTTGTTTTGCTGCCTCTTGTAGTCATTGATTCATCTAGGAATTCTGCAACATATCAAAGAGTGCTTGAAGATAATGTGAGGCAATCTGTCCAAACGTAGGTGTGATCCTAAGCACACTAGCAAATCTAACCTAGAGAGCAGAAATGGTGGTATTTTAAAAGAGCAGTACATGCAAGAAACCCTCTAATGGCACTTGTATGGAGGAGTGGCTTTCAGCAAGCCATAGAGTCATAGAGTGACAGTTATGGAAAAGACCTACAAAAAATATTTCTGCTAAAGGGGGGCAATAAAAGCTTCTGAGGTGAAGGAAATATTACATATTTATTGATATTTTTGATGCTTAAAGTACATCACCTTTCTCAGTAGACACTGCATCAGAGTGAAATGTTTGCTTGTTTAAATATGTTGAAAAAAAACCCTGTGTTTTCTGATAGCTGGAATGAACAGAAAAATACCTGTATTGCCACATTAAAAAATACTATCAAAAACTGAACAAATAAACTTTATTCACTCTGCAGTGAACTTAAGACATACCGTTTATGTAAAATAAAACATAGTTGGTAAATATTTTTTAAGAACTGACAGCAGCACACTGTGATGTAATTCATTCTTGTAAATACTTTTATATTGCCCTAGCTGATTCTTAAACAAACATTTCTTGCATTGTGTTTGTACTGTTTTTGTCTTTTGAAGGTGTCTGAAAGTTGACATCACATAAATGCTTATGATTACACAACAACCCTTACTGTCATTCATATGAGGCAAGAACTTATGATGATTTGGAACATACAGTGCTCTTTCCTTGCCCTGTCTGTTTATTAAACAAAAAAGAAAGTCAACTTGACTCAACTTATGTCTTTAGATTTTATTTTAGAGTGAAACCTAAACCAAGAGTCAAATGCATTGGCAAAGTACATCTAAGTGCAGTAGGGATTTTTCTTGATGGAATTAGTACATATACAAAACTGGACAATAAACAGCACATACAAAACTGCTAACTGCATTAGTACAAAGTTCACTTTTTCTAAACTCTTTACATACCTCTCAGCAGAAACATGCAGCTTGAACAGTTCATGCCTAAAATGCTCTATAACAACTGCAACACTGCAAGCTAATTTCATCAAAACATCAGCATTAAGATCATGCAGATAAATTATTTGTCCATATCATCTAAGATGCATCATAACATGATGGCAATTAAGTAAAAGTGACTTATTTGTCATTGTGAACACACTCAATCAGACACAAACAGTACTTTACATAATCAAATCTTACATAATCATAATCTAGTCCCTGGTCTACATCCTTTGGCTACATGTTCCCCTCCCTTTTTATAGATGGTCAAGAAGTGCATGAAAGAATTTAGCATATGGTGTTTACACACTTCTCTGTTCACTTTTCAGTTTAAATGCCATGCTAACTGTGTGAAGCAATGCGAGAAGGGGGGGAGAGAGAGCGAGTGAGAGAGAGAAACTAAAAAAGCTTGTTAGCAATTGTAGTTTAAAGTTTAAACATTAAAATTTGCCATCATTTAAAGCATTATAGATCCCATTAAAAGCTAAACCTGATTAAATGTTCAGTGATAAATGTAGCAGTTTTCTGCATGCCGTTATGGAAAGTAATGATATCAGCGCTTCTGAAACTGGTTTACTTAGTAATGACTCACCTCATATACCTGCTCACTTGATGGCTGGAGTTTTCAATATTTTCTCAAATGCAAATGTTAACATTAAAGCCTGTTGTGATCACTTTGCCCTTTCTATTTAGCAGCTGAATGAAGAATATTAACAGAAACAACTAAGGGGAAAACAGAAAAATGTCTGTGTGTGTGCCATGTGGGGGTGGGGAGTCCTCATTAAGTGGGCCCAGGAATTCGAAACCCTGTCAGAAGTCATCAGAACAGTTCGATGAGCTTATTGTTGTCTAAAGTTACAATGGGCTCAGG
>JBBPDA010000003.1:11182756-11194264 GCA_037974385.1 Arnoldichthys spilopterus | reverse complement strand
TGTCACTCCTACTCCTTCAGGAAGCCTCACATGCTTCTTTCTCCATTGGTTAAACAGAGCTCTAGCACTGACAGGAGGTGTGGTTGCAAACTAGCTCTACCAGATTTCCCAGGAGTCTGGACTGTATAACTGGCACTGGCCAAGCTGAAGCAGACATTTTTATCCCTGGGAGTTCCTCTAACTCCAGGCCGGACCTAAGAATGCCTCAGAGCAATCTTGATTGCTACAAATTCCCCTTTCCTTTGCAGATCTTTCCTCACATCTGAACACATCCATGGTGGAGTTAAAGCTTGGGCTAAAATCCAGGGCAGCTCATGATGCAGCATGATTTAGCCCTCTGGGGACTACAAAATATGAGGTAAAAAACCTTTTATTAACTATCACATGCCTTAATGTATTAGATATGAAAAGAATATTCACAAATCTAGATAGGGAATATGAATTTTCCCTTTTTAGGACAAAAAGTAAGCATGCAAAGGAATCCAAAGAATCTTGCTTGTTAAATATGTTTTTGTGAATACAACACAATTATGTGCAGATGTGACAGCTTAATGCAGTTCTTAAGTCAATGTTCCCTTTTTTGGTTGGAATTAGAAATTAAAATGAAAACACAAGACATTATTTGCATTAATCACAACACATTGGTGCAAAAGTTCTACTTCTCCATGAAAATCATCTGCTGATGTTCTTAAATCTCTGATCTTCATTCACTATGGACTAATTTTACAGATTTTGCATTGAATCAAGTATTCACTATCAATATGTCTCACTGTAAAATATCTAACATAAGACTTATACAGATCTTGTCCTAAAAATCAGTCCATGCGCTAATAAACCACAGAGATCAGATGCAGTAGGCCAACACTAATATTTGTATAACATGAGTAAAAGATTCCAGGGGAACTAAAAAGACAGCAAGACATGAGGTAACAGACCATTTACAATATTTATTACAAACCTAAACATAGTTTATTATAATATACCAAGCTAGAACCATCAGAACTGAGTGATAGAACATTCAGTGAAAATGCTTAATAAGTTGTCCTGGCTGTGTAACATTGCCTCAGGAGGCCTCTCACCCAGTAACAGAGTGAACAAAGCCCACTCTTATATTCATAAGCTTTCCCTCTAAGGGGATTGGGTGGACCACACACACACATACACATTCACACAAACACAGGCATTTTCAGTCCTTCTTGCTTGAAATCCATCTAGTAACTGGATAGTCACTGATTTGGGCTACTCTGTTTAATTTTACATTATAAATACTGTGCACTTGCATATGTCCTTTTAAAGACGAGACCAACATTCCAATGCCACGTTTGCTTTTATTACACTGTATATGAGGGATTATAAGCAACCTCATGCACAGCACCATAGGGCAGATTACTTTAGTGTTGTGTTGTAGTCTGAGTATTAGACTTTGAGTCAAATATATACTTATAACAATAACAATACCAATGACAAATTAATTTGACAAACTGGAACTGTATGCGTCAGTAGACAATATGTCACAATTATTACATAATCCCTTGTTTAGAATTATTTGTGCTAATTATAGTTATTTTAGCTGACCGTAATTATGTTCCCGTTTATTTTTTTTTTGTATTTTATGTTAGGTAGTTAGGTAGAAATGCATGTAGAAAATGTATTAAAAAAAACTTACCATCCTTAGGAAAACAACAAAAAACTGACTGGGGCTGTAATACCTTTAGAGGATAGCTGAACATGGGTAGTGTTTGTTCCTTTGTTTTTTGTTAGAAGTAATGAGTAATATTTATAAAGTTTAGTATCATTTAGTATCAACAGCTACAAAGGAAGGCACTTTACAAATGTACTTTAATAGCCGCACACAGTAAGCAAAAAAATAAAATGCTTATTGCAATTATTTCTATGGCAATCAATTATCAGCTAAGTGTTCATGACTGTGACTGACCTAAACATCACTTGTTTCAAGAGCTAAGCGGAGCTTGGATTTATTCCTTTATTTGGCATATAGCTTCACTTTGGTTTATAGCTATCCAAACAGAAAAAAAGAAACGTGAAATGTAATGAATGTTTGGAAAACAGACCTTTTTTGTGCAGTAGCATTCAGAAGTGAAATTCAAGAAATGCTTTGGCCACAGATGTTTGGAGGTGAATGTGCAAAGTAGAGTTCAAGAAATGTGCACTTACTGTATATACATTCCAAGTTCACCACATCAGATTAGAGAAAAAGGAAGTGCTTCGAAGCCAAGACATAAACAAGAAATAAGACACTTTGCTTGTGAAGGAACCTTTTGATAAATGTCCAACCCACAATGCACCACTCAGAGAGTTAAAAACATTTAAATATTTCTTAGTATGTTGAGTATGTTGAAAAGTTTGGCCATGTGTGGTTAAGTCAATATTCTGATTTTTCGACCTGCTTAATTACAGGACACGGGTTGGAGGATATTTCCCACAGGAATGTATCTTGGACTCAGAACAGCTCTGACACTGTTCCCACCAAAAGCTCGCTCTCAGAGCTTAAGCCATGAAGGACCGGCTAGAGGAGCTGCGTCAGCAAATAAAAAACAGTGAAGGACTGCAAGAGAACAACTACAGCACCGAAGATGAAGAGGAAGACCCGGCATCTTTCGGCCCTCAGGCTGTGCTGTTTGAAGCTGAGCCTGTGTTGGAGAACTTCTTGGAGGAGGCCAAACGTGTTCGGGACAGCCTTGAAGAACTTGAGGCTGATGTGAAGAAGTTCAGACAGCAGCAGAGGAACCTGGTAGCCACCATGCGACGCCTCAGTGTCATTAAAAAGGAGAGCAGCATCACACGAGGCATCAAGCTACAGGCAGAGAGCTTACGCAAAAAATTGGACAGCCTCTCCAAGCAGGCTAAGCGCTCTGAGGCTGAATTTGGCCCATCGGCTGCCACAGCCCGCATCCAGCATGCCCAGCATGCTGCACTCTTCCGTCAGTTTCAGAAGGTCATGGTGCTCTACAACGATTCGCTTCTCAGCAAGCAAGATAAGTGCAAGCAGTTCATTGTCCGGCAGCTGGAGGTGTCCGGTCGAGACGTTTCAGAAGAAGAAGTGGAGAAGATGATGGAGCAGGGCAAGTGGGATGTTTTCAACGAGAACATCCTGCTGGACCTCAAGATCACACGCACACAGTTATCTGAGATAGAACAGCGCCACAAGGAGCTGCTCAACCTTGAGAGCAACATGAAGGACCTGAAAGATCTTTTTCTAGATGTGTTCTTGCTTGTGGAAGAGCAAGGAGTGCACATTGACAATATTCAGGCCAATGTAGAGAAGGTTCAAGACTATGTGATAGCCAGTAATGAAAAATTCAAAATGGCTTCAAGATACAAGAGAAAGAACCCTCTAAAAAGACTCTGTTGCTGTTGCTGCCCTTGGTGTTTCCGGTAACGTTTGTAAAGGCAGGGCACAAAGTCTGAGAAAAATCCGGAAAGAATCAGTGGAATTTATAAAGCTTTGGCCATGGTCTGTGATAAAAACAGTGCAACACCATACTTGGAATCACTGCAGCAGTAGCAGTAGCAGCAGCAAGATTGTAGAGGTATGAAGGCTTAGTGTGGTGAATAATGTAATCACACAAATGACTAATAAGCTTTTATGCCAAAATATATAGCTAAAAAAATGATCTTATTTATTAATATATTTATTTATAAGAGATGTCTGTTTTATTTCTACCTAACTCCAAGGTCAGACTCATTTCATTTTTAGTCCTAATTTCCATGATACAGTTGCAGGTATAAAAGTTTGGAAAGCCCTGTCTAAATGACACATGTGGAAAAAGCTGCCAAACCTAACTGACATTTCTCTGCAGAATTTGGAATTTAATATCTATTTATTTTCTTTAATATACTGAAAAATATAAAACAAAAACAGGCCATATTTAATGTTTTATTATTTTCAGTATGCTAAAACAAAAAGTAATTGTGAATTAAAATGTACAGAAGTGAGTGCTCTGTGGATAATGGCACTGGACTGTACAATGTGTTGACTCTTAAACAATATTGCAGTACTGGCTTTTACTATACTGATACAATAGAAGCTTTGGTATGCCCATGCATATACACACTAAGATGAGTGTTTTTAGAAATCAGTCTTTCACATAATTACAGGACACAGATTGGAAGATACTCCCCACAGAAATACACCTTGGGCTTGAAACAGCTCTGATGCCATTCCCATAAGTGGCTAACTCTCTGAGCTTCAGCCATGAAGAACCGAATAGAGGAGCTGGGTCAGCAAAAGAAAACCAACTTGGAATTGCAAGAGAACAGAGTCTTCATCATAAGCCATGACAAAAAATACTTTTTTTTTACTGTCTAAGAAGAAAGTATCTTTAAAACTGCAATTTTTCAGGAGAAGACAAAAGCTTTCCTTATTTCTAATGTATGTAATTGGAGGAATAATAAGAATGTTTAGAAATGTGAGTTTTGATTTCTTTGATTTTCACACAATGAAAGGGCCAGCTGCTGTGTTGATGCAGAAAAATAATAATAAAAAAAGAAAAATGGAGATAAGTGGTTTTCTCTTGAAAGCAACAATTTGGTGAAAGTAATATTGTCCATTCTGTTGGAATATTAGACCAAGGATTCCTCAGTGAGTCTGAAAGACATTGAAAGATACATGTCAAGTACGATATGTAACACTGTAATGACAGAACAGTGTTTTATCCTATTATTCTGTCCTTATATGGTGTTGTACATGTGCCCAGGTCTCTATTCAACAGTGTTTTCAGGAATTATATGAACGTATTTGATTTCTTTCCTTGTCTGAGTAGTTTCACAGTTTATGCAGACAATACCTTCTGATGAACAATGTGACTATAATAAAACAGAACAATAGAATGTCACAAATACGTCTCTGGAACAGTGCAACTTCAGGTCAGAACCAAGAGTGTGATAATATAATAATTGTAGGCCTATCTATATTTGTCCATAGTAAAACCCCCATTATTCATTCAGCTCAAAAGAGTGTAACTGGTCTGTCACATGACAGAAGGCATATTAAGGGCATGCTGATATAGAGTCAGCGGTTCAGATGTCTAATGTCAAAGAAAACATTCAGAAGTGGGGCTGTGGGTGTGTCGGCCCAACACCTGTTTGGCAGGTATGGAAGGAGAATAGTATTGTTTAATAATAATATAGAAAAAAAGGTATTTAGGACGAATAAACCTTTTCCGTTAATTAATTGTATGCCTTAATCCTTACCAAATGGACATTCCATTACATGTCCAGCAAACTAGACCAAAATGGATCAATGTTATGTGGATTTTATGCTCTTTATATGAACATAGCATCCACATAATGCTATCTGATTTTGGTTCAGGTCCAGTTCTCTGTAAAACACACACACACACACACACACACACACACACACACACACACACACACACTAATCTTACAACTGTTTTCTTTACTGACTGAACTAATAAGAGTTTAGTGGGAAGTGTATCACTAAAGTGAACAATGCTATAGAACTAGAAAGCCTGAATAACAGGAGTCTGTCTAATGTAGCTGAACTCTGCCACCTGTTGGTTCAGAAGTGACATTTGGAACAGTACTGGCCAATTACAGTTCATGTTCACATAGGACTAAACTAACTTAAACATCTGCAGGAGACACATACATGGTGCACCAGAATAGGCTTCCCTTTGATGCACAGATAACCTGCAATTATATCCTTATTCTGCTGAATGTGCTGCATCTCACTGGATCCCACTACATACATCCACACATACACACATCTTGTGTTTGATGTAGCTTTTTTGTTACCTAACAAGTAAAGATCACCTCAAGCTGCTTATGCCCGAGTTTCTCTCAAGAAAACTTTAAGTGACAAAATGTGCCCTTTATAAGTAAAGTAAATGATTGTTAAACAATCTGCCCAACACTTGTGTATTGCTTTTCATGGGAGAATCATTAGTTTGTTTTAATTAGTTAATTTTATTTTTTTGTGTATTTAAAAGCATTCATCAGTTTTATCAAACCTGCAAAAAACCATCATCATATTAATGCCCACTAAAATGTTCTACTCACTATGGTTCTCTTGCATTTATGATAGCACAGAAGGCTGCAGTATCAAAATGAGTCCTCTAAGAAATGATAAAGTTGTAGAAACTGTGCTGTAGAAACATCTTCTTCAGAGTTCTTGTGGATTGTGATTAATGAAAAATCCACACCAATATTATTATTATTATTATTATTATTATTATTATTATTATTATTATTATACATACATGCATACATGCATACATGCAGCTGCTACTACTAGTACCTAGTACTACTACTTCTACTACTACTACTACTAATAATAATAAATAAAAATAATAATAATCGATGTTTTTAGATGGTACATTTCACTGATCATACTTAAATTAAGTGACACTGTTATAATACTTCTAGATGGAAAACAGAAAATGTCTAATAGTGTAAAGATGAGGATTTAAACTGAACACAGATGTGGAAATGGATATAACAGCCCATGACTGCATAGGACTTTAGACTACCAACTTGTACTCAATAGAGGGTAGGACTGAGTGGATGACTTCACAGACCTTTGAAGTATCCCCAACTGAGGTCAGCATGCAGACAGACCTATCCGTATTTTACAACCTCATTTTACAACTGACTGTCAGAGGAACACTGACTTACAGTGGAAACTTAAAATACAGCCTGTCATAAATCATCACCTGAGTCAAAGAGGTTACAAGGACCCAATCAGAAATGCCTGGCAATGTGAACCTCTGCACCTAAATAAAGCTACTGTATACAGTCTCTTAAAAAGAGCAGCTGCAGAAGACATCCAGCAGCAGAGGAGAGCTCCTCAGTGCTTTTGACAGTTAGTGTCTGTCTGCTGTCTCCATAGCAGAAGCAGAAGAAAAAGAAAACACTTGCTTCATGACATGCTTCATCATCTCACCACTCATCACACTCAATGAATGATCGATTGATCCACAATATAGCATTTCACCTGAGTAGTCCAACTCAGCCATTATTTTGTGAACAAAATTTTCAAAAGTCATTTCTGGTGTGTACATTGAATCTGAAGACAGTGCCCTTCAGTTCACAGTGTTCTTGGGTTTCTTTACATAGTGTGTACTATTTTCATCTTGAATTCAGCATATTATTTTATTTATTGTACCTGTAGGTAGTAGCAAATTGTGGTTGCCTGGATTGCTTCTATATTGTCTTAAAGTCTACCACCTAAAGACGTGTTAAGTGCTTACAGTTGGGTTGGTTCTCCAGGCCAACAGTAGGTGGTGCAGCAGGACAGGGTGTGAGCTGAAGCCCCACACTGAAACAATTATGCCTCACAACTGCTCTGTAGATTAGGAAGATAAGCACAGAAGGAAGCAACATGCTTCAGTTTAGTTTTACTCAAAGAAATGAATGAACACTTCAGGA
This sequence comes from Arnoldichthys spilopterus, assembly GCA_037974385.1. Classification (NCBI taxonomy): domain Eukaryota; kingdom Metazoa; phylum Chordata; class Actinopteri; order Characiformes; family Lepidarchidae; genus Arnoldichthys; species Arnoldichthys spilopterus. The sequence goes on along the minus strand of JBBPDA010000003.1, from coordinate 11,186,854 downwards.
CTCTGTTAACATGTGAGTGTTTCTGCAATGGCTCTTCATAAAACAGAGGGTGCTGGACCCACAGCGCGCTCCACCCCAGACAAAGCTACATGGCCTATGTTAACTTATTTAGCATAAGCAACTAACTTTTATCATCATCAGAGTAGTTTTCAATAGACTGCAATAGTCAGAGAAAGAACTGGATCCATATTCTAGAGTGGTATAATCCAATAACACATACATCTGAAAACTGAATTAAAAAGCATTTACTGAGGGTACAGGCTATTGACATACTGTTTCATTTCACATCGTTTCATCTAGATCGATCGCCCTACAATATCATCAATCCATCCGCAGCAAAAATGACTACAGCCCACAATGGTCTTTAATTATATTTGCTCAATTGAATAACTCCATTTGACTTTGTTATAGAATCAGACTCAGCAGGCAGAGTGCACTCAGCACAATTTCTGCTAACATAATCAAAACAGCAGTCTTACAGTACCGTTTTTTTAGACTATGTAAGGCTAAACCTACAGCGTAATCGTCCTTGCAAGAGGACAACAAGTTCAGAGTGGTCTTTAATACCCTGTTAATACAGTAAAAAAGAAGAGTAGGGGAAAAATAAAAAAGGCAGTGTGCTTCATAAAATGGTGTCTGGCTCTTTCAGGCCAATTATAATGAAGACTTGACCCATTCTGTGGCATAAAGTATACATTACATTCATAATATGCATCTCTGTAGACCAAGTATGATTCCTGAGCATTGGCAGGACAGTATTATAAAGCTGAGTGACCACTAAGAAGTGAACCAGGAAGGTCAAAAGCAAACCCTCATCCTGAACAGTGGATTACATCTAGCAGCTTCTCTCTGATTCCTCTCGTTATAAAAGCACATCAGAGGGTTAATAAACTTTCACAGCCTGACCACAGCACAGTGGAGTGAATGGAGTTCTTTGTCTTCGCCCCTATCTGTAATACCCTGGCTGGGAGTGTGGGGTGCTGATGTGGTTCATCAGCTAGGCAGATGGTGCCGTACCTGGAACAGAGCTGGAGTTCTTTTCTTTTATTATTATTTTATTTAATTTTTTTTATCACAGACACAGACACACAGCGCAAGCCGCCAGAGCCCAGCTGGTCAGCCTGATTTACTGGGACTGGTGACACCCTCCATCTGAACCATGACTATTTGGGAGTGTTGTATTTTCCAGTTTCCTCTGTGCTCACTCTCATTAGGTTCCAGGGAGGCCCCAAGGAGGACGGCGTGTTCGTTAAGGAGAAGCTCTGCTAGTGTATCGTGCAGTGGGTGTCACCTGGGTGATTCTTTTCCCACAGAATGAAAAAATGCAATTTGGCGTTTGAGATCATTCAGGGAGACAGGTCTGCGCTGTATTTCCTGAGGTAATTACATTGATTAAAATGATGGATACTTTACTCAAAAAGCTGGCTTCATTAAGATTCTGAAATAAAGTTGATGTAATAGCATTCATTTCACCTTTTCTCCTAAAAAATGCTGAATGTAAATGTATGCTTTCCTTTATGTCAGATCTCTGTCCACAGAATACCATGGGAATTGTTCCTCTTTTACACACATGCACACACACAGAGGATTTAAAATCACACTGACAGAACAGGCAATGGAAAAGAGCAGTGATATACATCACCTCCACAATAGTGCCTGATAATATGCCACAGAAAATGGAAGTGGTAAAATGCAAATCGTGAAAGATTCAACATCAGGCACGTGCAGGAGATTTTATTTACAATACATCCTTTAAGCCTTTGATGGAGTTAATGAGATTTCCGCAGTGAACTGCATTTAGATTGCTGTTCAGCCCTCCACTGAGCCTAACAAGGAACAGAATGAGCAAGATGACAGAATATCCATGATTGGATAAAATGGCTTCAATGAATCATAAGGTTTTTGGCAAAGCAATTAGGACATGTGCTACAGTGAAGAGGTTGTGCATCTGACATCTCATCTGCTGGAGAAAAGGCAAGAAAGGGTGATGGTTTCTGAGGGAGAAAAGAAGAGCCACAGTGGGGCTGGCTCTTTTTCCTGCAAACTATGAGACATCAGATCACTGCCATGCTGCCTAACTGGGAAGACAGTGGAAATACTGAAGTGACACCACAGTTTGACAACTTTCTTAGCCATGGGGGAACATCAGGAATAACAATGAGCTGCACACAACATTGGAGTTCATTGTCGAGGCTCAAGGGGTTTTGGGCACGTCACACAGAGATATGAAAATGGCCTTGGGCTTCTTGCCACTCAAATTTTGAACTTCCCAGGTTATCAATATTCCTCAGACGCCATTCCAATTGATTTGAAAGTGCAGAGGCTTCTTAATATTGTGCTCAATTTATAACTTTTCACTCTCTTGCTCTGCATGTCTTTGGTGGATCATTCACATTTAAAATGTCAGATATTGCTTTTATTAGAAATTCACATAAAAGCAGCATTACAACATACCATGAGTCCACAGGAGAGAAGCTTTACACAGGTCTGCGGCATTAGTCACATGTTATCCTCACTCTTTTCCAGCCTGTTCCTCTACTCTCACAGCAGGCCAGTGGCTGCCCCAAGAGGTCAGGATCTGCTAAAATGCAACATCTCTATCCCCAGTCCCCTTCGTCTGAAGGCAAATGGATGCACAAGGGTGTAGTTCCGTCTGCCCAGGTTTGGGAGAGTGATGGAGTCTGGCTTCCATGCTGAAACTGATACTCATGAATTCCAAGTTGCAGTCTGAAGACCATAGCTGTGACATTTTGATGTCACAGCTGCCACAGTTGTACTTCTTAAATTTCTTATTCAAGCAACACTCATAAATATTGGCTGGACACGTTAACATTCCTGCAGCTGTTTTTCTGTTACAGCAACATTCTTCTTTAAATGTTTTTAAGGTTTGTTCACAGTCACAGCTATCTTGTGGGGACATTTTTTTTGCTACAACACAGGCACAAGTACATAACACAGTTCTGTCCTGACACTGTGACTGTGTACAAGCACAACAAAATGACTGTATATATAAAAGATTTGAAAATTCTGGTCTGAAAATGTTTACACTCAAGCTTTGGATAAAGTTTACAGTTGTCCTGCATATTGCTTCCCATCATTCCACCAATCTGCAACACACAATAAATCATTTTGGTACTAAAATGATGGAATCTTAGGATAACTTACTGGTGTAAATCAAGACTTTCAGTGACCTCTGCCTCGATTTTAATATGGCTAGATGATAGATAGTAAATTGCTTTGGACAGTAGCAATGCATGAATAATTTAAACTGATACATTAATTATATCAACACATTCTGCCCACCAGTCAGATTACTGTAAGACTATGAGGTAGCAGTTTCTCAGAGAGCCTGCCCTTTTCAGCCATCAGAGACTAAACACTAGGAAATAAAGATTCACCATATGATTTAAAATCGACAAGACTACTCACACTGCCCACAATGGTAATAAAGGATCACCTCTCTTATTTAAAATGAGATTAGCTTTAGATCAAACTTCATGGAGAAAGCACTTTGTTAAATTTATTATAGCCATGTTCACTGTTTGAGAAGCTAAATGCATCATGGACTGTAAAGTTATCACTATCACTATCACAATCACAATATCACTGCCATTATACTTTTTTTCATGGTGGTTTACATGTTAATTACCCACTCTGAAGCTTAAATCAAAAATAGCTTGAAAGTACAGAAGTTGATGGAGGAGATGATATAATTCCTAGCTATGACTTCCCAACAAGTGCCAAGTCCAACACAGCATAAATCTAACATAATGAAATTACTACTGCAGGAAACTGTAGGAAGTGTTCACTTACACCATTTAGTAAATTATGTCTGAATGGAATGGCAGTGCTACTGTGTGAATAGAGTAGCTTATTTAGGATAGAGCCTCAAGGCAATGCAACAAACAACAGAAAACAACAACAGCAACTTAATATAAAATAATAATAATAATAATAATAATAAAAAATAATAATATAAAAATAAATAAAGACATTAGTGGGCCCAGTTACCCCAGACATAACAGGCCCTAGGGTGATTGTTGTGACTTATCTGGCAGTCATGCCACTGTGAGTGTGTGTGTGTGTGTGCGTGTGTGT
>JBBPDA010000003.1:11171513-11181762 GCA_037974385.1 Arnoldichthys spilopterus | reverse complement strand
ACAGGCCCTAGGGTGATTGTTGTGACTTATCTGGCAGTCATGCCACTGTGAGTGTGTGTGTGTGTGTGCGTGTGTGTATCTGAATCTGAAAGGGGTAGAGAGGGTCTGGTCATAGGAGATAAATGAAAGAAAGAATAGGGATGAAGACGTAAAAATAAAGCACAGTGAAACAGCAGCAGAGCTGTGGGATTGTGGGTTTGGTAGCTTTTTGAAAGGCGGACGTTTCCTCTGAGCTCTTTTTCTGCAGGCTGTATTGGAGGCAGGCAATGACAGGCAGGCAGCACTCTTACGCCTGTCCCAAGAGCACCAGAGCTTCACCTTCACACAGCCCTGCAAATCTGACTGACAACCCTTGCGCCAGCCGGCCCCACTGACATCTGTTTGCCAACAGCGCCCATGCAAACATCGATCAGCCGCTAGTTTGTGTCCAAATATTTCAGAATGTTGTATATCAAACTTGAATCGCTCTAACTCAACAGTATTACTTATGTATGGCCCCATGAATTATTCTCCCTGATATGAGCCACAGTCACGTAATGCTAATTTGAAGACGGTGCTGTGGAGGGCCCAGCGCTGCCTCAGCTGCCTGTGAGCCGCAGCCTTGTCCTAATGCTTTTATCCACATACACAGAGCCAGGGCTTTCCTAGATACTTAATGGCTAAAAGCACATGGGAATATTACTGGATTTTACCTTCTTAATTTAGGTCACAACAGAGCGAACTGCTTTCTCTGCAAGGTCTAGATTCTGTGTCTAGCATTAAGTGTGTTCCCAAGCTTATTAGCTAACTGCTGGAAAGAGAACAAGGCTTTGAAAAGGAGCTTGCTTTGCACAGTTTTGATGTCTTTGGTTGTATATTGAAGTGGTAAACTAACCAGAAGAATTAAAATGAAAGAAACTAAACCATAATTCAATTGTACTGACAAATAAAATCTGCTTGATCTGAAGCCTTTTGTTTTTATCAAATAAATTAGTGCCTCCCTCACTGTATAGAAAACTGATGTCTTTAATGTTTAGTAACTGGGAATTACACAAACATTCAAAAGTTTTCCACAGGGCCTTTTAAAATGGTCTGCAGTGAACATTTTGTGCTATATATTTTTTAATGAACCCATAAACTTCTATTTAAAAGGTTCTGTTTTAGGATTTGATGCCTCTAACATTTTGTTCCAGGCATGTTAATTCATTTATAACACAATAATACTTGGTACACAGACGTAATCAAACCAGGCTTTGTAAAATTTATCAAATTAATCAACACATAAGCTCTTCCTGAACAATGCAAAAAGGAATACACATAATGCAAATGCAGGATGCCTTTATAAGCTGTAATATTTGCCCCGATCCTCCTGGCCCTGACAGCCTAATGTACACTGCCCATTTTTGCTGCGTGAAATATCAGCTTGTGTATTTACTGTGGCAGGAAAATGAAGAGTTACAAGAGAATAAAAATTCCTGTTAAAGCTTTAGTCCTACCACAGAGTCTTTAAAGCTCAGTCTTCTCTTTCCCAGACTGTCTGACTCTGGAATGGCTACTCTCTCACATCTCCCTCTCCTAAACCTCACACACAGGCATGTGCACACACACATACCCTCACACACACACACTCACTCAAATGTATGGATCTGTTAGGAAGAGATTGCCCTCATATTAAGAGAATGATGTTTTTACATCCTTGATCTTTGTAATATGTTGGACATTTCTTTGATTTTACAGCATGTAGAATCAGATTTCCAGGTGGAAATCTTGTTCTGTTTGATTTTTAGATCACTGACACTGGCTCTTGATGTAAATATATCACTCAGACTAGAAGCACCTTATTTTTTATTTTTTTTTGCTAGTCATCTATACTTTTGACATTTGATTGATAATTATTACTATATTCCTCATAAATTCACAGACATAACTAAACCAGATGTGCTTTATTATTCAGAGATGACACATTCCTTAGTTGCACACAACAACAACAAAACTGTATTCTATATTCCAGGAGACAATTAGGCAATAACACTCTAATAACACACCACTGCATGATCCATTAAGACAAAACAGAAACATTAACATCAGTCACTGTCATCTTCAGAATCTTTAAATCAAAGAGATCTTCAATTGCTTTTAAGTTTTTTTTGCAGCCCAGCATAGCTCCTGTACAAATGTAGCCAATCTTTATATGTAGTCAATATATCTCTTACTAAAAATCAGATAACCAGAACCAGATGAATATTAGCTGAGTTCAATACTGCTCTTTTCATCTCAAAATCACTTCTATACATCATCCTGTGATCATCAGCACAGGCCTTGTATTACTATTTAAAAGCCAAATAAAGGTCCTACCGATACAGTCAGCATTGATATCAATTAATAAATGCAGATGAAAGAAGTAAAGTTCTAGCTGTATTCACATTACTAATACACACCAATCAAACTGGCTTCATTAAAGAAGGACCTTGCTCAGAAAATATGTAAAGACTATTCAAGCTTTCCAGAATGGTTACCTTCTCAATATCATCAAACTGCCATCTTTACAGGCTGAAAAGTGTTTAATAACATAGTACTGTAAAAAAAAAAAAAATTCTATCCAATACATTCATTATTTAATGAACAGCTTTAGCAAGTCTGCCTCTAAATACATTTTAGTGGAAAGTTGGGGTTTAGCACTGTGTAGTAATTATTTTTAATAATGGTATTTACTAATATATATTTAAACTCTAACAGTCTATAAAGGATGGAACAGTATTATAGAGAAAACAAAATTCTATAGCAAAAGCAAAGGCACTAAAAATGTTCTATTCTTTATTTGTTCACCCCTGTAAGTTCCCTCTCAACTCTACCGAAGCACACTGTGTTAGAAAGCAATTAAACAAACTCTTTTATGGCCAAATTAATTGACTATTTAATTTTTTTTTAAATTTTAAATTCTTTTATGGAAAATTTCATAAAAACTCAAAACCATTTTTCACAAAATAACTTTTAATACAATTTTAATAATAATGTGCATAATGAAAACCCAATTAATCCTACACAGCAAACTTTCACCCAAAGCTGCAAGCTGAGAGATGACTGATGTGGAAGCATCTTTTGATTGGTCATTTAAGGTTATTACAATATAAACATTAGTATGTAAAAAATCTGATTATATGAATACACAATTTGCTTTCAAGCTTTAGCATAAAGCGTATCTTGGCAAAGCAGTAAGAAAAAACATTTTCTTGATAACCTGCACTGCTAAAACCGAACCAATACAATATAAGATTTTAAACGGATCACACAATACCATGTGCACCTATTTATGTCCTCTAGCTGGAGGATCTGACTGCATTGTTTCTTCATCCCTGTCTACCCCTCACAAACTAACAAAAACTCTAAATGTAAATTTGTCAAATGTACAGTTGTAGATGAGACCAAGACACCACATCTGCCTTTCTGCAATATTCCAGAGCTGATCCCTCTTAACAACATATCTTCAAACGTACATCACCTAAGTAATGCCTCATTTTCCATTCAGATCAGACAATCTCCACTTTACGATATTTTACCCTGCCTCATACCTCTGTTAAAACTATGAGAATCTATGTCTGCACACTCAGATGTATATATGAATAAATGAATAAATTAGTAAATAAATAAATAAATAAATTACGTTATAATTAAACAATCATCCTCTGTTTAACATTTCTCCAGTTGCTCGTCATGGAAGGAAATAGATGCACATTTCATTACCACTTCATGCATTCCATCAGTATTAGTGTTGTTAACATGATACATTCATTTTTAAGATGATGAGCATTTACAGAGCAGAATTGTGAGTTGGGACATTAGTTTTAGTTATGCATGATTCTCTAATGTGCTGTGAATCTTTCTTCTCCAGAGCTGGTTAATGGCCATCTCCACTTTATTATTACATCGCACAATTTTCAAACCTGTTGAGATGAATGAATCAGTTCCTGGGCTCCAGCTCCATTTGGGTGGGTAGCAACAGGCTCTTTAAGTCTGGAGTGAGGGGAGACATTAGACAATGCAGCTGCTTAATCTCCGCCACTGAATAAAGATTGGGTCATTTTCCTGTCTGCCCACAGGCCGTCTTCCTGAAAAGAGGGCTTTCACGTCGGCTGTGATTGAGATCATGCTGGGTGTCAAGTAGTCGGCAACACGAAGGTGAACGGGCAGAGAAAGTTATTATAGCAAACCAGCCTCTGACACACACACACACACACGCGAAAAATGGAAGTCTTGTCACACTGTCAGTGTGGAGAGCATACAGATTACTGAAACTGAACCTGTTTAGAAAGGTATAAAAGTTTACAATTTAATATTTCTCTTTCTACGACTTCTGACTTGTTTATGACCTCATTATGTCATCCAAATGATACATGCTTCACATCAGTTGCTCCGTTAACAGGAGTGGTATTATGGCTTGTTTTAGGAGGTCTACTTTGTGCCAGGCGTTTTTTTCCCCAGCAGTGTTAAAAGCATAACTCAGCAGGCTCGCTCACTTTGTACGAGGAGTTAAGCCAAGCTGTGCAAACGCAGCCCCAGACACAAAGCTGAATTTACACACTCCCAGGTTGCTACTAATACACTCCAACTATAATGTCGCAGTGCCATATTTGTAAGCTTTCTGGGGTCTTATGTACATTTACATGTATTACAAGTATGTGTATTGCATATATGAATAAATAAAGCACAGGGCCAATAACTGATGGCCTGCTGTAGAGCAACGGGCACAACAACTGGCACAATGTTTAGCAAGAACTTTGAAGAAAAGTTATTTTGATACCACTTTTTATAAGGAGTTTTGGGATTATTCATGGTGTTGAGTCTGAGGAAGTTATAAGAAAGGGGTCATGAAGAAGATGTAAATTAAAGGGCAATCCTCCCCCAAAATCACCATAAATCTCATTCACTGTGTCTCATATGGATATAAAATGAACTTTAATGATCACCCCATAACCTATTTTAGAAGGAAATGTTGGGCCAACACCATGGTGAGAGCTAGAAAACCACATTTAGTGAATGCTGGGACTGTAATGGAGGATGGAAAACTTTTAGCGCTAATAAAGCCGAATGGCTCAAAAGCTCATTTTAGAACATAATGCCATTCTGCAGCGTTAAATAGAATGTGGTCTGATGGTCCTAAAAGAAGATTGAATTCTCAGATCAGCTGTTTTTTTCCATGGGAAATGACACTTTGAGATGAAACTGCCCTCATTCTCGAACACGGGCAATGTGAGTCGCCACCCAGTCACAAGGTTTTTAATTAAATGGAAATGTCTTCATTAAAACACTGATTATAATAACACATGGAGGTGACTGCAATAGATGATAGGCCCCACACATCATGTTAACTGTTTAAATACATATATTTATGTATTATTACAAATGTATATAATGAGAAAATGGCTTGAACACAAGCATTCTTGTGTAGAAAAGTAGTCATCATTTAAGATTATGAGTGTGGCAGAGATATCGTATTGAAGACAAAGTGCCAGTGTGTCTCCCAAAAAGTATGAACAGTTTTCTTTGGATCTTCATTCAACAGCTGGGAATGCAGAGGGAAGGCCCGCACCACAACTTGGCCCACTTCATCACACTGTGCAACAGGAAAAGGACATAGAGGTGCCATACATCAACACACCATCTCAATGACCCCCACACTTATCACCTGAGACAATGACAGTCAAACAGCAGGAAGCTGGAGACAAGGCAATTTCATAAACCCATATTTGCTGTTGTAGGGTTGTTATATTCTAGTCAAGTGCTTAATGCCTTAGTTTGCTACAAGTGCTAGTTCTGTGTGATATAGGGGTAATTTATTTACGTTGATGTCGGAGTGAGTATGCTACCCAGCTGCTCTTGGCTTTGTGACTATGTTATATATTGGGCATGATTCATTTTAGTTATCTTGTCTCACTGTAAACACAAAGCAGGAAGATCAGTTGTGTTCAAGCACAAACAATAAAATAATACACAGCAGAGACAATAAAAGGGTGTCTTTGACAGGATCCATGCCGAAAGTGTCAGGTTTTAGGCCCAGACATCTCCTGACATTTCCAAACTCTTTTTTGATGGATGACCCACAAACGGCACCCATGGCTATTGAATGCGGTGTTTGAGAGCTTGTGTATGTCATAAATTATGTCTGGTCGGATGTATTGAATAGCATGTCTGGCTTCTCAGATTGCGTCCAGATGTCACTGCATTTCAATTAAATACAAAGACAGAAGTACGTGTTTCATAAACGTCGAGTTTCCTGAGCAGGTGCAGGATGATCAGAGTGTTCAACAATGCACCGGAGAGACATGTTCTACACTGTCCAGTGATGACCAAAGGCACAGGCCTCTCTGACTCAGTGAAATCCAAAGCCATACACCACACTGCACATTGGCATTCTCATTTATCAGCCCCTCTTCTTATTTGTAGTTTATATTTGTGTTCCTTCCAAGAACTTCATTCTAAATCTCTCTAAACCTCTAAAAGCATCAAGAACAAGAAATTCAGTGCAAGAACGCTGAGATCACTTACAGCTCCTTTGTTCCTGCATCACTCAGGGATCACAGTTGTTTTGGACCAACTTCACAGATAACCCCTGTTACATGTTGAAAATAACATGATTCTCTTTTTGGTTTTAATCAGTTCTCTTGTGGTCATATTACATAACAAATGAGTATTACTGAATAAAGCCAAGCAATTGTTTTCACTTGTTTTATTTTGTCTGTCTTTGTGGGTGTATTTTATTTTAGACTTAATGTTTAACTACTGTTGTTAGATGAACATACATAAAGGTTGTAGTTATATTAAAACTGGTCTGGATTTTGTGTAATATATGTTGAATTTAATGAGTACTTAATTACTCAATTAGAAGCTAGATTGGAATTAAACACAACAAAAAATAAACGACACATAAACAATATAGTGAGCAATATAATTAACAATATATACAATCTAATGTATGAATATGTAATATGGATTAATATTAATAAATATAAAGATAAGTGTTAACAAATGTATATAAGTATTATTTTAACATATGTTTATACTATTAATCTAAATATATGTATGAAGAATTTCTAAATTGCCTGCAGGTGTGAATGTGTGTATGAATGGCTGTCAGTCTATGTGTTGCCCTGAGATGGGTTGGCCTCCTATCCAGGGTGTACCCTGCCTTGGGCCCGCAGTCAGCTGGGATTGGCTCCAGCTTCCCCACGACCCAGAAATGGAAAAAGAGGTTTACAAAATGGATGGATGGATGAATGAATGTATAAATATGCATGTGTATATATACATATGTGTACACACTCATATATACAAATATATGCATACACATACACACACGCACATACACAAAGTGTATAAATCAACAATACAATATAATAAACAATCAAAAACAATGAAGCAAGGTTTTCCAAACCTTTTACAATTATCTCACTACATATCATTTTACAGCAATATTGAAGAAAAAATATATAGAAATTATAAGATAATAATAATAATAATAATAATGATAATAATAAATAAAAAAAATTTAATTGTATAGAAACATTATATGGCTTTCCTTTGTCATTTTGTGCTCTTTTCAAGGAATTTTAAAAAATCACTTTTATTTTACAGTTACCCATTGGGAAAAATAGCACAAAAATTACAGCTGCTCTGTTCTTTCAGGACTCAATATTAAATAATTCAGTTTTTAATTGTCAGTTTAAATGACATGTTTTGCAGTGCTGTACAATTGATTTATGTTATTTAAAGCTCTCAATGCAAATTAGAGCTTAATTATTTGTGTATCATGATGCTAAGTGGTTTTAAACACTAGGAATTCTCATTTTCTCATCCTGAACATTATCAATAAAGTTGTCAAGGGCAAAATTAATGGACTACTGTAAAATAGTATTATAAATAGAGATGCAGTAAATTGAACACTTACTAGGAAAAAAAACCTAATCTTCTCACTATACTTCTGATTTATGTACATTTGCTGACTGAGCGGTGATTCCCATGCTCTTCTACACTGGTCTCCAGGCAGGCTCTTCATCATATAGCTCAAGCCTTGGGAACAAACCAGATTTGTTGCTTGTTAGTGACTTTGTCTCATGACCCCTTTCTTCATGACACATCATACCTAGAATAAATCAAGTCAATGAAAATTCCATTATGCACTTGCACCAGTGCCCTATAACTCAATAAGCAAATGCAAGCCATGCCCTTGCTGCTCTATGGAGGAAGACACTCGGATGCAGCTTGTTACAAGTGTACTAGCCTCATGCATGGCCGCATACAAATGGGCAATTGTGGGACTGCTGAAGACGATGTCACCGGAGGACTTTCTCTCCTTATAGTAAAACGCAACAGAAACAGCTAGACAGCCATTTAAATCACAACTCTTTCACACATGCACATACTCCCACCGGTGAGCAGGAAATAAAGTGCACTTGGGCAGCACAAAGAAAACACAATAAATTATGAGCATTATTCCAGAGTTAAGCTTTCACTTGCTCATACATAATGTGGGATTACCATTTCCAATCCATATATCACACCGATGGAGTCATTCAGTGAGTAAGCCACAACCACTCATGCAGGCCCACAAGCCAAAAGCCATACATTAAAACCTGTGACTGAGAATGCATTTTGAGTGCTTTGCTGCAAATGTGTTGCAGTACTTGGTATGCATTCATGCCGCTGTATATTACAATATATTCCTCATATGTGAAAGCTGACATTTCACCTTAAATCAACCACCCCATGTTCTTAGCTTGACAAATGTATTTAGAGATTAAAGCTGTGGAATTCCTTTAGCTACATGTCTCATTATACATTACTTCTGCTGCAAGCATCCTCACACTACATCCAAGGCAGGACCAAGGCCAGGTACATGACTTTCTGCTAGCTGTGCTTAACAGCAGAGTGATGTGACAATGTGTGTTTAATTGTGAAAAACCCGGCTGCTCTCTGCACACTCTTCTTATTCTCAGCTCTACCTACAGCCACCTGCACTCCTCTGTCCACCACAGTATTTCCCTGACACAGACCACCCATAACTTATGGCCAAGTGAGCCAGACACATATTCTCTTAAGGTGGTTGTCAAACTGCAATGGCATAATCAATCCAGGAAGAAATGAAAAAGAGGGAACAATAATCAGCTTTTCTTTGGGCAAGAAGAGATGCATTTGGCCACAGACTATGGAAAACAAGCAACACACATTCCCCCTCTAGTTGAATTGTAACATTTTCTGTGTTTAACTTTTTGAGTACATTTGTACTCTTCAAAAAACCTTAAAAAAATGTTTCCTTAATGAAAATGAAAATATTTTATTTGGAAAGCCAGATTACCTGCAGATGCTTACATTCTTAACAAATTATCTGATGAATTACAGTTGATTCTTAACAGTGTAAGAGGGCTAGCGAGTGGGGTGGGAAAAAAGGGCCAATATCATGGAAAAACCAAAAATTTCACTCAAGTTGCAAAAAAAAATTTGTGTTGTATTTGTTATGTTATGAAAATCACTTATTTAGTCTATAAGAGTTTATCCTGCCCATTCATGTTGAAAGAGTGATAAAGGCACAATACAGCCAATAAAACACAGGTTCTTTACATACATCAGCCAGAAAGGCACCGCAAGAAAAAGAGCCTGTTTAAATCTATGGCATGATTAGAGGTTGGAAAACAGTCATGTAAAATTTAATTTGTTTTTTGCTACATCATCTAAACTCACACTAAAGTTATAAGTGGAAAAATTAAAGGCAAAACAAATATAGGACATGGACTGTTTAAAGTAAATTTTATTTAGCTGGATGAACTTTCAGTGTAAGCTAAGCATCTACAAAGCATTTACAGTGGTCTCTCAAAATAGTTTGAGGCATAGTAACTGTCCTATAAGTATCCTTAATGTGTAGCCAAGTTATTCAGGCATCAGCCTTTCCATATTCTGCTCCGCTATAGGACCCAAGGTGTTCCTCAGTGTTGCTAACATAGATCTGTTTGTCTCAGTGCTCATCACAGCTGGAGAAAGCACACAACTTCATTACTAACAGATACTCCTGGTGAAATATTACTCCACTGCCATTGAAATTTGTTCAGTCAAATACTGTTAATGGACTTAAAGTCCTGAAGAACTTACTTTAAAAATAGTAGTATTTATAGTATTAAAAAAGTGCATTTTCTTCCCACAATGCATTTACAGAACCTAATGACTCTGAAATGCAGCCTACTGAATGCACTAACTTGCCTGTAGAACCTGTAAAGTAAAAAGC
>JBBPDA010000003.1:11157640-11171413 GCA_037974385.1 Arnoldichthys spilopterus | reverse complement strand
TTTACAGAACCTAATGACTCTGAAATGCAGCCTACTGAATGCACTAACTTGCCTGTAGAACCTGTAAAGTAAAAAGCTTGTGGAATAAAAAGCCTGTAGTAACACAGTCGAATAGACAAAAGAACAGTCCTTGTCATCGTTACTTTAATATTTAACTTCCCTCTCCACTCTTGTCCTACTGGGACTGGGTTGCACATGATTTCACTGCCTTTGTGTGACAGTACTAACAGTATTGTGTTTATTTGACAGAATTAAAACAGATATTCATCAGTTTCCTCCAGTATAAGTAAAGTTTTCTGAATCTGAATATTTCTGAAATGATTTTAGCCAGTAACATTTTCACAACTTAGCTACAAGTTTGTGCCAGCAATAACATTCACACAGAACCCAGTCATATGTCCCAGCTGGTTCCAAGTTAACAGGTTCCTGTACACATTCACTCACTGTGTTGAAAGCAGTTGTATTCTGCCTCTGTTGCCAGATTAGTCACACGTTCACAAACATAGTACTCCACATTTTCACATGCTGCTGTGGATATGGCTGCATAAGTAAGCAATGAACACATTACTGTCACCTAAGAAAAAGTTAACCAAGGTGAACACATTGTGTGAATACATACAAGAACCAGTAAGGCCTAGTTTAAAAAACAGCTGTTTTAAGACAAAAACTGA
Organism: Arnoldichthys spilopterus; assembly: GCA_037974385.1. Lineage (NCBI taxonomy): Eukaryota > Metazoa > Chordata > Actinopteri > Characiformes > Lepidarchidae > Arnoldichthys > Arnoldichthys spilopterus. The sequence continues at coordinate 11,170,742 of JBBPDA010000003.1, read as the reverse complement.
CAGATAAATTCATAAAAATCTATATAAAGTAAATTGGCCAACCATAGATTATAAGGTGCAATAACTACAAGCACAGGCAGCCTCGTTTACATTGTTCACTGGAATTAAACAACACATTTCGACATGACTTCTCAGGTTGGATGAATTTTTGAAGGGATTGACGAAGTTCAGGTGCGGTTAACAAAGCCTTTTATGTTTCATTTAAAAAAATCTCTAAAATGGACTTCAGATGGTCATTGGTGCTCTGGTGAGGATGCTCTATCTTTACCATCTTTCTCTGCTGTAGAAGCAGTCATCATTACAACCACCAAGTTCAACTATTACAAGCATGCAACATTCACTTTGAGCTTGACTAAGAGTGTAAGCACAGTACACAGTATGGCCTGTCACATTTTAGAAATTTCTCTGCCGACTTAACCTATGTTTCAAAGCAGTGAGTAACAATATAACTGTCGTAAGATGTAGTAGAGCCAAAATTATCATATTTGTCTTTCAAATGTAGTGGAGTAAAAGTCACGTTTTGCATAAAAGTAATATTCGATTAAAGTATAGCTACTCAGAAAATGTAGTTAAAACCAATGCAAGAGTAAATGGACTGTGTTGCTGTGCACCCCAGTGCTTATCATTTAGTTTTCTACAACACTCTCTTCAAGGTTTTGTTGTAAATAATAGAGAGAAAAAAACTTTTGTGAAAGATCTTTTTGAAATATAACAGATACATGCCATATGAACATAGTTGCACTGTTGATGCGCAGTAACCTTGCAGAGCTGATGGAGAGTGAGTGTTTTTGTAACATTATAAGAACACTGGGGGGATGCATCAGCCTAGTGGCAGTGGGAGGACACTGTCTTCTGCTTTCACACATGCACAACCATCAATTTCCCCTTACAGGGGCAAGCAGTGGGGCCTCCAGAGGTAGATGCTTTCGCCAATGTCACTGCTGGCTACACATGAGCACCTCTGGGGTGACGAGGTGGCCTTTCCTTGCCAGCCCTGGAGGCAGGGAGCTGCAGTATGGACATGGCCTGTGCTGATATGTAATGACCATGTCGGTGCAGGAACAGGCTGAGGGCCTGACTCACTGCACCCTGGAACTGGTCAATTAGGATTTGACCTAAAAAAAAAGCTTAAAAAAGATTAAGAAAGAAGTATGATGTAATTTGAATACTTACTGTAAGTCCAAAGATGTAAAAGACTTAACTATTCAGTAATAAGGCTTTGTGATTCTCAAATATCCAGTTGTGTATTTCCTATACTAAGTGCATAGTATTATTTTTAGGCTCCAAAGTGAAGTTGAGCTGCTCTAAACACATTACTGTGAATGAGGTGATCAAACTCAAACTAATTCAGTTGTGACAAAACAGAGACTTCAAAGCTCCCACAGAGACGAGCTGTTTCACGGCCTCACGGCGGCTGATGAATATCAACTTTAATTCCGCTCATTTTCTCCTGTTTATTTTTAGACCTTCACAAGGGGATTGTCTAAAGTCAAACTAGTTACCACTGCTAGCCAGAAGAGGGCGATCTAGTGGCATGCCTTGTCGAGACACATTCATGGACTGTCTGTCTGCTTAAAACAGTTTCATCTAATAGATTGTCTACTTCAGAGTAATGTGAAACAGACAAAATAACCAAATCAACCTGATCCCGGTCAAAATCAGATTTATCATCACAGTCCCTGCAGTTCAGCAGCAGAACAGCAACTTAAGTTGCAATTCACAGTCACAGCATTGAGCTTCAGAGCTAAATACGAGTTGTAGCTTCTCTTTTAAATTGATGCAACTGACTACAAATCAGAAACACTGGTAAATTTACAGAGAAACTTCAGAAAATGGCCTTAAACAGAAAGTGCCTTAGTGCAGCTGATTTAGTTTTCCTCGGAGAGCACATTCTGTGTTAAAATTCAATGGTGATAATTAGCTCTACATTGTGTTCCTCCACCCCCTCCCACTCCTTCTCGTTCCTCTATTCTACACTCCCTAGCTGGCCCAGGTTTTCTGCTGAGGGGTTTGCAGATGAGATTAATGGTCTAGAGGAAGAATAAGAATGATATGCAGACCTTATTTGCACTGAAATGGCCTTGAGCTCACACCACATCTATTCATTACTGCATCAAAGGGCCTCTCCTCTCTCCCTTCTCCGGCGTAGGTAAATAGTTGGTCGGCTTGCCCTTTTGAAATGAAGAACTGAATAATTTCTTCTCTGATCTCAAAAGATTTAACTTTTTTCTACCTCGCCAAAGCCTTTTACTTCGGTTCTCTGCCACTGTAATAGTGTCATTTTGTGTTTCAAGCATTTTCATAACAGCACTTAAGGTGGAGGTGGTGGTCAGTGACAGCACTGTAAAAAATCTGGAATATATTAAGGGATCACATACTGAATTTTTAGTGGGGTTTATCGAGATGGCTGCATTTGCAAATCCGAGCATTAAAAGTCAGCAAATTCCTAGTAGTTTGTCTTTTTGTCTGATGCATTCCAGGTTCAAATAAATATCTGAAAAGAATACGAATGCTCAGAGTATAAATAAATTGCTTTCAGGGGAAGCTGAATAAAGATATCAAAACAAGAAATGTTGAATAGGTTTTGTCACCAACACAGTGTCTTTCACTCTTGTGCATTCTTTTAAAGACATGCCTCATATTTTAAGACAAAAATACTCCAGTCTTCCACAAAAATGCTTTCTGATTAAAAAAAATATCTTATTTTATATTAGAAATAATACAAAAGTTGTGTGCAGCTGAAACAAGGTCAGACTGCACACTTAGCCTGAGGAAAACATACAGTATCTGTGACAGTACTTGCTACATCTCAGCTTGAGGGCTTTAGTCACTTAACTAGGTCAGCGGCTGGCTGTATAGAATATAGCCTTCCTGCATGCTGCCTTTCTGGGAAGAAACAGAGGAAGGGGACACCTTGCCAGGGATGACCCCTGCCTTGTTCTAACAGCAGGAGGGACTGCATAAGCTGACCTCACTTGACCACAGCACCTTTAGAACATCTACATATAGACACTGAACCATATCACAGTGGGAGTATTATGTCTGGAATGCATCTCATATTATTTTTAGAGCAGCACATAATAATAATAATCTTTCAAATAATATCTATAACCTATCCATATTCAATATAACAGCAAATACCAGCATTACACTAATCCTGTGCACATATAATAATGAAACAGGAGCTGTGCTGGATTTTGTAGTCTAATCGTTGCTGCAGGTAGTTTTATTCTTTATCATGCTGTTTACTTAATGCTATAGACAGTAGTATGACATCCATGGTGGATTTACAGCTCAGATATGTCGTATTTTAGGTGTAATGGGACTTGAATCCCTAACCCTCCGATAGGGAATGGATGTTACTTTTCTTGTACAATCTTAAGAATGGTAAGCCTGTGTGACTTTCATTACAGGCCAGGCCGATTAAAGCAGTGCTCTCTTATCAGGTGGAAGATTAGCTCTGGATCTGGGTTTCTATGTGATGTCACAAAAGAGCAGAGAGTGAAATGGCAGGATTAAGTCAGACTCAAGGGAGGAAAAAGAAAGAAAAAGAAAGACTGTTCTTTAGCATCTATATCTGCCCAGGTTCAGGCCACAACGCTGTGCAGTCATAGCACACCCAGGGCTACATGCTGTCTGTCCAGCCCCGCAGTGCAAGCAGGATCAGATAACACGGAGAGCGAGGCCTGCCTTCAACTTGCCACGGCAGAGAAAGGCCTTGCTGTCAGCTTTAAGACAAACATTTCAGAATCTAATCTAACCTCAAACAGGATGTTAATGATTTCACTCCCATGTAAAATATCACTCATTTACAAAACGAAACAGAAAATGTATATTCCTACTTCATTAGCATAGCATTAAAGTACACAAGCATGCTCATGTTCCTGTAAATTAGCCCAATAGGACTTCTGTTTTCCTACAGCTGAGTTACCTCACCTTCCCTGTTGCTAGAGGCAGCTGAGGCAGGACCATATACGCAAAGCTTGATTGCAGCCCCATGCAGCTGTCTGTGTTCAGAACAAATTTAATGGCCTTCCATGGCTAATGAGCATAGCCGTGTTACGAGCATGGACATTAAGATGTTGTAATTTTGGAGATAATTAGTTTGCTTGTCAGTTTTATGTTTGGTGCCTCCATGGCTTTTGGAACAAGGCCTTTGAGACTCCCTTTGTTGTTTGTGAGTCAAGCGTCAAAGGATTTTACAGTTCTATTTAATTAGCAATGTCTATTCTATTAGTTTCGATATTACTGTCATTGGTCCCTCTGACAGAGGAGAACCATTTTTAAGGCCTAACAATGTTCAGCTTTATGTCCAGTTTCATATAAGATAATAAAAGTTTGAACATTTGTTTTACAAGTTAACATTACTAGAAACAAGAGGGTATGGAGAGGGAGGTTTGGAATAAATAAAAGCATGTAGAAAGGACAAGATTGATAAATGGTCATTACCTGTGGTCTGTATTAAAAATAACAAAAAGGTTGAATGGCACCAAGAACTGCCGCAGTCTTTGAAGACATAAAAAAACATTTCTTTCAGTACCAGAAGCGGTAACACAGTTTGTTCACTGCCAATTCTGCTGATTTAACTGCATGATAAACAGAAAATCAAATTGCTAAAAGTAAGTACATTATAAACACTCTTAGTAAAACTATATAATTTTTCTATCTTGTTCTGGATCAAACTGTGGGTGCTGTTCTAACACATGGAGTTGTTTAATGTAGTTAAATTTTTAATGTTTTTTGATTGTCTTTCACATACACAAAGCAATATATTAAATCAATATTTTGAATAGACATATTCTATTCAAGACTCAAGCAGTTTGTTTGTCACATAAACAGTTATACCAGTACAACTAAAAGGAAATGCAGGTTTTTGTTTTTTGGAACATACTGAAAACTGTATTGTGTATTTAATCAGAAGAGGTCCATTGCAATTAACCAGACAGGTAACTGGTGTGTTAGGAATATTGAAAAGAACGGTCATGATATACACTCAGGGCACATAGTCCATATCTGCAATGATAGTAGAGAAACTTGCATGGTCAGTGAATCTGTATGTCCAAACCAAACTCATGCCCTGTGTCCCTCATTAATGTGAACAGCACGGGTCCCCAAGGCTTTGGCTTGGTGTTCAAAAACAGCTTTTGCCATTGCGCTGTGAATACACTGCAAATTTGCAAAGCATTCGGGACTTGACTTGGCAATGTGTGGAAGTCTGAGTGCAATTTCCTTTCTATGAGTGGAAATTGCACTTAAGGCTCTGAGAAAAGGCAAAAAGGAAAAAATCCCTTTATTTAATTCAGACAATCTATCATGTTTCAAAGCTGCTGCAGCTTGTGAATTTCTTAAACACAGTGTTGACTGGCCCTAGTCCATTAGCTTGTTGAGGCTGCTATTATTCATTACGTGATAAAAGAGAACAAAGGTAATCAAATTGCACTCAGCATACACAGCTAAAAAGGACACAAGTGACCCTGAAGTTTTCTGATTTCTATCATCACATAATGCCTCTCGGCTGAGAGCCTAGACAGAAGTCAATGCAAGAACACATACTGTTTTACTCTTTATGCAAAAAAACAGAACCTCCACGCAGTTCCCAAGCAGAGATGTATAACTTCATGTTCCTGTTTGTTTAAATTCCTGGCTGGATGAAGACTCCTGAGTGTGATCCTGGACTTGTGTTTTGACTAGGATGTTCTTATCCGTCTTTAGTGGAAGTGTGAGGCAACGAATGTGCTAACCAAAGAGGGCTGCATTAGCGAAAATTTCACCCAAGCAAATCAATCAGAACAGAATAATCTCTGAGTCTAGCTCACTGCCTTATGTGGTAGGCAGCTGCAGGGAACTAACCCTAAGCTTTGCTGTCACTGTAAGGGACTAACACATTTCTCTTCTGTATATTCAAGAATGAAGAACATTGCTGTATTCCAAGTATGATGACAATGTTGGCAATAAATATGAACTAACAAGTATGAATAACAGTATGAACAATAAAAGATATGCAGTTCATTTATGTAAAGATACTGCTCCACTGCTAAAATAGTAATTTGGAACAATAATAGCTGATGCACCCAATAATGCCTATTTGATGACAATTTAACAGTGACTTTTAGCTTGTAGCACCACACTGATATAACCACTGGGCCCACCCAAGAGATTTCTTTTTGTGTCTCAGACAGAAAACCCCACTGACCTTTTTTTTTGCACCAAGGAAATAGCACTGATTAAGGTACTCGCCTGTCTTCACATCCTTTGTCCTTTACAACATATGGCAAACCTTGGAGTTCAAGGACACCACCGTTTCACACATAATGGGAGATTCATCACTGACACCAGCATCAATCTCTCTCCTCCCAGAGCGGCGGTGGGACCTCCACTTCACCACCACCCACTCTCTCTTCTCAGACTTCTGTCTGTGAAAATGAGCTACAGTGTGAAAGGAAATACCCAACAAATCATTAACTCTAGATCCCCTTTGTCATCTCGGATTATACCTTTTCTTGCTTAACATTTGCTACTATTGCAACATCAAATAACTCCTGTGTGTGTCTGTGTTTCAGAAAGGCGAATTATTAAAGGTAAAAAGCCTGATGTGTGCGACAGGCAGAGTTGGCCTCATCAGATTTGCAACATCATAAGCAATAAGCAACAATACACAAACGCTGATGCCACATCCATACAGATAAATTAAATATGGCAACGCTACTCACACAACACTTGTTAAACAGGTCAGCTATATTCTTATCTTAGCTCCATATATTGACCAGCTTCAGTGCTGCAAAATTCAAAACACAGATATTGCTCCAAACTAGTCTCTGCATAATCGCTCCAAAAACCTGCTTCCAAATACAGTACTTTCTACCACAGCAGTTAGCCAGAAAAATCCTGTAAAAATTCTCTCACTGTTCAAATGAAATGACCCTTTGCTATGAATATACAGCCAACAGAAGCATTTAATGTGATGTTAAATACTTCCAGTATTAGCTCAACTAGCTAGCAAACAGCGATTAGGCTTTTACATTCTCCATTTTATTCTGAAGTTGTATTTTGTGCACATTTTCTGGGATTTAATCCTCCACTCTCCTTGTGACAGGCATAGTAAGATTAATGGCAAAAACTGGATTTATTCACAAATAGCCTGTCCATGTGCAAAACACTGCAGTTGATCCACCGCTGAAAGTATCTGTTTTATTGTCAAATTTATTATAATGTGAAAAATAAATATTCATGTTAATTTGATCTCATTAATTGTTTTAGCTCATTTGTTTTAATGTAATTTGTGTTCTTAAAGTTAGCCAGGCTTTTAATTGGCTAAGTTAGCCACATACTTGAAATGTTCTATTTGATTTTTTTCTCAGATTTAAACTGTAATACACCTTCAACTCTTGTGTGTTCATATTAGAAAATATTAGTAACATTTCACTCCCCACTCCAAACCTTTAAAATAAAGGTTTTCCAGTGCCACACATACAAAGCTGCAGCACTGGATAAAGTTGTGAAAGTATACCCACTAATCGTTCATACAATTAGTGTTTAGACGCAGGTTTAGTTAAGGCTGTTGATGGCACATTCTTCAGCCAATCACAGAGAGTTTGTTAAAAACAACAGAATTAGCCATCAAGTACATTTTGATTCCCTTCCTTAGGTGTACTCTAGACTATTGCCTGCTCACCTAGATAAACTGCAATAACTAATAAAACTGTGTGTCTGTTTCTGAAACAGGATGAAGGAGACGGGTCTAAGGCCTACTGGCAGAACTATTGGGAAAGTCGAACCTCTGGACAGGTACAGAGAACAATAATTTGTAGCTCTTTCTTCAAATCACCCTCAAGACTCCAGTATGTTTATCTCACCTGTACACTTTGCATGGTTTGGTAATATGCCTCAGGTTGTAATGTGTGCTGAAGAACACTTGCTTGGTTGTAAGCCTCAGTAGAGAGCGGTAGTGCGCTGATCTCTTCTTTCGAAGTTTGGTGTGTGCTGGAAACTGAGCCGAAAGGTTTTTATCACTCCTATCACATGCTGCAGTGAGAGTTTCTATGAATCCTCACTGGTTAAGATTACTGACTATTTCTCTGGCTCTTTGAGCCATCACAGCACCCTGTTGCCTCCACTATCTGAAAGGTGCCAAATAACTATTAACTATAAACTATTGTTTTATATTTTCAGAGTTATATTTATACACTCAGAAATTTTTCTTTAAATGTTGAACTTTATATTTAAATATTTCATATATATATAGCCTATATAGCACATATATAGCCTCTGCTCTGGCTGCAGGTTTCACAAAAGTAAATTATTCTGCAGTTCATTTAATTGACAATTCTGCAATCTAATTAACAACTTGACCCCTGTGCTCATACTGATTAGTTAAATCTTTCATTCTGATTGGTTGATGGAACGCTAAATTCTAATTGCTAATCTGACAGGATGTTTGAAATTAGCAGTCTGGTTGCTCTTTTAAGCCTGCTTTATGAATGACAACTTAAATGCAGTGTTCAGTTTCTCTATTTCAATATTGTGCTATGATTGACTAGTCAAATTTAATCCGGTTAGCTATGTTGAATGCTGTGTTCTGATTGGCTAATCAAATCCTGCATGCTCCACAGATTATGCAATGGTGCATCCATTTTGTGTTGAGCACAGAGGATGTGGGATCTGCTGCTGATACTGATCTAATGTTGACTCAGACAGACGATTTACTTAAACTGAAAACTGTTTCACAGAGCCGTTTTGATGTTTTGTGCCTCAGTTTGTGCCTTAGCTTCCAGAGAACACTTCCTTCCTGGAGGAACCTTCTCAACATGTTTGTTTGCCAAGCTGTGACGGGAGTGCAAAACAATAGTGTGGTTTTAGGTCCATCCTGTCCACTGCTCTATGAATTAACCTTTAAAAATCTGTCTGCGGTCCCAGAGCTGTTAGAACAAGAATTTTAGGAGGAGACAGCTGAAGGAGGCAATCAAGTAGTGGTGAAAGTCAAGTATTTTTGTCGCCTAAGCCACTGTAAAAGAAACAAATCATTTAATATAACTGTGTAGAGGTTTATTTAAAATCTTGTAAAAGCTTGTAAAACAGACCCTCTGTTGACTATGACATTCTGTTGAACAGAGTCATCCAGGCTTTTTCCCTCTTATCTTAATCAAACATATTACAGCGCCAATAGCAACTCCCTTTACATTTCCGTTATTTGTCATAGGACGGTGTCCCCTATTCAGGATGTTTGAGGAAGGAGAGACACACTTGGATAAATACAGGCCTATCAGTATTCCATTTATTTGAAAGATCATATGCGCCGGCGGTCCATCTGTTTATTAGAATAATACATTAAAAGTAACATCAACAATGGGCCTGTGAGTGATGAGGCGTATGAGGACGGTTAGTAGGAGAGTGGGATGTGTAATGCTTGTTTTTACCCCCCAGTCCTCTCTCTCTTGCTCTGTCTTTCTCTCTCCCACTCTCTCTCTTCTGTGTTCTGTCTGCTCTCTCCTTGTCTCCTTCACACCCTGTCTGTGGCCATCTGGGCCCTGGCAGTGTCTGCTCACTCAAGGTGAAAGTAAACTACAGCCCGTTCGCTCTGAACCACCTTACCACAATACTGCTTTCTCCAATCGCACCACATTTTCTTGTCCAGTACCATTGAAAACATGGTCCACATAAAATTACACATGAATGCACGTAGATAACCATATTTAAAGTGACATTTAAGCAAAGTATAAATCCTGAACCTTGCAGGAATATACTTAACTTGAACTTCATTGAAAAACACTGTGGGAACATGGGCAACCAGTACTGAGTAATTATCATCTCAGGGTAAAGCTATAATAGCACAATATGCTCACAGATATTAGCCCTTGGGGTATTGATCACACATACACAGATGCATATACCCACACACACACATTTCCACACACACAAGCGCACACACACACACATACAAACCCTGAGACAGCCGTCCTGCAGAGGTGTTAATAGGCTGAGGGTGTTTAATCTCAAGTGGCTGAGGAGAAAATAGGTTTGTGTCTTGGGGACTGGGTTTGTTCTCTAATTCTCTGCCCTTAATGCTTGTTTAGTTTCGCTATTCTGTGAATATTGAGGAAAATGCACATGCTTAAACTTGTCGCTACAGAAAATTTGCAGATGAAAATCCAGTGAGCCTTGTCTTGAAGGGACCTTTCTTGACATAAGCAGCATGTATTGTTCTGCTTCTATGTGAAATATATTTCACCACCCCTCCAAAAAACACCCTTACAAAGACCATCAGAATTTGACTGGGGATTTAAAAAGGTGTTATTTTTTACGCTGGATTTTTTATGTAATTCAGATTTGTTTTTCATACGTGAATTTTTTCATTCATTTTCACATATACTTTCACGTATAGTTTAATGGTGTTGAAATAGATTTTTCATGCAATCAGGTGATCATACAAAGGTCACACACAGCTTTCAAGTCAAGTTCTTTTTTAATAAAGCTTTTATTTTAATTCTATTGTGAGTTATTGTAATGTATATTTGGATCATTTCTATTGTTTTGTTCATCCATAAGTTTCACACAATGTAAAAACACATGATGAGAACACACCCACAATTTTCAGACAAAAGAGGTTATGACAGATTAAGCAGAGACACTTACAATTACAATTTTGGATCAGCTGTTACATTTTGCCCTTTATTCCATGTGCCTTGTCTGTGTCTTTGTTTGTTTTATTTGTGTTTCTGATTGTTTTAGTTTATGCCTTGCAATAGCCCTGCCCTATTGTTTTTGTGTTCACCTGTGTTTGGTTCTTGTCTCCTCCCCTTGTCAGGTGTCCTTGTTCTATGTGATTATAATCCTCTGAGTTTGAGTCTACCTCTGTCATATCTTTGTATCTATGCTTAACCCTGGATTTTTATGTTTAGACTCTTAATGTTATTCTGCATTTTGGTTTCTTTGTTTTGTGTAAATTTGTATTAAAGTTTAACTCTTGCTTAAATCCAGCCTTCACTCTGTTCATTGCACTTTTTGTCAGATGTTTGGATAAATCTATAACATATCTTCTCGTAAACTGCAATCATAAAACTGATCCAACTTAAATATGTGTAGTTCAGCATGTTTAGACAGCTCGCATTCACTTACGTCTAACTGCAATTTTCAAAATGTAGCAACTTTAATGAAGGCTTAGCTCAGTTCAGACTAAACATAATTACACTGTGCCATATAACACTGAAACTAGAATATCCAAGTATGTCTTTATTTGAACTAATGACAACTTTCACTCAAATAGTGCATGATATTTGAGCTCCCACTGAGTAATGTACTTCTACTGTACTTTCTAAAATAATTTTTCCTATCATAATAGGATTTTCTCTACATTCAGAAACAAAACTCTTAGTTTCTAGAAATCCTGCCGTCAGTTTATACGTAAGCACATTCTGAAGGATTTTACAGACAGATTTTCTAATACATTCTATAGCTGCATTTGTTAGATTTTGTACTAAAATCACCAAAAATATATATTATATATAATTATAAAAAAAAATATGCATAATATTAACTACTCTTAGTCTTAACTATGTCCTGGTTTAACTTAGTCATAGTCTTATAATAAAATAATACAAATAAAACAATACAATTTCAATAATCTGTCCTGTAATTTCATACATTAGTCTGTTTTCACAGTGATATAAAATGTAATTTTTTATTTTATGTAAAATAATTTTATTTGTTTAAGTATATATTTGTGGGCAGTGGAGGCCTAGTGGTTAGGACATTGCCCTTGGGACCTGAAGGTCGCAGATTCAAGTCCCGGCCCGGGCACCACTGAGGTTCCCTTGAGCAAGGTATTGTCCCACTACACTGCTCCCCGGGTAATGTTGATAGCTGCCCACTGCTCCACGTGTGCACGTGTGAGGGGTTAAATGCAGAGGTTACATTTCGTTGTGGTGCTTGAGTGTGTTCACAATGACAAATTGTCACTTCATATTTAACTGTACTTTCATTTTTCTACTTAACAATACTTATACCAAGCCAAAATTAATGATTGTGATGTCTATTGTATTAAAAACTACCCTGTTCACCTGTAATGTCTCACTTTAATCGCATGATATTAGTACATTTGAGCACACAAGAATTTTCACTATCCTGTACTTTGTCTCTGTTTCTGTGGGAGCAGAGTACAGGAGACAGGTGAGTCTGTAAAGGAAAGTGAATATTGCAAGAAAACTCCAAGCTTAGAGAACTATCTCCACTGAGAAAGTACACTGTAACACTCTCAGAATACAACATCTCTCTGTGTAGAAAACTATATAGACATGGACATGTAGAGTGGCTGACAGGTTGCCCTCTGAGAAGAACATGTCTACATTTAACTCCAGTATTGTGAATGCTGTCTTTTTGGCCAAGTATTTTAAAATGCAACGTGTTTTCCACTCCTCACTTGGTCAAATCTTATATTTTGGATTACGGATTACCACTGAGATCTTAGTGTGAAACTGTAATGTTGACATGAGTGCGGAGGGTCAGTGTTAATGTAGTGTCAGTGTAATAATCCATGCAGCCTGCACTTGCTGCCCTCCTGTGTTGTATAACCCTTTTTGCTCTGTAGCATTACACATGCAATTAGGTTGTTTGTTTTACATGTATTTATGGGTCCTGGAGGTCTGACAGACACAGGGCAGCTCTCGCTCCCCATTGAGGACCATCTGCCGCACAGCCAATTAATATTCAATAGGCCTTCTGCTAGAGCTCACGTTGCCTTTACCTGCTCTACTGAAGCTGATGAAAGGGTGCAGGCTCAGAGATTCATACTCATACTGCAGAGAGGTTGCTACTATATCACCTCTAGCAGTTCTTCTAGCAAAGACTGCTGATGTAAAAAAAATCTACAACATTGTATGGCAGATTTTTCATTATATTAGGCTAATATTCAGGCAGATTTTTGTCTGCTCCTCTTCAGGAGTAGGTCAGAGATACAAACTGTTATGTAATCTTTGGCTATCAGCAACAGAGGGGGACACAAACATAAACACACACCAATCAGTCACTGACATTAAAGCTACTGACCGACATGAATTACATTGACTACCTCATAACAATGTCACCTGTTAAGGGGTATAATATATAGCAA
>JBBPDA010000003.1:11130901-11157540 GCA_037974385.1 Arnoldichthys spilopterus | reverse complement strand
TATATATATAGCAAATGGACAGTCAATCCTTGGAGTTGATGTAGAAAAAATGAGCAAAGATAAAGATCTAAGTGACGTTGACAACAGCCAGATTGCGATGGCTAGATGAATGGGTCTGTAAAATGGCAGGTCTTGTGGGGTGTTCCCGGTATGCAGGGGTTAACAACTGACAGAAATGGTCCAAGGAAGGACAACTGGGGAAGTGATGACAGTGACACAATTGCCCAAGAGTCACTGATGTTTGTGGGGAGTGAAGGACAGCCCCTTTGGTCTGATCCCACAAATGTCTGAAAAAGTTAATGTTGCTTATAACAGAAAGGTATCAGAACACTTACTTACTTTGCATGCTGCATATGGGGCTGCGTAGCTACAGACTGTACAGAGTGCCCATGTTGACCCCTGTCTTCTGCCAAAATGACCTATAATGGGCACGTGTGCATCAGAACTGGATGATGGATCAGTGGAAGAAGGTAACTTGTTTTTTTTTTTACATCACGTAAACGGCTGGGTGCATGTGTTGTTTATCTTAGGAAGAGAGGGTACCAGAATACACTTTGTCAGCAGGGGCAGTGTGATGCTCAGAGTAATGTTCTGCTGGAAAACCATAGGTCCTGGGATTCATTTGGATGGTACTTTGACATGTACCATCTAAATGTTCTAGAACAAGTGCACCCCTTCATGGTAATGGTATTTTGTAATTGCAGTGGCTTTTCAGCAGAATAAAGCCACACTGCAAAAACAGAGCATCTGAAGGATGTGCTGGACAAACAGTTTATCCATGTAAACACTACAGGTCAGGACAGGATCCACTACTAACGTTTTGGAGCCCTATACCACAGTAAATCTTCAGTGGTCTTATGGAGTCCATATCTCAATGGATCAAAATTGTTTTGGTGCATGAAGGAGCGCTTTTACAATTCAAAAGGAAACAATTAAATGACTAGAATTACAAAGTCAATAAGGATTTTTAACAGAGCATATTTTATTAAATCAAGTGTATTTCAGTGCTTCAAAATTCAATAGTTCATGGACAGTAAAGATAAAAAAAGAGACATTTCTCTTTGAGATGGAAAACAAGGCAAGTAAAAATGAACCAACCTCTGAGCTCCTTCTCGCTTGACTAACCTTGAATGAAACCTCAGATGAGAAGAGAAGCTATTTTCACTTACCTCCCCAACGAAAGTGCCAATCCAGCAGGCCTGCGGTTGTCTCAACATTGAGTGTTTTCACTTGCTGCTGTGGAGTTCACAGAATAAACTACTGCCTAATTAGCATTTCTCTCTTACATTTACACCTATGGCATGCTGCAGTATAAGGAAAGCATCATTGATCCAGTTCACAAATTACATTTTTAATACAAAATTATTATAGGCTCTTTATAAAGGGTTGTTAAAGAGATTCTTTGTGAAAATAATGGCTATATATATTTATAAAACATTTTTAACATTTCAGTAGCTGGTCTTTTATATTTGTGCCATATGCAGCAGTGGTCTCTATAAAGTAATAAGCAGTTACATTTGTATTGTATCACTACTACTACTACTACTAATAATAATAATAATAGCCACGAGCGGCATTCAGCAGGTCGAAACACGAATGGGCCAAGTGGTTTATTGGCATGAGACAGCCATATTTATTACATATCTCAAAATCTTTTTGACCATTCTTAAAGAAGAGCTTATAATGTGACATCAATTTCATTAGAACAGCATCTCTGAATCAATTTTTATTGAAAATTGACTGATCATTAGACATTGCCTACATGGACATACCATTCAAAATACCCCTGGTTCATTCTGCCCCATTAGCTTAGGTAAAGTGAAGCATAAATATCCCTGCTGGCAGCTGTTGTCTGCATTTGCTGTAGAGCAGTAGGCTATCTGATGTTTGTGTGAGATCAGTGATTCGAGTCTGTTCCACAGAAAAGAGCTGTCAGGGCTGCTGCCTTTGTATAAAATTGAGAGATGTTGCGAAAGGGATGATGTACACTGTGTATTTCCCACAGCCCAGTGCTTCAGTGTACTGCCTATTTACAACCCCACTTCTTGATCTATCACATAGTTTGTGCAGAGTCTCAAAAGCACCCCCTCCTTGCAAGCGTGAACTCTGACCTGCACAGCATTGGCCTCCCTCAGTCTGCCGCTGCGTCCATGGCGTCTTGGAAAACCATCAGCTGACAGATTTACTGGCCTAAGCATTAGCTCAACTCAGCAGAGGGTACAGTCTCATAGGGTTACACCCCCAGCCTGTTCAGCTCCTCTTTGGATCTTGAGTAATTTACAGTTAGGGCACCTCTGTGAGCACAGTGCAGAATATATTGTTATTGTTCAAGGAGATATGAATCGGACAGCTGTCCTGGGCTAATTCATTGCTGCAAAGACACCCTAATGACTTTGTTTGATGATATATGACAAAGACAGATTGTAGTTCTGTTTTAAAGACATCTGAGGAACTTGATTTTCTCTCCATGCAGGATAGATCTGTGAAAGTCATTTTGCGGTGCCTCTCGGAGCATGCTTCTCAGCCCGTCTTTGAAGATTATTAGAAATGATTGAAAACAAAAAAAAAAAACAATGCACATAGTACATCAAGAGTGAAACATGCAGGAAATACATTTCTGGAGGGATTAAAACATTTTCTGTGAAACCTAAAAAATGTGAGATATATAATGTATATATATATATACATACATACATACATACATACATACATATATATATATATATATATACATACATACATACATACATACATACATATATATATATATATATATATATATATACATATACACACACACAATGCAGTTTCAGCTATGCATAACAGATATATAAAACACACAGTTATGTTTGTATGTATTTATTCTTTCTTTCTTAACTTGTGATAACTGTTCTTAAATGAGCAAATATATATATATATATAATTTTTTCTGATTTCACACATTTGTCATATCTAAATAAGTACTTCTCTTTTGGCTAAGCCGTAAATAAAATGTGTTGTGCTTAGGCCTGGATTTTCAAACTGACAGCTCCAATTAAAATTCATAAGAGCAGGATTTGCCAATCAGAACAATGGGAAATTAATGTTTAATCCTATTAAGATAATGCTGTGATTTTGGCCTGGTCTCTATCTGCCTCTCAACAGAGCCTGTCGTAAATTGAATCTCCTCTATGATGTCTCCAACTTCCCTCAAGTCATCTTCAAACCTTCGACCACACCACTTATCGGATTTTCAAAAGAAAATTGTGTGTAAATGGAATCAGTTTGACTAACAACAGCGATGGCATTGACAGTGGTAAATGAAACCAAAAAGTGCTTCATCGACATGCCCACCTATAGTGATAATGTCAATATTACACAAAAACATCATGTTAGGTTTTAGCCCCTCCTGTATTTCCAGGAAAGTTAGAAATCATTGTATTTCCCTTGTCTACACATGGACTGACTGTTTTGTTGGCCCCACAACTGCCTTTCAATGTGAGAAGCCATTAACACATGCAGAAAACATTTCAAAGTGTTTCAAATTGCTTTGTGTGTTAAAATAATCAGTGTTTTATTCACATAACCTCAAAATATTAAAACAGTAGCTGGTTAGATAAAGGAGTGTGCTCAGTTTGCACATGCAGGTCTGAGACAGGATATAACAATTCAGTGACAGTGTTGAAAAAGATTTGGCATAGCATAAAGTGAACCAATAAACCCATCTCAGTGTTTGTGAGGAACTTTGGGCTATCACAGCAATTCATGCAGTGGAAACACATCAGCAGAATCCCAAGGTGGCCTTTATCTTACTTAGCTTCCAAATTTTCCTATTGTTCTATATTCAGCTCAATCAATCAGCTAAGCACTGCTCAAATCTCTGCTCTTCATATCTCTAAGCCTCCATCACAATCTGCTCTATAAAACACTGGTGCAGTTATAACCGTCCTATAATTAAAAACCCAATGGCACAATCCTTCCTTCTGGAGGATATATACAGGTTTTTCTCTCTTTTTTGGCATGCTATGGTTTTGTACTCTAAAACAGATCCATGTGTACATCATGGATGCTTACATGATTTCACTATGAAGTAGAAGTTTGCTCTGATAAGTGTTCAAACACACTATCTGTGTGTTACCAAATATATTATCAAACAATGTAAAGCCAGCCCTGTGTTTATACAGAGAGCAGTAGGAATCTTATCATGGTCTGGAGGTTTCAGTGCTCCACTGAACCAGTCCTGGAACCAGCTGTGCTCCATTACAACAGCAGTAGCCTAGATAACATGTTCTGTTTTACAGAAAGTAAAACATATGTAATGCAAGTCAAACATACTCTGCAACGAGTATGATCCAATGCTACGTGCACTGCATACCTTGTCATTTTCCATTTCTACCCAGGGCAGGGGAAAAGTGAAAGAAGATCAAAGCTTTCCACATTGTGTATTGCCTTTTTCCTTACTTTGCTGTTTTCCTCAGTATAAAGTTAAGGTCAAATTTGCATGGCCTTTCTCACCTGTCACACTTTGTCACTGGCTAAATCTGCACCTTAAGTCAACCAGGGAAAGAAATCGACCTCGTTCTGTTGAATACATTAACAACTTGAGCAACTCGGTTAAATGCCACCGGGGCCAAAATCCACCATGGCTTGGCGTGACTTATTGAAATGTAGTCCAGCATGAAATACCACCCACAATGTGTTTCCCTCCATGCAGGACAGCTTCTGTTATTCTTTCCTGAATGTGCTGTGTGACCACACTCCTGCTTTGTGGAGAGGAATGCACAATCAAGGATGGTCACTAATAGGAGCCATCTAGCATGCAGACAAGGTCTCATCTTATGTGTGTGTGTGTGTCTCTTTGTACGTGTAAGCTCATTTAGTGTGTTGTTTACCCAGCCCCGGTTAGGCCGTGCCAGGGCTCAGCCACAGAGCTTGTGAGGGGGACGTGGGAGGGGGGTGGATGGTGAGCTAATGCCACGGTGGAAATGATCTGGATCTTGGTGTCATCCTGAATAGATTGAGGAATCCATCAGAGCAAATGGGGCCCCGGCTCTGTGGGCCTTGATGTGGGCGGATCTCAGCAGAACCCAGTTGACCTCCTCTGGTGCAGTCCTTTCTCCTGTTTACCCACAACATTGGCCTCTGCTGGCCATCAGCACTGGGCCGACCCACCACCACCAGTTGGCTTCTACCCAATTAAACCAATTTGTGTCAGGGAACCGTGGTGATCTGTCAACATCCGGAATCAAAGTGGTGGGAGAGAACATCAGCTTGAGGAGAGTGCCCTGAAGCGTGTGAATGCCTAAGGAACAGCAAGGCCTCCTGCTGCTGAATGTTCAAATCTTCAGAAAGTGGATACACTGTCCCAGGGGCTTAAATCTATATTTCAAATACTCTCGAGGTGTTGGTTGTCATGTGATAGATTTTGGAGTTTCTTTAGTGAAATTTGCAGTTGTATCTATAATAGTCACATACTGTGATAGGTCATGTTAAATCTCAAGTTGAATTCTGAGTCCTACACCCTGATGGTATGCAACACTTAAGACCAAAAATGATGGTAACAGTAACAGAGCCCATTAACATGAACTTTAGTACACAGTAAAGTAACATAAATGTTATTATAATAATTATTATAATAAAACCTTCTAAAATGACTAAATCCATGGTCCATGTACAACAATGAAATATGATATAATCAATGTTATGAACATAGCTGTTTAGCAGCAGCTTGCTAGCTTTTTCCAATGCTGCCCATCCTAGCAAGCAACACAAACCGAGTCATGTTTTAAGAATTAAAATAAATCATTAGGGAAAATACACTTGTGTTTTCAAATGTCAACAACACTAAAAGAGCCTAAAAGAGCCTGAATAATACTGTTATGTGTGCTGAGTCTCCCTCTTTCTTCTTTTTTGGGTCTTGAGTTTTGTTTTTTTAAATCATTAGGCTCAAGTCCCAATCATTGGTGTTTAAGTCAAGGTTGAGCTGCATTTCTTTTTTGGTTTCACTTAGCCGAGTCTCAGGTCATCAGATTTGTGACTCAAAGCTCCTCCTTCTTTTGCATTTTCTTTTATCAACTGGAATGTTTTAAAGAAAAGTCTTCTAACTTATCCAGTCTTTCACTGCCCTGCCATTAATGTCGACACATCATCGCCAGCATTGTTTCAATGATAACCATTCACACCCTTTAAGCAGTGAACTGTTGTCTTCAACTCCTATTTCCTAAGTCTAGATTAACACAGGGACAAAAAGACAGGGTATCAACTAAGCTCTTTATTCTTAACCAGTTTGCCAGTGGAAAACATCAATAAAGAATAGTGCATAATCCCTGTTGTTTATATCTTAAGGGAAACAATCGTTTATAGGGCTACAGGATCACTTTGTCACGGTGATAAAGCACTCAGGTGCTGTGTAAATGCTAGGGTGTACAATGGCCTCTGGTGACTGATGAGAAAAGCCGCAACTGTATTTTAAAAGGCCTGGGCTGATGCTGGGCTGCTAATGGAGGAAATACTTAGTCATCTGAATGCAGTAGAGGAGCAAATGGAACGGTAAAGGTGTGGAAGTCCTGTTCAGGTGGAGGCACTGTGAGTGGATATCAGCGG
Organism: Arnoldichthys spilopterus; assembly: GCA_037974385.1. Lineage (NCBI taxonomy): Eukaryota > Metazoa > Chordata > Actinopteri > Characiformes > Lepidarchidae > Arnoldichthys > Arnoldichthys spilopterus. Next base: position 11,150,958 of record JBBPDA010000003.1, on the reverse strand, counting down.
TGCATAGTGGGGAGATATATCAAACTGCCAGGTGATAAAGAGACCGCAGCTAAGTAATTTTTCATAGTGGGCCGTTGCTTAGAATTAAGAAACCGGGTACATTACAGTGAAAAATGAATGGTCTTTGGTTGAGCTTTATCTGGAAGGAGGTGTTCAGGTTTGGCCTGGAATTCTATGAAGAATCTTAGAGGGATGAAAAGAGAAATTTAGAAAAGAGCATTTTAAAGTTTGCAAAGTGAACTGCTTATACTGTTGAGAAATTAATAGACATAATATTTTGAAAATGTGTATCTGTAGGTTTCTGCCATTTCCATACAGCAGGTTTTCAGAATTCTCTAACATCCATCTGTTTTTTATCATTACAATCATACAGTGTGAAAAGGAACCAGTATCTATACAGTAGTAGAAACATTCGGTAAAGTCATGTTTAGTGCATTTAACATAATACCATGGTCATATACTATTCATCATACATAAGTGTAACATTTTGTCTAAAATATGATGACTTTATTATTTAATAATATTTTATGATAATACCATCATATTCAGTTATTAAGATGTCATATATTCTGTATGTCACTAATGAAATCACTTATGGGTTCCTATAGCCACATGGCTAGAGTTCAAATATACAAGAGGAAAATGAGCACATGCAGTACAGTAGGTAAGACTTTTCAGAGCACATTAAATTAATGAGAAAGAGATTCTCTTTTTGTGGACAGGTAAATACATAAACATGAGAATAAAAAAAACTGTTTCTATTGTTCAATGCAACATAAGTCTGGTCTGACAGTGTGGTAATTTCCGATCACATGTTTTAGGAATGTAGATATTTATTTCATGCACCACGTCATGAAAAAAAATCTGGCATGTACTACTTACTGAAAGCTGAGTTTAGATCCTGTATACACATAGGATTTTGTGACTTTTACTGGCAACCCTTCTGAAAGTGCTGTTCTTGTTTAACTGGCTTAATTACGCTGCATTACTCAACCCTATCTCTGCTTAACAAAATCCACTGCTGTTATTAACTAAATGATGGTTAATACTGAGTGTCTTATGAAGAGCAGATTGCAGTGCAGGCCTATGAAGATATTTCCAGTAAAAAAAAGGAAACAAAAAGCCAATTCTCTCTCTTTCTCTATCCCTCTCTCTCTCTCTCCCTTTATCCTTCTCACCAGCCTCCTATTGTTTGGGCTCTGCTTGGTTTGTTTATGAAAGAGTCTGTCCGTGCTGAACAATGGCCAGTCGCTCAGCTTATCAGAAACACCTGTCCTGTTTGAGGCTGCTGAATGAAAGCTCTGTTCAAGCTCCCCGCTCACTCAATCTCAGGTGCAGATCCGCTGCTGCGTTCTCCATTGTTCTGACCGACACCAGGGTCAGGCAAGCATGAACAGCATCTGGCTAAGGTTTAGGCTCCTTAGTGAGGAAGCACTCATGATATGAATATGCAACATCAAAGCAACAATGCATCCATATGCACCATAAATCATACATATCCTCCTGATATCGATCTATCTCTAACATTAGTTCCTTGTTTTAATTATGTTGCTTTAAGCAATAACATTCAAAGGGCAGCAGCAGGACCAGTATGCTTGACAGACATGCAGTTAAAACATCTACCAGATGAACAAACAAATGGGACTAGCTTTTTAGAGCATGTTTGCTTGGGGCAAACTTACAGTCAAATCAACATGCATGTCAACACAGACTAATGAATGTTTAGCTTCATTCGTCTTGAGTAGACTGAAAAAAAAACTAGTTCTATTATTAACATTAAAAATGTACCTATAATCATAACACATAGTCTGTCACAGGAGTTTTGCCTTTCAGTTCTTTAACTGATTTTATTTAACATTTTAAATTTGAACATTATCAGGGACATTACACTTGAAGAAATGTTACAATTACTTAGATATTGCTTGCTTATTCTGCTATTACAATGTTTAGATACTAGATACATTTACAGATAATCAAGTCTGTAAACATTTACTACAGAGGCATAATCCATGTGAACATTTGAAATAAGTTTTACTTGACTTATTATGGTACCCATTTTAAAAAAAAAAAAAAAAAAAAAAAAGACAGGTCACATCCCCCCACTAAAAAGCAGTACAATGCTGCGTTCTACTGATTCCTAAATGATTACACAAAGAAAATCCAAAGTAAAGTACTGTACATGCTGTTTAAAATTAGAGTGCAGCAAATAATTCATTCATTGACTTGGCTAGCTCTTCTTTTTCCAAAGTAACTTACCCACTCTGGAAACAATCTTTCAGCTGAAAGTAAACGACAAGTTCTGAAGGTAAAATTTTGTCTACATCAGGATCAGGCTCCTCCAAATTGAAAAGACATCTGCAACTCCATGCCATAAAAATGAAGGTAAAACATCTGTATATTGAAGTGGGCCAGAATTACATTTAAATTGTCTAGAATTTACAGGCCATCCAGCAATCAGACTGTGCTCTTATATCCAAAAGTGATTAAGGAATCAAATGCTAATGATTTTTATATGAATATAGTGGAAAGAAATGTTTCCTTTCTTTAAAGAGCCTTCATTTATTAACGTTTCTGAAGGACGATCCATCAAGAGTGACACGGATAATGACTGCCGACTTTATCAGGAGCGCTAAAACAGCCTTTCATATTTCTGCTTGCCTGATCCACCCTCTCTTGCTCTTTGGAATAAATGAGCAGCTCTAGCATGCAGGTGCAAAAGTGCTGGCATTACAGAGTGAGTGCTAGGATGGGCTACTCTTTCAGTTGCCACCCATCTCTCTCATTTTACTGTGTGTGTGAGACAGCAGACATATGCATAGGAGCTCACAGGCTAATCAGTCACACAACACCTCTGAGTAAAACGTGCATCTTTAGGCCTTTGGAATGACACTGTAGACCCGGGTGGTCTTTAGATGTGAGGACGCTGGAGCTGTATCTTGCTGGTAATAGCTTAAAGTGGGAAGTTAATGTATACTGCAGGATTCCCGCTGCAGTAACCAGAAACCTCTGTCAAAGTCACACTAAGCCGCAGGCTCATATTCCAAACATAAATTCGCATCAAGGGTGAATTGGCCCGGAATTTCCTGTGCCTTTCAAACTGAGGGACTGCACAATGGAAAAGAAGTTGACTTGACCTTAATAAGATCAAGAAGATAAATTCCAAATGCTGTTCTGAAGGGTAGCGTTGTGCTAAACGTGGAGGGAAAATCTAGGCATTTGATCGAGACCTAAACCCAGGTCCTGAGCCGTAAGGGGTGTGCTTTAAAAACCTTGTAAACAAAATGGAATCCATACACAGAGGAGAAAGCTCAAGGCGATTCTTTCAAAGAATGTATCCAGTTTTACGATTGGTTACACTCTAAACTGAATTGACCAACAGAGGATATGATTACAGCGTCAATACCTGCTGTACAGACCATTTGACTTGTTTACATCTTGCGTGAGCGAAGCCTCAAAAACAGTGGTTGTGTTCCAGGCCTGTTCTGTTGCAGTGCTAGCATTTTAAGAGGGCTCAGATGTGCTTTAGAGCAAAATTCGAGGCCCACACACTGAAGCAATAATGCATTACAAATTAAAGCCACTGCCAGATCAGATTGAGTAGGCCTAACATTAAATTGGGATGGTTTAGGATTGCCTTTGTCTAAATATAAAGTCACGTTTGATGAAGTATGCAGTCTATGACTGATAGCAAGCTTAGGTTAGATTAGGCGTTGTGACTACAGCATAATATTAAGAGATCTCAAATTATGTAAACTTCAAATATAAACATGGGTCTGCAAACCACGATCCTATTTCAGTAATTCACAACAAGCAGCACCATGTTACGGAAAAGCCTGTTTGGCAGGATGTTTACCAACATGGCTAAGCAATCACAGACTTTAAATATGAAAACTGCGAAACACTATTTTATGATTTCTGTACTATTATGGCCTTAGTGGTTTGCTTAGGTTTGTCTAACCAATGTGCCATTGCAACGATACAATGATTGATCAAACAGTTAAAATTGATAAAACTGCTTCAATAAATTCAGATTAGAATTACATGACTGGAAAATACAAACCATATTTCCAGAAAATTTGGAAAAGATATTTTCCAAAATGCAATAAAACCAAAAATCTGGAATATGTAAATTCTTGTGAACATTTTACTGACAAATGTATAAAGAAGGTTTAGTGACCGACATAGTTGTATTTGTAAATATACCCAAATTTAGAATTTGATGGCTGCAACACTCTAAATAAGTTGGGACAGAGGTATGTTTAGCTTTGTGTTACATCACCTTTCCTTTTAATTACACCTTTTAATTGTTTTGGAACTGAGGATACTGATTGTAGTAGTCCTGCATTTGGAGATTTTTTCTATTCTTGCTTGATGTAAGACTTCAGCTGTTCTTCAGCAGTCCATTGTCCAATTCTCCTCCTCATGCATCATACATTTTCAATATGAGACAGATCTGGACTGGCAGCAGGGCAGTCAAGCACATGAACTTGATGTCTACGAAACCATGCTGTTGTTGCTTGTTCAGAATGTGGTCTGGCATTGTTCTACTCTCGACCTGGCAGGGGCCAATACCATGATCAAGAAGGTGGTTCGCCCAAGGTAAGGCTCAGGTATTGTACTTTGGTTGTGCTGACCCTTGTGAATTCCCCCAATGTGGGATTCTCTACTGTTGTGGCAGTGATGGCCTAGTGGTTAAGACGTTGCCCTTGGGACCAGAAGGTTGCAGGTTCAAGTCCCGGCCTGGGCACTACTGAGGTACCCCTGAGCAAGGTACCGACCCGCTATACTGCTCCCTGGGCACTGTTGATAGGCTAAATGCAGTGGTCACATTTTGTTGTGGTGCTTGAGTGTGTTCACAGTGAGTCACTTCACTGAAATAAGGAAGAGACGTCGCATGAAAACTGAGGCTTTGGAGAAATGTCACTTTTATACACAATCAGGGTATCTCACCTGCTACCAATTAGCCTGCTTAACTGGTGTTACCTAATATTCTGTGCACTTTTCAGTCTTTTTTAACTATGTCCCAATTTTTTTGAGTGTGTTGGAGCCATTAAATTCTAAATGTGTGTATATTTACAAAATGCAATTAAGTTGATCAGTAAAATAATTGAACACATTTTCCCAGTTAATTAAAGGTTCATGTGAATTAATATATCAGGTTGTTGTTTTTACTGAATTTTAGAAAATATTCCAACTCTTCTGGAAATGGGGTTTGTATTTATTCTTGCCTTGTACATTGCTTAGTCTATGATAAATAATATATATGAGCTTGTCATAAAAGTAATCTATTTATAAGGTGCTCCTTCTATAAACACTATGGTAGTGTAGGCCACTTGCATGCAGGGTAGAAAAGAAAAAAAGAAACAAGGCACCCCTCCAATTGAAAGCAAAAATTGAGTCAGGGATATTTTAGTTGAGTGGACCAAGCTCACTCTTATGTCAACATTTTCCATAGGCTAAAGTGTTAGTGGACCATCACATAATTAGTACTGTAATAGTCATACCTCCTTTCAAAGGAAAATAGGCAGCACACTCTGTTTAAAAGGATCTGCCAAAATAGTCCCCAGATCATCCATGAGAAAAAAAACATCTCACTTTAGATATGTGTCGCTGTAGTAAGTCATAGAAAGAGAATCTGACTGTTGCTGCTGTTCCTGAAGAAAAAAAGGAAACAAACAATTCCCCATATTTTGTTCATTGTTTTCCATGTTGAATTTGAAACTCTCATCACTATCTACATCATTTTTCTGGAGCAGTTTAACAAATTAACACATATACAAGATGAGACAATGCAGTACACCAGTTCATTCAACTGGCTTATCTGTATCATTGATGTTGTAACTTGTTCAATAGTTTGCATGATGACAATCATTTAAGGACTCCTGAAAAAAAGGTTACAAAGGGCATTAAAATAACCTTATCCGGAACTGTCCAGGTTAAACCAGCATTGTTGTCTCTACTTATGACATTAATAGGAAATGGAGAGTCTTTATTGTTTCCCATTTGGAAATGAGCTGCGTCCTGTTCAAATGCCACAACATGCTTGTAAAAGACCTTCAGTCCATGCACACTGTCCCTATAAAGTTCTCTGTGATCTGAGTACTTCTAACAGTGTTTGACAATCGCCGGCACTTGTAAGGGAGTCACTGCCAGAATGGAAAGCGCCAGTAATTGTAAATGTCAGGCAGAATTAAGAGGGGAATAAATAGCTTTACCTTGGTGCAGCAGATCAACAAAGCAAGAAAAGAGGAAAAACACCCACTCTTCCCGATGGGAGGCCTTTGTGTAGCATTGCACTCTGAATGAGGAGGCCCTGTTGTGACAGCCCCTAATTGGGGAAACATGTTCCATTTAATGAACAATAGCATGATGGGTGATTTATGATTCGCAAATCACTGTTATCAACAAAAAATTTGTTGCATCTCTGTTTACACAGATTAACAAGTGGACTTTGTTTTCTATTAATGGGTAACAGAGTTATTTAAGCTATTTACTCATTATTCATGGGATGTGCCATTCTCTATAATGATGGAGAGTCTGAGGAGGCAATACAAATATGGGCTAATTGCTGATGAGGATTCTTCACTGAAATATGTTTTTGATGTAAAAAATGTAAAATCCAATGTTTACATATTATTATACTGTGTTATTTATAATAACTATAGAAGTGCACTTTTCTCTGAAAATGCTTTATCTAATACAGGTTTTTCTTTGGTTAGAACTGTTTTGGGAAGAGCAGATTAAATATTTTTTTAAAGACTGATTTGAAATCAGTCCAGGAGTGAGATTAGGGAAGTCTAATTCCAACAAAATTAGTGTTTTTGAGGTTGGGACTGGGTTTCATGGTGGTGGGGTGGAAAGGATTGGTCATGTCTGAACAGCATGGAAAGATTCTGCACACAGAAGGAGGGGCGGACCCAGCTAATGAGAGGAAATAAATTAGTACAAAAAAACAACTTCATTTTTACAAATTTTAGATTTGTGGATTTGGAAGCCATCAAAATTGCAAAGCAATAAAAAAATAAAAGCAGGCTTATAGTTGAGGCTGCTGGAAAGGCTGTGTCTGTGGGCCTGAGGTCAATGCAGTCGTAGCCTCATGTTGTTTTATAAGTGAGTTATGGCAGATTCCTCCTGCTTCCTCTCAGGCTGGTTAAGGATTGGGCTCTTGTGGGCTCCCCTCCCAGCATGCTGCTTCCAGGCAGCTCTGTGGCTTCTTTGTCTGCTGACCGTTGGAGCCCACGGGGAGCCTATCCACCCCATCCCCCTGGTGTCCAGATGTTACCCTGTGTCTTCCTTGTCCCCTACGTACCAGTCTGGTATACTCTAACAGGGCTTTTGCTTCAATGTAACCTTCAAAAAATCATTTCAGCATGTTTATAAACATAACATTATGAAAATTAAGTGTGCATGTGTCTTCACAAAAGAACTGAGGGTCTAAAAGTGAATCATATGAGCAAAAGTAATTGATTGTCTGTTAATGTATGTGTGTGTGTGTGTGTGTGCATGTACATGTCACAGATCTGAAAAAGGAAAAACTGAATAACTGATGTACCTTGGCAGTCTGTGTGGAGGCTCTGAGAGTTCATAATAGTAATCAGAAACAAGAACTCAGCAGGTGCCCAATGCATGTCATAAAAGTCCTAGGCAAATTTGATGGGTGTAAGAAGTCTGTAATTCTTCAATACAGTGAATTTAATGACTTTTGACTTGTGACAGTGCTATATGATCAGAGATATTAGAGATGGTGCACTAAGAATGGGGAGCCCTGTTCAGTGCAGGGTAGAGTTGGCTTCTGTGGAGATCTTCTAGAGCTCCAAGGCTTGGCTCTAATGAAATGACATAACCAGAAGCCTATGCCAAGAGACAAGCCCAAGCTGTGAGTGCAGAGTCCATGCCACCACATGAGGAGCAGCCCTTCCAAATCACTGAGACTTTATCAGAGTAAAGAGGAAGGCATGACAGACATACTGCACATCTAGATGTTCTGTCCAGTACTGTATAGCTTCACAGTATACACAGTACTCCAGCATCACAGTAAAGAAAAACCCAACAAGAAATTAACTGACCATTAGCCACACTTAAACAAACCTGATTCAGCTTTGACTTTGATCCCAACAATTTCATGTCGGCAAAAGCATTACCATCTGAATGATGATGTAATGCACCCAACTACAGTCCTCAGAGCTGCAGAATGTCTGGTTTCAGGCATGGAAATGGAAAGTGACTGTTCTTCATCCGTAGCAAATGTTTGGAAACTAGTCATTGTTCTTGAGTGGTTTCCACTTGTCCCACTTCTCATGACACAACATAATCTCTGCATTAGCTGGCAACAACCTCTCATGATTACAAAAACAGGAAAGCTTGAAGTATTTCCCATCTAAACACGTTAATCCTTTGAAAGAAGAAAAAAAGAGTTTAGAGCTTTGGGTTTAAAGTAGGGGTTTGTAAATTGTGAGTCTAAATATCTGTTAAACGTTCCAAATGATTAATATGCCTAAGACACAATATTAATTTTCATAAAAGCCTCACAAAATGCCCTCTGTGAATTCCAGTGCCTTGAGATTTGTATGAAATAGAGAAATAGAGATTTAATTTGTCCTCATCCGTGGAGAGAAAAAATACCATAGTGGAGTATTTGTGATGATAATTTTCCTCTCTTGCATCCGACAGATCATTTGTTACACAGACAGGAACAGAGGAGCGTGTTTAATCCCGGGACCTGTTTCGCACTTGAAGTGACATTGAGTTTTCCCTTGGATACCGAGGGAGATTGACGAGCGAGTGCAGCCAGAGGTACTACAGAGACTACGGCCTTTGCATACTGCTCAACCGTCATCCATCCTGGTGTGTATGCATACACATGCACAAATTCCATGAGTATGACAAATGCTGCGACCATGCTGGTTCAGCCTTTTGGGGCATTTAGTCAAACATGTCATCAACAGACAGATTAAAATGCTTGTTTGCAGCTTTGGCATTGATCCCATTTACACACAGTATCTTAACTTTGAAGAGGTTCTTGATGAGAGTGATTAAAAAACAGTTGCAAACTGCACAAAGGTTGTAGAAGAGAGCAGTCTTGCTCTTGGGCTGCTTCTTCTTTTTGTGCATCTTTAGGGACAAGAGATCTGAATAACAGCACTGAAATGATTAACACATGCCATCTCCAGCTTTATCGCTGACCCACGACCTTTTGAGGAAGTGACTTGTGCGGATGTCGTGCTCAGCGCTGAGGCTGCCAGAGTGAGGGCGGCTTATGGCTTTGCAAGGTGTTTGTCCTGCAGCTGCAAACAGCTGGAGACTTTTTAAAGGCTTCAAGAGAGGAGCTGGTGTGTCTCTGGGTGTTTTCTGAAGGAAACTCAGCATTCTTGAGTGTCATCTTTGTCATCTGATCCATTGCATGGATGGTGTAAAGGTTTAGCCCCAATTCTGTACAGTTTAACTTCAAGATTAGCTGATTTCATTTTGAGCCATAATCTCAACAGGCTCATTTTGCACTTAGGTGAAATGGAATTTTGAGGAAACATGGTTAGAGCATAAAGAATTGTTGATGATGAAGGAATAGAGGGTAACTGTGCATCTTTAAGCAACTGAATCACTTCTTCAGCATGAACTGATGGGGCTTATGTGCATTAGTTATATGTATATTGTATATGTATAAAGGTTAGTTTTTGTAAAGTCACCCTCAGACACACTACACATCTGCCATCTTGTCAGTAGCAGCACTGTGACAACTGAACTCATCTATAGCAGACAAAAATGTAAAAAGCTTTACTCACCAAAATGTTTTTTCTGTTGAACGTCCTAGTGCTACTTATATGGTACTTATCAGGGCTTTACTGACAGACAAGTTATATATTTAATAGGAAATTGATGATAAAAAGTCAAAACAACGCTGAGGCTACACGGAAGTAATCCCCTCCGCTTTCTGCTGCACGAGACACGTGATGGATCCTGGCCGACAACAGTGCCACGCTTATGTTGGTGGTAAACTCAGGTTTGTTCCCGTTTTTTTCCCCAATGGATGAGCTTTCACGAGTCCTCACTCTAGACTCCAGATCGGGTCGCGAGTCAGTTAAGGCGAGTCCGAGTCGAGCTGTGAGTCAGTCATCACGCGACTGCAGGTCAAGCTGTTCTCTTCGATCCCTCTGATTTTCTTAGTGAATTAATACTTAATAAAAGTAATTAAAAGCCAAAACTCATTTTATAATACTTTATTGCTGTGTTAATGCTGCCTCACACTGCTTTTTAAAAAAAATTAATTTATTGAATTAGTTTATTTGTGGGTAACCTGTTGTATTGGGAATGTTTTCATATTTCTGAAAAGAATAAAGTCTCAGCGTTTATTATATATTGCCTTTTAAATACATTTACATACAAAATAAACAAGTGCTGATGTTGGGTAACTATCCCATTAAGTTACATAACCAGCTAATTTACGTATATTTTATGTGTATATTATCAGAAAGTCTAGGCTTTGTCACTACTGTATGTATTACTCCAGTAGAGCCATTTGGAAAAGCAAATTAATTCAGAGAAACTAGCACATAATGTAAAATGGCATGTCACTAAGTAATGTTGACACATTCACTAAACTGGTTATAATTACAAAATGTAACCAAAATGTTTTGTTTTACCTGTAAAAATTTATGTTCAGTATGATATATTTGTAATGTTCATGGTTTGTACAGCCCCAAGAGTCACAGGATACAGGCATAGTCAATATTCTCTCCCTGTTTCTTGGAAAAGTTTCAATGCCCCCAATATAAAGAGATATATTTTAAAAAAGTCCAAAATATATGTGAAATGTATTGTAAACAAACTTTTGCTTTATTGTTCAAATATATAAATTTTCTTTTAAATAAAAACCCAATTTTCCAAAAAGTTTAGGTATAAAAAAAATAAAAAAAAAACTGCAATATATTAATTCATAGGAACTTTTATTTAACTGAAAAATGCACAAAGAAAAGTTTTTTTTAAATAGTTTTACTGACCAACTTGATTGTATTTTGTAAACATACACAAACCTAGAATTTGATGGCTGCAACACACTCAACAAAAGTTCAGACAGGCTTTTTTGCATGACTGGTAGCAAATTAAATGTCTAAATGACTCCTCTGACCACAGCATACAGTTCCAATGACTTTCAGTCCATCTGAGATGGGTTCTAGCCCAGAGAACTTGGTGGCATTTCTGCGTAGAGTTAGGCTTCCTCCTCCGTAATACAGTTTCAAGTTGGATTTTTGATGCAGCGATGGACTGTGTTAAGTGACAGTGGTTTCCCTGAAGCACTTATGAGCTCAGGTGTCCATGTTTCTTAGGCAGTGCTGCCTAAGGACTTGAACATCACACGCATTCAACAGTGGTTTCCGACCTTGTCCTTTATGCACTGAGACGCCTCCAAATGCTCTTATTCTATTCTCAGTATTATGTACTGTAGATGTTGAAAGACTTAAGTTCTCTGCAGTGTTGAATTGGGAAATGTTCTTTTTGAACTGACTAACAAAGTGAGCCATGAATCATCCTTGCTAGCAAGGACTGCGCCTTATATATATATAAAATATATATATTATTTAAAAAATAGATTATAATTTTTTTTTTCCTGTATGATCACTTTTTTTAGACTTGGCTGTTTTGTCACCTTTGTCTAATAAACAGGATTTAATGTTCAGTATAAGCAACATCAAAGGCCTTCAGCTATGACTTCTGGAAATCTATAGGGACGAAACCTTAGTTGACATCGGTTTTATCATTACTGTCTTCCTTTACAGCTTGAGCACAGGAGCGTCTTAAGCCTCTGGTACACATATTGTGTACCTATCATCTCGAGAACCCATGAGGAATCTCACAATGCAGCTGTGTCTGGGGGACCACGTAAGGCAGTGTACCTCACAGTGTGCCAGATGAAATTGGTGTAGCTCACCTTGCATTGCAACGTCATCATACACTGCACTCCTGTGGCCTTGTTATGTGGGAATGATATGGTGGGTAAGCCTCTGTACATGTCGCCCTGTTTTACATCTCACTTCACAGGAGCTTTGTGAGAACCGTGGGGGGCATTACCCCAACCCAAAGGAACAAATTGAGGAGCATCCTACACACTGTCTTTATTTCTTTTTGACTGGGGGATGGGAAGGGGTGCAGGGTGATGGCCTGAGCTTCACTCTTCCAGTGGCTGTGAACTTCCTGAACATCTGTCCCTCCACATCTGCTCGCTCTCATGCTCTCTGGGTAGAGCAGCTTTCTCATCACTCTTTCCTTACACAGCCAGGTTTGACGGCTCTGGAAACCTTAAAGATCAGTTGCATTAAAATCACACAATAAATCTAGCTCTTAACTATGTATGGGAGGATATGAAGTGTCTTATTGAAAAAGGGCTGTAACATGGCCTTTATCGACCATCTGTGATACAGAGAACACAAAAGCACTGAAAGATAGAAAACACATGTATGATGCACAATTCTATAAAACAAACAGTGCTAAAGGATGCTTGCTTACAGGCAAGAGCATCTTTCAAATGTAAAATGCCAAGCTGTGATTCAACCATTGCAGGGATTTTTGAGCAGTCTTACAGATCACAGTTGATGTGCAATTTACAGTGAGTCTGCTTCATTTTAAGGGTGATTTTCCAACTTGGGAACAGAGCAGTCAGCAAGCCTGTCATGCTGCAGAAGGGAAATAATCTAAAACCAAAAAAAAAACATTTCTCATGTTGAAAAAAGTTTTAAAAAATACATTATTATAAATTATTTATCTTCTGTTTATTTTATTGTTTTAAATAATCTATTGAAATGCTCTTATTTAAAAAAAATATTTTGAAGTTACATCATCTGTCAATGCAATTACATAACTTCAATAGATAAAATACAAATTATTTGATATTCTTGTAATTAATTCAGAATTAAATATAGTGATTCGATTATTTACATTCGCCAAATTTGTTTTGCAGTATATATATGTATGAATTCGCAAAAAAGTTTGCCCCATCAGATTTGAAATGTATCAGCTTCTAGTTAATTTTAGCAACTAGTTTAATGTAAAAAAAATTTTTTATTATTTTTGGGAGGCTAAGAATTTTGTCAGAGCTTTAACATTATTCAACACTTATTCAGGGAGTTTTCACATTTATTTTGCCAAAGATGCACTTTTTTCTTAATTTCTATGAAATGGGCAGTGGTGGCCTAGTGGTTAGGATGCTGCCTTTGGGACCTGAGGGTTGCAGGTTTGAGTCCCGGCCTGGGCACTACTGTGCACCCTTGAGCAAGGTACCGCCCCGCTGCACTGCTCCCCGGGCTCTGTTGGTAGCTGCCCGCTGCTCCACATGTGCACGTGTGATGGGTTAATTGCAGAGGTTGCATTTCGTTGTGGTGCTTGAGTGTGTTCACAATAACAAATTGTCACTTTCACTTCATAATATTAATTTCTGCTTGCATTATTTAAAGCTACATTGAGTTTAAAATGGCTTTAAAATGTAAAATTATTTTTTTAACCTTACATTCTCATTTCCTACAAACATATGAGCATTTCCTTCAGCTTTGTAAAAACGAACATATCTCTTGTTATTAAAAAATGCAGATGTGCCATAACTCCAGTATCTTTTTTTAGTATGGTGTATTTGACTCTCAAGCACAGTATAAAGAAAACACTGGATTACCAAATAATGCTTAATAATGCTGTACAGGCTGTCTGTATTCCTTTATTTTTGAGAAGTTTCTTCTTCTTGGGGATTTATGATGCACAGGATCACTTGAACAGATACCCAATAAATGTTGTCTTTATGACCATCATGGTATATACACAGAAAAAATTAAAGTCTTAAAAAGTTTGTATGTGAACATATGGCTTTCTTACCATGAAAAAGTATAATTGGCTTCCCCCAGCGAAATGACAGATTACGCAGATATTGCAGATGTTTGCAATTGCAAGAATGTTTCAGTCAGGCTGAAACACTACAGGATAATGCAGTTTCTTTTGCCTCTTCAGACTAAACCAAGACAGAAGTTTTTATACAAAAATATCATCAGCACAACTGTAGTCCTACTTTGCCCCGAGGCCAAGCCTCTGACTCCTCTCACCTGGTAAAGATGGCAGCTGAGAGTTCGTTTGATCTTTTGCTCGGATAAGACTGAGCATCTCTATTATGTCTTGCCTTAGGGAACGGCACACTGATGCTCTTCACATGCTCTTCAGCATTACAAAGAACGTGTTCACTTTATAGTAGGCAACTAATAGACTAATTTAAATGGCTACGCCAGTGCACAGCTCGTGCATGACCACCTGCTGATGCAACACACCCCATGGGTCACGGGCCAGTGAGCCACCACAGCAGTGGGTACTGTATACAGACAGAGATTGGTCAAATAAAGCCACTGAGACACAATCCTCTCCGCATTCCTTCTTTAGAAAATATTTTCCGACAGTTTATTATAAAAATATAAATGTTTCCACTACAAATCATTTTACATTAGTAGACAAGGCCATCTACATTTGCACACCCACCCACATCCACACGCACACCGGTCTAATAAAAAGAGTAGGGGCGGATGAGGGGACAGAACAGTATTGCTCTTTAGAAGTCATGTTTCAGAAACTAAAATTTAAAAAAAAAAAAAAATCATCACATAACCATGTCATAACTTACTGTATCCTACAAACAAAAACATTCAGATTGGCACGGTGTATTGTTTGTTATCAAATAAATAGGTCATTGCTGTTGCTTTTTTAATGTAAAAAACAAATATGATACAAAATAACATAAAATATAATACAAAGGAGTTTTTGCTCTTTTAAAGTTTGCACACATTTTTTCTTTCATTCTTTTATACATACAAACATTTGTACAAAGGGATGGCCAGGTAATTGACAGTACCGCTAGGTTCACCATTGCTATTATTACAGGTCCTGTTTACATATGTACATGCTAATAGCTGAGAGAGCAGCGACATTTACAGGAAGATTGAAGTGGAATAGAGGAAGAGCTCACATGTTCCTTCATAAAATGGTGAATTTTAGAGAAAGCCACTCTCTGCAAGGGCAACCATGTCAGTTTCATGATCTGCATACTGTTGCTGCTGGAACAAGACCTTCTATCTCCAAAAGTGTACCTTCACAGCAGAACATTCTTAACTTAATAATGGAAACTAATGTACAAAGATATTTTCCCAGTAATGTGGGCTACTTTTATCAATTCACTGAAATTTTAGCTCAGTTAAAAGAGAAGTTGGAGTTTCAAATTCTGAAAAAATACGTAAACAACAAAGTTGGCATACAAGGTTTTTGTTCCAACTGCAACTCTAATCCTTACAAAGATGCACTAATAAAATGTTCAAAGGTGTCAATGACCGCTATTGAACATAATGACTGTGCACCTCCTACTTCATTAGAGCATTTGTATTTCTGTTTGCATCCAAAAACAAATCACTGAACAATGACACAGAGCTCTCGTCTGAAGTAGTCGGTTGCATGGTATTCTTCTGGTACACTTCTTTCTTTTGCTTCTTAAAGACTGAATGAGAGCTGTGCATCCTGAGCTTTTGCAATAATGACATATTATTTGACATTGTCTCTAAAGCACTTGTCCCATAGATCTTACTGCAATTTGAAGACATTTTTAATGGACAGACTGCAGAAAACCATACGCTATATTCTTCATAGAATTCCTTCATTTTATGTGTCACAAGCGTCCATTTCTCACCTACAGTCAGAATGTTCTCCTCATCTACTCTCTTACTCTGACTGGATATATATGCAGATGCTACCAACATGTCTGACCATGTTCCAGGATTAGTATGGTAAAATATTATTTCACAATAGTTTCTTTAAGTGATCTCTGAATGTTGCTCAGAAATCCAGGAATACAGTTTACAATTGCATTGATATTTCAAGTTGCTGATAAATTCACATATTCACTTTTGGTTAATATATACCAGTGGCTTTCTCATCAGCACAAAAAAAGTGTCTGCTTTACTTTTAAAGTGACATAAACCTCTCAATAATTGAACAGGTTTACTGTATGCACGTTGACTCTCGATTTTCCAAATGTGACTGTTCGAGATGCCCATTCTCTTATAGATTAATAGTTAATCAAACACACTGCCCATTGTGTCAGATCCTCAGAAGCATTAGCAAATTGCTGGAGCATCAATCTTGTCTTTATGGGCAACTGTGGTGTAGTTTACTGGAATGCGTTTCCCAATTTCTCTTGTTCTCTAGTGAAATCTGGAAATTAAAGGGGGCTCTCATGTATTGACAGGCTGTTTGTCTCCTGCTAGCCCAGACACACCCAATCCAACATGACCACAGTTGAAGCAGTGATTTGTGAGGATGGAAGAGGCCTTGAGCTTGAGTTCATTTCTCTTTGAAAGAGCTGCCTTCCAACAATGTGAGCTGCTACTTTTGCAAGTTTTATTTGAAATTTTACTAAAGGCATCTCACCTCTCCCCTGTCATACATTAAGAGATTTCAGTTATATCCACTTGTAGAAGACTGGCCTGGCTTCTGAAAGCTCCATTCTGCTCTTCGCACAGTACTTCACTGTGTCATGGCGTGTAGAGATCTGACAGGAGCATAGGCTCTGACCCAGAGCCACACCCATCCTTCTTTTCTACATAAGGCAACATGTCAACAGCCTGTGAACCTGGGAGGCATGCTCTCTGTCTCAGCACCTTAATGGGTGCTGTATAGACAGCCATTCTCCAGGAACCTTGCTCTGCTATGCACCGATATCATTTTGCTGTAGATCCTACTCCCTCTTTTTGTCTAATACATAATTCCTATCTGTTAAAGCCAAAAGCAGCAACAGTCTTCTCACTGTGTCTTTCTTTCTTGTCCCTTCTTGTTATTCCTTAATTTATCTGTTTTTTTTTCTTTTTACACGGGAACTGGGCCGTTCTTCGTGTGCGTTTCAAGTGCTTTGATGCTGCTCACAATCTTCTTCTGAGGTCCAACAATCGTTACGCCAACCTTCTTGAAGTCCCTGGGAGATGAACGGGAAAGAGAGAAAGTGCATGAGTGGTGCAGTAGCCACTGAATGACATATGGTGACAGTAATGACAAGCCCTCAGCACTGCTCCGCCTCTACCCTCCTCCAGCAAGGCTCCACTGTCAATCACAGAGACTGGAGTGTCCCAGAAGGACAGTGTACTGCCACAGCTGTACAGTCAACTGAGGAGCAGTCATGTCCACGGTCATCTTGGACCATAAAATTCTGAATACAGGAATTCTTAGGTTGATAAAACGTGTAAACTGTTGCTCCACAGATACAGAAGCGCAACACAAAACACACAGTTCCTCTGCCTATTTGAGGGGAGCAGCATCTGATAAATCAGCATTTTCATTTTCTTCATTTAATTAGTTCCATGCAGCAGAAGACACAAACTTGAATTATTTACAGCAACATACTGAGTCTACAATCTTACCACATGGAAATATGGTATACATTACTCACCCCATGCAAACTAGTGTTAGACTGTCATTGCGTTTTCTTAATAAGAAACACTTTGAAACAAGGTGGCATATATAAATTAGTACAATACTGGGCAAAAAGAGTTTGTCAAATTTCAGTGAAATGGTGCAAAAGCATAACATTTTAAGGCCATGTGAACTTGGATATTATCAAAGCATATTAGTACAAGCAGATCTAGGTTAGAATTTGCTTAAAAACTGTTCATATATGCTCAGTTAGACAGATCTTTCAGCATGTGCAGTCAGCGCCTTGTATAGTCTTTAAAATAAACATCAATGCAAGCAAAAGATTTAGAAGGGTGTCAGCACACAGTAAACCATAATCGAAACCCACCATCTAGTCTTTAAGGCCTAAAGGGTCGTAATTCCCATGGACGGCTCCCACTCAGGACAAGTGGCTGCAGGCCTGACCTCAGCCAGGCAGATTCTATGAATAAAGCAAACCTTTAGAGTGACCTCCACACTGACTGGCCTGAGTGCATTTGATGCCTCAACAAACAACTGCATAGATTTCATCAGTCCTAGGAGCATCCAGTAAGATCAATTAAAAAAGTATTTCTTTAGGTGAAACACTATAAATAGTGAAGAATGTCAACAATTATACACAGTGGGAATAAAAATGGAATCCCCAGGGTGAATGCTAAACTATGTTTTTTCTAGATTGCAAAAAGTTGAAAAAATAAAGTAAGCTAAACCTAATTTTGTCAATAATAAAGACCAATTAATTAGTTGTTTGGACAGGAAATAGCCCAGAGTGTGCAGTAAAACGCATACATAAACACATGAATTTATCCTACAGTACATGTAGATGATATTTAACACTTATGTCTAAAGATAATGGCAATTAATCTTTGACCCTACATTCTAACAGTAATTGTACAAGGACAGAGTTGTTGTCTCTGCTGCAGCACATTGGATCTAAAATGAAACTTTGACTGTCAGCTTTGAGGGTACATACATCAGTATCAGCTGAACAGTGTAGAAATTAAAGCTCTTTGAATATATTGTGTAGTTATAAGCTGCTGAGCTTATACTTGGTTATGTGATGATTGTATAATTGTTATTTCATGAACAAGGGCTAACAAAAGGCCCTGTGTGGATTGTAGATGTGGCATCTGTTGCCTGTTATTGTTATCTCTCAGTATGAAGATGAAAAAAAGTTTCGGCACCAAAAAAGCAGGCCATCATGGGGTTGAAAATTCAACATAAACCAATCACCTACAGTCAAACATAAGGTTTTTCAAATTCAGTTGTTTTATATTGTTAAGACGCAGAAACACACTGGTGAACTTGGCAACAGCAAATAATTTGGTAGACCATGGGAGACCAGAGTATTGGATGACTGAGTGCATTCAATCATGAAAGAAAACTACAGAACAGATAAAGAGCATTCTCCAGGCTTAGGCATAGATGTGTCAATGTTAACATAAACAGAAGAATGCTTCAGCATAGCCCACAGGATTCACCGCATGATGCAAACCACCGGTAAGCCTCAAGAACACAAAGGCCACAGAAAGGTTACAGTCTGCTAAAAAAGTACACAAAATAAAAAGCCTGTAGGGGTCTCATTGCACAGATGAAATGAAGATTAACTTGTCAGAGTGACTGAAAGAGGAAAGTGTAAAAAAAAAAAACATACAGTAGTTCATGTTCCAGACCATACTACCATGGTTTGCCCAGTATTCCTACAAATACCTTTAAACTAAATCTAATACTCTAATACACTTTAACCTTTAAATCCAAACCAGACTCTAAACAACAAAAATTGTGCTACTGTCCAATTACTTATGACTGCACAGTATGCAAGTGTTACTGACTGCAAGTATGCACATTTTATATTAAAGTTAATTTAACTAACTTGATATTCTCTAAATGTAACATGTATTGTTAACCTTTCAGAAATGAATAAAAACAAAATAACAATTAGATTTTACAACATGTCTCTGCTTACAGAGAGCAGACTGCCATGCAGACTGTTGGTTTATGCCAGGACAGCTTAATACTATGAGGTTAAAAACAATAAGCTTTGCAATTTTAAAATAGAAATTTTTAGCCATGTAAATGTTAAGCAAATACTTGCATAATATTAACCTGTCTATACAATTTTCTAGTGTTTAAAGTGCCAGTAACACATTTAACAACACTAAAAGTGACAAAGAGGTCATGTTTGATATATATCTAAATATGAAATTTGAGCACTGTGTGCACTAGCATACTGTTTCTGGCTATATATAAGGGGGGTGCAAAGCCAGCCTTAGTCTGCTGCTGTCACAGCCAGATGCAACCTGACAGTTTAGAATTCAGAAAACTATCCTGAAATGGGAAGCGTTGACTGATTATATAGTATATATATTTCCATGCATTTGTGTTATTATAAACGGTGATGATTTTTAAAAACTTTTAGATCATATTGTTTTTAAAATACACCAAATAAAAGCATTTCAAAAGTACTTACAGAGAAGAGCAGGTTAGACAGAAGAAATAGTAATTTTATGATGACTCTTAAAATATATATACAGTTGAGGAAATAAAAGTTTCCCCAGCAGACGGCCACTTGAGCCTTGCTCAGACCTCTCTGCTAGGGCAAACAGGGA
>JBBPDA010000003.1:11107399-11126928 GCA_037974385.1 Arnoldichthys spilopterus | reverse complement strand
ACACTGAGCTTGTAGACTTATTAGGAGAAGTGTTGAAAAGATGATCTCACTTTTATTTCTGTTGGCCAAATCTAGAATAGAACAAGTTTCCAAATCAAGATCTTTCAAAGCTTTGCCCTTAACCTACAGAGGATACAAGTAAACTATGGATGACCTCAGTCTTTTATTTTTTTGTTTTGATGCAGAGGTTTATTTTCAGACACCACACTGAATTCTCACCAAAACACATAAGGCACTGAGGGAAGGTCGAACATGAAAAGAAACATCTTTGTTGTTGGGAATGTAAGCGATAGCCTAAACCCCTGTGTCTCAAAAACTGCTGGCTCCTACACTTGGAGCGTTCTCTCTGCATGACTGCAACAGACATGTGGGAGAGGAAGAGGGGTAAACACTCGCCTCTCTGTCTGTTCCCTCTTTTTTCTTTTTGCTTTCTCTTTCTCTCCCCACTGGTGTAGTGACCTCTAAATAACTAAGGCCACATAGTATCTTGTTTTAAAAGCTCTTGGGGGAGAAAGTAGTGGAGGGAGGACCTTGCCCCTCTTCTTCACGGGAGAGACATCTGGGCAGTTTCGTCATGGAAATGAATAGACCTCTGGCTGTGAAGGGGAGCAGGGTGCCTGTACCATTTCTAAACCAGGGTGTGCCCACATTTTACTTCCTGCTGTCTGTACTGCACCATGGATAACTCTCCTCCCTCCAGCTGAGGGTCAGGCCTCAGGGCCTGTGGTCTGGAGATGGAGCCGCCTGCACTACTGCTCTATTAGCGCATACAGCATGTAGATAAATGAGGTGCATGGTACTAGGCGCAGCTGCGGCTGTAGTCCAGCAGCGTCGGCACCTCGGAGCGTGTCTGGCGCAGGGAGCAATAAATCATCAGGACCCGCTTTTCTCTGGCCAGTCATGTTAAAAGGCAATCAGAAAAATTACATGCAAACTCCCTGGGACCTATTTGCACTTTCTTAATAATTCATTAGTCACTGTTATGTACTTGGACATGTTCATAATAAAACAGCTCCCTGTTAAACTGCATATATGGACACCACATAGGAAATGACATTTAATCCAAGTTATTCTCTGATTTGCAGTTTAACAGCCCATAAAGGAAATTGTGAGTGGATGACGACGGCCACTTCTAAATAAACGGGATGTTTAAACATTGATGTCATCTGTGGTCATCTTTGCTCGAAGACCAGTATGACACAAACTGAACAACTTAAACAACAGTATGGATTCTGAAGAAACAGGAAGTCAGTGCTTGTTTATGACTCACATTGTCTGTCTGAAGACAATTACTGTTAGCTCCAAAAGCAAACAGGTCTCATCCAAAAAAACGTAACCTCCAGCAAATACTGACATGGCATACAGCAGATTATGGAACACAATGACCAGTGGGTAGCTGGCGAAGACGTGTATATTGACATTAAAAATGGACGAAAGACTAACAGCGGAAAGGACCTCTTCCTCTAGCTGAGGTTCATGTGAAAGCTCTGCACTGATGAGCTGGATGTGACACAGAGCAGAACAAGAGTGGGTGGTGTTTTGTAAAGAGCACTGTGCACGGAGATGCTCCCTTTGGATGCAGTGGGTGGATGAACCATCACTTACCTGGAGGCGGTGTTGGCTGTGATCTTCAGACTGCTGGGGTTACGGATGAGCTTGTCCAGGATGCTGACAATCTGCTCAAACTTGGGCCGGTTGTTCCGGTCCTTCTGCCAGCAGTCCAGCATTAGCTGGTACAGGGCTGCAGGGCAGTCCATGGGTGGGGGAAGACGGTAGCCTTCGTCCACTGCCTTGATCACCTGATGCAAAGAAAAGACATCACAAAGGTCACGGCAGAGCTGAGGTTTGGATTTGAAATGCCAAGTTTATGATGTAGAAAGTGCAATTTTATTGAACTATTTTGTCAATTTCCTGTCTTTGCCTTTTTTTCCCGTTCCTAGGGACAAATTTCACCCCAGCTTGCAGGCAGACTGAGTGGAGCTGGATGAAAGGAAAACAGATTTGCTTTTTTCTTAGCAACAACATGAAATCAACTGACTCCTGAGAGCACTAGGACTAGAAATGTCTAGCAATGTTGTCTTTTCTTTTCCACCACTGATCATCAAAGCTGCCATAATTGAGTCAAAATAAACTCTCATAGCCCCATTTCTGCAGAGTGACCTCACTGAACTATAACAATGAGGTCACTGCCTTGGGTAAGGGCAGCAATACATGCAGAGAGGCAGACAGCAATGAAATTCAAAAGTGTTTCAATTTTCTCAAATTTAATATCAGAATACTAACTGTTCTTCTGTAAGACCTCTGTATATTTAGCTAAATATACTCTCCCTCTTCTCTGACTCTGCATGTCTGAAAGCATTCAGGTGACAGTCTCTGCTGAGCCAACCATCAGTAACAGGTTTCATTTTGCCACCTGTCCCCTCCACGCCTCGCTTCCCCTCACAGCAGGAAGTTCATTAGCTCACCACGCTGATGCTGCTCTACTCACATCCTGATTGGACATCTCCCAATAAGGCCTTTCTCCATAGGACATGACCTCCCACAGTACAATGCCGTAACTCCACACGTCGCTGGCGGAGGTGAATTTGCGGTAGGCAATGGCCTCTGGTGCCGTCCACCTAATTGGGATCTTGCCACCCTGAGGGAAGCAAACACAAGAACAGGGTCTCATTAGTTCATGAATCGTTTCATGATTTTGGCAGCTTTGAATGCAAAGCCTAGTTAACTGAGTGTAAGGTTAGCATAATATCTGAACGTGCTAATACTGTGAAAAACCTGGGACCACTCATTCCAAATTACAGTGCTAAATCTGAGTAATATGCATGTATTCACACGTGTTAAACAGGCCACATGTAATGTGTCACATGTGTGCGCGGGAGAGGGAAATGTCAAAGTGTTATGCATGTAATTAATAAAATTAAGGGGTATTGACGTAATCTCTGCAGAAGTAGTATTAGTATTTGTTTGCATTTCGGCAGGACCTAGCTGCAAAGCATCAGAATCTGCGCGGGTGTGTGGCTGAGACACAAGGCTCGAGCTGCACTGATCCTGGTCTGGACTCTTAAGACTGGCTGGGCTTCTTTCATCTGCAGAGTGGCCTCCCTGAGGAGCTGCGCTGTATTTACCCAGCTCAGCCTGAGCTCGCAGGCGGGCTGCTGGAGTTACTCTAGGCTCAGCTCTCATGACTGTAGTAACGGTGGAAAGAAAGAGAGTGCTGGGGAGCCAAAGCCAACCAGCTATCCAGCCAAGTCACACAACCCTAAACACACAGCCCTCAAAAAATAAACCCACTTGCAAGCAGGTTTCCCCAGTGAGTGCACACAAACCTCCCAAAGCACCAAAGCACCAAAATCATGGCTGAAACATGTAAAATCTAACGTGCCCACCGTGTACCACCCTCTGGGTTTAAGAGAGGCACAAGGTGCAAGTAGCCACAATCTTAATGGACTTGGAGCTCTTTCAGCCAAGCAATAAGGCATGTTCATGAAAGAGAGTGGTGTTGGGGAGTCTTGCTGTTACTCTGAAGCCATATATTTTGAGTGGAGGCTGGAATTCTAAGTAAATGATGGGGAACATCTTTGGTTTCCTCTAAGTAAAAATGCAACAAACTCCCTCTCCTCAAGCTGTATTTCAGCAAGGTGTGGGGTAAAAGCTGTGCTTTAAATTAGGCAGTCATGCTATGGATTTATGTTAGCCTTATCGGTCCCAGAATTATTTATATGGTGGCTATCTGCTTTGCACCAGTGAAGCTTCTTAGGTGTGCAAGAGTGACATATATGGTCATTAATTCAGAGAGTTATTCACAGAGAGGCTGGCTGAGGGGAGATAGTGAAGCACAATGTACTTCAATCTCATAGCAACTAACCCCTAGAAAAGAACTAAGACAGCACATGGATCTAGCTTTTTTATGATCATCCATTCACTTGCAAACAAACAAATCTGAACCTCTTTGTTAAGGGAATGCCCAGGTTGTCTGGCTGAGTCTCCTGTAAACACTTCAGAAACAAAAGGTTTAAGTGTTCATGACTCAAAGAGAAACTGGTGTTTTCCAGTTGGAGCATGGGTCCATGTAGACTATCACTCACTCTTGTTGTGTAGGCAGCCTCAGGGTCATCCTCAAGCACTCTGGACAGGCCAAAGTCAGACACTTTGCACACCAAGTTGCTGTTGACCAAGATGTTTCGGGCTGCCAGGTCTCTGTGCACGTAGCCCATGTCTGAAAGGTATTTCATACCTGATGCTATACCACGCAGCATACCCACCAGCTGAATCACTGTGAACTGAGCATCATGTTTCTAACAGAGGCAGGGAGGGAGGGAGGATGGGAAAGAGAAATAGAGACAAAGAAAGAAGGAAACAGAGAGATGATCAAACAAGGTGTTTCATAACTATGTACCATAAAACTACGCCTGGAAAATATTGAAAAAAAGATACGAGTTCATATATCAAAACATGTCTGTGCATGCCAATGACACTTTACAGAGCTTATTGCAGCTGAAGCCTCAGTGGCTGAGAGCTAAGAAAATTCAAAATCAATCTGATAAAACTGAAATTAGATACGATCCCGCCAAGAGCTGCAGGCAAGATATTATAATTAAAACATACAAAAAAGAAATATACACAAAACTGATCAGAGAGTACACATATGAACTACTTTTTTTCACAGAGGTGCACTGGCAGCCTGCTGCTGTTTACACTGGCATGTGTGAAAAGAGCTTTTATATGTAGAGAGGTGTGTTCAGGACTCCGAGAGGGAGCTCTTCAGGAGGAGAGACAGACCGGATGAGCGAGATAGCATTGATTTGTCAGCAAGCTTCAGTGAAAGAGCCTCCTTTACTAAAAACAGGCAAACTGTACTCTCAACAGACGGCCAGTGTGAGAGCTGTTCTTTTTCTATCCATCTCATTCTCTCCCTCCGTCTCGCCTACCTTCTGTATTTATCCCTCTCTTTCTATGTGAATAAGAGAAAGGAGGGAGCTGTGTTTATGTACTGCATACAAAATAAGTTTGGAAGAAAATAAATCCTGGACCACCTGGAACCGACTGGAGCTCTGAGAGGTTCAAAGGCTTGCTAATAATAGTGACATGAGCAGTGGCAAGGAAACGCATTCAGGGAAGGATGACAGTTTTCTTTGATAGAGTGCAGGCCACGCTGAAATGCACAGGAAATTGCTCCAGAACACTGCAACTGTTCTCTCTTTTTTTTTGGGATGTGAGATGCTGTGCAGGCGCATATGGAATACAGTTCAGATCGGCCCTGCTAAATCCAGCCTGTCTCTGATCATGATGTTTTAATGCTATGCTAATTTCAATCATGCAGAGCCTGTATTTAACTACAATTGCAGTGCGTAACTCCAGTGCTCTCCCCTCCCTTGGCCAGATGCAGAAGTTTTTCATCAAAACTCTGCTGTGCTCTGTGAAATGGACAAGATTTAGGCATACAGTAAATCCTAATTTGTTTTACTGCTTCACGAAGTGCACTGCACTATGAGTAGGGAAAAATAAGTCACAACATGTGTGTTACATTTGAACATGATCATCTTCTACAAATAGCAGATTGTCTGGCATGGCCCTGGTGGTGGTAAATGCCTGAATAATGGCAGAAAGGATGATAAATTCATATGTCAGGTGTAGCAATGCCAAGGCCATACTGCAGCAGCCAAAGGTTAAGCTGACCCATTTAATGATCTCATTAGTGCACTTATCAGCACTTTTCAGATGGGCTGTCCCTCTGCATGGCACACGTGCTGCACAGCCTGTTGTTTGCTTGTTTGTTTTTGCACTGCTTATGTAGCTATAATGAGAAGTCATTTGAAGGACAGAGCATGCCCAGACTGTTTAACTGGCATGACTGGGCTGGCAGGCAGAAGGCCAGTCCCCCCCGTGCTGTTACAGCCTGTACATTTGCAAATCCATGTCCCTTCTTTCTTTTCTTTTTTTTTAAATAGAAGCCCAGTTTGTTCTTTCTGAGTGAATGGGGCCATTGTGCAGATGAGCTCAAGTGAACCACTGACACTTTGACACTTAAAAGTGTCCGAACACAGGTAGTGTCGGGATTTTACTTTTTATATAGAAAAATAAGATCAGTGGTTGATCATGTTACCTTTAAAAACACAAAATGACAGAAAAAAACTTCCAATCAGTTCTTTCAACAGCAAACAGACACTGAGGCCAAGCAGCAGACGGCAATTTGCACCTATTTTTGAAAACTAAAGTGAAATGTTCTAAGCGACAGAGAGAATTTGGAGCTGACTGTGATACTCTGCAGGGATGTGGGGAAGAAAAAGAGAGAGAGAGAGTGCAGGAGAGAGAGATGGGTATTTAAATCAGTTTAAGATGAGACCTCTGTGCCGTTCCTCTGATCATACATAATGGAGGCTCATTAACCGCTCTCAGCATGTCATACTTACTCGCAGGAAGCTGTCCAAAGATCCATTCTCCATGTACTCTGTCACTATCATGACTGGCTTACCTGGGGAGAGAGAGAGAGAGAGCGTTAGATAGTGATGATTTGAGAAGACCAAAAGATTTTCTGAGTGTGTTGACTGGAGCTGGATGTGAGCAGGCTTTGCACATTTGAAAACTAATGAGCCATTTTGTGACACTTGAAGAAAAAAAAAAATTACATACATTTGGATTAGTGGAAACTTGTGGAGACATAGAATTTCAAGCTATGTGCCATAACCATTACTGTATGTAGTAACTTTGCAAAGTTATTTCTAAACTGACAGTTGTTTAAGCTGAGATGAGATTTAGCACTTTCAGTGCAGCTGCACATGGGCACTGTAAAAAAAGCCCAGGTTTAACAGCTGTGTTTTTTACAGGTTGGAGGAGTGAACAGATCAGGTTGGAACTGCAAACCGGACCAGCCCTTGAGCTTTCAACACATCTGAGACCCTGTCTGATCCCCCATGACAATAGAAGGGTTTGCAGTGCTTGGGTGCACTTTTTCACTATACCCCCGACACGCTAGGGTCACTCGTCGTAATCATGACTTACTGTGGCCTCAGGTTCAAGAGAACTTCCTGCAGGATGAAAAGAGCCTCTGGCTGAATTTAGAGGGCCCACAAGGTCAGCTGTCACTGTCTGACAGCTTTATTCCCTCTCTTTGCTGACCATAAATTACTGCTTTTATCATCTGCACCTTATTCCAGTGCCTGTTGAAGGTTCATGCACAAAAAACGAGTCTTTAACCCGTTAAACCTCACGTAATCACAATCACACCAATTTTAATAGGAAACACCTATAGCACCAGAACCACATTCAACTTAAAGTGGATTTAAAGGAAAAAGCTGAGATTCATGTGCGCACTGCTGTAAAAGCACGATGCTGCTATCACTGCTGGACCCAAGACTTTATAACCATTCATGTGCATAATTCAGAGCAGATAAAACACAACCAGATACACAAAATGGAATCCGGATTAAGAGGGTTTATTTTTGATATCATGAACATTCCTCAACAATCAGACTCAGCTGAAGTGTGAAGTTTGTTCCATCTGTTGTCTGTGCACAGTGGGAGTTTAAGACAAAAAGAAACAATGACTGGCTTTGATTCATCATGTTCATATCAAAACAGACAGTAAGGGATTGTCACGCTGAAAGATAAGAGGCAGAAACAGGCATTAGGTGGCAAAAACTGTTTTGAATTTGTTATGTTTTTCTCCCAGAGCATTTACATTCACCTATTCAGGCTACAGCAGGTCATTTACATATATCAGTCTTAAAGGTACACTCACTAAGCAGCATGTTTTTTTTTCTATGGCATAAAGACAGGTTGAAAAATTGTCATGTGAAAATGAATTATGACTGTTCGGTAAATAAAAACACAAATATCTTAAGAGGACGTTAGGGAAAAAAACATGAAAAATGCAGGGTTAGCACAGAACAGAGCTGTTACCACAATATTCTTGGCTGAAAGATGGCCACATTTCCCCTCTTTACTTTTCCAAACATGTGCATGTAGCAATATGAACTGCACACATGTGGCCACAAAAGACCTGGGTTGGAGCTGACAGCATAGCAGAGTGATAAACGGTGTTTATAAAATATACACAATCAGCATGAGCAAAGTGGACCAACACGGGCTGCTTAATGAAAGATGTTGAGTCATATGCGGCTCGCTATCTCAGCAGGAGCTGTTTACACCACACGGTTTACTGCACAGAATAGACGAACAGTCCAACCTGTTACATGTCAAGATAGTTCTGCCCACCACTTTCTCCAAACACAAAGACCATTTTTACTGCAAACAGTCAGAGATACTATTAAACACACTCTTCTATTTCACTGAACCATGATGGAGAGGTCCCTTTATTTCATCTGACAGCTCTTGTGGTTTCTAATGATAATAATAACTCACTTGCTATAAACTTTTTATTCTAATACTCAACTCATAATCAGTGTTGCAGCCTCTATGTTCCTGTGAAGCACCAATTGCAGCTCCGCAAATATTTTGCCAAATGCAAGGCCAAAAGCAGCAGGTTAAATGGGGTGTGAAAGTCTCTGGATTATTAAGAATTAACAGGGGCAAGTTAATAAATCACGTCACGTCACAGGCTATGGGAGACGCATGCCAGCCTCCCCTACAAACACTGCCAAAACTCTGCACACCAGAGCTGCTTTCAATCACACATATGTGCTGAATGTACAGACTTTCCCACTCTCTCTCTCAGTCACACACACACACACACCCAAACGTGCAAACCTACACACACACAGGCACCCATTCAATCCCAACATCAATAACAATCGACAGTCATTTACACTGACTTTCCTTATTATTTACAAGCCTAATAAGTGAAAGCATTGTAAGATTTATTAGACAAACATAATCCTTATTTTATGAAGAATTATAGACATGAAAGGAAACTTATGCATTCCTTTCTGGGCACTGTTTGAGGCAAAATGAATCAAAAACTTGGCCAGAGTTTGAAGTGAAGTTTTTTTCTATTAGACTTTCCTGTTTAAGTAGTCCAATCTGGAAAACCTAAATTTTACGTCACTTTACAGCCAAAAAAAAAAAACTAACCCATTTTCCAAAAAAGTTGACATTTTTCATGAAATGCAATAAAAACAAGAATGTGTGATTTGTTAACGTTCCTTGTTTTACTTTATTTAACTGATAAAAGTTCAAAGAAAAGATTTCCAAATTTTTTACTGATCAACTTAAACATTATCTGTAAATATAAACAAATTAGAGTGAAAATGTGTAGAATATTAAAGTTATGCCATTTTAAAGAATTCCACAATAGGCATATGAGCCTATTTTCCCAACATTTCTTTTGCATGTGCTGCAGGCATCAAATTCTACATTTTTATATTTACAAAAAATATTTAATGTGACAAAAGAAAACAATGGAAATATTTTCTTTGAACTTTAATCAGTTGAAAGTTCAAAATACTTTCACACATTTACACACATTCTTGTTTTTGTTGAATTTTACACAAAATCTCAACTTTTCTGCAAATGAGGTTTGTAGGTGCAGTGTTCTGTATACAATAAAGCTTAAAATTTTGTTAACCCTTCTGAAATTTTCTGAAACATGATCCAATATGTTCGCAAATAGATCATGAAACCCAATTAAACAAAGGAGAGAAAATATTATACTTGCTCATTTATTTATTGAGGAAAATGATCCAGTATTACATATCTATAATCATTGCTCCTGATTTCTGGTTTGACTCCCCTTATTTTTGCATCAATAATGGCAACTAAATGTTTCTGGCAGCTGTTTCAGTCCTGCTCATTAGATAAGATGAATTTCAAACCATTCCTTGATACGAAACAGCTTAATTTAGGTTCTTCCACTGCATTTCTATTGGGTTAAAGACTTTGACTTGGCCATTCCAAAATAATGACTTTATTATTTTAAACCTTTTTGGTATAGTTACTTATGTGCTTAGAGTTGCAGTGTTGCTGCATTACTTACTTTCTCATCAGATTCAATTCACAGACAGATGTCCTGACATTTACCTTAAGAACTCACTGGTATAATTCAGAATTTATGGTTCCATTATTGACGGTAGGTTGTTCTGTCCAAGATGCAGCCAAACAGGTCCACACTATGATACTACTACCACCATGTTACACAGATGGGATAAGGTTCTTATGCTGAAAATTAGTGTTGTTGTTTTTTCCAAATATTGCACATTTCATCTAAATCAAAAAAAATATTTTGTTTTCATCTTTTCACAAAGTATGTTTCCAATAAGTGTCTTGTGTATCTGCACACAATTTTTTGCAGACTGTGGATTGGTAAGGTCTAAACTCTTTAGGGATGGTTTTGTAGCCTCTTCTAGCGCACAAACATTTTTTAGGTCCACAGAAATCTCCATTGTGCGTGTCTATGATAACCTTGAATTTTACATAAAATTAAAATACTTCTGCCACTCACACAATTGCATTATTGCATGATTTTTATCAATAAATACAAGACTAATTATAATATATGTGTCTCATTTAATTAAGCAGATTCTCATTATCTGCTTTGAGAACTAGAAATATGATGTTGTTTTAATGTAGTAATATGGAAAATTCTAAAGGGTTCACAAACTTTAAAGTACCACCATAGGTTTGCCACAATTCCAGGACTATTGTTTCTTACTATATAGTGGTCATCTGAAACAGATGAATGGAAAAGGACTTTTTAGCAGTTTTCAAAAAGAAGGTTTTTCAAAAACTCCTTTTTGACTGTCTCCATTCCACCATGACATACAAAATATTCTATTCAGTTCATATTTAATCTAAGACCTGTTAGAGCCATTTAACAAGCAGAAGCAAGTCAAATTTAGAATGAAGTTTAATTGAAGCCCAGAGTTCAAGTCAATTATTACTACATTGTATTTGACCGTAACATTCACTCCATTATAGGTAAAAAGCCTAATCTGTGAAAACTATCCCATTAAAGAGGCTCCTGAGAGGGATTGTGCTGTGGATTAGGGACACAGGCTTTGATCATACCAAATAATGAAGATTGATCTGCTGAGATTTACAACACCAGGTGAATTCTGCCTCTTTGGAAGTGGGCCCAAGATTACAAGAAACAGGTCAATAAAACAGTGGCTTTCCTGAAAAGGGAATTTGCCAACTTCATGACATTTACTAATCTATAACTGGAAACAGCTAATATTTAATACAAAATCCTCCCATAAGGGGCCTACACTTAATGTACGACTCAGAATGAAAACTGAAAAAGTTAAAGATGATAAATGATTCCTACACGTGGATTAAACACACCATTCTGCACCAGAGAGTCATTATAAGCAATCCTTCCAGGCTTAGTGAAAGTAAAACATTCATCTCACTCCCTTTAGCATGAGAGTGAAAAATGGCATGAGGTCAGAGGAAAAATTTACAATAGTTTAAACATGCATGGTGTAGCTGAAATGTATGGAAAGATACTCACTGCGAGTGACCACGCCTTCAAGTCTAATAATATTGGGGTGGTCAAACTGTCCCATGATGCTGGCCTCGCTCAGGAAGTCCCGTCTCTGCTTCTCTGTGTATCCTGCTTTAAGTGTCTTAATTGCCACACAGATCTCTTTCTTAGAAGGCAATTTTAGACGGCCACTGCACACCTCCCCAAATTCACCTGCAAACATGCCATTAAGGAAAAAAAGACAAATAAACTGTACTTTGTTCTCAACCATTTAGAACCATATATAAATATACACAAACACACACACACACTGAAATCTGCTGAAATCAAACATTTGCTTAGACTTAAGGGTATTTCTAAGAACACTGGGGCTTAGTGCCTTGCTATCCATGTATAATAACAGACATAACAGATTCCAATGTCTTTAATTTGATTTCTGGGGCATGATGCCATGCAGGTGTGATTTTCATAAGCTGTGAGGCCACTTCAAAGCTCTCCACAGGAGGTCAGATATCGCTGCAGAGACACGTGGTGACAGAGCCTTGGATAGACACTTGGGTAAAGATGATGTCATCACACAGACATCCAGGATCATTTCTGCTAACCTTATTCAATGCACAATTATTTCCCATGTTGGATTTAAGAAAAGGGTGAAATCCTGAGTTGATATCTGGAAAAGCTTAACTGGAATATTTGCAAGCTGTCCAAACAGCCGCCCCGTTAAACATGGCCAGCGTTCAGACAATGCTGACCATCCTGATGTTTAGCCTTGCCTAATCCTCTACAGCAGTCAGGCTGGTAAGCTGTGCAGATAAATGAACATTTTCATACTAAAACATTTCATATTATTCTTTTTCTCTTTCTATGACAATTCTTGCAAAATTGAGGACATTTTTACATGTTTTTACAAGTTACATGTACAGAACGGCATTAAAAATTGTTATGAGGGAGAAAGCACTTTCTGCAAGTCATAAAACCTGATGTTTGTGTAATGGCTTTACAGTGGCATCTTAAGAGCAAACCCATAGAGCATTGTCCCATTATTGCTGAGTTCTCCTGCACTGGTCTGTGCAGCTATAAATCACCTGGCATTATCTTGATGTGTGCTCTACTGTTTAAGACATCAGGAACGTGGAGTGCCTGGGAGAGAACGAGCTACAGGGGGTGAAAAATAATATCCCAGCTGGAGGTATGCTCTGCTTACCCATACTCCCCTGCTCCAGCAGCAGGCACTCTATTAAAGGCAGTGAGGCGGTGAGGATGAGCACTGGGAGCGATGCTCTCCCCATCTCACCACTCACAATCAGAAGCACACACTTCCAGCTGAGGTGCTAAATGATTCTCATTTACATCGCCTGCCACATCTGTTACAAATGCTTCCTGTCCTCCTGCAGGTAAGAGTGTATTATAGCTCCAGAGACTGAGGGATGACTCTGCATACCTGCACCCACTACTTTGTCGATGGCAATGCAGGACGCATCAAGTTCTTTGGCGAATTCATGCACCGCCTGACTTGGGTCTTCATAAGTATGTGGATCCACATAAGTTCTGATACCAGGCAGTCGCACTAAAAATAAGAATTCAAGACAAGCAAATGTTTTTAATCAAAACTGTTACAAAGTATCTGTGTAATCCTGTGAAATGTCATGCTGCTAAATATTGCATAATCAAATGACTTTTCATGTTTTTTCGTAAGCAAAAATGTAATTGAAAAATCATGTATTGTATTATCTCTGACCTAAATCAACCCAGAATGTATTTTCCTTCTTTATGTGTACAACTCTAAACTGTAAAATGATAAAACAAGGTTTGAATTTATGCAGTGATGTTGTCTATTGACATATAATATTCAAATTTTCACACAAAAAAACTAAACCAAAATTATATTTATAAAATATATATATATATTACATATCTATATAAGTTAAAAAATAATTACAATAACAGCAGTATGTGTGATGCATACATTCACTTACATCATTGAAATTTATATTGATTTATTTCTTATGCTGTGGAAATCAGTGATACATTGTACAGATGTTATATGGCAGATTTACATTACTCATTTCCTCATGTAAGTGTCTCTTTACAAAAAGTTAAATCCTGCACATTAGATGTACAAATGCACTATGGTGATATGTACTTACAGTGGCCATTGCCAAAATGAAGCCTCTTTTCATCTGGATGTTTGGATTTGCTGTATCCACAAAACCTGCCAATCAGAATGAAGGGCAATAATTAATGTCAAAGACATATGCGTGAGCTTTTTGCTACCCTACATTATACTGGTGAACATCTAATGACTTAGTAGACATAAGTCAGAGTCAGGAAGGACATGACTGTTTTTCTTTGCTATGAGGCAGAACAGTATTTGGGGTCTTATAATAAGTCAGAGATTTATGCACTCTTTCAACAGTGCACTCTGCCAAGATCAGCCCCTCTGCATGACTTGACACTCTAGCTCTCACTGTGCCCATTACACTAAGTAAAGCAGAGGCAGGAAAAATAATACAGCTTCTGCCAAGTGAATCATCCAAAACTATATATAGGCAGTTGACATGCAGGGGCATGCTCTTCTGTGTGCACATCTTCATCCAGGAGATTCGAGGGGTGTTGGGGTGGTGGCATAGGGGGACACATATAATGGGGAAGTGACAGCTTCAAGATGGCCACACTTAAGACCCTGTGAATTTTCTGTCTGAATGACAGACGGACCTGCCAATCACAATGTAGAGCACCACGGTGAGGAGGATGATGGCCACAGCGGAAGAGATAGCAATCAGCACAACCTGACTGTTCTCACTGGAGATAGAGAAGGCTGAAAGAGAGAAAGAGAGCAAGAAAAGACATATTAGATCTGAGTTTACTGGACAAGAAAAATCTCTATTCTACTGAGATTCATGTCATTCTTCATATAAATCTTGTAGAACATGATTTGATAGTGAGAAAGTCTTAGAATCTATTTCACTCAAGTTTTCTTTGATTTTTAAAGCAAATATGAACTTTCCTTACAGGGAGCTTACATGCCAATAGAGCATAACAGCATGCTCCACATTATGCACAGAGCACAGTAAGGGTGTATTTTCATCATTGCTGTTCAGTACCATGTGGAATAACTTTTAGTTTAAACACTAAATCTAGGGCATCAAGTATAACACAGTTCAGAACAGATTTGTCACCAACATTTATCTCTCATTTCACCCATGTCTGGAAGTAATCATCATTTTAGTAATTATCACATCATATTTACTCCAAAGAAGCAATAAATTCTTCAAATGACTTTTGACAAACCACCAGACTTGAACTAAAGAGAAGGAAAGATCTGGAGAGTGAGAATCAGCAGCCCAAATTTAGAGTGCTTTCTGCCCAGATTAACAGATGAATAATGAGAGCTCTCATCTCAGAAGGACTATGCCATCATTTTACATTTTACATTTGCTATGCATATGAAGGCCTATACAGGCATGACCAGCTCAGTAACCTGCGGAAAAGAGAGCGCCTGCCATCTGTACTGTATCATTCCATTTCATGACTGTGCATTGATTTCCTATAAATGTTTCATTAGAAAGAAGGGCATAGCGAAAAGAATGGTTTTGCTCTGAAAACAGATATACAGTATATCAAATCCACATGCTACTCTACGTGCAAATGGTTAAATGCTATGATCATGATGGGACCTTCTTGCCATCTATAGTGGCATGTCTAAGATGGGTGTGTAATGATGTACAAATAAAAGCTTTATGCATTTAAGATAAAAAACTACATAAGAGTCATGCTGCAGCTGCAGTTAACGTAAAACAAAGGCAAAATGTGAGAAAGACAGTAAGAATGTAGAATATGTAGAAATTGAAGCTTCATAAACATCAGTGCCCTTATGTAAAAGATCAATTTATTTCTACATGATTTTTAAAACAATCGTATAGTTCAATCAGACAATTACTGTAGATTACCAAAAACATACATCACAAGTTTAGATTAATTTAAGTCTACAAGAATATTATAAAGAGATGAAAATATTAAATCACTATTGTATAAGGATAGAATAAGAGGGGATTTTTTTAAGGAATTTTGTGCAGGAAGTCTTGTCAACTTTAAGAAAGTTATATCTCTTGAGTAACAATTATGCTATACACTACTGCTCAAATGCTTGGAATCATGGCTGTCAACAATATAAAACCAATGTAGTTTCAAATTAATGCATCAAATTATTCTGACATAATAGTTTTGTGCATTTTATAGTTTTCAAATTGAAAAAAGCTGTAAAGAAATAAAATGTAAGAAAGGCAGATGATTCTAAAGTAAGCTGTGGAACATATTTGAAGAGTGGTGATTAAATCTTCAGATGGATAATTTGATAATAAATTACCATTTACAGATTATTACAGTATAGTATTTAATAATAAATAAATAATGCATTTTATTTTAAAAACTTTTCTGTGCACAGTAGGGGGCAAAAATTAGTGACAACTTGTAAAAAATCTTTTGCAAACTTGTTTTTAAACATTTTAAAACATCATTTCATTATGAAATATATTAACACCACAATCTGAGTGAAAAGTTATCTTTGACATTTCAACATGAATTTCAGAATATCTTAGTATGTATGTCTTTCTGCCTTAATGACTCAAGCTAGCATGAACTCCGCATTTAAAAAAACCTCCAACAGGTACATCAAATGTGCTTGATCCATATGTATAATAGTATGTCCTTCAATGGAAGGTATTGTACAAAAATGTATCTTTTTGTACAAAGGCCTTAATGCCATAACTCTCTATAAATCTGGAATAGTGCAAAATGTTTAATTTAATTTAAATGTTATTTAATTTCATTTACAGATTTAAGTTATAAATAAAATAAATATAAATATATAAATAATAATTTATTTTAAAAAATTAATATAATATAAGTATATAATGTATACAAACAAATTTTAATATAACAAGTGATTCCAAGTTTTTGAATAATCAGAAAAAATTATGTGGGTAATGTGAATCTTCTTAAAAAATATCCTAACAATGTACCTGTGATTTCTATAATCTTGACTGGCTTGTGTTGAGAATTCTGAATGTAGAGAAACATGAGTGTGTGTAAATAGAACTCTTAATATTTGCAAACTGTGAATTTATTGAGAAGGGAGCTGGCTTTTGCTTACAATCTGGGCTGGTCTCAAACTCAAACTTGCGGCTGCTGCTGCCGTAGCCTGCAGCAGTACGTGCTCTGATCTGCAGCAGGTAACTGGTATCAGGTTTCAGTCCGTTCAGAGTCACATTGGTGCCCTTGGATCTCAGGATGGTGTAGCTGGTCTCTTGCTCCTGCTTCAAGAAACAAGGCAGAGAAAGAGAGAACGAGAAAGGAGAGAGAGATATATAAACATCACAGAGACAGTTATGTAGACAGCTGAGATGACCAAATTCAGTCCTAATTAGAGCAGAGCACCTGCCCTGAGACTATTTGTGTGGGTATCATAGCCAGAGGGACACTGACAACCTGGCTTGATAAACTGCCACCTTTATTTTTATGCCTTTTCTAAAGATCTCTGTGGTACAATGATCCGCTCTACCATTCTAAAAAAATACAGTGAATTTATGGGGCGTCTTTGCTTTCAATCCATTGTTTCCAGATGTGCCTGTGATGGGGTAAAGAGAAGTGCAGCAGAACGAACAGGGTGTGGAACATTAAGCCATAGACTGTAGGGATTTCAGCGAAGAAGGATTTCCTGCTAACAACAGGATCACTCTGACTTCAAGTTCTACAGTGGTCCTCATCACCTATCACCCTAGACCCAGTTCTATTAAAAGGCCCATCTCTGACTAGCAAACATACCCAAATAACTGTAATTACATTACCCAACGCTGAAGTAATATACAATTAATAAGATTTGTAAAATTGCTTGTGAATTGACAATTTCACAAACACTATTGAGTTTCATGTCTAGACAAAATATATAGAGTGATAAATGTTGGTACACACAAGTAGCAAATGTCACCAGATGAGAAGAATTATCTGTGGTTACACATTCAGATGTTTTTTTGTTTTTTTTGCATATTTAGTAATTTTATCTAAAGAAAATTAAAAGTTATGATAACCCAAGAATAAAGTCTGAATTATTATCAAATTGTTTAGTTTAAAATAATATTTTCTGTTCAAATATATCTATACAGTGGCAAAGGTTACTAGTTACTACTGCTTTCAGACTTGACTGCAGGAATTCTCATACAAAAGCACACACATGCAGTATTACTTAGCAAAGTCTGCAGACTAAACCAAACATCATGACCCTGGATTTGACTTTATCCTCACTCCTTCCTCTTAACAAGGAGAAAAGACCATTTAAAATCACCAGATTTAAAACAGAAAACATTGCAAAACTGCACTCCCAACCTGCAA
Source organism: Arnoldichthys spilopterus (assembly GCA_037974385.1). Taxonomy (NCBI): domain Eukaryota; kingdom Metazoa; phylum Chordata; class Actinopteri; order Characiformes; family Lepidarchidae; genus Arnoldichthys; species Arnoldichthys spilopterus. The sequence continues at coordinate 11,109,161 of JBBPDA010000003.1, read as the reverse complement.
ATGGAGTGCATCAGGCTTTATGGTTCAACAAGCACTTTAAAATAAATTCACTCTTGATGTCTGGGAAGATGAAACCAATACCCTGCATCGTATTGTATGTGTCTTCGTTTAAGTCATAAATCTTTTCGCAGGTTGTCAGTGTTCACTGCTCACGACACCATGCGATCCCCTGGAAATCACACACAGGTGTGTCTAAACTTTTTTTTCTGTTTGAAGTAGTCTTACCATATGTCTCAGTTCTACGTCAGCCTCCTCCACACTCTGGGCTTTGACAAGGCATGCGTTTGTTACTTTTCGACATGTACGCTATTGGTGGAATTTAATATGCTTGTCATGTTCTGACAATCTAAATACTGCAATCTGGGGTGAATGCTTTAGTCTCCACTGAAAAAGAAAAAGTGTAAATATAATGTGCATTTCAACAAGCATTCCTTCCATTTAAGCTTTAGGAGAAATAAACACTCCTAAATTAGAGAAAACTTCACTGTCTCCTTTCCTGTCCTAGATTAATACGATAAAATAGAAAAATAATCACAAACGTGTATTCCCACCATCCTTGCTTTCATTAAAAGCCTTATTTTCGATTTGGCCTAATTTTGCAGGAGTTTTACTGGGAAGACTGAAAAGTCTGGAGCCTCCATGTTTAGAGAAACACAAATTATGATGCATTTTGCACTAAAACATTTCATGGCATATTATATATGATATACACAAAAAGCACCGTTTATTTTCTCCTTGTCTCAATGTGACATGGAGAGATTTATCTTACTTCATGCAGTATGACGATATTTTCCTGTGTCTCTCTCTCTCTCTCATTTTTGAGCATCTATTTAAAGGAGCATTGTGTCACGATTCCTCACAGGAGCTGCATCATTTCAGTTACCATGCATGTGAAATGCCTTTTAGAAAGTCATTTAGCACAGTTTGTTTGATTTTATAATACACAATGGCATTTGTGGTGTACACTACGGACACTGTGCTAGTTTGAAGTAGAAGCTTAGATGTCCTTTTCTTTGAAAAGTCACTTAATGAATCTGGAGGCCTGGAGGTTAATGTTTTGGAGTCTTGGTGTTCCTGTGGTCAGTGTGAGTCAGTGATCCCTGTGAACAGATTTGGGGGCCCCCTTTCTCTCTCAGTGGGTGTGTTTGTGTATTTTCTTGGGGGAGTGGGGGGCACTCTGTTATCCTCTGCCAGCCTGGATCAAGGGACACCACGGGTCCTACAAGGGGTATCCCTGGCTTTTCCACATGGCAAACCAAGTTGTGTAGGATTTGGGAATCTCCAGCCATGCGTGCTGAAGCAATGTCTCACAAGGATGTATAATTAACAGGAATCAATAGACAGACCAAGTAGATTTTATTGTGAAAGGAGGATACTGTGCCACCCAGGGTCAAATGAAACATGGCAGATTTTGGAGGCCCCAGAGTGTACCTGTGCCAGGCTGTGAAGCTAGCCCCAGATGAGCCACATTTGCTTGCAAACAAGGAGATTATGGTTGACCCACAGCATTTCACAGGCTGAGATTTGGAGCCTGACTGACCACACTGAAAAACTTTATACAAAAGCCCTCTGTAGCAAGCATGGGGGTCAATCACATTTTGCCAACTTTTCTTTCTGCCAGGAGAAATAAAAAAAAGATCTTAGTATAAATCTGAAATTCAAACATTTGTACCTACTCAAAACCCACACTAAAATGTGTGGAGTAAAACATTTGACTTTCCATAAATCAAATGATGTTTATAATATATACATCACAGTATAA
>JBBPDA010000003.1:11068986-11107299 GCA_037974385.1 Arnoldichthys spilopterus | reverse complement strand
ATCTGTCTGGTTTCACTGGCTAATGTTCTGTAATAAACTGCACACAATCTAAATGATTTTTTAATACAAGGCTCACCCAGAATGTACTGGAATCCTGGATATATATACACACATGCACATACTGTGCATATATGATCTGGATACTGCATTCAAGCCAAAACTCTTGGTAATCTGGCCCATTCAGAGTGAGAGATTTCTGTCCTTATTATGATGCACAATTTTCTTTTTTTGGAGACTACAGAACCATGGCACATTTTTATATGCAAGGGAATGTGTGTGTGGCCATATACTAAAGCCATCTACCCACCAGACTTTGGAATGTTGTTTCAGTGGAGAGAATTCTGGCCGATTGCCATTGGAGACTAGGGTTTTCTTTCACACCCTCAGATCCCCCGCCAGTTTGGGAGAGGAGACTCCCACAATGTCAGAGCCCACTTAAGTGCCAAACCCGGAGCCTAACTTATCTCAGCCAACCTGGCCTGAGGGAAACATTACCCACTTCATGTAGGAGTAAAAGACATCACGGTGCCTGACAGCATGAAAGGGCTCTGCTGAACACTGACCCATAGAAGCTCTCATGGCGGACCAAAAGAGCAGCACTGATGTGGGGCAACAATGCTCACCCGGCTATTCAGCATATTAAGTGAATCAGGGCTGAATCCCTGTATGCTTCATTAATCATATGGCAGCTGTAGCAGACCTGGAGAGAGACTGCTTGAACTGGGTCATTCAAGAGAGCAGGTCTTGTGATTAAAGGCTTTTCGTTTTTTTGTAAGATGAGCTTGGGCTTAGGCTAATAGACAGGTGGTGTTTAGTTCACTACTTTTCACTCTAAAAATTTAGTTTCCTTGTCTTGTATGCACAATTCTAAAAAGTTTAGAACCATTAAAAGGCTTTTAAAGGATTTCTCTAAAGAACTTCTTGGCATCATTAATTAAGCACGTTCCTGACATAACGGGATGATTTGACCCAAGATTAAATGATTTGACACTTCTAGAGAGCAGTGAAAGAACCATTAGATAAGCTGTCTGATCAGCAAGAGAGAAATCCTAGATTTGAAATTTATTCCAGTCAAAACAACAGCCTCAGCCTCTGTATATGTGTCTTTTAGAAGCTTTAGGAACTAATGACTTAAACATGCCCCCAGTCATGTTTATCTGCACTTTCGATTAAACTCCCTAATAAGGCCATGGAGAGAGAAGACGACCCAGTTTAAATGCTAATAGTGTCAAATGTCTTGGTTGAGTAATTCTTAAACTGCCCCCACCTTCTCATAGTACTTGACCTCATAGTCCAGTATGATACCATTAGGTCTTTCTGGCTCCAGCCAGGATAGTGAGATGCTGTTTCGGGATGTTCTGTCCTTCCTGATGACCGTGACCGGGGATGGAGCTGCAGAGAGAGACAAAATGAAAAGGGAGAGAGAGGGGGAGAGCGAGCAAGAGAGCGAAAAAGAGGATTAGGTTCTTCCACTCTGCCTGTGACTGCATTACATGCACATAGAGCTGAAGTTCACAGGAAGTTCAGCGGACATTTTGATTCCACTATTTGCATCTTGTGAATTGGTTCCTGTTGACCTAATTGAGTTTGCTCTCCGCTGGGGGCCAGTTTCAAAGTTGGGAAAATTGAGCATATAAAGACACAATGATGCGGTCGTGTATAATTTGCTTTATCAGTAAATGGCTAATATGGCTTTGTCACAGAAAAGGAGGCCACTGACTGTGCAAGCAGACTGCAAGCGAAGAGTGCTTCAACTCTCTCAATCTTTTAGGCCAATGTGTTCCAAATGTCAGTCTCTCATATGTCTCTCTGCTCTGGCACTTCACATGGTCTCAATCTGTGATCATAATTCAAGTCAGAGCTCTATGCCTCCCTTCTCCTGCCTGGCTTGCTTGCTTTCTTTTTTCAATTTTACAGCTCTATAATTGCAAGGCAGTATAGAGGCAATGAATGCATCTGACTGGCCTATGTTTTAATTTTATTAGACCACAGGAAAAAACATGTTGTTCTTTGAAATGTTCGAGCTTTTTTAATTGTGATTGTACCATTTTGAATGACTCTTTTCTCCTTTACTGTTTTTTTTTTTTTACTGTTAATGAATCCAGATGGAAACAGTCTGTTTCTGGTTGCACTCCTACACAGCATTCTGATAAGGTATTACTGAAGTTTTATAGTGACCACAGTTTATAGTAGGTAGGATTTACAGTGTATAGACTATAGGATATTTGACACTGTATATTCCTCTTAGCTTGACACTCATGGATATAAAGCATCTCATACAGTTTGGTCAAAAAAGAGCAACATTCTCCTGAAGTGTGCAAAAAAGGCCGCTGTAAGCAAGTGAAAGGATATTCAGTTCCAAATGACCAGAGGAGGCCACCTCACCAACGTTCAAACAGAACCCACAACCTGTAGTGGATTAAAACCAGATTATGAAGTGCTGGCATTTACAGGTGTGGCCAGCAGTAGTGCCCCCACCACTTTGCTGTGAAAGAGCCCCAGACATAAACATTTGTAAATGATCTTGGTGAAATGCAGGCGAGGTAATGACAATCTGCAGATCACTTGGTCACCAAATGTCCTCCACATGTCTTGGAGAACTGCTTGTGGAAGAAAAACTCTCAGTACAGATGCATCTGGGATGCATTCCTGTATGCTGCCTTTCTTTACCCTGCTCCAACTACTCTTTCAAAAGTAGGGAGAGGATCTGGCAACCAAAAAAGTATAATTGAATTTATAAAACTGAATTTATTCCTCATCTGCCTCAACTAGCAGGCCAGCTAACAGGCTTATCATCCCATAGTGCCATAAGTCCAGAAAGACTAAATAATTGTAAAAAGGACATTGTACTCAATTCTAACACTCTTTTTGTTATCAGCTTTGTTGAAAATCTACATCCTGTCCTGGCAGGAATGAGCAGGAGGCCGTGGTTTGTCTGACGACACCCTGTCAAAATGGCAGAACACAAATATTTTAAAGCTGTTGAGAGCAAGATGAGAGCACTGTCCTAACACACAGGGCAGCTTACGTGTGCTGTCTCCCTGGGGCTGCATTGCATATGCTAGCTCTGTTTAGAGTGGGCTGCGCTGACATCCCTATGAGCCCCTCATAAATGCACTCTTTGACAGGGAATACAGCTGCGGGGTGAAAGCGCGGGGCTTGCTGTTCACACATCTATCTCCTGCTTCCATTTGCATTTTATTGGATGATAAAGGTAACCAGATTATTTGTCCAAGGTCGAGGGAGTAGAGCTGTGGCGGAAAGGGGTCATGATCTCAACTGTTTCGGGCTCTCTAAAGGAGCCCAACGATGAAATGGAATACCCATTTAGATCCACTGTTTACAGTGAGTTAAGACAAGCCAAAAAGAAGAAAGCATTTCAGGCAAGCACTGTCTCTGCACTCCATAGCAAATGCAATCACAATGGAATGAAATGGAAACAAGCTTTATAGCATGATTCATATATAGTGTACGCATGCATAGTGAAAGTGGGTGGGTGCCCAGGTTTGTGTGTGTAAAGACACAAACACATCATTCAAAATAATGGCATAGATGTTGCTCTGTGCCTCTCTGGAGCTTTCTCAGCATACGCTATTCTTAAACAAAGTGACAGTGTCTCCACCAAATGCTGTAGAATACAGGGCAATTTAGGGCCAACTTACTGTTCCCCTTCATTCATAATCGAAGAATTAAAGAGTAAGAGTACATTTTCTGCCATTTGTCAAAACGTTTCACAAAACATCAGTGTCTTGCAACCACCGCTTTGATAGGTCACAGCTGTGACAACACACAGAAAGCTATAACCACACAAAATTATAAGTGTGAATACTGAGCCTTCACAAAAAAAAAAACAATGTCATCAAAATCATGAGGCCAGCACATTACAAAATCCACAAAATATACTTAATTATAAACAATGCAATATTTGTTCAGAAAAATGGAGCCAATAAAAAGCATTCAGGAATGTTTCCATTTCCTAAACCTGAAAGCACATGCTACAAGCCTTCACTTATTATTAAAAACACATTAGTATTCACAGCACAGGAGCTGATACTGCATAGATAAACTGCACAGACATTTAGCTAAGCACATGTCCAGCCTCGACTCCATGACAGTAGGGATTTTATGAGGTTTAGAGCAAAGTCAACTGCTCCCTATGGAAAGAAGGGTGCAAAACTATCAATCGTTAGCCTTTGATCTACAGTAGTCCTCTGCCTACTATTTTATGACATCAAACTCCAGAGCCTATAAGCTCTGTTCTAAAGCCTGTGTTAAATCACCCACCAGGACCTGCACCTATAACTTTAAAGACAGAGCAGCACTGACAGAGGAGACCAAAACCTGGGCCCCACAAGGCCTGAGAACACATAAGAACTGCTCATCTTCAGCAAAGAAACTAGCGGAATAGAAGGCAGATGGTGCTCCATTCAGCCTGTAAAGTAACCTGAGGAGTCATGGCCTTTAGTCTGTCAGACTGAACTCCAGCACCTGCAGACAGATATGTGCTCAGACAGCTCTGATAGCACAAGACATATCAGAAGGGGAGGATCAAAAATAGGCTTGCTGAGATATTAAATGGCTCTTTTCTTCTTTAAAAATGGAATTTTGAGCTTTGCTGCACATCACTGCCAAGAAATGGAATTGTCTTTATGAATACGTTGAAACCAAACCTGCTGGGAAATTTTTTGCAGGGTTTTTTGTTTGGGAAAATAATAAAAAAGGTGTTTCCTGTCACTATTTGTAAGTGCTGTTGTAAAGGGTCATTTACTATAAGCTGGCACTATTACAGTGTCACTCACTTTGTTCTTATTCACTGGCTTTTCTTGAGGAGCAAAATTAGTAAAGACAGCCTCACCTGCTTGGTTGGTGGTTATGGTGACAGCAGCAAACTGGCGCAGTGCAGGGGCCAGAGATGAAACTCCATTCTGCGCCTCAATCTCAAACGTGTAGTTGGTGTGTGCCAGCAAGTCTGCCACAGTCGCAGTGGTGTTGGGTAGGCCTGTGGCACGAGGCAGAAAGCGCACAGCCCCTCTGCATGGCTCACACTGTTTGGAGCCCGTTAAACACCTCTTACACACCACGTTAAAGGTAAGGTCCTTTCTGCCGCCCGTGTCCGCTGGCCAGCTCCAGTCAAGAATCACAGACGTCTCGTTAATCACTGAGATCACGTTCCGAGGGGCTGAGGGAGGACCTGATAAGAAAAGGAAGTAGGTAAGGAAATACATTGATGTTTGGATTTAAAGTGGCAAGTTTCCGAGCTTGTTCTTGCAATTATGAAGGGGGGGGAAATCTTATCCTTATATCATCATGCTTTTTGTGAATCTTTTTTGTTATCACATTAAAAAACAGCACATTTTACAAATAAACCACCCCCACAAATACGTTTCAGGAAGATTCAGCCCATATCTAACTGACTACCAGTTACTTTGATCTGATTTTTACACTGCACTTAAACAACATTTAAGCTGGTGTAAGTACAGAATATGCAGTGCCCTCTACAATTATTGGCACCCTTATTAAAGATAGTAAAAATAGCAATAAAATATTAGCTCAGAATGACACAATCGTTTCATTCAAATGGATGTATTCAGAGAAAACAAATCTGTCATCAACAAATTCTTATATTTATTTTTAACAAAAACACATATTTTTGGTACCCCTTGTATTTGATACTTTGAACAACCTCCCTTTGGCAATCAAACAGCACTGAGTTTTCTCCTATAAAAGTTTATATGATTTGGGAATACAGAGCAGGGCATCTGAGGCACTTTACAGAATCTCCAGATCATCCAAGGTCCTAGGCCTTCTCTTGTGCACTTTCCTCTTCAGTGAATCCCACAGGTTTTTAGTGGGGTTCGGGTCAGGGAACTGAGACGGTCATGATTGAAGCTTGATTTTGTTAATAATTTTTGTGTTGATTAGGACATATGCTTTAGATCATTGTCCTGCTAGAAAATCCAGTGACGACTCAGTTTTAGTTTCCTGGCAGAAGCAGCCAGATTTTGTTTCATAATGTCCTGGTGTTTCATGAAGTCTATGATGCCATGTACCCTAACCAGGTTTTCAAGGCCTTTGAAAGAAAAACCCCACAACATCATACAACCATCAACATATTTTACAGATGGGATAATGTTATTTTCATTATAGTCAGCATTCTTTTTACACCAATGCCTTGAGTAAACCCATGTTTTTGCCAATGTTCATTGGCAAAAAGGAACATTTTTGTTTTATCACACCATACAAGGTGAGTCCAGTAAAAGTTGTAGTGTCCTGTAAAGTCCAATAGCTTACATTTGTGGTTAACTGACAGAAAAGGCTTTTTTCTGGCATACGTTTCAAATAATCTTTTGGCATGGAGGTGTTTGATGATGATTTTAGTTTTTTTTATAATTCACCAACAGTGATTCTTGGGGATTTCTTTGCCTCTCCAAGGTTTCTGCAGATTTCAAATTTAAGACTTTTTAAGACATTTTTAAGATCCATTTCATGTCCACACTGGTAAAAAGTAGAAAGGACACGAAAGAAAATCCAAAAATCTTAGACTTACTAACAAAATAAACAAATGTATTCACATTTATTAAACTGTGTACTCACACTGGTGGGCAGTAGTGGCTTAATGTTTAAACCCTTGCCCTTGTGAACAGAAGGCCACAGGTTCAAGTCTCAACCCAGGTACCACTATTGAGCAAAGTACCACATATGAAGCAGTGGGCAGCCATCAGCAGCACCCAGGGAACAGCACCTTGGTCAAGAGAACCTCAGTGGTACCCAGGTCAGAACCCCATCCCTGCCAAATGTGATGTAAGTAACATCAAACTCACAATGACATTTAAAACCTAGTGCATAAAATCCTAATGTTTTTAAAAACTTTTTAAGGCCTTAAATTTAATTGTTTTAATTTTAGACTTTAAGACTCTTACCATCTTGCTCACTGTATGTAGGGGCAAAATAAACGTGGGTCCTGTTCCAGGCAGGTTTGTAACAATTTTATTATGGCCCTTACAGTAGAAATGGGCATTTCCAGGTGAGTATTTCAAGGTCAATGCATTTCTTCGTTATTTGATTCTGTTTTCTTATCTTTCACATGCTAATGGGATTCTAAGGCAATCTGGCTTGTGTCACCTCATATTTGTACCCCAGTTAATAAAGAAGTCATGGATCACACTCCTACACACTCCTCACATTCCAACTTAAACATGTACATTTTAAATGGGAAATATGCCTCATTTATGCTGTGTTCACAATCATTTGATGGGTGCCAATAATTGTGGCAAGTGTTTTTATTGAAATTTATCATTTGGGATTTGTTTTTCTCTTAATAAATTTATTTCAATTAAAGGCTGAATTCTTTTCAGTGTGGAGTGAAGCTACTTTACCAAAACGTGGGTTTTCTCTAGCACTTTTTGCTGGTCTTTATAAGGAGTGCCAGTAATTGTGGAGGGTACTGTGCCGCTCTAACCACTTCATTATTCCTTGCATCATTAACAATAAGCTTCCTTAGCAGTTTTCTTAGAAAAATTATAATGAAAAACATGACTCAACATATTTAAAATAAAGTGGATGTATATTTTACCACACCGCATAGTGAACATTTTTTTTGCAGATGAACAGGGATAATAATACATGAAGTGGTTTTCAACATCGAAAGGATAAGAAAGACACAAATGGGATTCAGTCTGCAGAAGCAAAGCCATAAACCATCCTGTCTGCTTGCAAGTCAGGAGGAAAAAAGTGGAAATGTGTTGAGGGTTAACATCTTTGCCAGAGCACAGCATCCTTTGATCCGGACTTATAATAGAAATCACAGTGTGCCAGTTAACGTTAACAGACTGGCTAGCCTGCCAGCAGGAGGATGTGAGGTGCGCTGGAGTAAGCCATCTATTACACACACACAGCCCCTTCTGACAAGCAGCTCAGCTCCCTGCCCACAGAGGTGTGAATACGGTATTCAGGGCCACTACAGCCTAAAATTACCACCAGAGCCTCAGCGCTGCACCACAACACAATCTGGGCCCACGACTTTGAGAGTCTGACACATGAGTCCTGTTTGCATGGCGTTATTGATGAATGTTACAAATATGTAATGTATTTATTCCTGTCTACTCTAGACATTTTTCTCATATTGATTTATGCTATTGAATATACAGGCTTTATGGGGGTCATAAAAAGGAGACAGGTCGAAATAAACAGGTCTATTTATACATACTAAAAGCAGGCATAAATATCTGTGCCTTTGAAACATCTGACAAGTGAGTGAACACAGGACATGACAGTGCTTTACAGAATTCAGCACAGACTATGTAAATATTCCGTAGTGATAATTTATGAAACGACCAAACTTGCACTTGGTATAACATAGAGTTTGGACACAAGTTATATAAAACAGTTCAAACGGAAAGTTAAAATCTCGAAGGAATTTTGGATGACCTTCAGAATTAAAATAGATAAAATCATAGAAGGCCTTGCTTTAATTGCAGCGCCATTCTCAAAGCCCCGCTAAAAGCTAATCTTTTCTAGTCAGAGTAGCATCCATGCATCTTGGGAGATTCTATCTAGATAAATGTCTCTGCTTGAGGGCTATGACAGCATGGCGCACTGAAATTAAGCTCACATAGGCTATTGCAGAGTTTTCGCCATATTACTTCAACCTTTCCCCTAAGCAACGTAAAAGAGAACAGTGATAAAGACACAATGCCACCTATCAAAGAGTGAAAAAGGGAATGCCTACAAGTGCTCGCAAAGAAACAAAGACTTAGAACAGCTTTTGACAGAGCAAATAATTGTGGCATGTGTCAGCATAGCATGACCGAATATCCTGACCACTTTGGATGTCACAGAAGACACACCTTATTAAATGTGGCCTCAGGATTCAACATGCACGCCGTGGTTTTTCGTGATCTGAATCAGCACTGATAGTAAGACCATGATTTATGGATAATGTGTTTTGGAATGCTTGGCAGTGGTTGCGTGCATCTGTGTACCATCTGTATCCTTGTCTATAAAAGAGAATGGGTTAGCTCGCTCCACGACGCAGGCCCAGGGCAACCCACTGGGTTACAATAGTTAAAAAATAAACAAACAAAGCCTGTTCTCCAGGGGGCTGCTTGGACTGAGTTGTAGAGGATCAGAAGCTTTGTCAGCCTGAGCCAACACAAATTCATCAATCCCAGAGCAAACACCATTAAACACAGCACTTAAGAGAGCAGTTTTAGGATTGCTTCAGAGCAGTTTGCTTCAACGGAATGGTTGTCTATCGAATTACATAAGATTCAGACGTCTCTGATGAGCTGGCAATGCAAAAGTCTGCCCACACTTGAGAGTAATCTGAGACAGGACACTCAAGGTGTTCTTCATGCAACCACAAAGATGGAAAACACTATGCAAAAACAGGACTGATGTAAGGCAGGCTGTGACTGCAGGTGCGCAATAAGGGTGTGTTGAAGAATACGTACGAGTGCAGGCCATTGAAACAGGGTCCCCTTCTGATCGGAAGTAGTTCTTCTCACAGCTGCAGTGCACAGCACCCTCCTGGTGTGTGTAGCTGTGCGGGGGACACTTGGAACACTTCACATTCCCAGAGGAGGCCTTATAGAAGCCAGGCCGGCAGGCTGCGGAGACAAACAGGAGCGGAAGACAAATTAGAATGCTGGGAGCCTTTAGCCAACAAAGTCATCCATTACCCCATTACCACGCTGCCACCTTTAATGGACTGAATCATTTCACATGACCATATGCATCAGCAGACACACAGCAAAGACTTTTAATCATCTGACTTTAACTCACCAATACACCCAAGGCACAGAGTTTGTCTATGTGTGAACATCCAGCATGAACGTGTGAGGAGAATGTGGAGTGCGAGTTTACTCCTTTTAGAAGGAGGGGCTGGGGGAAGCTGGTGCCAAGCCAAGGCCCAGCGATAAAACACATTTAAAAATGAGTCGCTACTTTCTCCCTTTAGCGACACGTCCAGGGGATGTTGCATGAATTATGCAAATATACCTCTTAAAATGGAAAAAAGCTCTCTTTAAATATCTCTGGTATTAAATTGTACTCAGCAGCTCATCCGCTCCTATTCATGAGAATTCCATTTCATTACCCATAATGAGGGGGGGGAAATCACGACGGGCCAGCTAATTACAGGGGCTTGCACAAATCTGCATTCCACTCCCCTTTTTTCACAGGTTCAATACTTGTCACTTGATACAGTGGGAGATTCAAAGCTTTCAAGTCAGCAAAAAGGATTCGTCTATACCCAATTCAATTGAGCTTCATGGCCAGACATGCGTGGGCTTTAAGCTCCTCTCTGGCTTTTACTCCAGTAGAGCAATGGGAGCAGAGCTGGATTCCACCTCTCTGGGAATGCAGTGCAAGAGACCATCTGAACAAATAGCACACTGCCCTCCTGAGCCCGCCTGGCTGTCACCAGCAGACGTGTGATGGTCATTACACACTGTCCCGCAGTTCTTCGATTGCCACAGAGTGCTGGGCGCCCGATGTGCTCTTGTCTCGTCAAAGCAGCCACACTTTATTCTGCACGAGCAGAGCAGGGAATGCAGAAGCCCGTGTGTGATATTTGAGAAATCAGGTTTACATTAACCCGCTGCTCCTTAGAGGCTCCCCCGGCCACCGTAGAAAACCAGGCTGACAAAAAATCAGCATCGCCTATTAGCCAGAGTTATGGGAAATCAAATGTGACGCAGTGTTTCCTTGGCAAATTGGCAAACGCACAGTCCCAAATGAGATAAACATGCAGCATAGCATAGCCAGAAGACAAATCACTGCAGGACTGTGAGTTTCTGAAAAGAGAAAACAGGAACACAAATTTATTCATTGCTTATCCTTGTTGTTTTCTCAGAGTCATCTCATGAGGTGTTGATTATTTGTAAGATCATTAAGTATTTATACATAAAACTAGACTAAAAAAAACAGCAAAACGTACTAAATAAAGTGGTTGGACATTCTTCATGGGGGTAGGAGACTATACTACAGTTGCATTTAGTGTACACTTGTGAGGGACTGCTCATTAGGGTTGGCTAATATTCAAAATGGTCTACTGACACTTCCTTAAAACAGTTCAAACTCTTACACTGTTCTGAGTTGGCTGTGGACTAGCTCGGATGTTTGGCTATATTAAGCCATATCCCCCTCTGACCCTTGTTTCTTTGTGCTTTTTTCACTATTGTAGTAGAAGTGGACGCTAACATGTAAGTCAGGTGTGTTCTTTAGAAGATTACCAAGCACTCTAACTCTTGTAATGCATGCAGTCCCAGTGTATTGACTACACTAAGCTAGTTACTTTTCATCAAAACAAAGCACATAAAATCTGATAATATTACTTGCTGTGTCTAGTTTAAGTGGCACCAAATCCATGTACAACAAACACTTATATGACATTTTTCACATAAATGTCAAACATTAAAGGATCTGCATGTAAAATGGTGTATCTTCTGGTATTAAACTGGTGTTAGTAAAACCCTAGAGAAGGAGGTGGCAGGGGTGGAAACATACAGAGAAACTTTAAGTGAAAGTATGGTTACTGTGACAGAGTACACAGGAAGAACAGAGGCAAAAATATACTTGAGTAAAGGCAAAAAAGCATCTCAAAATATATCAAAGCCAAAGGTAAACGTAGATAAAATGTATAAGAAGTCAGGATATGTTTTGTTTTTTGATGGTGTGTGAAGCAGCGGTGTGTTGCATGGACTAATGGTCAATAATCACAGCTATAGGCAGTTTCAAGCTGAACGTTCAAATAAAGAAGTTTTAATGCAGCAGAATTTAAGTTCACATTTCTAAAACAATACTTCAGTATAGTATTTAGCAATAACCTGTGTGATGATGTAATTCTGCTGGTGTCATTTTTATCACCACCCACAGTGGTGTCTCAGTCTATGCACAGGGTATAAAGAGTGGCTTACATTAGTTAGGTAGGCAACAACACCATCATTAATGGCAACTGTGAAGCAAACCACTTCCTCTCAAGGCGCAATAAAATAAACAAATAAACAAATAAATAAATACAAATAAAACACAACATGATAACCAACCCTACTGGTCACGAAAAGCAAAGTTCTTCATTTCAATCATGCTAGTGCTTGTACTGGACAGCTCTTTAATGAAAGTCTGAGAGGCAATCATTCCTGGTGACATCTCCCTCTCATCTCTCACAGCCTTTATGTGTACTGTATGATAGGCTATGAATGACATTAACCAGCGGCCTGCCTCCACTTCCTCTACATTGCACACTACTCAGCTGTTCAGGGGCTCCTGTCTAAGCGTGCAGAGTGTGTGATGATATATAAGCAAGTGTGTCTCTAACAAGTCTTGTCGGCAATGGGTGCATGTGTGAATGAGTATGACTATATGTGTGTGCGAGAGAGAGCGAGGGCTAGAGAGAGAGAGAGAGAGAGAGAGAGAGAGAGATTGGGTGATGTTATTGATTGCACATGTGCTGTGAGGAGACACTGGAGCTGACTCTCAGGCTAACAGGCAGAGAGAGGGAGCGGGGCGGCTGTGCAGAGCCACAGAGGTGATTTCTCATCCAGGCCTTTCCCAGTAAGCTCTCTACACATACACTCGGTCTTCATATGGACCCACAGACACTCTCAGGAGCCGTGCTTAATCAGGACATGACAGATGATCTTATTATTTTGTCGATCTCCTCTTTGTTATTTTGAAAGTGTTCGATGGTGGAGCACTGAAGGACCACCAGGACTCTGAGGAGTGAAAACACAGTGCACATTTTGTAGCATATATTGTACATGGCGTTTTATAATGTTTACTATCAGTTAATTATGTGTTGTCATGTTGTCTGCACATAGCATATCCAGAACATGTCGTAAGTTTGGGGACGCTCAGATTTCAGCGTTTTCAAACACTAAAGAGCCGTTTGCATCGTACGTGTTCATAATTGCAAAAGCACTAATTTGAGAATACCCCTCGTTTTACCCCTTGCTGTGATAACAGCGCTTATCCGCACTCAGACCTTTTAGATATTCAAACCACTAATGGGCCAATTATTGATTAACAATATATTATTCTGACAATAGCTTAGACAATATGTTAGGCTATTGACATTTACTCTTCTTCGTAGCAAGGAAGATTTGATGATGAGTGTTGCAAAACAACAAAATGACACATATTCCAAAATACATTTTAAAAAAAGGAAAAGAAGGTGTACTCATACTTTTAGTGTGCAATGTACATGTGAAAATTCTATATGAGTATACATTCTACATTTATATATCTGTATGCTGGCCTGTACTGATTGCTCTTTAGTTGGATGACCAAATACAAATATGTTGTACTAAAAATGAATGTTAAAGTTTTATATACCTAACAATTCCAGAAGCCTTGGAACAGCAGAGAAGCTCTACTGATATCAGCAACTGCTGATATGACAGGGACAAGTGCCAGCAGATCGCTACTCAACAGCTCCAAGTCAATCAATAGGAGTATAGTACGAACATGGCAGAAGGTGCTGGCTGGTTTCGTTTACCGTAACGTCCTTACAGTAGCTCGCAATGACTGAGAGGCTGCAGGGAACAAATGCATTCATTCAGCAGCTCCTGTTCAGACTAATTGCCTGTGAAACTAAATCCCACTGTCTGTCTCAGAAGAGGGCCTGCTGTAGACACTTATCCACTGGGGACTGCAGAATAAAGGCCAGGTCACAGTCCCATTCCAAGTGGCACTTGGAAAGTACAAATGTCTGTCATATAATATGTGAACTTTATTCAAGAAGGCTTTTTTCCCAACAAGGATGTTTCAGTTTGACAGAGGCACAAAATAAGCAATCATGGCATATATTTGACAAATGAATACATCACAAAATACCTTCATCTATAACTGTCGACTGGTTGTGTCTTTGACTGTATGGGAAGGCTCTGCAAAGATATTTTTGTCTCCTTAGAAAAGAGGCAAGAGAAAATCTTGTAAAAATAAAGTATACTTGAAACCTGAATACTTGAAACTGCTTTTAGAGGTTATTTGTGAAAAGTAGCTCAAAGTGAAGGTCACTGCTACACACTGTGCTGTTGCCAACTGTGTGCCAGTGTAATGGGAAAAGCCTCTAACCCAATTAAAGCAAACGCATGGGTTTCATCTCCTGTCTTAATCACATCACAACCAGCACTGACACCTCCAGAGCTCTCTGCACAAGTGACCTCTGACCTCGATCAATGCCTGCATGCCGCCTCCGCGGAGAATATGCGCTTCGTCTTCTGAGCCCATTTGAATTGCACATCAAATTTGCTTTGCGCCTTTGAGTTTCGACATTTTTCTGAACTGAGCTCCGTTGGGAGTTTTTGGACTAAATCACAAAGTTCCAAGGTTCTTGAGGAAATGAGTAGACTGCCTTGTAAACATGCCAATAAGCCAAGAGGGACTGTGAATGGTAAACAAACAGAAAAGCACACACACAAACAACTGCACAAACAGAGAAAAACACATTTGCTAGGAATCATGATCACAGTCATACAAAAAGGCACGCGTGCACCCACAGACGGACCCGCGATTCATAGATCCAAAAGCTTACACTTGCATTCATGTGAGCTATCCTGCACTCAGTGGTCCATTTGTAACCGCGGGCACTTAGAAGAGCCCAGCTGTAGTGCAGAGAGAGAGAGCTGAAATGTGATCAGAGCGCCTCACTGAGCCTCTGTTTGTCCTGGAGCCTGTACAATGGTGCTCTCTGAGGAGAATGAGGCTACCTCACCCTGAATCAATACACTCTGCCTTGTAAACAACTTCAATGACACCCTCCACGTCACCAGAACACCCCATAGACCCCCTTTACCAGGGCCGAGAGAGCACAAGTTTTAGGCCAGAAAATCTGAAAAAGACTAGGAAGTCATGTTACCCGCTATTATGCCGGGTTGGCTCCATTCTTTCCAAAAAAACAAAATGGACAAAGTGGAATTTTACTCCTAACAGGAGCCGACTCCAAGGGCAGAGCAAAAGAAACCAAACACTCTTGCTTGAAGAGTGTGTTTGAGAGTGAGAAAGCAGTTCTCCATCAGCTCTCTTACTCTCTCTCATGGTGAAAGGAGAGGTCAGCGAGGTTTCGCTCCACTGCGGCCCTGCCAGCAGTAAACAGAGCGAGCAGCCCAGAGTGTTCACTAAACAAATGATTTCCTGGTTCCAGAGACTGGCTCCCTCCTCTTCTATTCCACAAGGTCAGAAGGACGTTCACCCCTCCTCTCCTCTTTCGTCCTCTCTTCTCCTCTCTCTCTACCTCTCCTTTTCCCTCACCCTCCCCAGTGGAGAATAAAATTAGATTTGATCAGGCGTCTGGCAGGAGAGGCATTCTTCAGCATTAGGAATGGCAAGCAGAGCAACGAGTCACCGCGGCCAGTGCGCCAGGGAAGAATATTAGCATTGTAAAGTGCGTCGTGCTTCAGGAACTGTTTACAGCTCCCGAACATGTGTTTCCTAACCACTTTCACCAGCATGTTACAATGGCACTACTGTGCCCGCACCTTCCCGAGCCGCTCATCAGATGCCTTTCTCATTCAAATCAGGCTCTGGATCAGATCGCTTAATTACGCCCTCCTGAATGCGCCGTGCCAATTTTCCCAACGTGAAGCTCCAAATGTGAAGAGGCTCTTTGAGGCCCTTTTGAAATGAATGAGCCTCCACTCCAGTGCCATTACCTTGTAGTTACCAGCACAAACACCAATCTAGGGCCTGAAGAGGCTGATATGAATTACCGCCACAGAAAGTGCCTGCTCGACAGCCTGCTCATTCACCGGCTGGCTTGCCAACAGAGCGCATGTGTAATATGTTTTTGGGTGTTTAGTTCTGATTAGTTTTGGCTGTGGTGAATGTACTGAAGCAAGGGCAACAATAAACATTTTGATCTCATCAGTCAGGTTGCAATGTACTTGTGCTGGCTCCAAATGGTTGCTGAAATTCTGCTCTATGATATCTTTCAGCTGAAATCCCTTCCCTTACTAATGATTAGCTAAGCAGCCTCTTTGCTAAGAATTTGCAACAGCAGTGTTGTTTTAATATAATTATCCCACATCAAATGACTAAATCCCTTGAAGTATTTGCCTTTAAAGATCCTGATAAATTAATTACAGGCCTCTGTGGTCTATGCCGCTTCATAAATTTGCCAAAGTGAGTCGCAATAATGTGACTGTGCAGTAATTAAGAATCAGTAATGACATGAATGCAGGGACGTTAGAGCAGGTCAGTCAGATGGAGGGTCTTCCTTAGACAACCTAAAAAGCACATTTTATCATTAAAGACTCTGCAAGAGGAGATTTCTAAGCAGTGCTGACATATGTAGCTCAGGAGAAAAGCTCCGTCACTCTTCCCCCTCATTAAAAGTAAGATTTCCCTTCCATTTAGTAGCATGCTCATGTCACCATGGACAACAGCGTACTTAAGCTATGCAAATGTTTTGGTTCATTAATGGGGATATCCCCCTCTCTCTCCTGCTCTCCCTCGCTCTTTCTCTCCCTCGCCTACTCTACCTTTCTTTCTCTGTTGTGACATCTCTGTTAGGCAGCAATTCCCAGGTACACACTGTCACAGCAGCCGATGGCCTTGCCGCAGGAAAGACACACACATGCAGACGGGCCCACACACTGACACACACAGACATACACATTGGAAGCTCTGGAAAACTTTACCATTGTCTCAAATGTGATACAATTACTGCAGTATAGATTGAATTTGAAGTTGAAACCAGCTATCAAATGCTAGATTTTGTGCTAAACAGATTGTACACATGAGCCTCCTGTGTGGCCGCAGGTGACGACTGGGTGCAGACTGGGTGCTTGGTGCCTGTTCAGTTTTACGGTGTAGCAGCTATGCAGTATATCCTCAAGAGAAATGCCCCAGCAGGCTTAAAGGGCACAAAGTGCTTGAATGCTTGGTAATGGGCCAGCACAGCACACAGTTTCCAAGGCTTAGCTTGCCTTTCCGTACCATTGTCAGCAGTTAAGGTCAAGAGTGTGTGCTCCGTGTGTGGAGAGCTTAGCTGTGTGCTCACAGCTGGCTGTGTGTGTATGGACTATAAACTAACTGGGGATGTGTGTGAGGGGGGTGGTTTCGGCTGGTAACTGGGCTTGGCAACACACATGTGCATGCTGAGGCCATCCAAACAGCACCCACACACAGAGGTTAGCAGACAAACATACACACAGCAGAAGCACACCCATGCACATGTGCACACATGCCAGCAGACATGCACTGATCCACAGATTGTGACTGGGATGCATGATATGACAGTTGATTAATGTATTCTTGATCAAATAAATGTTTTTCATTTTTTAATGTTTGCCCAATACTGAAATTAGAGCTACTAGAGCTAAGACCTAGAAATTGATGTCGGATAAAATTATGAACATGCACCTGCTAGTGACAGTTTATCACTACCCCACTCATACAAGACTGAGAGACTGAGCTCCCATCTCCACTGCTATACCATTAAAAGGCCTTGAGCCTTGCCATCACTTCCTATTAATGTATATTTATGTCAAATAATGTAAAATTTTACATCAACAGACATGTGCAATGTAAAATTAGTGAATGATTCATATTTACAGTTTAACGTCTTATGCTCATTGCAAATCATATTTGGATTATAGTGTACATTTCTTTAAAAAGGGCTTAATTATTGGTTATTGTTAAAATTCTTAATTTTAACAGAACTGATCCAAAAAAGGATGCTGCAACCGTTTTTCCCCAAGCTGCCGGATGTGACTGGGTCAATCAGTAATTTTAGGACACCATTTCACTGAAATCCCCCCGACACATCTCAATAAGCCACCATGATGCCTACAGCAAATTGAGCAGATGGGGGAAGGGGAGGAGGGGAGGTTAAAGAAAGAGAGAATGTAGCTTTGAAACAACTAAGCCTATTAGCATAATTTTCAAAGCCTCTTGGAATGTGATTCCCACTGCCTGGGCCGGTCCTTCTCCTTGGCTCTATTGTACAGCATGTACAGCTCTCAGACAGAAGGGAGCACAATAGGAGCCCTGCATTGGCCACCACCAAATCCCCTATTGTGGCAGGTTTATAGCTACCCCTTTCTGTGCTGAGCAGGTCCCTCCATTCCTCCGGAGGTGCTGGACCACACGGAATTCGCTGCCACTGATAAATCTCTCCCGCAGACAAAGGGAGTGCGGGGTCAGCCAAGGGTTCAGGGATTGTGCTGGTCACTTTTAATGTACGCCGACTGTCAGCCGTGGCCATGACTGATAACAGAGGTATTATTTTCACAGAGGAGCAGTACCCAAACACCAGCCATAAAACTTCCCATTTAAATCCAAATGACCTGCTTCTGGCTATTGTGGTACTTCTATACCGTGTCCAACCATGATAACCAGGCCCAGCACAGTCATGTGTGGGGGAGGGATCTATCAGCTTGTGAATTAATGTCTATCTCTCTATTGTGTCCCAATGTGAGAACAATGGCTGCCAACAGCAATGGGAGGTGCTCCATATGTCCATTACCACAATGATGATGGAGCATAAAAATTCAAGCAGCAGATCTGCTCCGTCTTGATTATCCATCCCCCAGATCTCTCTCCAGGGTGACACAAAAGGAAAAAGAAGTGGTGATGAAAAATGCGTAAAAATGCAAACGGGAAGAAGTAATTACTGAAATTCCTTATGCCGCCCTCAGCTCCATGCATTTCATAACTCTGTGAATGCATGTGAGATGAGTGTCTGTGTACATATGTGTATGCTTGATATGTGTGTGTGTGTGTGTGAATATGGAGGGTAGCCTAAGAAGGAGAACTATGAACAAAGGCTTGTCTGAATGACAGTGATAGTGAGTTGGAAGTGTCCTCCTTTCAGGAGTGCTGAAATAGGTCAGCTAGAACACTCCACAGCAACAAAACTGAGCCCTTACTGAGGATGGCCCACTTCCCCTATCACCAGCACCTCTCCAGCCATCTATTCACACTTCAGAATAGTATCATCCCTGCTGCATGTGTTCACACACACATACACACACAAATACGTACATGAACATGTGAAAGAATGTGTCATATTTCCCCTAAATACCTGATACAACATTTATTCTGAGAGTCTTTTGGAATAATTAGCTCACACCAGTGTGTAGGGGAAAAATTGAAGCTTTAATTTAAGTACATATGGCCTAAACAAGCAACACTCTATCACAGGTATGTTTGCTGTTATTATTATTTAGAAAATTTAGATTTTAAAAATACCATTAAGCATTAATCAACATAAAGATAAGAGAACATAAAAATGAAAAAAAGATCAAAGTGATTTACCTTCATAAATCATTTAATGTTTAATAAAATAGCTGCATGACTGAAAGTGTCCACATCCACTGTTTGGACACTATTTAAGAGCTTTAAAACAACTAAAGCTACATTAAACTTGCCTGGAAGAAGATGCATGTTTGTTTTATGTAAGATACCAAGCGGGTACCTAGGACCCTGGAGGATCTGTAGAGTGAATTGAGGAGTGATCTCAGAAATCAAAGGCTATTTGTTATATTGGCAAATAAAGGCTACACAATGTTTTAAATGGGGGGGGGGGGTGCAATTATTTCGAATAATAGGAATTTCTCTGTAAGGACAAACATGTTTTCTTCTGCTACTTCACCTTTAACTTGTGGGGTTCCCCAGAGTTCAATCCTTTGTCCATTTTTTTTCATTTTACACTTAAACTTCCTTTAGCATGTATCATTCAGTCATGTATGGCATTTCTTATCACTTTTATGCTAAAGATATCCAGTTATGTGTCTTTTAAGCCACACCAGCTCAATAGTTTGTCTACCCTAATCAACTGTCCATCAAGGATAAAAGATTGGCTTTCTAATAACTACTTTTATTTAAATTCCAATAAAAGAGTAACTATGGTTACAGCTTCTCATAAAATCCATCCAAAACATAGCCGAGCAATTGCCTCTTATTGTACAATCACCAAGCCCAGTATTCAGAATTTTGATTCATTTTTGATTCCACTTTGGGGTAGGACTCTTATCTAAACCTAATGTTTTTTTTTAAATTATTTTATTTAAGGAACATTTCAAAATTCTGACTTATTGTTTCACTGGCTGAAGTGGAAAATATCATTCATGATTTTGTTTAATCATGTTTAGATTATTGTAACACTTTGTTTAGCAGAGTAGAAAAATCTTCTCTCTCGCGCTTACAAACTATACAAGAGGCAGCATCCAGTTTGCTAACACATTCTAGTAAGTGTGCTCATATTACTCCTATTTAACATTCACTACACTGGCTCCCTGTGAATTTTAGTGGGTTTTGAAATTCTTGCACTTACATTTAGAGCACTAAATGGTCAAGCTCTGGTATACTTATCTAGTCTTGTTCTCAAACATACGGTTTCTCAAAATCTTCAATCTCGGGGTCTAAACGTGTCTGTTGGCCCCCATAAGAGATTAAAGACGAGGGGCTTCAAGGCTTTGGAATAATCTCCTGCTACAATTACAATTGACAGACTCCATTGATTTTTTTTTGAAAAACAGTTAAAAGTTTGTTTGTCTAACTGATATGATCTGTTATCATTTATTTGATGTTTTCGTGTTCTTTTGTTTACTCCTGTCAATTTTGTTGTACACTGCCTTGTGACTACATGTCTGTGAAAACCTTACTGACCTTAATTACTGAATAATTTGGAAATATGCTTTTGTTTTTTGTTTTTGTTTGTATATTTCTCACTATTGTTTGCTTTCTTAGACTACATTTATGTAATTTAATATTTAGATGTAGTGTTTAGATGTAGCAAAAAGTAAAAAACTAAAAATATGGAAATTGTGATAGACAATAATAATATACATACAAATATAACACCAAACAGGTGTATGCAAATGCCAACACATAATGGCCAATGTTTGCATAAGCTACACATTTCCACATTAATAATAAATGCTATTTACACACGTTGGGGTATAAATACAATCACACATTATGACTTTGATAAATATACACTCTAATGATGAGAGACATGAAATGAAATTTCCACGATTTATTTACACAGCTGAATCCCTACTTGGGTAATATGTGTTCAGTAACTTCATCAAGGGAACTAAAGTAATGTTCCACAAGGGAATACAAAGCAGTGTTGAAGAACCTGCAGAATTTCTAGAATCTAATTTCAAAAACCGCGACTTTTCATTGCAACCATATGGCATGTCCCAGCGGTTAACCTGCCCCAGCCTTCGCACCTGAAGCACTACAGATGTGGGAAAAATGATTATCAACACTACCAACTCCTTCATTTATTCACAAAAAACATGAGCCAGAAATGTGTGCAGGTGAAAAAAACTCTTTGACCAAGTTTATGTTTCTAGTACACTGTGGACACAACATTCAGCACTGCACAGATACTGCATGTATGTTGCACTGACAGTTCATAGCTGGGCCTTAATGAAGCTGTAAACACTTAGGCCTGAAGAGAAGAACGCAAGGCTTCTGCCTGCTTGCATATAAAATATTCCAGGAAAAGATCAGCTTGGTCAGCGATCAGCCACTCAGAGTGGGGTCAAAGAGTGGGGCTGACATCCTCACCATTACAGGGGCAACCAAGACTGGGCTGCTATTTAGATTCCTTGGGCAGGTGCCCTTGCGCTAGCCTGGGTAGAGGGGGCCTGCAAATCAATCTCTTATGTCAGGCCACTCGGCAGGGTGTCCACACATTTGTTGAGGTTGGCCTAGCTCTGGGGGCCGCGCCAGGCAGGCCGGGTACAGAGGAGCACAGTGCTATAAATCAGAGTCCCTGAGCATGGAGCTGCAGGGCAGGGCTGTCAGGGCCGGGGAAGACACGCCACCGCAGGTGATCCCCAGACACCCAGGCAGGACAGTACTGCACTTCAACAGTCTCTTCTTACCTAGC
Source organism: Arnoldichthys spilopterus (assembly GCA_037974385.1). Lineage (NCBI taxonomy): Eukaryota > Metazoa > Chordata > Actinopteri > Characiformes > Lepidarchidae > Arnoldichthys > Arnoldichthys spilopterus. The sequence continues at coordinate 11,085,449 of JBBPDA010000003.1, read as the reverse complement.
CACTGACAGCTGCTTCATTCGTCCCTCCTCCTCTCCCATACACACAAATATCCTTACACATCAATAATATACTCACAGACACACTCGCACATGCACACTTTGCTCCCTTGTTTGTTAACATCAACTTACATAAAATGCCCTCCTGTGGAATTTCTGAGCCTCAAATATTTTCTGATGACACAGCAGCAGGGCTGAATTTATGAGACAAAGAATAAAACTTTTATGAAAAACACAAGCACCGCATAGTAAGGCAACATCTTCAGGACACAGTCGAGATGAAATATGAACAGAGCCGGCTTTCTGGTCTCTTCTCTTTTAGATAAAAAAAATAGCTCTTAAAATCAGCAGCATACCATGAGAGCTTCTAGAATACAGCAAAGCTCCTCTGGGTCCTCCTTAGATATCCTGTGTGAGGGAAGAGAGGGAATGCTTGAGGAGGGCTGACATTTTACACAAAAGCCCCTCGTCGCTCCTGTCCTCTTACAAGGAATGTGGCAATTATCAGAGTGTTTGCAGCAGTCAGGGGGGCAATTACCTCAGGGAGAGGTCAGTGGCAGTGTTCCACTCCAGCAGCTCGCCACGGGATTGACTGCTCACCTGGGCCCCTGATCCGCGCGGCCTCACCTAAAGCTGTCCTCTCTGACACACTAGCACCCCTACACATACCTACTGCACTGCTGAACCTCTAACACAACTTTACAGGCCCATAATGATGTGTCTAGCTTGGGAACCATAAAAAGCAACACAGTGTCAGATTTTGATAGATTTTGTCACTGGGTGAAGAAACCTCACAATTCTACATTCTACACAAACAGAATGTGACGATTTTTGCTGCAGCATTTCCTCGCAACCCTGTAAGATCTTCCACCAATCAAACTACGCAAAGATGTTATCTTCCATCAAATTTCACATACATTATTCACAGTTTTTTACTTGTTGCGATTTCCTTTATATCAAAGTTATGGGGTGAACATTTTCTACTGTGATATCAAATACTGTAAAAGATTATTGAGATGTTGTTAAGATACTTAAGATAAGATACTTACAATTTAAAAAAGAAATTGTTTCACCACAGGTCTGCAGAGGAAAGTCCACAGGGAAAGACTTTTATATGACCTCTTATAAAGGCAAGTACATTTAAAAAAGCTCTGATAGAATTATCTAGGCTTGTTCTCAAACATACGGTTTCTCATAATCTTTACTCCCAGGCTCTAAACATGTTTGTCGGCCCCCATAAGAAATCACTTTGAACAATCAGATTGAGCCCTTTGCATCTCATAAGCATGGTATAAAAATAAATGCCATATATATCTTACTATGTATGAAGACATTTCAACTGAATGGACTCTCACACTGAACATATCTACTCAATGTACTGTCAAATCACTTCCCAATTGCATGTTATCTCTGATACCTATATTACTACTTTCTGCTGCTCTGAACTTTAGCATATTGACCAGACTGCACTTGCACTTTGAAAAGTGCCTAACTCAATCGGTTACTTGCACTTTTATAACTACAGAACTATATTTTTAAGTATATTTTATATAACAATAGTAATCTGCAGGTGTATTTATAAATCAGTTCTTACTAGCAGTGTTATTTGTCTGAATTGCAGATTTGTTATTCATGAACATGAAGCAGCATCAAGTAAGGAAGTTGCAATTCAATATGTTGTGCAATGACATATACAACATACAATTTTCTCTTACATGTCTGTCTCTTTTTCTAAATGCATATTAGTACACATGCATGTTAAAAATGTAGAAATCTTTTGCAAATTTGTATACACTGGAAATAATATTTTGTGTGTGTATGTGTGTGTCTATATATATTTTTCACCCAATACATTAGATTCCACAAATAAAGAGAGAGCAATTATGCATTAACAAAACATGATTTTTATACAGAGCATGTGTACATTTTCGAATAAATCAACAAAACATATAATTTTTCTTGAATTTCCCCAAACATTTATTATAAGAAAATAAGATCTTATTTCTTTAGATCTTTTAGATCTAAAATATTATCTCTAAAATTTGGAAAATGTGCTGATTTAACCTCCCAGCTCACTGACTTACTGATCTTCTATCAAGCCCACTTCATCTCCACTGATCCTTCAACCCCTCCACCCTGTAGCATGTATTGGAGATCCGTGAGAATACCTCTGTGTCTTACACACTCCACGGTAAATTACTGTAACCCACTCTCTCATCTCCCAGATTCAATCTCTGAGCCAGAGCCTGCTTGGACTCAACTTTTTCTTTTAGCCGTTTCTTTCTCTCTGTGACTGTGCGTCCTCAAGGCTGCAGGCTCTCACAAAAGTGCTCATGAAGCAGAACCTAACTTCTCTGTTTCACACACACACATACATACACCACAGAATGTGCAGCAGCAAGTTTGCAGACATTGGCTGAGCTTTGCACTGGGTGCAAAATAATGACCAATTCCATATTCTCATCGCTCCTCGGCTGGATCTGTATCAGGCTTGCGTGCCTGCGTCTGCGCTTACTGTGCCCCGAGAGCAGAACAAACTCATTAAAGCTCACCTTGCACATTGCCTCACGGAATCATTGAAATTCCACTTCTGAGCTCAATAATACCTCCCAACCACTGTGCATTAATGAACGCAGAAACTATCTCACAGCTGTAACCAGCACATACATCAACTGCACAGTTCACACCAATACAACAGCACTCAATAAGCACCTCTGCTTGTCTGCGCAACATCATCTCACAATCTGATAAGAAGGTGATGGAGCTTGTTCAGGGATATTGCAGCCAAAATGAGCAGTGATTCCATAGAAGGTGATTGTTAATGGCGACCTATCAGTGGATCAGCCTTTGTCCCTGGCCAGCAGAGGCTTACTATTAGTTACACTGATGGATCTCTTAAGACATCAGAGGGGAGATTAGAGCACTCTTGACTGTGAAAAACAATCCCTGCAGTGGGCCCCTCTTCCCTAGCCTGATCGATGCACACTCCAACAGGGCTTGTCAGGACTGGGCCGCTTTGATTGGCCGGCGCAGAGGAACAGACAGTAGACAAGCTGACAGCAGCCCACTCCCCTACTACACCCCTCCTCCCCATAACCCCCCCCCATCGATCTTCTGAAGGCCCCACTCTTACACACACACAAACTGACTGTCCTGCACACTGACCGCTGCAGCAAGCACACAGCATGACACATACATGTCAACACATGCTCACATACACTTGTACACGCACATTCTCACTTTTAAACCAAGCTGTAAAAATCACACACAAAAGACACACATTCACACATGTCAGAAAGAAAAAGGAAGAAAAAAAAGGGAAAAAAATAGGGAAAAAAGAATTTAAAAAAACAGCTTTACATGGGGAAGGAATGTTTATGAAAGTCACAAGATACAACAGAGAGAGGCAGCTATCTGTGCAGACAAAACATATTTCATATGACTTCATTTGCACGGACGGCTCGAAAACAATCCCATTCAAAGGGATCTTTGTGTAAAATATCGCTGCACTTATGTGGTCGTCCATGATATCTCATTAATCACAGACACTCACCCATTCCACTGTGACAAAGACTGGGCACACACTCAGGAATGAACAATCAGGGGCCTCGCTAATCGAGGTCAGACTCCATTAAAGCTAGATCTGTTTGTGCTGAACTAAAACTAACCACTAGAGAAGCTGACAGAACTCACTCAGCTCAGGATTGCACAGCTGCCCATAACTGCTTTTCTTCAGCTGACTGACAGACTGAGAAAACCTTTATGAGTCCTCCACACACTCCTTTTAAGTTAAAGATACAACATGAATTGATTTACTACAACACAAGCTTACCTTTCATCAAAAATCAGTTTTAATGTTCCTTTCCTGTGCTCTGCAAGTGAAATCCTTTTTTCAAAATTATGCATCATTGCTGCATCTTCATTTTTTTGGTTTATAATTTGTAGACATAGTTTGAAAATATCAGCTGCCCTTTTCATTTTGTCACAACTTCATGACCAACGAATCAACAGAAATGGTCTAAAATGACTTAAATATATAAAATATTGTCACATTAACATACATTAAGGGGCAGTGGTTAGGCAGTTGTGACCTAAGGGTTGTCGGTTCAAATCCCTGACATGGTACAAGTACCACTGAGTTTCCCTGGAGCAAGGTACCATCCCCAAGCACTGTTCCCTGGGCACTGCCCATGTCAGCTGCTTCTTGCAGAAGAGTATCATATACTGGTTTCCAAGAGCAAGATGTCAGCCAGCTTTAAGCATGACTTTGTATCTCCTAAAACTTAAGACCTAAATCCACATAATGGAGAAAATTCTTAAAATAATTAAAGAAAATAAGAGTAAAAACTGAAAAAAAAACACAGGCTGTAACACAGGTGTAACACAGGCTTCTGAACGCACATTTACATAAAACATATCTACCAAACTGACCACACAGATACGTTGCACAGCACCCTGTGCCAGGCTATGCTGGATGGACACAGAATTCACTGGGTTCTAGATGGAACCTGTAACATTGCTTCTCTGCTTGACAGGATACGACATGCTGTTGAAGGGGGGGATTGGTGGAGAGTTAGGGCTGAGGACAATACGATTACAGTGGGGTTTCCAGTAGATGAATGTGCAGAATGTAGTGAGGAACTCACAGGGCTACAGGAATGTCCCCTACTGGGTGCACACATGGTATTTCACTCTGCTTCTCCACAGCCCCTCTGGAACTACAGCCTGGACAATGAACCCAGCGAAGCCCATGACTTTCTTATTGGTGCAAGATCACAAAGCTGTGTCAGAGAGCACTGGGCCTTGTAACTTTGCGTAGTGAGCCGGTGTGCCATGTAGCTATTAGGCCTCCATATGTTCCCCTTAATCAGAAAACAATGCAGTCTCAGACAGCTTTTCTTCTTTTTCTTTTTCTTTTTTTAACTAAATGATGCTTGCGCTTCACGTGAATAATGAACATGTATTTAAACAGGTTTTACAGTGCCATAAATAGAGTCTGGAGTAGATTCTGTGACCCCCGTACGTCAAATGGCGTGAGAGCAAGCAATGATGATAAATGCCATCTATTTATTACCATGGATCTCACTTAGTAAAAATGTTGGCTTTGGATGAACTCCCCTCTGCTACGCTGATGTATTTCTGGACTTCCTTCGGCATTGATTTATCCTAAATACAGGCTAAACAGCAGCAATCATAATTAGTCCAATTAAAATGATGAGTAATAAGGGTGCCAATTCTTCTTCATACACCTGGAGACAATTTTCTGATGCTTCATACACTATAGTGCAATAATTACCATCGATCCTTGACATGCAATTTCCATTTGCGCATTGTTCTTTAAGCTGCATCTGCAATTCATGCTGAACAAACAATTGCACAGGATTAGTACTACTTCAGAATCTATGAGGTAGTGAACAAACTGCATATCTCTGCATAATAGTGTATTATGTTACAGACACACACAAACACATTTATACAGTTATTTAAGCTGATCATACCATAATCAGAACATTTCCATTAAATACCACAAATAACATACATTTAAAGCACATTTCAGAGAAAGTAAAGCCTTCCAAAAGCAATCACAGTGTTTCCAACTGCATGTTTAATTTATGATTTGGTGATTAACACATTTTTTGCTATAATCATATGCAACATGATCTGATATCTTCGTTAGACGAGAATTTGCATGGTAACGACATGCAAATGACGCTGAGAAGTAACCTTTCCCTACCTATTTAAATGTTAATCAATCTATTAATTGGTTTGTCCTTATTAAGCATGGCAAGTTGTCAATGCCATCCTCCATAGTTATAACCATCACAGGATTACCCTTCACATGTTTTTCCCTTACTTTCAATGCTTCCCAATCATCCAACTACTCACAGTGCCACTGAAAAAGTGAACCACAGAGGCTCACATAGTCTATTACTTGATTCACAGACATTTATATCTATAACGTGGGCTGGTTTCAGCTGTGTAAACGGCGAGTGCCTTTTCTTAGGGGGAAATTAAGTGCGTTTGTTTCGCTGCTGTGCTCTGGGAGCAAGTCTTTTCTTTGGCCTCCTAATCTCTGAACATAACAATAAATGTGCTCAGTCTTTAAGCATTAATTGTGTGTAGCGGAGTCTCAGAGAGTGGCCCTTGGCAGAGGACTGACATTCCTGTGGCACACTCCAAGTACAGGGAGAGGGTGGTGATGGAGAAGTAATTACACATTTGAGCTCATCAGTTTCGTCGACCACATTTTTTTTCTAGACTGAATCCGGCCCTATCTTGTCAATCAAAACAGAAAGAACACATCATGACCCAAACCCCTCTGCAATAGAGATCAGTTACCTTACTTTAATAAAGCTGGTTTATTGTAAGTATAGGGTGCACACAGCATATTGTACAGTCCAATGTCTAACACCTGACCAAAAGGGCAAAATGAATGCAACAGTCCAAGCAATCCATGATGTAGATCAATATCTACATAAACTCAGTAACTGTGCTCTCTATGGGTTCAGTTTCATTCCATTTGAAAAATACCTGTATGGTGGACATGTACTGTATAAAATATTGAGAGATTAATTCAAAAAGCAGGATGAAAATGGCCTCCACTCAATTTCACATGATGAGTATATTAATCTTAGTGGACTGTCCTTTGTGGCATTTCAATTCCCTACGGTCCCCTGCCCTGGCCATATGTGTTTAAAGACACATCTCTCATACAGTGGCTTCCTGAAAGGTCACTGCTCATCTCAAAGGCATCCCACAGCCTTTAAAGGTCTCCTCTTTTGTCCCCTCTTTAAGTGGCAGACACATCAAAGAGCTCCTGTTTGCAGCTTCTCACCACAGCTAGATTACAAGTTCTGATCTGCTGGCTGAATTAAAGCACAATGATGCCTCAGGGCTGAGCTGCCTGATAGCATCGCCACAGAACATCTTTCACCCAAAAAAAGCATGCTCTGTTGAGTCTCGGCCTGGTTTCAGGCCTCCTGGCTTTCATCATTCAAAGCCCCAGAGCACAGCATTTTCCGGGTAGCCACTGTAGCCTCCACGCATTGTTGCTCTGGAAGATCCACTGTTATGCTTGGCATTCAAGGTGGAGAGCCTGCTAAAAGGTTGGAGAGCTGTGCAAGTGCACTGGAGCTTGAAATTCTTTAATAAGCTGAGGGTGCAGAAATTGTGGTCTCTCAGGGGTGATGCATGGACTCACCAGGCTGATGTGCACTACAGTGTAAAAGAATGGTACGAATTCTTCCTCTGATCTCTGTTCTCAGCTGCATGTTTACAATTTCCAGCATTTTCTCTATGCACACCTGTTGCTTGTTACCTGTAATTAGCTTATTCCTACAAATACATCCTGGACGTTGCCTTTGTGTAGTCTTGCCACTATCATTTCCAAAGTCCTTATTTCAGACCCCTGGTTCTATATTGTGCTACATCTTTGGTGTTTAGCAAACTTTTATAGATCTAAAGCTGGTTAAAGGTTGTTAAATTCCATCCAGGTCTGACATGACCCAAATTAAAACCAGACTGTAGTGACCAAAATCTGTCTGAATCCAACCTGATCCTGACCACCAACAACCTTAGAGAAAATAAAAATTCACTTTCTGAATGACAAGTTTATCAAAAGTTTAAAATAATTTTCATTTTATTGAATAATTTATTTCCTTATCTATTACCAGATTTATTTATTTCCTTCCAATATCATCTCTAAAGATTTTTTCAGGAAAAACTTCAGGCTATAAAACACCCTGTACTGTATGCAGGCCTCATTGGCCATTGTGAACCCTGTCCCTTTTACACAAATTATTCCAGCAGCTAAATTAAATTACTATGGGTAATAAAAGTAACAAAAACAAATTATACTCCTACAATTTAAGCTGTCAACAAAGGTTTAATGTCATGATTAGAAAAAACATTCAGTTTCTTAAAAAGCTTTTTAATGGATGTTTTTTTAAAGAGCAATTTTTAGTAAATGAATCGTGCAAATGTGAAGAACATTTTAAGCCTTCATTAACATCTACAGTGTACGATTCTACACTAATTTATTTTGCTTTATATCAGAATCAAGCCATTTATTTTTCAGAGTGCAAAAGGCAAAACTGAAAGGTGAAAATCCATTAATGGTGAGAGATGGGTTATGAGAAATTTGAACGTGATATTACAACCCAACCCTAGTAGAAAAAAAATCTGAGGAACTTGAATAGCTGGGTTTGGAATAAAATATTTCAAGCTGTACAACCTTAATGTTGATTGCTCTCTGTAATTCCCTCTAGGAGATGGACAGAGTAGAAAGGCTTCCGTGAACTCCTGGATCTGGCCTTCTCCAGCATGCCTCACAACAATGAAGATTTTCTCCTGTGATGGCTGCGTTTGTCTTGAAAGTACTACAGTGAGGGACGAGGATGTTTGACAACTCCATGTCATGAAACACAATTCTGTCCTTACTCTGGACAGGATACTGTCAATACACAGAGTCAACCTGCATCCTGCTTATGAACTCTTGCTCAGTTCAGGTTAAAAAGACCATCTGGGTACATGCTATTAAATCTCAAGTCTTAACAATTGATGCTATAATTTGTTACTTAAACAAATAAAATGTTGGACATTTCCTGAACGTCACACTGATTGTTGAGAACGCTACAGCCAAATATCTAATGCTTTCACTTTGCTTTGATATTAACTGTAATTTCATGTAGCCTTAAGATGTAGCCTTCAGCAAACTGCAAACTGCAAATTTTTTTGAGTTCCCTGAATTTTAAATACTCCTTCCTACAGTGTTTAGTAATACTGGACTAAGTTTTGCTGCTGATACATTGAGGTGATAATATGTCATTAACTGAATCATTGCCATAAAACTTATTTAATCAAGAACAATATAAAGATGAAGAAACAAAAGACATTATCACACATAGCTAAACATTAAAATTAATGATGAAAAAAATGGAAAAACACCAATGTGCTTGATTCTTTCCCTACATCCTAAGTAAAAAAAAAGACCCTTTGTTTTGGCATTCACATTATTTTCCATCACAATCATTGCATTCTCATAGCGAGGCATTCAACAAAACCTTGGATGAAGCCTTGTGGTGGGTGCGCAGGTATTTGGAGAATCTCTGTTGCTTGGAGCCTTCTAGCTCACAGTTGTTGGTAAGAGCACAGCATGCCCACTTAATCACATGGACACTGGGAGCTATCCCAGGGGGCTTAGCACAGAGCAGATACAGAAAAGGTACACGTGGCGGCCCATGGGACACAACCACACAAAAAAAAAACACTATGCACTCAATTACAAAAGAATAAACAAACACTTGCAAGACAATAGCTTGATACTTTTAAGCACTTTTCCCACACAACACATTGCCTAACTAATGAAAGCATGTGATTACTTTGTAAGACTATATATATATATTATTATGTATTTGAAATAATCAGTGTGTGGTTTATACTGTTTACTGTAGATGCTACATGTGGTTTTAAATCCTGATTGTATTATAAAGGAAAGCACAAATTAAGGGTTAATGTGAGAAATACACAGCATCTATATCACATCTCCACTCCAATCTATAATGTGTCTTGCATAAATAGACAGCAGTGTGGAAACAAATCACAGCAGAGAGCTTACAATCCTACCAGCTACCGCCTTGATGAAGATAAAATGCCTGAGACAAACAAAACAACCCCAGCACTGACTTCAAAGTGCAAGGTCAAGGACTCCAGCTCGGTCACCGTGCGTCCTACAGCAGGGCCAGGGGAATCCAGGCAGTCCAAATGACAGAGTGGATGGTCTAAGAGTGGAAAGTCTAACATACAAATACCAGCCTGGCCTCATATTATTTTAAAATAGCTTTCCTCACTAGGAGAGGTGTCAAGCTTGGGTTATAATGGTGGAGGAAGATAGAGAACAGAAAATGCTTGGAAATACCCTCCATTTGAAGTCAAATACTCCACAATATGAAGTCACTGGCATTATTTACTTAAGAAGAAGAGCTTCACTTTATTAAGCCCATTAACAAACAATCGATTACCATTCTCCAAACATGTGAAAACAATAGAGGAGCATACCAGCATAAGTGGAGTTAATTAACAACGCCCCTGTCAAAACTGAAATATGATTTCAGCAAAAAAACAGACACAGAGTGGTGAAAGAGACCGCCATTGTGTTCGCGCTGGTGAATGGTCCACTTCCCCTTGTGCAGAGTGAGTGAGGAGGGGCTGGTTTAGTCTAAAGTGGGCCTGCAACACTGGCTGTCAGTGAGGCCTTGTCCTGCTGTCAGACAAGCAGTGTGCTCATCGATCACAGTCACACCCCCCTTCTAGCCCACGTCCCATCCACCACCAGGGGTCCATCCCAAATAAACAGCCCTATCCAGTGCCTGCATCTGCAGCCTGGGGCTTGCATTCCTGGGCCTGTGGTTACCATTTTTAAAGTGAAAAGCATCAGGCCTGCCTCAGAAACAGCGCACCCTCCCAACCCACTGCTGTCCAAAGCCATCCTGAAGCTGTGGAAGGTGAGGTGATAAAGGAACAGTTGGAGAAGCAAACACGTCTTTCACATTGTGAATAGACTCTGGTTTACAGAGCCCGGGGACAATGAGAGACCCAAAGCAGAAACCCAGACACTCTGCCTATCACGACCATTGTGCTTTTGGATTCTCGAATCCGTAATTAATTCCGAGGTCAGGATTTAAAAATGCAGTCTTAAACAACAAAAATGCAATGATGGTGAACTCACATTGTTGTTTAGACTGTGCCTTTCCCACAAGATTTCCCACTGCTGATGCTTGTGTGGGGACTGTATTATTACTGTGGGGGCTTCTCAGATTTAATTAGTTTTTGTTATATAAAGTGAAATGATGAGATTTTCAAAAGTCAAAAATCTCCTTGGGTGTTTACTGGGAAGCATCATGAAAATGCAGCAATGCAGAAGTCCACAAAGACTACAGAAAATAAATAATTTACTGTTGAATTGATTTATTTGTAGGAATTAAATTGAACTTTTCACACCATAACAAGACTGTTTTGCAACTGGGTTACATAGGAAACACTACTGACCTAAATAAACAACATTCCCAATTTCTATCCTATTTTTCCTTGTCTTATTATCTATATAAATTGCATTCCTAACCAAGTTAAGTAATTTTTATTGCCTTTACCATTTCTGATTTTTAAGCCTTACAGCTCTTATGTTGCAAGTCCATCATGAAATAATCTCACTTCAGTATGCCCATGGAAAATGTCAAGCCTTAGTCTTTATGGTGGAAAATGCTTTGGGGCCAGTGGAAAAGCAGCTAGAAAAATACTGGAGGAGTGAGTGTCTCCTAACTTTAAATTGATAGAAAAACCAAATGCAATGAGTCAGAGGTACAATAATGGCTTCCATCTGGGACCTGACCTTAGTTTATGAAGGATAATTCCAACATAAAAGGCCCAAAGCAAACCTGGCAACGACTGCACTCTGAAGTACAAAGTCACCAGTCTGATGTATGTGTAGGCCGTGTGTCCTGCAAAGGTGTCAAACAATTACCATAACGAAGTAGAGACACAAATAACAAGCCCTACGGTCCAAGGCCATGAGTCAAAGCTTGACTAATACAGCTTGGGCCTTCTGGGGCAGAAAAGGCCAGAGGAGGCACAATAATTGTGAAGTGAGTAAACCCTAAAATCGAGCCGCTGCTCCCTTCAGCATATACTCTCTCACGCACCCCATCTCCTCCCTGACTACAGCTAAATGCCAGTCCACAAAACATTCATGGGTCAGGAGAGATTGGATCAGCTCGGAGTTCATACAACAAGGCAATACCCCAACACAGCATTCCTCAGCAAGTCAGACTGAACAGACAGAAATCACAGAAACTTACTTTTGTGGCAACCCTTTTTACCCTTAACTTTGCTTCTTAACTGGGTCAGCATAAGTGATAGCACTTGGCAAAAACTCTGGCCTCTTGTTCCAATAGGGGAGGAGATCAAGCACATAATCCTGAGAGCTGTTAGTGAAGAATATGAACAACATAAACACACTTTGGAGGCTATGGCTCTTTATCACAAGGCCAGGAAGCTATGCTTATTCCAATTTGGGTATGGCACTCACAACAACACACATATAATCTTTCAGTCACAAGTATAACTTCAGAAGATGATTTACTGTGAGGGTGCGACTAAGTGTTATGGCAACCAACAAAGTCCGAACAGAAAACAAACCAGTACTTAGAAAGCCAGGAAAGCCAACGTCCTGTGTTAAACATATAACGTGTTTTCACAGATTCCAGTCAAACACACTCAAACTGCTTTCTAATCACTCAATCTATGCGTTAATCAACAATACACAGGAAGGAGACATTTAGCTGATTTGTAGCTGTTCTGAGTGTCTTTTGGTTAGGAAGTGACAGTAACCAGGAAATTTCCTAATAAAGCTAAGTGAATATTTATCCCTCAAGTTTGAGCAAAAGCAGGCCTGGTCAGAAGCCCCATTTGGTCTTCTCATTACTGCAAATAGCCCCAGCTGAGTCCTGGATGAGGATGAAACCTGAAAGCACTGGAAGACCAACAAGCAGACCATCCCTCACTCTGTTTTTCATTCCATGTGGGAGCACTTTGGCAATTCCAAAGCATCGCCATTGTTTAGGAGTAATGATGTGAACCGTCAGCAGTGGGGTGACATGCGGTGATGTCTTGACAACATACATGAGCACTGCAAGTTTGTCTGAGAGGGAACAGAGGGGAAAGCATTTAGAGAGGGGTTGGAGAGTGATAGAAAACACGTGGCATGTGATCGACGCCTAGGCACGAAAAGGACAGCCTTTGATCCTTCAGCCAGGACCAGCGGCGACTGGGGCAGAGCACCAACACTCCAACCACCTCACAGAGCATCAATGGGGACACAGAAATGGAAAAAACGACAGACACTCTCGCCTCCTCTTCCCAGCACACTCTCCACTGTGGATCCTCTATATTCTACTGTGGCTGTAGCCACTGTCACCATTGGTTACTCTTTACAACTGCTGTTCATAACTGAGAAAAACTTATAAATCCCTGACCAGCCATTACATTAACTCCACTGACAGGTGAAGTGAGTAACACTGACTATCTAGTTATTTCATTACAATGGCACCTGTCAGGAGGGTGGGATATATTAGGCAGCAAGTGAACAGTCAGTTGATGTGCTGGAGGCAGTAAAAATGATTGAGTGTAAGGACCTGAGCCACTCTGACATAAGAGGGCCTAATTGTGATGGCTAGACGACTGAGATCATCTCCAAAACATCCGATCTTATGGTGTGTTACAGGTACACAGAAAAGTGATTCAAGGAAGGACAATGGATGAATTGGCAACAGTGTCATGGGCACCCAAGGCTCAATGCTGCATATATCCAGGTCTAAGGTCGCTTAAAACTCTAGCACTCTTTGATCAAAACTTTAGGTCTTTTTGACCTCTCACAAACTGAGATGATTTCAAATTACACGTCTCTCCTGCGCCTAATCATCAATCAAGGCCAGACTATTTGGCGCTTTAAGGCCCTCTGACACATAAGCTGGCTGGAATTGTTTACACACACACATACAGTGAAATGGTTAAACACACACACATAGTGATTCTACACATACACGTACTGCGATTAGCTCAATGCTCATAACTTTGCTTTATTTCTACGTTAATCTCCTATCAACGACACTTCTGTCTGAACCCAGACTTTTGGCTACTGAGGTCACAGCCGGTTGAAACTGGTTCCACGGAAAGGACACGTCCACCGTTTTCGATCTGCTATAAATTACTGTACTTTGATTTTGGTCAGAGTAGATTCAGAGGGACTTGCTCTGTGAATCTGCTGCTTCCTCTGCTGTCTGTGTCTGTGGGACGTCCTAAATCTTTTTGGGGGACTCTATCTCCAGATGAGACATCTCTCTCTCTCTCACTGTTAAATAAAACTTTTAAAATTACTTTACAGTGTAATTCTGACCTCTCTTTGAAGACACGTCGACACTCGCCAACATCAAGGTTAGTCTGCTGTGGTTTAAAAAGTGAATGCTGACTCTGATAGAAAGGGGTGAGAACACACAGTGCAACAAAGTCAGAGCTGTTTCAGCCACATGAGGGGGACCAACTCAGTATTAGGCAGGTATGTCTTTTTGCACTGCGTGCAATGTGTCCACTGCGCTGAGCATAACACTAGACCAACCAAAGACCTGAGCTGTTCATGTAAAAGTTAATGAGGCCCACTAATACAAAACAAACCAAGGCAAGCAAAGAAGGCTTTGTACTGATACAAAGTGAAGCAACATATGGTTTACATGTTCAGAAAAGAGGATCTAGAATAAAAAGCAGTGAATGGACACATTCTGATGCACAGTGCCGTCAGTGATTTCAGTGTAAGAAGTACTTGTCAGTACTTGTAAACCAAGGCTGGATGCCTGAGACACTGCATCAACAAACAAGATCTGTGCTCAGGTCTCCTTGAAAAGTAAGAATAGTGTCAGTTTGCATTACACAAAGTCCTCTAGCCCAGCGCCTTTCATCCAGCAAGGCTTTAAAGGGCTTGTTAAAATAACCCATTGCACTTTCTTCAGCGGCATTAATAAGATCTGATAACTAATCAGGGATAGCAAGCGTGGGGATTGTATATCCCGGTAAATCCAGGAGGAATGTAAACCATTGCAGCTCCCAAAGGAGCACTGTGGCAGCTGCGAACATGGGAAGCCTTGCGAGCACACACACACACACACACACACACACACACACACATACACACATTCACACACACTCATGCATCCGGATCATATACTCCTTTTATTTGCTGTTTTAAGATCAAATTATGGTTAAAAGAATTTCACACAGATCTTGGACAGTTCATGAGTTCTGTTTCATTATGAAAACAGGTCATACTTTCACATCACCCACTGACTCACTCAGTGCACTGATGCACTGACGATGAAGTGGGAACGAAAGCAAACGAACAAGAGCTTTAAGTTCATAGTGAAGTGAAACACTTTCACACCTGCTGGTACAGTAGAACCCCCTGTTGGTGTATAATAAACAACTCAAAATCCAGTTAAGACTCGCATCCTCCACCTCATTTCTCCACTGACGCTAATAATCAGTTACCTTCAAATTCGTCAGCAAATATGTCTCTCTTTCTCTCTCTCTCTCTCTCTCTCTCTCTCTCGCTCGCTCTCCATTCTCTCCCACTGACACACACACTGATATGCTACATGGCATCCTAACAAACTGGTGGAAATGAAATCTAGCTGATAAAATGACTTTATAAACTTCAACAATATTGAATATCATAAGTGCTTAGAACATGTTGTCGGTGCATACATAGCAAATAAAAATATTTTGCCAAAGCACTTGAGTGCTGTGTCAAAGCTGCCCTTATGACTCAGACCCACAGTCTGATGTGCTGAAATGGAGGTCTACACACCTCAAAATATCAAATAGAGCGACACTCAGGCTCCCTGCAGTAATCAATCCGTTAACACAGCAGGCCTGCAGAGTGATCTCTGCGTTAGGCCCTTCCCCTACAAATGTGGCTATGAGGACGGAGGTGCAGCTGTCACACTCTGGTAATACAAGCCCTTATTAGTGTCCATTAGGCTGTGCCGAAACTAATAAGAGATTGTCAAATACATCCCAACATTCACACAAACTCCACACAGACAGTAGAACACAGTAAAGGATGAGCTAAATTGACCTCAGGGAGAATTGCTGCAACATGTCATGATCAGTTTCCCCATACACTGATCAGAAGGACAGTGAACAGTGCTCAAATAAAAAGCAAAAAGAACGGCTAGAATCTTTCAATCACTCATTTACTTATTCACTACTTCACTCACTCATTCACTCCTTCACTCACTCACTCTCGTTGTCTTGTCATTATCACTTACATCAAAGTAACACAATGAATCACTTGTCGGGCGTCTGCATCTACACGCCACAAATGGCTGTTGGGATTGATAAATTGTTCGGAGCAGTCACCTTCAGAGGCATCAGCCTGTTGCCAAACCACAAGCTAGAACACTGGCCAGCAAAAATGCATGACCACGCACAACCATTTGAAATGTATGGTCAGGCCTCAGACTTCAGCATTTGTATTTAGTTTCACTGGAAGAGTAATTCTGGCTGCTTCTACAGTTCATTCCACTCATGGAGTAAAATGAGAAACGGAAAAAATCACAAGTTTTATATGATTGGCTTTTGATGAATAATAGATTTAGAGAAAACAGCCCCTACTAAAACTCGTCAAAAAATTACAGTCAGAAATGTTTTTCTGTAAACAAATATATTAATAATTAATAATTAAGTAGAAATAAGTATATTCTTAAATATATTATTATAAGATATTATTATAAATGTATATCAATTCAGGAGTAATCTTTTATTAATAAAAATAACAATAATAACAATAATAATAATAATAATAATAAGAAGAAGAAGAAGAAGAAGAAGAAGAAGAAGAAGAAGAAGAAGAAGAAGAAGAA
>JBBPDA010000003.1:11057320-11068552 GCA_037974385.1 Arnoldichthys spilopterus | reverse complement strand
AATAATAATAATAAGAAGAAGAAGAAGAAGAAGAAGAAGAAGAAGAAGAAGAAGAAGAAGAAGAAGAAGAAGAAGAATAGTTATTATACTATTATGGTATTATTATAATTGTTGTTCATAGACATACACAGATTTGACACAGACTTGTCTTTAATAAATGGCAAATATATTAAACATATTAAAATTATTTTACTGTTTTCTCAGATATATTTAGTTATTAGAAGTTACAGAAAATAATTTAATAACTGGAAAATTACATTTAAACCTTATTGAATTTTATAAATAAATATATACATGAATATATTAATTTATTAAAACCAATGATGCTTATAATATATAGAAGTCAAAGTTTAAAGTAGGTGAACCTATAATATGCAGCTACAAACAAAAACAGATTATCAGCCCTATTTTTAATGTGCCAGATATGAGTTCATGGTTCATAGCTCTCCAATAACTCCTATCCACCAATTACATGCTCAATAACAGAAAAAGTTATGGCACTTTGCTGGTCAAGAACCACATTGCACTAATGAGAAAAACACTTTTCCCTTCAGTTTTACAACATCCATCTACAGGGTAACAGTATGCTGAAATGGGAGCCAAAAATCCCATCATTTTCTCATCACATTTGGGAGTTGGAGTGTTTCAGATAGGGTCTTGATCAAAACATGCTCATAGCCCCTTCAGCAGCTGTTCCATATATAACACCCCATATCTCTTTTTCTAAGGCAGGCTCACACATGTACAGACACTCTTCAAATTAAATGGGTTCCAATCATCGATACTCACATATCCATGACCACTGCAGAGTACCAAACAACATACCAAAAAATCCCAAACATCTTAGGGCCCAGTTGGAGTGGAGAGGAGGTACACAGAGCACTTCATGAGCTGTGGTGATTTCTCTTGGGAGACGGCTTAACTCAAATAATACCACAGACAGGGCTGAGTCTCTCGCAAGCCAGCTGCCAGCCAATTTATTATCAGCCCTCTCAACCACAGCTCCTCTCACAATTATACATGCCAGCCAAAATATATGGCTTAGTATGTACGCTCTAAAACGGCTCTGCCTATAATGAACTTATCCGTCCAAACTTTAACATTCTTACTTAATTTGACATTCCGAATCTTGGACGGGACATCAAACACTATCCATGCACTTCTGCTTTACCCCGGAGTCACAAAACATTACCTCCTTAATCTCTATATTACATTTACAAAAATAACATACAAATGTGCAGTACACAGAAAGAAACAGACAAACAGACACATATGCACACAATAACTCCTCCCACCCCACTGTCCTTGAATGCCAACACACAGCCATTCCATGTGTCTCCTGACGAGGTGATACACAGGAGTGTTTCACAATCGTAACTGCTTCAAGCTGCTCTTTGTGGACGCCTGCACCATAGATCTATTCCCTCCTCTGCTGGACAGAGGGCTCGTGTTCCTCTCTCCCAAGCACACACCCGCCATGGCTGACAGATCAGAGGTGTGTCTATATCGCTGTGAGAAAAAAAAAACTAAATCTTTTTGCTCTCCAAGAAGAGGACAAAGTCACCTCTCCCAGGAGTCAAGAAACATTTACATTCTCAGCTAAACAACCAACCCCAGTTTGGTGTTGCAGAAAATGAATAAAGGAGTAGAATAAACAAATGAACAGAATTCCAGCAATAGATTCTGCTGCTCCATTTAGAGCTTTGTCCACAGTATTGGCACTAGTACATTACACTGATGAAAGGGAGAAAATGGGCCGTGAAATGAAAGGCACTGCAAGGGAAAAAGAGAGTGAGAAAAGAAGAGAGAGAGACCATACCTTGACAGGTAACTCCCCGGTCCTCGTAACCAATGTTACACAGACATTTCCCAATGGGTACCAGCCATTCTCCCTCTGTGCTACAGTACATTTTGGGTGGGTCCTCTTCCCTGGAGTTGTTGACGCAGGAGCCCCTCACTTCTACTAATGACTGAGTGTCCATGGGGACAGTGTCGGGGAACATGGCCAGGTTCCTCACTGTGAAAGGGCATTTCTTAAAGTATACTCGTACTGACACCAGAGCCACACAGGCCCCCACGTCCTGGAAGGCCAGGTAAAAGCCTTTCTTAGTGATGGGACCCACCTCACGCACTTCTGTGTTGAGTTTAAGGATGCGATCACCCAGGTCCATCTGAGTAAAGCTTTCATCAGCTGCGATGGTGTCTATTTTAGAGAACTGGTGCTCTCTGAACTTACTGCCCTGGTCCTCGTCTGTCTCCAGGTAGTGCAGGTTGAAGGTCTCTTTGCAGGTCCCCAGCACTAGGGGGATACTGTTGCAGTCTCTCAAGGTGAACTTGAGTTCCACATAGATCTTCTGGGCGGAGTTGCGCGGGATCCAGTTGGTCCTCAGCCAGTTGTTCTGGCTGTACTCCATGACATTGCATACCTGGAAGGTCCGAATAGGTGTGTAGTGCTCATCCACTCCACTGATCTCTTCCCACTGTGAAAAAAGAAAAGAAACATGCATAGCTCATCAGCGTGACACATCAATGACGCATCAGGGACCAATGAGTTCCAGTGTAACATTAGCTTATAAATATGCAAACACTTCAGTCGAAAAATCACCCGAGATGAAGGACCATTTATTTCTCCAACACTGTGACATTTTGAATAATGAATGGCCTCAAATGAATATTTTCCTGTTTTCATATAATTAATGTGGAACATAATGAATAGGCTCCAACACTCAGAATAGTCCCTGTTGTGAGGGGAGGCTGAATCTGAATCCCTTCATCATGCAAAAGAGTCATAAGGCCTTCAGGTTTAACATTCACAAAGAAGAATAAATGATGAACTGAGAAACTGTGCTTCCTATTACAATGAAAGAGCACTGCCTGGCTTTCCTTCAGGCTGAAGTTTATAACAGCCCTTGGCGAAGTCATGATGGCCCCTTTAGTGGCCATGAGTTGTTCATTACCAGGCAGAACAAGTGTGCCCTCAGACCGAAGAATCGCCTATTTGTGTTTCATCTGCGGCTGCGGTTAATGAAACACCCACGAAAGAGTTTGAAGACAGTTTTATTTTCTTTGGTCATAAAAGCTTAGAAGAGCTCTTGAGAATTTTTATGTTTAATTTTTCATCATAAGTTTCTCTTGATGGCCACACCGTAAGCAAAAGTGGTCACAGACAATGATTTAATACAGCAATAGAGAAAAATATCATGCCAAGTCAATGTACTATGCTTTTGCTTTTGAAATGAATAGGGTAAATAATACAATAAAATTTACAATAAAAAATACAATAAAACGTTGCTAGTATAGAAGTAAAATGATTTACTATTTACTTTTTAAAAATATGTATAGTTAAAATATTTTTTTGTATTGCAATTTTTGCAAAAAAAAGAAAAAAATATGCATTACAGATTACCTCCCTAATTATTCATACATTTGCATATTTTTTAAAATAAATTCTAACCTTTGGATGAAAAAATTTTAATATTTCATTGTGAACAGACAACCCAGGGAAATATTTAAACAGCACAGAAGACTGAACTCTCTTTCAATGTTTAAACACTACGCACTATTATTATAAAACATTTTTCAGTCCATTTACAGTACAATCAGCTATAAATAATATATTTAATCTTTCTGTAAATAGATTAAGAACAAACATGCAAAACTTCTGACTGCAATTATTCTAGGAGCTAGGAATTTTGGTTATATCTGTAGAAATTAACATTTTAAGTAAAACTACTTTAAGAATAGGGATCAGATATGCATTACCCAGAGAGATCTCACTAACATGTTCTTCCTCTTAGATCCCACACAAAGTGAAATGAGCTTTTCAGTAATAGTTTCACATTTTTGTTATTATCGTTTAAGAAGAGACAATCCCCAAAAATCTGAAACAAGTATTAAAAAGACCAAAATTATATTCCTACCCGCAGTGTTTTTGTTGGCTTACGATGCCTCATTCATAGAATTAATCAAGTAATGTTTTTTGTATCCAGAGTGTGTCTCTGTTATGTTAGTTTTACACACACACACACACACACACACACACCCACACCCACGCACACACACGCACACACGCACACACACACACACACACACACACAAAACCTCAAAGCATTTACAGGCAACTTTTAAACAGCTGTTATTCCAATAATAAGAGAAAAAGCAAAGCTTCAATAACGAGTCTCTGTAAGTGACATTAGTTTGTTTCCCAATTTATGGTTTAGGTAAAGAAATGACGATTCTCCTCTAGATATTACAACATTACTTTAATAAGGAGAACTGGGAGCAGTTTCTATGGCTTCACTAATTATCTCGGTTAATGTCAGGTACTCTTTCCTTCCCCAGTAATCCAGATGGGATTCTAGACTGGGGGATTAAAGTCTTCACTGAAACAGCAGATACAGTTTAACTGGCTGAAAGGCTGGTGTGGTATAAGGCAGTTCCTCCAAAATAGAGATCCTAACGAAGTGTTAAGACCAAAGACGAGTGAAAACTATTTTTGATATCATGTGTTTATGAATTTCCAAGTGAACAGCTATACTGTGAAGTGGAATATATCACTGGAAAGTTCAGGTGGTGATCTGTCTAAGTTACTTCCATTGCATGAGCTATTTTCTGAATTGCCAACTTGTGTTCCCCAGCATAGCTGATGCCCCAAATGAAATCCAGGTGGTGGGCTGCAGTACATTATCATGTTGCGGAGAATGACTGTGCTTAGACCACGGCTGCCAAAGCAAATGAAATGTCATATATGATGTGTAGATCACACACTTGAAAACAGTTTATTACATGAACTCTCTGCTGCCATGCATGACATCATCATGGCCCATCTACTGTAGCACCCTTCTTTAAAGCACAGTGCTGAGATACACAGACTTTTAGAATCTTCTGCCTTGATATTTCTTTTACCTGTTCCTGAGACCACTGCTAAACTCTCAAACCGTCAAGGTACAACCATGTCTGTATCTCTCTATCCCACAGCAGGAAACGTCATCTCTCTGCTTTGCAACTTAACACTCAAGAGTCAGACTGAAGAAGACTGTAGGTTTCTCCAAATATCACATTACAATAGTAATCTCCCTCCAGCAAGGAAAGCAACAGGAAAACGTGGAAATCAGCAGTTGGTACATTTGGCAGGGCTGTGGCCAAACTCCCCCCTGAGTGTACGCTCACTGTGAAGACAGGCCAACTGGTAAATACTTTCGACTAATAGATTCCCTGGCACTAGTGGACAAAGTGGAGGAGAGCTTATGTTTCAGAGATATGTAATAAAATTATAATCCTTCTCTTTCTCATATTACAATGGAATTGCATTAGTTAGAGAAGACTGACATTTACGGCTGCTTTCTACTAGTATCACATGCACATTTCCTGTATACACACACAGGACAAAATTCTCTCCATCAAATCCGGCTCTCTTCATTGTAATGCAGGGGAGGACAGAATTAGAGACCATTTTGCTTCCAAGATCTCCATTACATGCTCGAGTGCTGACATGCCACAGAGGGCACTGAAGAGTAAAAAGGGTAGATATACATAAGGGTATAACATAGATATACCTCGAGAAATAAACTTGGGTATGCAATACAGGATGACAGGGTTCACTTCCAAACAACAAAACTAAACTTGGTTACTCAGTCAAGCCAGAGCACATCAAAACAAATTAATGGCATAAATTAATTAGATTTTAATGTTTAATCAACAAAAAAGGTTGACTGTTACTATTGTTAAATAGAATGATATTTATATTTTATTTATGTATTTATTTAGTCCTTTTTTAGGAGGATCTGTCCTAAAACTATCATTCCCAAATTATATTCAAAAAAGAGTAGAATTGACTGCGATTGCTTCCGCAGCTCAAATGTTCTACACTAGGCTATGGTGACAACTGCAACCTATCAGTCAGTACCTTTTCATCACCGTTTTACAACTGTGGAATCATAACACAGTGTGCGTTGCCCATTTACCCCACTACGGCCATATGATGTGCTAATCCCAGTTTATACAGCAGCTTTTCTTTGCACTTTGTACAGCTGGCCACCTTTCTTTTTTTTCCTTTCAGAGCACGAAAAAAACTCTGTTATGAGCACTGGACCTCCAAAATGAGTATGAGTAATTGACATTATTGTCCGTCCAGATCTGTGGGCAGTGGGTGACTGAGAAGCACAATTATAAAGCGAGTTCAGCAATGCAACATGAGAATTGCAGCTCACTGCCTATTTTGTCTCACTGGATTAGACTGCAGTGCAGCAGACGGGACATGCTGGAATGGCTGGGACTTTGGCTTCCAACAGATTATAGAGTTACTCATTATTTCAAACTTTCTATAAAGTGGAAAGAAGATACTGTTTTCTCTGTACACAGAAACTTCTGTGAAGCCATGCCTTTTGGTTTTGAAACAAAGTAGAATCTAATTTGCAAAGATTAGTTGGGAGTTTGCGGTATTGTTCTTTTACCGAATTTTTTTCTTCTATGTTCAGGCAAAAATACTCAATCCATCCACGTTTTCTTGGGCCTAAAAAGTTTTCTTGTTCATGGGCCAAAATGTCCACCACTGTGTGACAAAAAAAATCCATAATTTATTCAACAAATTTAACGTGGAATTAAAAAATAACTAAAGAGACACTGAAGCTTTAAGTGGCTCTTTCCTCCCAAAGAGGTGATCCAGCATTAGGATGCCTGATGCACAGTGATGAGAAGCTCCAAATCCCTAATCTACAATAGATAATCAAGCTCTAATCTACATCCCTTCACTTCGCAGCACAGACGATTTCCACAAGGCCAGAGGAGAGCCTCACGCACAGTTAGACATGGCCTATCGCAGTGTGCTGGGTAATCATGGCGCAAACACAGAGTAATCCGGCTGCCGGGAGTAATGAATCCCAGGCCGAAGCCTGATGCAATTTGGAGGAGCCATAATAAACAGTGCTGTATGTTTTAAGAGCTGTCTGCATGGAGCCGATTTATATTTACTGTCCTTATCGGAGCAGGCGGCCACGCAGGGAGCGTCCGATGGGTTTAGCTCTTAATTTGCTTTAACCGCCCCGATTTGTGCTTACACCGGCAGAAGGCGGGCAGCCCATCCATCAGTGTCAGTGTGGTGCTGGCACATTATTTGAAATCATTTTTGAGGGCATAGCTCTCAGGGCAAAATGCTTATCGCTCTAAACTAGGTAAAAGTCACGAGTAATTAGAGTTAATTCACCTTGAGGACTTGATCTTCTACATACTCTTTCAACAGTCTTGACAATGGAACATGTAAAATAAATCATATTACTTTGACATTCACCACAATAGCCTTTCATTCACATCCCATTCACCTCCATGACCCTTATAGAGATTAACCATGCTGTTGCTAAACTGAAAAGCTATTCACATTTGTTGGTGGAATTAATTTTTTCAAATTAAAATCACCCTTTGCATGACACACTTAAATACAGTATGATTTTTTAAAGCCTACCATTTTTCCTTTTCACTAAATGTAGGCTCCATATTTTATAGTGCCAACAATAAAAAGAGCAGGAGGAAACCAGATTTGGCAGCTATATGGAGCAAATTACTGGATTACCTTAAGCAACTGCCAACAAGTAATTTTAACACTTAATAAAGTTTTAAGAATAGCTTGGTTTGAGTAGCCCATAAGGCTAATTTATAGTTAAACAAATAAACATGGCCATTACTGGACACTGTGACCTTGGGGCTTTGACAACAGAAATAAATTAGTCCAGAGACTTTCTCCATGCGCTGACTAGCTTTTTTGTGGTTTTGTGCTGTTTTGTTGTTTGGTTGTGCTAAATGCTATTTTTGCAGGGAAAATTACATTTATTTCTCTGTATTAGTGCTGTAGATAAGACTGTATAAACTGTTGTAAAAACCCTTAACAAGTTTATACAGAATAACTGAAGAGTTTAATTCCAAATTGCTGTATATGCAATTTGTAACAATTTTGGAAATATTAGGCAATATGTAAAAATTTAAGGCAATTTGTTTACATTTTAAATTTCTTTTAATTACTGTGGTATTTCTTATAAAAAAAAACAAATTAAAAAATGCAATGTGTACTGGAACAAAATCTTATTTTCTTCATTTTCTCACAATTAAAGAACATAGGCATAAGGAACAAAATAAAGACATTATATAATGAAAAAGTAAAGAAAGCTGCTCTAAACTGCAGTCCTGTATCTCAGTGTCATTACTGGTATGCTGCACTCAACAGTATGAGTATGGGTCAACGCTGATATACTTACCCCATGTGATGGATATGATATCCATCCCAGCTCCCCTTGGCTTGCTTTGGAATCCAACAGGTTAACTGCAGGAAAAGAGAAAGAACGAGAAAAAAAAGACAAATGAGTGTCTATCCCTTGTTAGCCTCAATTACCCTCCCACCCGTCCCCCAGGAGACATGTCCGTTCTGACCAGCAGAGTATTTATTCAGCTGCACTACTCTCATGGCACGATCAAATTAAACAAACAGTGGAAGCCTCTACTCTCAGTAGATCAGACTCATCCTCCAAATGGCTAAGGCTGGCGCAGCCGCTAGCGTAACTGAGAAAAGTTCCCCACATCGGGAGGCCATTTCAGCTCCAATCCCTGTCCTGCTGATGGTATGAGGATGCCAGTGGGTGGTGGTGTCTCAAATGTCGATATCTTTCACATCATTTCTTTGTGTTTTGTTTCACTGATAGGCATCTTCAACAAGGCAAGGAGAACACAAATGGCTTCTATTATCTGACAAGCATCATCCAAATGAAATCCAATACTTCTGATGTGTTCGTAAGCCGTGAAAAGATTATAATACCAATTCTCCTGATGCGCTGCACGCCTACCCATTTCTCTCATTCAGGTTTTGCATGTGCAGGTTATTAGATGCATGGAGTGCCATTTTTCTGTATATGTTTAAAGTTACTAAATGTTTGAAAATAAGCAGTAAAAGGGCATTATAAGGGCATATCTAGGACAATATCTTAGACAAAACTTTAAATCCACAAATTGTTACTTTAACAGAACAAGCAAATAAATATTACAAAATAAAACTTACAGGAATTTTTCCAATTCTGTCCGTCTGTTCATCAGGAAATTCTACTACAATTTAAAAGGCCAGATGTATTTTCAAATTATGACAACAAAAGACAAAAATAGAGACAATTTGTTTTCCAGCAGCAACAATATGCAAGTGGGTCTTTACAATGTGTGAACACAGGAAATGGACTAATTTAGCTCAGAATAAATTCTTATTGTAGTAACTTGCATCAAAAAGCTTTTTTTCTGTGAAATTGCCATATACAAAGTTTTTTTTTCCAACAGTGGTGATATGAGGGTCAAATTATTTTTAAAGATGAAATGGTCTATTACTTTTACTACAATTTTTAACATACTTACTACTATTAAAGATAAAAAAGTGAGCAAAGTAATATTCAGATAGTAGCTACATCCTTGGCCGTCCCACAAACCCAACGGCAAAGGGTGGGTGGGTGTGGGGGGGGGGGGCAAGTCTGGAAGCAATATTGCGTCCTCAAAGAAGAGGGTGAATCTGGGACAAAATGGCTGTCTCCTTGTGGATGTATAAATCATGAGCACTATAGTGCACTATAGGAGAGAGGAGGTGAGTGTCTACAAAGACACCCTCATTCTACCATCCTGACAAGCTCTTTGACATCTCTCTGTCTCTTGCTCTCTTCAGCTCCACCGCTGTTTGATTGAGCGGAGCTCTTGCAGGCACAAAGAGAACAAAGGCTGCCATCGATGTACAATAAACGCATAATCACAGCTGACATGTGGGGCACTCAGCATGGCGCCCATGGCTGGGATTAATCACTATGCCGCTCACTCTCGCTGAAGCGCTGGCCAGTAAACATGCAGCCCGGACAAACTACAAGCACACAGAGATTATTAGTAACGAGCACTTTAACATTGCAGTTCAGTAAAATAAACTTTATTGGGAACTTGTCAAATTACATATCACAAAAAATTCTGCCTATAAATTTCAAACACAAGCGATCGCTGCAGTTCGGACCATACAAAATGACAGAGAGTGGTGCCGCTCTGTCCTGGCACCCTGTGCGTATCTGAAGTTAAAGCGAGGGAGGAGCGCCCATTACCAGATTCCAGTTCAAAATTCAGAAACTGAGGCTGCACCTGAGAGACAGCCAAACAGCTGGCTGTTCCCATACAGTAGACCGATTCCTATTAACTGTAATAAAGATATCTGCTTATGTCAGATAATGGCAGCTCACATCCAGCTCCATTGGTTCCAATTTAAATTTCTCAATGAGCCGAGCCAACGTCTCAAATTGAGCCGAGCGGGGGAATTTGAGAAGAGAAAATTAGATGGCTACGTTCGTGAAGCAAATTCTCCAGCTGTAGGAGCAGGAAATCACAGCCAAAGACATCACCCACCCACCCGCCGAGCCACCTAGCAGAGTGGCTACATCAAGCAGTCCCTCTCAGCCCAATAACGGCCTGCCCACGTACAGTAACTCGGCTTATTAATAGCAGTTCCTCTGTCTGTCCATGGGAACAAACAACACAAGGCAAAACAGGTAAATCAATACAAGGGAGATACAATAATCTAGGATCACAACCACAGGCTGCCCATGGGCATCTATTGTTCTGATAAATCATCCCCGCACCAATAATTATGGTTTTCCTTTCATCAGCACAAGGCACCTTTATCGAACACGTCAGCAGCAGTGAGAATGAGACAATGTTTTCATTCACTAACTATCCAAAGACAGCCCACAATAGACTTATGTTTACAGGATGAAGAATTAAGCCAGATTTCTAACAAATACAACAGTTTATTAGCACTTTGAACAAACAAAGCAAAACAAAACAGTGATTAACATACAATTGCAAAGAGTCATTGGTAAGTTGATTAAGATCAGAATTAGCTCAGTGAGAGAACCATATGGCTCTCAAAGGACAAGTAAGGGTTTTTCTCAGCTTTCCATGACCTTCACTCTTCTCAGGTAGCTAATTAAATCTGTTATTAAATTAAAACGGGAATCAGTAGACTCAGGTGGTGCAACACCTCAGAAGCGCAGTCCAAGGGGACGGGCATGCTGAGGCCTGGCTTTATTAAAAGCTGATTGTGAGTGTGTGGGACACATGGTAGTTGGGGATTATTTTCAAAGGATTTCAGAGAGTAGAAGATGGCTCGGTGTGTGTTTGTTTGAGTGTGTGTGTGTGTGTGTGTGTGTGTGTGTGTGTGTGTGTGTGTGTGTGTGTGTGTGT
>JBBPDA010000003.1:11043664-11057220 GCA_037974385.1 Arnoldichthys spilopterus | reverse complement strand
TGTGTGTGTGTGTGTGTGTGTGTGTGTGTGTGTGTGTGTGTGTGTGTGTGTGCGCGCATGTGTGTGTGTGTGTGTGTTTATGTGCCCCAGTAAGCCTTTACTGATCCCCCCACCTTAACCTAGGCCGGACCCACCCTTTCAGCTGGTCAGCCCTAGAACATACTGTTCGCTGGAGAATCTCCAAACTTTACATCAAATTCCCAACGTCCAACAGCAAAGGCCTCTCCAAGATAAATAAATGCATGTTATCTCGTGATTGATGGTGCTTGTAAAAGCTGAAATGCATATATGAAATGTTATGTGTTCTTTTTAAAGGCTATATTTCTCTCAGTACATCAAGTCACTATATGGTCATATGAAGTTGAAAACAACACAGCGGGAAACACTGTTTTATGTGTAAACATTAAGAGGTTGCACTTAAAAACTACAACAAATTTTCACTTAGTTTCTCAACTATCTATAACATAAATAAAAGTAAAACGTAACTGCACCTTACATAGGGCAACATCTATGCAATCACCCCAGGTCCCACCTACAGCGGCCTGGTGGTAATGAAGTATTAAACTCAGGAATATCAATAATTCAGCTGTGTCTCAGTGTGTCTGCTGTCCCAGCCACCTCACGGCTTTTCTCCTTGCTCAGCTCCCTACGCCAAGTGCCCAGTAGCCTCTCTGCATGCCAGTAACCGGCCAGAGCATGTTGCAGGCCCTGAATGCACTATTTTTACCATGAGCACATGTGTAAGCAGATTTTCGGCACCTCTGAAAGGTACCATCGCTCACCAAACACTGGCCTTCCCAGTGGGGGCCTAATGCACCTCCACACCCCACAACAGCCACTCACTCTAAAAATATGGAGACCAGTGTCAGGTCTAGCAGTCAGAGCTGTGCATCACTGACTGCAACAGGCAACACCAAAACTGTGTTTGTTTTTGTGCAGGTGACATACAGAAATTAAGATAATCAAAGCTTTGAGAAACCTGCAAGTGTACACAATCAGAGACTTCAGTGGACTCTATGAAATCACCACTTTAGTGTAAACAGTAGTGATCTCTGCATTACAGTATGCAGATTGGACCGAATATTGTCCTAGACAAGCCTAACCCACATATGCTCAAATATGCAAGAGAAAATAAGAATTGAAACTTTAGTCCCACAGGTTTGCCCAAGCTGGGCTTGACTTACACGAGGCCTGCTAAATGGCAGAAAAATTCATTTGCTTCTTTAAACAGAAGTATGTTTCACTAGGCAGCCTGCCCAGATTAAAGAAAAGATAGGAAAACTAGTCGCCGCTTTTTTCTGCCATGTGTTGTTTATTATAAAGGAAAATATCAATCTGGCATGAGACCTGCCCATTGTCCTGCAACTAATTATGAACATTTGCCAGCATTTATACAATAAACTTCAAACGAAGGCCTACAGAGATCTATGTTTTCAACTTTTAAAGCTGAAAATGTCATTATTTGCCCTGCAAAGCCTGTCGCTGAGAAGATGGGATAAGTGGAAATTGCTAAATAAAACGCAAAATCGCCTGCGCAGTAATGATCCTGGGGTAAAGCTGAAAATGGAGAAGGGTACAGTAGAGGAAGCCGACTGGCAAGCAGGCCAAGAGTGGGCGAGTTGCTTTTCCTGAGAAATTCTTCAGCATTTCTAAGTATAAATATATACACACACACACACAAATACAATCATAATCATTCAATTTCCTGGTTTATTTGATTCCACGTCTGATAAGAAGTCAAGCGCTAAAATTCTCTGCCGCGCGTGTTTACACACGTCAGTGCTAGAGACAGGGAGAGCTACAAAAAAATCAAAGAAAGCTTCAACGTGTGTCTCAATTATATAAAAATATTTTTGTTATTA
Organism: Arnoldichthys spilopterus; assembly: GCA_037974385.1. Classification (NCBI taxonomy): domain Eukaryota; kingdom Metazoa; phylum Chordata; class Actinopteri; order Characiformes; family Lepidarchidae; genus Arnoldichthys; species Arnoldichthys spilopterus. The sequence goes on along the minus strand of JBBPDA010000003.1, from coordinate 11,055,358 downwards.
TAATCATTAATGTTTTGATTTCTATTTTATTTTTATTGCCGTTAAAATCCCAGTAACTCGGGCGGGTCCCGGGCCCGGGCTGAGGAGGCGAGGCCTGCGCTGCTCTGATCCTGTGTACAATAAAGCTGCGTGTGTTCTCTTCGGCTTTTACTGCCAAACTGAAAAACTTCTTCTCCTGGTCCAAAGTGCATAAACAACAGAGCCCATCGTAAATCTCCGTCTTTCATCTGCGCCTTTAATAGACGCTAATTAACGCCAATTCGGCCTCTTTCACAGCTGCCGCTGTTTTAGCTCTTTTAGCCGTTTGGGTCGCACTGAGGCTCGGGCCCGGTGAGTGACGGACACAGCGTGCAGCATACACCCCCGGCTGAAACGAGCTCAACACTACCGGTTCACTGTCGGACAACTTCCCGCGCGGGGAAACAGTCGGTCCCATTATGAACCCGTCGCTTAATGATGAGAGGCGAAGAAGCCGCTCGTAAAGTGACTGCGGCGGTGGTTACATCTCTTCAAGGTCTCGTATAAAACAAATAATCCAGTTTAAAAGACAGATAACGGGGATAGGGAGAATAAAACCAGTAAGTGATTTTCGCTCCAAAATAATGAAATAACATCTGAAACAAATGTTTGTAAATGTAAACTCGAAAATGGTAATGAGTCGTGGATCATGGCGAGGTGCGACCTGAGCTCCAGATGAAGACAGTGCAGGATGTAAAGCGCTATGAAAAGTCTCTCATAAAGAGTTCACAGGCGAGGGAGCGCGCTGTTACAGCTCCACATCCACCGAGGAGGTGATAAAGGCCACTTTGCTCGCAATGAGATTAAAGCAGGCGTGCGGCTCTATACTGACCCTCACTGGCGAGACGACGGGCCTTAAGGTGTAAAAGCTGGAGTTCACTCCTAAAACTCCTCAAAACAAACACACACAGAGAGTAACAAACAAGAGCATAAAATATCACGGACTGATCAGCTCAGCTAATAGGTGATGGTACATGTGAGCAAGAAAAGAAAAGAAAAGAAAAGAAAAGAAAAGACAAAAAAAGACAGAAGCCGATGTTTTGGGGGCACACAGCATTATCGGTAATGTAAAGTGTATTTAAGGTCAGATTCGGTGCGCGTGCCTGAATCGTGCACACACCAACACGCACGACCCAAACAGCCGGAACCCCCAGAAGCAAGTACTTCAGCTCTAAATGTACTAAATGATAAGTGACATAATTTCAGAAGTTACTGACTGTAACGCGAAGCTTCATTAGAGAGTGAACTGTAGAATAAACACGCGTCTTCTGCAGTGTAACCAAGCACAGCACAGTTCACCAGTCGGTGTGTGTAATACTGGGGCTCAAAGCTGCTCCACAGAAGTCTCACCTCGTCTACAATAATCAGACTCAGTCCAGATTATTTTATTCGGTGAACTGAGCACATTAAAGCGTGTGTAGACACAGCCGTCCTCCATGTCTCTCTGGCCTCCTCTCTACACTGTCTCCCTGTGTGTTACTATGTGTGTTGTTATGGCTCATTTTAACATGGAATCGATTATTTGTATCAATAATCAGCAGTAGTCGGTTGTTGTTTTTAGTGTCGTGTGTGTGTATTAAGAGCTTTATTCCCTGTGAACATCCTGAAGCAGTGTTTCAGCTGTTTACAGTCCATTTCTGGGAGCCGACGCTTTCCAGGCACGAGGAGACGCGCGGACTCGCAGCCAGACAACTATTTCAAAACGCTCCATATTTTTGGGAGATATTCACACACAAATACAGAAACGTGCGTGTAATCCATGTAGACTGCACTTGTTACTCACGCGCCGTCTACGTTTACTTTCGTTCGGCTTGTTACTGGTGGTGAAAACGAGGCAAAAGCGGCGCTGCGGTGAGCAGAGATGCGCAAGAGGAGCGCGGGCTAACTTCAGGCTGTGGGGTGTGAGTCGGGAGTCTACCGGTGACCTGTGTGTAGTGGCTTTCGCTGAAGTGTGTTGGGCAGAGAAGCCGTTTTTTTGGGACTGAGAGCGCAGGCGAAAGCTCAGACCTTCACCGGTGGAGCGAAATAAACAGCACTTTTTAATAAATGACATTGCGTCTGATTTTTTCAGTCTGAAACACTAAAACATGAATCAGAAGAAATGTTTCACTGAATTGTAAAGTAGAGACCGAAAGGACGCGGTGAAACAGCAGCGCTAACTGAGCGCTAACGAGGCTCGGTGCGGTGTGGGGACCTGGAGAAAGCAGCCTCGTGGAGCTGAGCAAGTGGAGCCTGAAATCCTGCTTAGTGCACATTAACGGACGAAATTAACGATAATGATTAACATAAAAATCAACGAGATAATGAGTAAAAAAATGATGAAGCTGGTGCTCGGCGGCAGCTGTGTCTTCAGGCTGTGTTTTTATTGGCAAGTTAACAGACCACCTCTCGCTAAAAACCCCCCTTGTTCGACACTGTGTCATCGACAGTCGCCGTTTAACACTCCGATTGAACTGTAAAACTGACCATAACTCAGGTTACGACATTTATCTCACACACTAAACTGCGGCCATTCCCTTCACGCACTTTGGTCCACGCAGCCAAACGGCCGCGTAACTCCCGAGGTAGAGCGAAACGACCCAGAACCGCTGGAGGTGCGCGCAGACAGAATGTCCCACGCGATCGGTTCTGTCGGGACGACTTAAACACTAAAGCAACAACTCTCCACGAACACGCAGCGCGGCGCCGAGTCCGGGACCCACAACCTAAGGTGAAGCGCACCATAATACCACCCCCTCTCTCTCCTCACGTCTCTCCTGCCAAACGTCGCCTTACCTTCATTGGACGGATAAAGGCTGAAGTCGGCGCGGGAAACGAGCGAGAAGAGGAAGAGGAAAAGTATTAGGGTGCTGCAGTCCATGGTGGCAGTTCAGAGGGCAAGGCGAGGCACATAACTCCATGAAGCATGCCACTGATGTGAGGGCTTCGATCCCGACACAAGTTACCATTCTCGGCTCAGAGGCTGATGTCAAGTTTGACACCGGAGACGAGGAGGAGTCTGAGCGCGCTCGTGCCGAGGCGGTCGTCTTCTTTTCCGCTGGGTCCTAGCGCCCCTCCCCGCGTTCAAGAGTTCAGCAGAGGTCGAATGATCCTCCAGACAGTGAAAAGGGGCAAGAGCTCCAGCTGAGGGAAGGAGACTGGATGTCCGCCATACACCCTTTCTCCCATTTAGCTTACCTAAAAAGACGAAAATTGGTGTAAATATGGTGTTTTTATTTTCAAGTAAGAGCTTGGGTCAATCACTGTCAACATACCTAGGCTTCACCATGTTTATTCAGAAATCAGGATTATTAAAACAGCTAATCATCTAAAAGCATTTTGATAGGAACTGACTAGTAATCGGGAAAACAGCATCTCTGTCAGTGTCAGTGCACACCCGGAACGAGCGCTGTACCCTTGGTGACCCAGTTTTACACTTTTTGGTATCACGTCACACATCAACAACTAGACCAGCTAGCTAGAATAATAAGAGTCTTATGTGTGTAGAATCCTGTAAAATAATGCTATCCTGTCAGTCGAAATGGCTTCTGTTGTCTGCTGGTTTTGTATCAGCTGTAGCATTTTAACAAATACCTGTGTACCTGTTAGCGGGACAAAGCGTGACTATTTACTACAATGGGGTAAAATGAATTACACTTTGCAACTGTAGGGAAACCCCCAGTAAAAATTCCAAATGTTGCATGAAAGTTTGCCCCCTAATTTGATTCTAAACTATACTTTGACTGTAAGCTGACACTGGGCAGGTACCCCAAGGATATGTATTTATTGCCTTCAGTTATGGTACAGAATTGTACCACAGTCAGATATGTTTTTGGGCAATACATTTTGGGCCCTATTAAAGAATATAATAATGGGCTTCCATTGTTATATAATATTCTGATTTGGGGCAAGCCCCTAAGTTCTCACCCCCCAACAACACCCCTGACCACAGTTCATTACATTTATGTTTAATAAGTCAATGGTTTTCCATTTTACTTTAAAAGTTGTGAAATGCTCAGTTATGCCCCTTCTCACTGTGGAAGTAAATGTAGTGTACCTTTAAAACTCATTTACACACAAATGGACTTTACCTTCAGAGCATGTAACGTTAAGGGTGCACTTACACTGTTTGGATATTAATATTTACCTGGAAATTAGCCTTCTTTCTGGTAGCGCTGAAGGCTTTACACTCTATACTGGAGCACTGCTTTGGGGATGTGACTGCATTTAGCCACCAGGGCATTAGCAATGTTAGGTACTGCCTCTCCAGATTGCCCCATTCCAGTAGTAATGCTTTCCTGTGGATATTTTACAAGCAATGTAACTGAACACTTGTGTCAGCAATGAGTGAATCTAGCTGAACTCAGTAATTAGAATTGGTGTCTAGATACTTTTGGACATAGTGTATTGCAGCTATAGCACATAAATATTCTCTGAAAAAATGACACTTCTTTCTTGATTGGACAAAACTTTCAGAGCCCCAGGCCATATTAGGATGACTCCACTAATCACTGAATTACTATACAGAGACAGTGTGGCTGTGATGTCATATGTGCATTTCATACAGTTCTAAGCAGCTGCTGGGTGGAGTGTACGCTGTATCCAGCCTTGGAGACGGAGCTCAGATAAATCTACTTTAACAGCTAGTTGGGGACATTTAAAGAGAGGCACTTGATTGTAAACAGTGCTATACAACACCATTGTGGATAGATCTACAGAGCACTATAGTACCATAGAGCAGTTGTGTCTCTGCATTTAGCTATAATAAGCAATGGAGGCCTATATTTTTTGACAGCTAAATAGCAGTGTAAGCTTACAGAATTTTACCTTATCTAAATCAAATAAGTGTTAAAAAGTGTAACAGATGCATTCAAATTTAAAAATTTGAATTTGAAAACACACACACACACACACACACACACACACACACACACACACACACACACACACACACACACATCTATAATTAGATAGTTTGCATAAAAAACAAAATATTGTTTAATATATTACTAAGATAAAATATGTATGTTAATGTAATTAATTTTACATTAAACAATTATGTAAGATGTAAAACATTTATTAGGTTTATACAAATATACACAATTCCAATTTACATAACAATAGACTGTAAAAGAAAAGGATAAAAAAAGTTTATTTCCAGGGTTTATTTATAGCTGGAGTTAACAGTAGTGTGTGCATAGAGTCTCATGGAAAGTTTTACAAAAATGAATTATCAAAGATTTTCTTATTAAATTAACAGTATTTGTATTGTGAAGAAAAGACAATGTTATTATGTTTTCCTGATGTCTGTTTGTTTCCTCAAATTTTGTTCCACAATGACTGCAAAGAGCCTTGTCAAACACATTAAAACCCATGCTAGAGGTTGTAAATAACACAATGTTTTGCTTTTGAGTTGCATATCTGAAGACATTCTGGCAAAAAGGGGTTGTCAAGTCTGAGTTTCACTTTTAACCTTCACAGTGACATCAATAAAAAGTGACAAAGCATTTAATAAAATACAAATGTTGTTTGATAACTCCTTGAAATAAGACAAAATACACACATTCCTAGCAATGTATTAGTAGTTTGGCTACCATGTATTTTGTGGTTTTAAAATATGTAATGTGAAATGTAAATGAAAAGTGTAATTGCAAAATGCACTAATCACAAATTTCACACGTTCTTTTTTCATATACAACGTTAAGAGTTGGTTTTACACATACATGAAATTATAATGATCATAAAAAAATTATATACATAGAAGATTAAGGTTGTTTCATGTCAGCTCAACTCTATTACTTGTAAAAACCTGTTACAGACATGGAGCATTTTGGAACAAAACTCTTCAAATACAGATTTCATAGTTCTCAAGCTGGGCTCCATATAGTTCTACTTTAAAAGTGTTTTCTTTCCATTTTATCACTCTATATAAAAATGACAAGCATGTGTCTGATTTTGTTTCTTTAAAAAAAGAGTTTAAAATGTTGTATTTGTCTCACCCATGTCTTGTGGTCAACAATTTCAGGACAGTGATGAGCTAGATTATTTGTGATAATGGTTTCAAGAGCTGCCAGGGAAAAAATCTGGTTGGAATCCAACGACTGAACGACTTCCCATCCTGGGCAGCGAGCTTTCATAGCAAGAGTCTTGTCTGCAAACCTGGGCAGTAGCCCAGACAGCCAGAGGGGACATACCAACACCAGACTGAGTTCTCCAAGAGCACAAAATCAGCCGGTGTCATTTCACATCACATTCCTCCTCCAAAAGTGCTAACGTCATGGAGCATAAGCCCAAATTTAACAATCTGTTCAACAAGTAAACATGCCTGGAGCGTGATTTAGTGAAGAAAAGCTGAACAAGGAGGCAAACCATCAGAAGCAGCAGTTAAAAGAAGGGAAACAACATTTGGTTCTCTTGATGGGACTGAGGTTTCGTCTGGAGGCTTCCATGGCTCACACTGCCATGTGTGGTTCTTATTATAGCGTGTGAAAGTTAGATGGAATTACTTTTGTTGATCTCACTATAGTCAAGTAATGAGAGTCTAACAAGCAGGGCAAAACTGGGAAATTCTCAGATGACTCAATGAACAGATTGATAGCTACTTCATAAGAATGTTATAAATGCACTTTAGCTTCTGTTTTCTTGTAGACAAGTTGCTTCATTTTCTTTAAGCACTATTTGAGCTTGGCCTAAAGCTTTTTTTAAGTTTTACTAATAAAGCAACACAGCAAGACATCGAGGCATGCTGCTGTATAACTGCTAGGAAGACCTCTTTTCCATCTTAGGCTTCACTGGATTCACAGTTTTGTAGTGCCACATTGTGCTGAGGATGCCAGCGTTGTCTGGATGCCATCCCTCCACCATCTGCTCTTGGAGTATGCCAGTCAGAGCTTGGAATGGCACCTCTGTCTCGCCAGCCAACATAACAGTTGCATTGAGTTATTCTGTTATAAATTCTGCCATGGGCCACACCCATCTCTTCATTAACAGAGGTCCATTTTCCTCATTATTCAGTCGATCCACTTCATGGATCATTGTTGCTATAAAATGGAGACCCTGCTTAAGATGGGCATACACTGGGCATATATATTTTGTTGTAGAAAACCCAAAAGCACAAAAACATACAAATTAACAGCTTAATCACAAACTGACATGACACTATAATGTCTTTTTAAAATCAGTGACTCCTGGAGACTCTGGAGAGGTTTGAAAATGTATTTTAGTTATTAATTTATACAATACACACTATGAGATCTTGAGAAGTTGAGGACAACAAAGAGACAGCCCCACTGCCTGATTTCATTTGACACAGGGTTCCATAATATATATTTAAATGACTTGCATTTCAGTGTTGCTCTCTCTAACTGCTGTAGATGTTGACAAATTCCAAAGAAGTGAGCGCATGTTATTTTCACAACATGCCGGGATTTGGGTCAAAGAATTGCATTGTTTGGGAATATGCATGCAGTAGAAAATGTGAATGCAAAACTGATTTTTTCAGCAACCAGAACATATCTTTGAAATACATAGTAATATAATTTTGACTGCATTTACCAGTTTTTCAATGATGGATTACACACACAATTAATGTAGGAAGTAAATATTTCCACTTACACTCTTATAAATATATATTTCTTTTGAGTGATGAGAGGTGGCTCCAGCTTCCCCGCTACCCGGAAACGAAAGAAGCGGTTTAGAAAATGGATGAATGGATGGGATGATGAAAGGGTGTCATCAGCCACTTTCAGCTCTCTACAGAACCTTTCAATTGAACTATTTTTGTAAATGATACATGAATACATAAGGAACCTTTTTAAAAAGTTTACTTAATCTCTACAAAATAAAAAGGTTCTGTTTTTCTTAGAATTATATGACTAAGCAAAGGGCCATTTAGGATATTTCATTTTTAATTGTATAAGGATGAATAGGCAATATGTTTTTTATACTTGTTCATATTTTTTTATGGAGCTGACAGGGTGAATCCAACATGGCATTAAGGATCTTTTGTTATGCTATTTTTATAGTGCATATTAGGGCTGTGCCATATCGTATGATATACAGGCACTATTTCTTCCTATGATTTGTCATATTGCTATGCTGACTATATAGCCAATGTCATCTTCATATTTACGCCATTTAATCATTATTTGCACTTTTCACAGAATTAAAATGATTGTATAGCATTTCCATTTGTTTTTAAAGTGGTTAGGCTATGAATCCTGTGAGTATTAGTGTTTTTTACTGGAATTTTAGATTGTGAATACATTTCCTATTCTATTTTGCATTGCCCTTAACTGGAATTGTTGAGTAAGTATTTAAGGGGTCAGGACTAAGTGTTACTGTTTAAGATGAGGGTTTGTGTTCATACGGCTCTCCGGACTGTGTGGGCCAAAAATATAACACTGAATGGCTGAAATTCATATTGACTTTTATATCGTTATTGGAAAAATCTCATGTTATATTGTGCTATAATTTTACATTTATATCACCCATCCCTAGTGCATATAGTCCCGAATAAATCCCCATATCCCGGTCATTTTAAAGCTTAAAAAGACTGCCTTCAGAAGGTATCATAAGAGATTAGTGAAACCAGCCATGATGAAGTACAGGCCTCATCTCATACAGCTCACATCATACAACAACTCTGTAAAAGCACCTTGCCTAATAGCATGCTATTGGACCGTAGCATATTAAGCCTCTGTTTGCTGAGCACATCTGTGTTCCCTAGATTGTAAAGCCAGGGGGGTGCTTACATAAGCCTGATACTATGGAATTGTACCATAAATTTGGTATAGTTATTGTACTGTGAGAGCAGGTTGGATCAGTGCCCCTTGTCTGGACAGCTTCTGCTCAAAGTCAGAGAATTATCCCTTACCAGTTCATTAATCATAGCCTCTAATTATAGGTGACTGAGTTACCGTCATGCGGCTATTGAGATGGGGGAAAAAGTGATACGAACCAGTCTTCCAGACTTCAGTTATGCATTACAGCATCACTGTGATTACTCTTTTGACAATTAGGTTTATTAAGCAACATTCCAGACCCACCTAGTCTATGGAGCACACTTTGGATGATACCAAGTTTATAGAAATGTCTGCTCTCTTTGACTCTGTAATATATATTTTCATTTCAAATGAAGTAGCCTGATGCCAAACCACTTTGGAGGCAAATTATTAAGAAAAAAGGGACCTCTCGGAAGCAATTAGCTGTGTCTACTCCTCATTTACAGCTGAGTGTAATTGCTCCCTTAATTAGACTTACAAGTCTGCCACAGAGCACTCTGCAAGACTCATCTGGTGTTCATGACTGGAGGTTACTACACTTTTAAAGTCTAAATGGCACAGATCTGCATCTAATGATGTACTATAAATGAGAAAGGGTATAAAGAATGGCAGTCCACGCATATGCACACTAACACACACACATGCACACAATTTGCATCCCCCAGTCAAATTGTATGTGAAAATAAGTACTCATCCTTTACAGGAAAAACATATCCACACTATTTACAATCTAATGTTTATTTGCTGAATTTAACATAATGAAAAATAAAATGTAAAAAGTGGCCTGTGGAAAAATTATGGCACGTCATATTTTATGTTAATAAAATTATTTTATTTTATTTTTATTTTAGTATGTTAACCTTGACAAATTGTACATAAAACTGTAAAGAAAATGTATTTTCCATATTCCTGTAGGTGATGTGACTTATTTACAAATACAAAATCAACAAAAAATGTAACAGTTCACATTTTTATATATGACTTACAGACTATCAAATACCGCAAAATGTACTTTTCAGTTTTAATATCAGTAAACACAAATGTTCAAACGGTGTGCTGATAGCCACATTGCAATAGTGAACACCTTAAGTGGAAAGTTCTGCATTTCTTACATGTGCTTTGCCACCTGAATGAATCATTTACTGAACATATCAGCATTTTCAGTAAAAATAGCTTTCCCTCCCACTTAATCGACTAAAGCGATTTGCCAAATGAACAATCATTTGGGCTCAATTGAAAGTAATCTTATCAACTAATAACAAGAAGCTGACAGACGAGGCCCATGATTATAGGCTGTCTAGTTGACGGCATTTACATTTATCAGGGCTGACTTGTGGGCGAGTGCAACATTGCACTGAAGCACTGCTTGAGCTCTGGAGACACCTAAAACTTGCACTGCTGACAGCAAAGCTCAGCGCTTTTGCTTTTTTTTCTCTCCCCCCGTTTTCCCTGAGAAGCCCCGGAGTTTTCTCTAAATATAGCTGGGCATGCTCTGTTCAATCAGAGGCCAAGGGAAGAGAAGCCCTTGAAAACCTACAAAGCAGAGTTAATTACAACAGAGCAGCATCTGCATATTCAAGGGGACCTCCGCTAAAGATGTGGGTTTCAGGGGGTAATTAACTGAATACAGCATAATTACAGCTGTCTTGCACCGTTCCCTTGGTTGGGCCAGGCTGTGCGGGAGGTGTCTTACAGTGACAGCCCTCTCTCCCCTTCCAGTGACAGAGTTCGTTAACGAGGACAGCCACCTCAGCTCTGCCCCATCTCCCCCCAACCACAACCAGTTCCTTCACAACTACCCTGGTCAACGGGCCAACAAAAGAGAGCTCACAAGTCCTCCCGGTCCTCTGGGGCTGTTTATTTAAAGTTTGATTGCGGTGAAGCAAGGAACTGTTCTGTTCAATCTTTGGCACGAGGTTCAGATTTCACTAGAATGGTGCTGTTTGTCATGGGATGCACTGAATGACGGCCAGTTCTGGTTTAAATCAATGTGAACTGCATCATGACATGCATGACATTTTTAGCTCCAAGGTTTTGAGACATGTCAGGGGCAAAGTGCCAGACCTCAAATGCTTTGTAAAGGCAATGATTGCATGTAACCCTGGAAAACACATGGTATTTAGCTTATACTCTGCTGACCAAGGAGTGTAGCAGCAAGCTCAGACTGCAGTCATTCACAATCATACATTGTTTTGTGTTTGTTTGTGGATGTGTTTGGGAATCTGGGTCTCGAGGCATTGCGGATTTGACTCCCTGCAGAGGACGGCCCTGTTGTTGGACAAACATTAGACCCCCTCTCTGGCCAGGCAACAGCTATGCCATTCAACAGGGAGGAGATTACCAGTATTTATCTTCATTACCATATTAGCTTACTGCCCCCTCATCACAACCCATAAGAGGATGCTGCTCTGATAGCCTGCAAATACAACACAGAACACAGACAAAAAGCCCTGGAGTTTCAGAGCTTCACCTTGACTTCTGTTCTTATTCAGAGGTAAAGTACAGAAAGAGGAAAACTTGAAAATGAACCCTTTAAACTCTCAGCTTATTACTTAGTTATCTTAAGACAACTATTACGAATTAGGGAACTGCTATGAAACTACTACGTAAAGGTATTTACAATAATAAGGAATAGAGGTTTAGACTCAATTAGAAGTCACTTCACTGTAAGGATAATATTTTAGTATCATTTCATGACAAAATTCATACTGAGAAATAAATGGGTTATTTGTAATGTTTCCAGTGGCAAAAACACCCCAAATGATTATTGTGACTAATGCAACAGACACCCAGGAACAGAAATCAAATCAACAGCCATATTAAAATCCTACATATATCCTACACACGTGGACAAAATTGTTGGTACCCTTCAGTCAATGAAAGAAAAACTCACAATGGTCACAGAAATAACTTT
>JBBPDA010000003.1:11019862-11032853 GCA_037974385.1 Arnoldichthys spilopterus | reverse complement strand
TACTATTACTACTACTACTACTATTACTACTACTACTACTACTACTACTACTACTACTACTACTACTACTACCACTACTATCACTACTACTACTGCTGCTGCTACTACTACTCCTGCTGCTACTACTACTACTACTCCTGCTGCTACTACTACTACTACTGCTGGTGCTGCTGCTGCTGCTACTACTACTACTACTACTGACCACAACCACTACTACTTTTACTACTCCTGCTGGTGCTACTACTACTACTACTGCTGGTGGTGCTGCTGCTACTACTACTACTACTACTACTACTGCCACAACCACTACTACTTTTACTACTCCTACTGCTGCTGCTAGTACTACTACTACTACCACTACTACTATTACTACTCCTGCTGCTGCTAATACTACTACTACTACTACTACCACCACCACTACTACTATTACTACTACTGCTGCTACTACTACTACTATTACTACCACCACTATGACTACTACTACTACAGCTGTTACTACTACTACTATTAGTACTACTACTATTGCTGCTGTTACTACTATTATTACTACTACCACTAATATTACTACTATTACTACTACTACTATTACTACTACTACTACTACTACCACTACTATTACTACTAATACTGCTGCTGCTACTACTACTGCTACAGCTACTATACCTACTACTACTACCACTACTACAATTGCTATTACTGCTGCTACTACTACTACTACTATTACCACCACCACCACTACTATTACTACTACTGCTGCTGTTACTACTACTACTACTACTACTACCACCACTAATACTATTACTTCTATGGCTGCTGCTACTACTACTACTACTACTACCACCACCACCACTATTACTATTACTACTACTGCTGCTGCTGCTACTAATACTACTACCACCACTACTACTATTACTACTACTGCTGCTGCTGCTACTACTACTACCAACACTACTATTACTACTACTGCTGCTGTTGCTACTACTACTACTACAGCTGCTACTACTACTACTACTACTACTGCTGTTACTACTATTATTACTACTACCACCACCACCACCACTACTACTACTACTGCTACAGCTACTACTACTACTACCACCACTACTACTACTACTACTACCACCACCACAACTACAGTTACTACTACTACTACTACAGCTAATACTACTACTACTACTACTACTATTATTACTACTACTACTACTATTACTACTGCTACTATTACTACTGCTGCTACTACTACTACTACCACTACTACTACTACTACTACTATTAGTACTATTAGTACTATTACTACTGCTACTACTACTACTACTACTACTACTACTATTACTACTACTCCTGCTGCTGCTGCTACTACTACTGCTACAGCTGCTGCTACTACTACTACCACTACTTTTCCTTTTACTACTACTATTACTACTGCTACTACTACTACTACTACTACGACTACTATGACTACTACTACTATTACTACTGCTACTACTACTACTACTACTACTACTTCTACTGCTACTACTACAGCTACTACTGATACTACCACTACTATTAATACTACTACTAATACTGTTACAACAACAACAACAACAACAATAATAATAATAACAACAATAATAACAACAACAACCAATGATGATTATGGCATGGAATGTTTTGCATTTCAAAAACAAAAACTGGCAAAATGCTTCTTTGAGTTGTCATGGTACACTGCCCCCCTTTTTTTTAAACACTTTGTGTACAGATAAAAGTCTTCTCCAAAATATAGATGCAAACATAGACTCAGCCTTAGTGTCTCTGGATATGTCCATACATAATACTTGAACAAATATTCTCCACATGCTGAAGTTGTTTTTATCATCTCCACTCCCTTTGGCCCTATGGGTCACCAGTGGCCTTCCTGATTTAACACCTAGTAATTCAACATATCCTTGGGACCAGTCCTGGCAACAAAGAAAAACAAGGAGACCATGCAACCACTTTTTTACAAAACAAAAACAATTTCAAATGTTTCCTTATATTGAAAAGAAAATATTAATTATTCTACTAATGTTCTATTTTATTAATGTTAATAAAGGCTGCTTATGAACCATGATTATGGCACCATATCAGAAAACATTTCCAGTACTGTACATTCTGTGCACTTTTAGGAAGGTGACTTTGCTTATCACTTTGACCCAGTATGTTAATGATGTGTGGTAGTGCTGATGGGCAGAAGCTGGCTGTTCAGCGGTTGGGCAGTCACTCTGTTGTTGTTTTTGAGCGTGCGGAGGACCGGCTGTCAGGGGAGACGACCCGGCCACTCCAGGGGAGCACCTGCTTGGTTGCCAAGGAAACAGCAGGTGCGGTCTGGGGTGGGATGGGGGGTGGTTCAGAGATCAGAGTCTCCAGAGAGCCTGGCGAAATGTGGAAGTGCAGGACGTGAGTGAACTACAAACGTGCTGACAGTATCAGCCGAGAAAGGGCCATAACATCAGGCCAGGACCATAGAACCCAGAGGACAGCCACTACTCAGCCTGCATTACAATGTCAACAGCAAGATGTTAATGACGTGGAGGTGCTGCTGCTGCAAAACATGCTATAAATGGCATATAAAAGGTCATTTGAATGCTCCCCTGGTGAAGCCCAGCTAGGTTCGTTCAAAATCTTCAGCCAGAAAACAAGCTTCAGTTTCATTCCCCCTATACTAATAATGTATGTTTAACTGAGAAATTTCTGTTCACAGCCTGGCAGTTTTTCTCATGTGTAAGTATTTCCCCCAAAATAAACATCTGGCATGAGAAAGAAGCAGAAAAATAAAAGCAGGGAATGTAGTTGTTTTTTTACTTAAATGGTGACTTTTCCATAATCCTTTACTAGCAGAAGTGTCTATTGTTCCCAGTACTGACTAAGGTTGGTGGTACTCCAAGGCATCCTAGGGACTCCTAGTGATTTTTACTTCTTCACCTGATCCCACAGAATACTCCACTGCATATTTCAGCTCAGAGTCTTTCACAGATGATTGCAAGTAGTGGAGCTTTTGTTTCCAGCATTTGTCAGTGTTGTAAACAATATGTTAAACTTCTTACAAGTGAATATCTGAGCTCATCTTCTCCTATTTGCTTTGTGGAGACATGGCATTTGTAACATAAACAATCATGACAATGATTTGACATATCTATCATGAGAGCCTTGCCAGCAAAGATTTCCATAAAGCTGATTCATAATTAAAGCCAGAGTCAAGAATTTGTGATGTCAGCTTTGATTAAATAAATAAATATGCTAAGATTTGATGTTTCAAGATCTCACTATTATCTTTAACACTATCATACTTTTTACTATAAGAGACAGCTGTCATTGTGGGTGTGCTTATAGATTTTCAGAGAAAGGGTACCCTAAATGAGACTTAGAATAACACACACATGCACCAGACCACTCTCAATCAAATCGTTATCAAATAAATCTTTCGCTGTGGATTTGTTGATGAGAATCTTATCTTTGGTTAATCCTCTTTCCCTGCTGAGGTTTAACAAATACGGTCATCCTATCTGAATAGATTCTGACATGTTGGTGGGGTGTTAAAATTATACATAATGCATGTTGACACATGGAAAGGTACATATTTAAGGATTTTTGTAAAGCCTGAATTTCCTTAAACAGTCACTTGCTAATGTTAAATTCAAAAATCTTAAACCTAAACTGTACTGTGTTAGTTCATGTCCCATGATAAAACTAAGAATGATTCATCATATCATCTTGTTTCTCCCATAGTCTTCCAACAAACTGTGATGATTTATGCTTGATTTTTGATTACATCACAATCCCTCCATAGGTGAAGAAAATAATTTTAACCAATAAAATCATGTAAATTCACTTCCCCTCCCACCTCCAAGCTGAGCAAAGATGTTCAGTTAGATTAGATATGTTTCAATTGGAAATACATGACAATGCAGAAGCAAAATGTGCTATTATTTGCACTGTGATTTTTGATTCAAACTGCCTTTTTATGAAAAGAGAATTTTAACCTCACCCGTCCGAACTACTGTCACAGTCAAGAGAAAATATGCTATGCTGATATCCAGCCCTGCCTTAATGACATATAATTGTTAATTACCTGTAAGTGAATTTCAGATTTCTATTTAAATACACAATGTACAATTGTATGAGTAGTACCCTGTGATATTTTAATCCTTTTGATTTTTAAAAAAGCCTTTTTATTGTAACTGTGTCAGCAGTTATTAAGTAGTTCTATTATGAATTAACGTGTGAGGAGAAAACTGCTTCGGTTGCTTATGGATGGATTTCAGTGCAGTTAAATATATACCTGACATACGCATAAAAGAGCCTCCCCAGAATAAAGCAGGCAAAGACAGAATCCATTACACAGCTATATTTAGCATCGATATCGCATATTGAGTAATGGAATTGAGTGGAAGATTCATTGCGAAACACATTATGATTTAATCAAACTGCACAAAATTATATTCATTATTCTCTGACAAAAGGCTCCTTCATTTTCACTGTCATGTTGGCTGGCAGGCACATGGTGGAAGCGCTTCCACTAGAGAGGTGATGTGGATCCAAAGCTTCCACAGAGAAGCCATGAAGGTGAACCTCCATATGTTAATGACTTCAGAGTGAGGTTATTCTTCTTCAGCATAATGCAAAAATCTTTTCAGAGGTGAAAGGTTCACATTCAGAAACACAAACACACACGTGTACACATGGCAAATAGCTGATCTGAGTTAGATTTGGCTTACTTTCTGTACACTACAGTTCAGGTCAGTGTCAAGTAAATATATACATATTTATTACAAAATTATAAAATATAGCAACTAAAATACTATAATATATGAATGCTAAAGACATCAAAATATATTTGTGAAAAACAAATTAATTTGAGAATTAAACCTTTTTGATATATAAAATAATTTAGATGAAATGTGCAATTACAATAATAAAGGTTTAGAATAAGTTAAAACAAGTGTACAAAACAATTTGAAATTTGACAAATTTATAAACTAAAAATAATTCAAAATAGTCTATGACTTACAAATTTTTATCAATATTAATTTCATCATTTGATCTACATTCATACAGTATTTAATTCACCAACAGAATTCTTCTTATTCAAGTAAACAGTTTTTCATAAAAAGAGTAATTCCACTGTTTACAATTTTCTGCATAAACAATCATTCATAGTGGTTTAATGTGAAATGTTCTGTTCTAGAGAAACTTTAAGTCAAAACTAGTCACGGTAATGGTGGTAGTCACCAGACTTGTAAACTGTTTAATGCCAAACAAATACTGAAATTGTCTTCAAAGGAACCTTTTTAAATGAACAATTATTTTACCATTATCAGCATTATATGTAAAATTATTTGGTCATTTTAGATTGGGAATAAAATCTTTATGTTGAAGACATTGCAACCCCTTGTTCCTATCACCACCACAGTGAAGAAATTGGAATCAGTACATTTTCCTATAATAAACCAACAATTCAACATAAAACCACTGTAAATGACTTTGTTTTCATCTCACTAATTAAATTGTGCCAAAAAAAAATATATAAGAAATTACCCTTTAAAAGTCCTAACAAAAAGCAATGCAATGTCTCTCATATTACATATCACTGTTACAAACGTAGTCCACTAGACCACAGATGGATTGTATCAGCCAAAAACATGACTGTAATCATTGCACTCAGTTAAGGAAGGGCAAATGTTTCAGGTACAGAACTGGTACCAAAAATTTGTGCTGACTAGTTTTATTGGCTCATTGAAAGACAAAGCCGGGTTTACTGCCCTGGCTAAACGGTTGCCAACGTTTTACTGCAGCCCCACATGTATCTTTTCATTTCTGGTTTATTTGGTGTCAGCACTAAAACACGAATTTCAGGGAAGGTATGATTACAACAAAAGAATAAAAGGCTCTTTTGAGAAAGGGGCAGGATGACTTAAATTGCTGCTTTCAGTCTGAGTTAGTGATGTTTACATTAAAGCAGCTGGGTCTCTGATCAGCTTGGCATGGCTCACGATTTAGCGGCATGGAGCCCGTCGGCAACGGGACGTCCAGGAGGGGGCACTGACTGGCAGAGCGCGAGCTGCTCCGGCACAGTTCGCTCTCCCCAGAAAAAAAAAACGGTCCTTATACCCAAATTTTCATGAATTGAAATAACAGAGTGGCAAGATACTATAAAAACTTCTTAAATATGGAGCCTCAGACTTCACCAGACAGTGTTCTACACTACTCTACTCATATTGCCATATGCTCAACTTTTAAAAAGTGGACGGCAAATGTAAGTGAAAAAAAATGTACACTCATTAAGCTCATTGTGGAGAGGAAAAAATGATATGCCTCTGTGAATCTGTTTAAATGCTTCAAAAGAGCAGGTTTGCATCTGGATTGGAGTGTCTGCTATATTTTCATTGTAAATTGTCATGCTGAAAGAGACGTGTTGTTTTAAGTGCTCCAATAACAACATTCTAAACAATGCCGTAAATCAAAATCACTTATAAACTCCTGCAACAACTATTAATTCAAAACTTGATCTTCAGCCAAAGCAAAGCTGACACCACTTCATAAGAAAGTGCTCAGAGCATGTGGTAAAGACTTGAGTTTGGCCCAGAGAGAGCAGGAGGATAAGTGAGCATTTGTCTGAGTGGGTTCTCCACTGGGAAAAATGGCTGCACATCTACTGCATTTGAGCCTAGAACCATTTTGCTTACTTCCTGTGGCAGCAGCCAGTGCTGCCTCTATGCGGAACTGGGCCATTAAGGTCAACGCAGCTGTGGTCTGGTGCTTCTGGGGTTGTGTGTGGGTCTAGAGACTGGCGATGCTCCTACTTCTCCACTCTAGGCCTAAAAGGAGGCAGAGTGTGATTACCGAGATCAGTAAGCTGCCTCATTCAGATGCACACTTAGCAAAGTAAATAAGATTTAAAGAATAATAAATTAAGTAATCCAGAAGCAGCCTTTTAATTCATCCTACTACGCCCCTACACCAGGCCTAAGGCTAAATGTGAGAGCAGTTCTACCTAGTCCTACAGGCTGGGTGAATAGGAAACACATGTCGAGTGCGGTACAGACGGCACAAATTGCTCTTTCATTCATTGGACATCAGGTCCCTGAGAAACTGCAGTCAAAGTCAGTCCTTAGAATAATAGTTGGAGGGCCTTGTCTGCCCTCAGACATTTAATGGTAAGAAGTCCTCCTCACCTAAGGTCCTCTGTGCTCACTCAGACACTCTGGAGGGGCTGGGGAATCATTTACACACTTTACTGTAGGCGTGTTCAACCGACCCACAGGGCCTCAGAGCTACATAGTACAGGTGTCTAAGTGGTCCCCTATACACCACACAAATGCAGTCATTGTATTCCTGCCATAGCCATTAGTGTGGCTGGTAAGTAGAAATGCAACTGTAATGTCAATTCAGAGGGATATATTGTCTAAATTGTCAAGATTACCTCTGCAATAGAAACACAAGTACAATATCGACATATAATATGTGTAAATAATGTGTAGAAAACGTGCATGTTTGTGATTTAAGTACATAGTACATATAAAACACGTATGTTGTGCATTATATTTAGACCATGTCCCAACAGGAAGCAAGCAATATTGCATCACATTTTAAAGCCTTCCAGGGTGCCTAAACTGAAAATGTCTCATCTGCTTGACAAGGCAAATCGTAAACAAATTTCAAAAAGGTTTAAAAGTCTGAATACGTATCGCAGTAACATTTTGGCTGTTTTCTTCAGTCATACTGAAGTGATCATGTAAGATGGAGGTGGAGTGGGAACAGCTAATTCAGGTTTATTAAAATTTTAAAATTTTTATACAAGGCTATGAACAAGAGGGTAACAGGGCAAAAATACATAGATCAGCCATAAACACTGACCACCTACCAAAAGTGGTGGATCGGCATTAGGTTCATAGACACCCAAGGCTCACTGATGAATGTGGGGAGTGAAGGCTAGCCCATCTGGTCCAATCCCACAGAAGACCTACTGTGGTTTAAAAACGTAAAAGCTGATTATATTAGAAATGTGCCAGAACACACAGTGATCCACAGTCAGAGCTGTTTGGGTGGCATGAAAGAGACCTAGTCAATATTAAGCAGGTGGTGATAATGTTATGGCTGGTGAGTATATTAATATAATGATACTTTAAGAAATATTCACAATACACCCACAAAATGTCATGATATATATTAATATATATTAATATATTTAATATGTTGTTATATAAAGAATTTCTTATATGAATTTGATGAAAAAAAAGTTATTGTTGTGTACAGTTTTTTACTGTGTGCTTGTCATTAGTTAACATCAAAGCAAACTGAAAAAAATGCACCTTAAGGCCTGTTGATGCAGAATGTAAACTGAATGTAAATGTAATTTCCTCCTTAACTGCAAATGGAAAAATGTTGCTTACGATTGATTACATGATTAAAATCTGTCAAGTGGCAGCACATAACTATATCAATACTATTCTTGCCAAGAAGCTAATTGAAAGTTTGCAATTTATGTGACATATTTCATTGGATTGCAAAAACACTTGACGCATTGTAACGATGAACAATTTTTTTCAGTGCATGTAACTGAACGATTCCATTAAAATAGCAGCAAACATAGGACTACACCACTAAGAGTTAACAAAGACACATCTGCCTTGCACAGACAAAGGACAGCTATGACTAAATTTGACAAGAAAATGTGTTTCAAATTCAGTCATTAGAATATATTTGTCCAATGTGCATCCACAATCATAAATGCTACAGTCATGAGGCAGTACTTGCTGCCTCATGGCAAAAGACACCAACCATAAATAAGAGTACTCTCTCCCTGGGAAGTAATGCATTTCAATCAGACTTAGGGAGTGTCTAACTTGTCTGTGGAAATGCTTTATGAACGTTTAGAAGTTATTGTGTTAGACATTTCGATTTGAGAGGCACTTGTCTATTACCAACAATCACCGTCTACATGGTCTACATTCCCAGATGTGTTACTTTAATTAAATCTATAGATTAGGTTAATTTGTTTCATCTACTGCCTGAGCACTCTGTTATTTATCTTGCACACGCAGCACCGTTCTATTCACTCTCTGTAATTGAAAGATTCTCTGGAAAATGTCCAGACTTCAATGCGCATGCTTGTTGCAGTCGGATGCTCTGCGGAGCACTGATAATTGCTGCAGTGTTTGTGTAACTCATTTAAATATAAGCTGTTTAACAATACATCTTCAAATGCCATTTTCCATATATGTGTATGCTTAGCAACCGTTCAGAGCTACTTTATTATATTTTCTTAAAAAGTGAAAGCAATATGAAAATCGCTCCTTTTTCCGTCTATTTGAGAATGCAAATGATCCATCTTTTGTCTATTACCCAGAAAGGGTAACAAATATTAAGTAGTGAGTGAGGAGTGTTTGTTTAACATCAGACCGAATTCAAACACAGGGTGAAGCATGCTCTCACGAGACAGAAATGGAGCTAATTGTGAGAGCAATAAAGGAGGGCAAGACTGGTCGGCCTGTACATGTGTAACCCATTTCCACACTGTGGAACCCACGATATGGGAAATGCATAACTTATTCTTAGCTCATATTTCCTTTGGATTCGTTCAGAGAGAAATCATAACAAAATTGCTGAACTCGCTAATTGGATAGTATTTCACCCATAATACCACCCAGCGCTATTGGAGGCTTACATTCACAGAGGGAACTGGAGCAAGGCAGTGCTCTTGACTTTGACTTACACGACTGGCATGGCAAGTGAATGCATGGGTTCAGACACAGGCTGTGCAAGGCAGGGCAAAGGTTTTAGAGGACTCTAAAAGAAGTTGAAACTCGGATTCTTTGTCTTACATTCATTTCCTTTCTCCACAGCCTGTGTGTCAAGCCAGGTTTTTTCGGAGAGCCTTGTTAGCAGTAATTAACAGCAGTAGGTTCTATTGTATGCACAAGTAATTTCCCCTACTAAATACCACTGCGGCCACCTTGAGCTTTTCATTTCCAGCCCCTGGCTCCCGAAGGCTCCTTTAAGTTGGTGAATTTTCCCATGATAGCGCTGTGGGCTGTTTCGGGATGGGGCTGAAGCAGGACGCTGAGTGTGGATGTGGGGCTGAGCCACAGGGTCACTTTCCACAAACAGGAGGCTGAACTCTATTACAGATGCAAATCCAAGCTCTAAGTAAGGATTGTTTCAAGGGTATAATGGAGCAAGGGGACTAATGCAGCCCTCCTCCAAAACTCCTAGCTCTTGGCTGCCCCTCCCTTGCAGAGCTCATAGGTTCCTTTGTGTGTGTCTTAGCAAATTTCTGCAGCCTGCTTAAACTGCTGCCATTGTCCTGGCACCTTCATTGATTTCTCTCCCTGCCAGCATCAGACAATAGACTCATATGAACAACTTTGTTACTGCCATTGTACTGTATATCAGAGTAATGTTGCAGCCCTTCGGCCCTGGCTGGAAGTATTAGACCCACACCAAACGGCGCTGTGAACAGAACCATGGGATTTACATCTCATTTTGCTTGTTTTTTTTTTTTTTTTTAGATTGTGAATACCGCAGTGTCACAAAAGGTGCCCAGCAAAATGGGGGCAGATTTAGATGCACAGTGACAGCTTAATATACCGGATGCTGCCATTCCATCTTCAAAAGGCAAGGCATTTTGTTCTGCACCCACAAGCCTCAATTGGAGGTGGTACTCCTACTTATTTAGCATGCGCACAAAGACCATGCTAGCTGACCTACAAAATGGTGGTCAAGACGAGCCTATTATTTCCTTAATGAAAGGAGAAGAGGTCTTCTAAAGGGGTGAGGAGTTCAACAGGCTCAATAGTCAGAGGCTAAGATAGTTGTGGTTGGACATGTCTCTATTCAGCTGCATGGTTCGGCTCAGAGGCTATGAACTGGCCAGAGGCCTGGGGATCTGTAGTCTAAACAGGTCACCACCAATGCACCTCAATAAGAGAGCTTTCAAAGCCTGTTAACTCAGTCTCTGCTGCATCTGAAAACATCAAAGCAAGGCTTTCCAAAGGATTTCTTTTTTTTA
The DNA here is from genome assembly GCA_037974385.1 of Arnoldichthys spilopterus. Lineage (NCBI taxonomy): Eukaryota > Metazoa > Chordata > Actinopteri > Characiformes > Lepidarchidae > Arnoldichthys > Arnoldichthys spilopterus. The sequence goes on along the minus strand of JBBPDA010000003.1, from coordinate 11,021,824 downwards.
AATGGACCCAGCAGCTTTTAAAAGGTGGAAATAAAATGAAGATTATTTCTCCTCTTCTTCCACATTCTCACAGAAAATATTCACATAGCTTTATGCCAGTGTTTTCCTTCAGTAGTCTGTATTCCTGTTCGTTTACTTAACTCTTGAAACACTCACACTAGCATGTTTAAGTACAGATCAAAATGACATTACAGCACCACTTGAGCAAAAGGTTCTGCTCTTTTTATTCTCTATCAGGATTCAGCTAATGCACACTGCTGTTTTCTTTTCTTGAGGTCCACAAAGCACAAACAGCGAGAGTTTCCTTACGGTCTGAGCTGCGCAGAGCCCCTGCCGCTGGGTTGTGTGTAGGCAGGCTAGGGGGCGGCTACATCTCCTTAATGACTGTGCTTGAGCACACATTCGGGCTGCTGAACTGTCACCCTGAGGCCTCCATCCTAATCCACCTAATGAATGAATACCTCACACGTTCAGCGCTCTCCTTTATATCACTATCCCAGCCTCATCTATTCCAGCTCTGCTTTCCGCCCGTCACTGAAGACCTAGAGCTTTCTTTTTTATTGTCCAACACAAATTGGTTTGGGAATCTCCGGGGCCCCATTTGTGCTACATGCAGCTTGGTGTTTTCTTCTCTTTCATTAAATTCAAAATAGGGCCTGTCCCAAGAGAGTGACTGGGTTGGGCTGGACTAACCATTGTGCTTAGTCACACAGAGATGCGGTCTGGGTCCCTCTCCTCGATGTTTTGTGAACAGATCGGCTGTCTCACGCAGGAGGATTTACACAGATTGAGGACCATTCCCTGTGTAAAGGTCTATTATTGAGCAAACTTACTGCAGCTTGTTTTAGCCTATTCCTCATTACAGGTCACTGGTTGTTCCCTGATAATGCCTCTGAGAGTCATGCCTTGCATGCTGAAATGTACTTTTGTGTTTTGTTGTACGGCATCTGCCAAAATCTCATCAAGGATGAGCTGTTTGCTGTAGATTGTCCCAGCTTATGTAGCTTAACAAAGAATGGCAAGGCTCTTCAGAAGAATGTTTATGTGAGAAGCAACAATATGCAGTTCAGGGGGCAATTGCATTCTTTTCTGTCGTCTTGGTTTGTACTGTTGTCTAATGATTATGTAAATTCCCAACTGCTGTAATGTAGCTAGGGAGCAGTTTGTTTAGACCACTTGCATTCAGATGTTTAACCTCAATTTAATGGCCTATTAAAGCAATAGAACCCAGCAGTAAGAGTCCAAGGATTTTTCTCTGCACGGTCAACCATGTTCTGAGTCCTGATATAAATCTCTTTGTAATCTAGCATGCCCTCAAACAGCCTCTGCAGCTGTAAAATCTATAGTCTCTGATTCTGCGGAACACTAACTGTAACAAATGGATGACTGGCTCTTTGATTAACAAAGCACTATGTCCGTGGTTTATAGAGGCCTTTAAACTTTCCATGAACATGCCTTAGTTGGTTCAGTGTGCATACTGTACAAATGTATTATTTGCTGCATGTTTTGAGAACTGCTTTTCTTACTGCTCTCATTTAGGTCATGCTTTAGATTTTTCATACTTCAATATGAATTTTATTTGTTTGTTCACAGTGTATAAAGGTGCTAAACAAATCACTTTGAATCACTGATCTCACTAAAGTTGTAGCCCCCCACTCACGTACCCCTGGGTATTCCTCACATGAATGAAATGGCAGAGAAGAGGTGGCTCTCTCAGATCACATGGTGTGGTAAGTAACACTAATGGTTCCATAAAATTGGTGCTGTATGGAAATCCTCATTAAAACAGTTCCAGGTCATGCCTAAAACCTTTTAAGTAAATATGCTGCGTTAAATTCTTTTCAAACATTTCCCTGATCCCAGTAATTGATCAGGCATGATGTTTAGTGGGTGAAGTTGGCTTTTGCACTGAAGGCTGAGGCTAATGCCAAGACACTATGAGGCTAATGTTGCTAACGATAT